>OX439414.1:13610000-14315000 GCA_949319885.1 Mecyna flavalis | reverse complement strand
ACCTAACCTAACCTAACCTAACCTAACCTAACCTAACCTAACCTAACCTAACCTAACCTAACCTAACCTAACCTAACCTAACCTAACCTAACCTAACCTAACCTAACCTAACCTAACCTAACCTAACCTAACCTAACCTAACCTAACCTAACCTAACCTAACCTAACCTAACCTAACCTAACCTAACCTAACCTAACCTAACCTAACCTAACCTAACCTAACCTAACCTAACCTAACCTAACCTAACCTAACCTAACCTAACCTAACCTAACCTAACCTAACCTAACCTAACCTAACCTAACCTAACCTAACCTAACCTAACCTAACCTAACCTAACCTAACCTAACCTAACCTAACCTAACCTAACCTAACCTAACCTAACCTAACCTAACCTAACCTAACCTAACCTAACCTAACCTAACCTAACCTAACCTAACCTAACCTAACCTAACCTAACCTAACCTAACCTAACCTAACCTAACCTAACCTAACCTAACCTAACCTAACCTAACCTAACCTAACCTAACCTAACCTAACCTAACCTAACCTAACCTAACCTAACCTAACCTAACCTAACCTAACCTAACCTAACCTAACCTAACCTAACCTAACCTAACCTAACCTAACCTAACCTAACCTAACCTAACCTAACCTAACCTAACCTAACCTAACCTAACCTAACCTAACCTAACCTAACCTAACCTAACCTAACCTAACCTAACCTAACCTAACCTAACCTAACCTAACCTAACCTAACCTAACCTAACCTAACCTAACCTAACCTAACCTAACCTAACCTAACCTAACCTAACCTAACCTAACCTAACCTAACCTAACCTAACCTAACCTAACCTAACCTAACCTAACCTAACCTAACCTAACCTAACCTAACCTAACCTAACCTAACCTAACCTAACCTAACCTAACCTAACCTAACCTAACCTAACCTAACCTAACCTAACCTAACCTAACCTAACCTAACCTAACCTAACCTAACCTAACCTAACCTAACCTAACCTAACCTAACCTAACCTAACCTAACCTAACCTAACCTAACCTAACCTAACCTAACCTAACCTAACCTAACCTAACCTAACCTAACCTAACCTAACCTAACCTAACCTAACCTAACCTAACCTAACCTAACCTAACCTAACCTAACCTAACCTAACCTAACCTAACCTAACCTAACCTAACCTAACCTAACCTAACCTAACCTAACCTAACCTAACCTAACCTAACCTAACCTAACCTAACCTAACCTAACCTAACCTAACCTAACCTAACCTAACCTAACCTAACCTAACCTAACCTAACCTAACCTAACCTAACCTAACCTAACCTAACCTAACCTAACCTAACCTAACCTAACCTAACCTAACCTAACCTAACCTAACCTAACCTAACCTAACCTAACCTAACCTAACCTAACCTAACCTAACCTAACCTAACCTAACCTAACCTAACCTAACCTAACCTAACCTAACCTAACCTAACCTAACCTAACCTAACCTAACCTAACCTAACCTAACCTAACCTAACCTAACCTAACCTAACCTAACCTAACCTAACCTAACCTAACCTAACCTAACCTAACCTAACCTAACCTAACCTAACCTAACCTAACCTAACCTAACCTAACCTAACCTAACCTAACCTAACCTAACCTAACCTAACCTAACCTAACCTAACCTAACCTAACCTAACCTAACCTAACCTAACCTAACCTAACCTAACCTAACCTAACCTAACCTAACCTAACCTAACCTAACCTAACCTAACCTAACCTAACCTAACCTAACCTAACCTAACCTAACCTAACCTAACCTAACCTAACCTAACCTAACCTAACCTAACCTAACCTAACCTAACCTAACCTAACCTAACCTAACCTAACCTAACCTAACCTAACCTAACCTAACCTAACCTAACCTAACCTAACCTAACCTAACCTAACCTAACCTAACCTAACCTAACCTAACCTAACCTAACCTAACCTAACCTAACCTAACCTAACCTAACCTAACCTAACCTAACCTAACCTAACCTAACCTAACCTAACCTAACCTAACCTAACCTAACCTAACCTAACCTAACCTAACCTAACCTAACCTAACCTAACCTAACCTAACCTAACCTAACCTAACCTAACCTAACCTAACCTAACCTAACCTAACCTAACCTAACCTAACCTAACCTAACCTAACCTAACCTAACCTAACCTAACCTAACCTAACCTAACCTAACCTAACCTAACCTAACCTAACCTAACCTAACCTAACCTAACCTAACCTAACCTAACCTAACCTAACCTAACCTAACCTAACCTAACCTAACCTAACCTAACCTAACCTAACCTAACCTAACCTAACCTAACCTAACCTAACCTAACCTAACCTAACCTAACCTAACCTAACCTAACCTAACCTAACCTAACCTAACCTAACCTAACCTAACCTAACCTAACCTAACCTAACCTAACCTAACCTAACCTAACCTAACCTAACCTAACCTAACCTAACCTAACCTAACCTAACCTAACCTAACCTAACCTTTTTTTTTTTTTTTTTTTTTTTTGACTCGGGAAACACTTTTATGTGTACCGCTAGCCGCGGGGGCGGCTAGGCGGTTATGTCGGACTCCCGCAAAGCTGCAGACTACCGACTAAAACCCGAGTGGTCCCTCTGTTGCGCTATAGGACGCCCCCGGGGTACCGCTATGCAGCGCGCCCCGTCGACGCCCAGCGACGGCCGCACCGGCCTCTCTCCCTATAGGAGACACCCACTCTCGAAAGGCGCGCGGGGACTCCGCGCGCACCTCTCGGGCTCTACTGGGGTTCAGCCGCCCCCGCAGCTGTTCCCCGAGCCTTGCCCCTGCGCGGAGCGGGAGTCATCACAGGGGAAGTGGAGGTCCTCGCCTCAGCGACTTCCATCACCTCCTCCTCAGACTCCCCCTCCTGCCGCCGCCTTTCGGCAGCAGCGGGCAGCATCTTGGGCTGAGGACACTTCTTGGTCCCCAGCAAGTGGGAGGCCGGCTTGCCCGCTGTTTCGCACAGCAGGCAATGCGGCGGCTCCGAGCAACCTCGGGCCTTGTGGCCACGCTTCCCGCACCGGAAGCAGAATTCCGTGCGGTCTATCGCGCCACGGCACTTGAGGGCTACATGCCCCTCGCCAAGGCACTTATAGCACCTTTTGGTCCTCGGTGCCAACGGAATGATCCGTGCCGAGGACCACCCAACCAAAAGTCGGCGCAGGCCAGCCAGCTTTTTGGCAGCTTTCACCGGCACCGCCACAACAACCGAACGCTCCTGGGACCGACCAAACTCGGCGATTCTGCCCACCGTGACAGAATTCGGTGGGCAGTCCCCCAACTCGGCGAGTTTGGCTTTCAGGTCCTCGGCCGACACAGCGTCGTCGAGGCCTGTTATCCTCAGATCAGCCCTCATTTGCGGCCGGGTGATCGACACCACCTCCGGCCGCATGCCTGGTATGGCGCGAAGCGCCTCGGCCAACCGATCCGCACGTTTATCGGCATCGGGGCCCTGCACCTCCAGGAGCTTCGCCCCGGTCTGCGACACTTTGAACTTCACGCCCTCCGGTATGCCGATCTCAGCGAGGTTTACTTCCTGCATTGCTGTCAGGAAGAAACCCCGGTAAGTGGCTCCCAATCGGAGGGCGTCCTCGGCGTACCGCACCATTATGACGGCGGTTTGCGGGACCCTCAGTTTGCGGGGCTTGACCTCCGCGCGCCCTGGACCTGGGCGGGAGGGAGCCCTCTGACTCTTTGGCCTCTTGCGGCTGGTCTTGCCACGCCCACGTTTGGCCACCTCGGCGAACGACGCAACCATCGACGCCGGTGGCGGGGGGAGCGGACGGGGATCTCTGGCGGGGACAGCTGGGGGCGCTTGGGTGCCCTTCTTCTTCCCCTTTTTCTTGGGGGCCTTGGCCGGCGCCTGAGATGTAGCACCGGTGGGGGCTGGCCGCCTTTCTGGGGCGGCAACGGACTGCTCCCTTGAGGAAGCTTGACGTGAGGCCCTCCTGGGCCGTGTCGCTGTCGGGGTGTAGGGTGGGTCGATATCTGTCGACCGGACCCTTTGACTCGCCCTTAAGGGAGGGCGATAGTCTCTGCCGGGGAGGAGGCGTCCATCCCTCTCTAACGCCTCAAAGCGGGCGTCCAGCATGGCCCCAATTTGGGACACAATGCCGGACAAACCCGCCGGGGCCTCAAGAGGGGCGCCCTCGTCCATCGGCTGTGGAAGCCTGGACGGTTTCTCTCTTCGGGGGAGAGCCTTGAGCGCCTCGACCTCCCGGCGCAGCTCCTCCACCTCCTTCTTCAGCTGCATGTTAGCAGCATTGAGCTTGCGGACCTCGACGTCTGTCGTACGGATCCGCAGCTCCTCCACCGAGCCCGCAATTAGGTTGGCTGCGTCCTTTAGGGCCTTGACGACAGTGCCCTTGAGGTTTTTCGACCTCTCGGCACACTGTATTATCGTGTCCGATGCCATCCGGACATTGGACACGATGTCAAAGGCCGTCAAACCGGCCGCCTCACTCTTTGCCTCCTCCGCCTTTTTCATCCGGGCATCGAAAGCCCGGGTTAGGCGGTCCATATCGGCCTCCTGTCTGGCCTTGGCCTCCTGCTCCTCAAAAGCTCGGAGCTCCTTCTTGGCCTTGAGGGCACCGACGTACTCCCCCGTTGTAGGGGGACGCCCGCGTCCTCGCTTCGCCACCGGTGGGCGGCCCCGACCACCCTTCGCCAACTTGGCGATTTTGGGGTGGAGCCGCGTGTCTTCGTCGATGTCGTCATCCTCCCGGTCCGACGTGAGGGACAGGAAAGACGAAGTGCTCTCCCAGCGCCCAACAGCGGGAGAGCCACTCTCTGGCCGTTTCCGGTCGATTGAGGTCGCCCTCGCAGAGGTAGAGGCCCCCACGTTGACGTCCTCGACCATCTTTTTCGCCGAGCTTACACTGGCCCGCGTGACACGCTTCTTCTTCTCCAGCTCCTGAGAGCGAGAACGACCGGTAGGAGAAGAGGGTGGAGTCGGCGTTTTTGCCAACATGGCCTTCCACTTCCGTCTCTCTTCGGCCTCCTTTTTGCGCTGCCATTTGCACTCGCGCATCGAAAGCACCGACACCTCATACAATTGCCGCGTTCTAGTCGCGGCCTCCTCGATTTCAAATCCCTTTGCCAAATAATGTTGGAGGAACTTGGTAAAGAACAGAACCTAACCTAACCTAACCTAACCTAACCTAACCTAACCAACTCGGTTTTCAACCACTAAAAGGGAACCTACACTGTTCAAAATCGCAACCAAAATCCGTTCCATTTAGCACTACAACATATCTTTTACTCGAGGGGTCTATCTTTAGTACTTTTCTAGAAATTAATTTTTAAGTGTCCGAAACTTAGAAAAATTTCAAACTTCGTTTCCCATACAAATTGCACAATTTTCTGTCTTCAAATAAAATTCTCTATAAAATTCAAATTTTCAAATATTTTAAATCTTTATAGTATCAGCTCTTCTACATTAAATTCCCCTTCTTTTGATACCCCACACAAGTTTCTACCATTTCATTTAAACACATTTTTAGCACTTTGAAAAATCAGCAAAAAATCTCCATAGTAAAAATATCGGAGCTTAGGTAAAGAAATTGGGTGGAATCCTTAGGACCCATGAAAAGGTCGTCCATATAGATAAAAATCTGAAAATTTCAAAACTTGTATTTATACTCAATCGGGTCTTAGAAATAGTTTCTAGACCTCCCCCCCTTCCCCCTCCCCATGTCTTCCTCCGTTGTAACCGAGTTAGTTTTGCAAATAAATTAGTTAGTATAGTCTCAGGTCGTCACAACCGAATAACATGTTCGGGATCCGCACCCCCCCAAGGGTAAAGACCCCCCCGCCTTCTAAGGCAAAAGCTAAAGGTGGGACCAAGTCCCAAACAACCGCTAAGGCATCGCAGCCCTCGGGCGGCACAGCTAAGACAGCTGAGCCGGTGGTGCCTTCCCAAGCAGACTTGGCCCTGTCCTTGTCCCAGGACAGTGACAAGGGAAGTCCTCACGATTCTCTGCAGCTGATGGACCGGGCTAAAGAAGCCATAGAGATGGCCAATAGTTCCAAGCCTCGCAACAGGATCCAAGAAGCTAAGAACTGCCTAGTCAAGGCAAAGCTCAATCTCAAACAGTCTAGGAACACTAAGACTGAGATTAGGGAGGCCGTTTTCCAGGCCGTAGACAGACTCTACGAACTAGTTAAGGAAGCAGAAGCAGAAAATAACAAATTGACACAGGATAGTAACAATAGCAGCTCAGTAACTCAAATAGAAAGCATCACTCAAGAAATTAGCAATTTAACATTTAAGACAGATTCCAACACAACTTTTAAGGCAGATACTACACAACTGGAATCCATCTTGAAGGAGCATAGCCTTTTATTAAAGGCTAACTCCGACAAGATCGATAAACTACAGAAAGCTCTGGAAACGGCCAAACAACATCAGGTCGTAGCAGCAAAACGCTCCTATGCCAGCGTGGTCACTAGTGTACCAAAGGCACCAGCACCAGCAGAAGCACTACACTCTGTTGTCATAGCATCCACGGATGTAAAAGACACAGGGGATGTAGTGCTAGAGAAGGTTCGGAAAGCGGTGAGGGCCAGTGATGGCTGGGTCACCGTGGACCGAGTTCGAAAAGCAAAGGATAGGAAAATAATCCTATCCTGCAAATCAAAGGAAGACGCACAAAAAGTTACAAGTAAAATCAGTGAACTAGGAGGCCATCTGACAGCGCAGGAGATGAAAAATAAAGACCCTCTCGTGGCGCTGCAGGGTGTTATGACATCTGTCACGGACCTTGAGGTTTTGAGCGCCCTGCGGTTCCAGAACGAGGACCTCTACGAGGGCCTTGAAGTAGAGGATGACAGGGTGTTTTTCGAGTTCCGTAAAAGGACTCGAAATCCCCATGTTAATAATATCGTCCTCAGAGTCTCGCCGTTGCTGCATAAACGTATGCTTGCAAAAGGAGCACTGCACATCGACATTCAAAAAGTCAAAGTGGTAGACCAGTCGCCACTTGTGCAGTGCTCCAAATGCTTGGGCTATGGCCACAGCAAGCGATTCTGTAAGAGTCAGGAGGTCAGGTGTGGACACTGCGCCGGACCTCATCATGCAAAACAGTGCGAAGCCCGACTGGCAGGAGCAACACCAAAATGTTGCAACTGCCACGAAGCAAATTTGGAAAGCGAGGGACACAGTGCGTTCAGCGAATTCTGCGTTGTGCGTAGGAAGTGGGACGCACTGGCTCGCACCAAAATAGCCTACGCGTAATAAGATTTTATGCGTCAGTCGCGATCAATAGTTATAAGTTTTATTTTTATTAGTATGTAAGAAATAAGTTAAGTAATGAAGCTCTAGTGCGAGCACAATCATGTAAATAGTTCAAGTTGATTTGCGTATTCTTTCTCTTCTCTTCCGGTCACTTCTAATAGATATTTATATTTTCGCTTCTCCGTCTCAAAAATATATATTTTTCCACAACTTCAGTTTGAAATTTTAAATTTCAAATTACATAGTTAATAAACTTAGCATAAAATCACATCTGAAGCAAATAAAGTCTCGGATTATGTCTGAGGAAAAAAAAAAAAAAAAAAAAAAAAAAAAAAAAAAAAAAAACCTAACCTAACCTAACCTAACCTAACCTAACCTAACCTAACCTAACCTAACCTAACCTAACCTAACCTAACCTAACCTAACCTAACCTAACCTAACCTAACCTAACCTAACCTAACCTAACCAACGGGGCTTTGCACAAAAACTGTGCAAAGCATACCGCACAGTATCGTTTAACTCAGCATTGGCCATATCGGGGCTACTGCCTCTAGACCTTCGTATACAAGAAGCAGCCGCATTATACGAAGCAAAAAGAGGGTCACCCCCGTTTGGCCTAGATGATAGGGAGACAGAACGGCCGGTTCAATTTTACAAACTTCCCCATCCAGCAGAGCGTTTAGTCATAACGTTCGACTGCCTGGTAGACGAGGAACAAATAAGCAAGGAAAACCAGCAAGATGTAAGACTTTTCACAGACGGCAGTAAAGTTGACGGAAAAGTTGGGGCAGCACTCTCAATATGGGACAAAGAAAAAGAGATTAGAACAGTCAAACTTTGCTTGCCGTCATATAGCACCGTCTACCAGGCAGAACTGTTGGCTATATGCAAAGCCACAGATATCATCACACGCCACAAACTGAAAACCTTTGGGATATACAGTGATTCCAGAGCAGCACTTGAAACCTTAATAAATCACAGTTCGCCGCATCCCCTGGCAGTTGAAGCCCGTCAAAATATAAAAACTGCTCTCTCACAAAACAAAACAATATCATTTTATTGGGTCAAGGCCCATTTTGGCTTAGTAGGCAATGAGAGAGCAGACCAGCTTGCTAAAGATGCGGCGCTGAATCTTCGGAAACAGCCAGATTACGATAAATGTCCGGTATCATATATCAAAGGTAAACTAAGATCAGAGTCCATTGAAAGATGGAACGACAGATATAAATCAGGAGAAACGGCGGCCATTACAAAACTATTCTTACCAGACATAAAAGTAGCATACAAAACAGCTCGCCAGCTTAAACCGACAGGGATCCTGACCCAAATAATGACAGGCCATGGAGGATTCTCCGAATACCTCCATCGCTTCAAATGCAAAGCAAGTCCGTCATGTATTTGTGACCCAGAGATTGATGAAACTGTTCCGCACATAATACTGGACTGTCCAGTATTCATAAAAGAACGCGAGGACGTTGAACAAAAACTTGCCACAAAACTGACACTTGAAAACATAAACGAATTAATAACATGCAAGGACACGCAAAAACACTTTTTAAAATACATCGTAAATATATGTAACAAAGTAATCAACAGAAATAAAACACAGCCAGTCCCAACCGTCAGTGGGACTTTGTAAATATTGTAAATAGATTAAAATTATAGTAAATAGTGGTTGAAAAACCGATAGTGTATATCATATCATTATAATAAACATACTTAGAATAGGGAACTTAGTTTTAAAAAATAGAATAAGCGAAGCTCTAGCGCGAGCCACAATCATTGTATATAAATAGTTGATTCTCAAAACTTCTCTTCTCTTCTCTTCGCAATTCGTAAAATATATAAATACACTTATGCATAAATAGTCTGCAAATAAATAAATAAGAAATAAATATATGTCATGTAAATAAAATATGAAACCCAAACTTTGAAAAACTAAATAATCTAGTAGTAAAGAATACAAATAGTAAATAATCATCTCGGATTAATTTCTGAGTAAAAAGCAACTTTTAAAAAAAAAAAAAAAAAAAAAAAAAACCTAACCTAACCTAACCTAACCTAACCTAACCTAACCTAACCTAACCTAACCTAACCTAACCTAACCTAACCTAACCTAACCTAACCTAACCTAACCTAACCTAACCTAACCTAACCTAACCTCTTTTGGCAGGTGTTCGCGAATGTTTGTTTCGCGAACACCTGCCAAAAGAGCAGCAGTAGTTATGAGCCCCCAGACCTCGCCAATCGACGTGGAGAAGGCAGGACCTTCGACACCTAAAAAGACCACAAATGTCAGACGTAGCATTGAAGCAATCGAAGACAAGATAGAGCAGAGGCCGTGCTCTTCGAAGACGCACCCGCACTCGCCGGTGACACAAACAATGACCAGCTTCGTTACTACGGCACCGAGAGCGCCACAGAAGCCTAGGTTGAGAACAACCACGTACGTAGAGCCTCGAAGAGTCTCCATGGACGAGGCAGCGCTATCACCGGGACTGAAGTCGACCGATAGAGTGACCCGTGCGAGGTCATGGCTCAACAAGGCAAAATGTAGCCTGAAACAGTCTCGCAATATGAAAGCGGACCTCAAGACTGACATCATCCAAGCGGTTGAGAACCTCTATGCCTTGGTGAAGGAAGCGACGGCAGCAGCAGCTGTGACAGCGTCGACCGGAACACCTGAAACAGAAAATAAAAGCATTAGTGAGGAAGTAGTAGTAAACAAAGGGATAGTACAGGACAGGGATAGTTTCGGAAAGGCTGAGGGAGAGATGATGATGCAAATGATCAAGGAGCAAGGGGATAGAATAGAAAACACTGTCAGGGAAATGGAGAAGTTAAGGGAGACCCTAGTCAACCACCAGACCAGTACATATGCCAGTGTGGCAGCAGCGCCTCCTAAAGAGACGAACAGGGAGAGAGCAGAATTGCACTCCATAGTTATCGGCTCCACGGACGACACCGAGACCGGTGATGAGGTCATGGAGAAGGTAAGGAAGGCAGTGAATGCAAAGGATGGTTGGGTGACGGTTGAGAGGGTTAAAAAAGTAAAGGACAGGAAGGTAATAGTGGGATGCAGAACCGAAGAGGCAAGAAATTAGATAAAAGAGCGACTAAAAAGCGCGGGGAACCATCTCAAATACGAGGATGTACAGAACCAAGACCCCTTAGTGGTCATAAAGGATGTGCTACAGTACCATAGTAATGATGACATCCTAACGGCGTTAAGGAATCAAAATAAGGAGGTTTTTGCAGCTTTACCTAAGCCTGAGGACAGAGTGGAGGTCAGGTATAGGAGAAAGGCAAGAAACCCACACAACACACACGTAGTACTGAAAGTATCGCCGCAACTGTACAACAGACTCGTAGGCAGAGGTTACCTCCACATTGACCTGCAGAAAGTTAAAGTTGAGGATCAAACACCGCTGGTTCAGTGTTCCATGTGCCTTGGCTATGGACACGGCCGCAGATTCTGTAAAGAAAAAGAACCAAAATGTAGTCACTGTGGAGGGAACCACATGAGAGATAAGTGTGCCGACTGGCTCGCGGGAGCTGCACCAGAGTGCTGCAACTGCGTGGCAGCCAAGAACAGCAACACAGGGCATGGCGCCTTTAGTAAAGAGTGCCAAGTGCGACGAAGGTGGGAGGCGCTGGCACGCGCCAAAATAGCCTATTGCTGAGGTGGTTCCAAGTCGCTCATGGGCAGGCAACCTCACTAGAGGATATTTAGTAGCCCAAGCTAACCTCCAAAGAAAGGAGTTAGCTACGACCGAGCTCATGGTGGAGGCCAGCGAACGCAAATTGGCGTTCGCGCTGGTCCAGGAGCCGTATGTGGGAGGGGTGCGAAGGATGAAGGACTACCGAGGTGCGAGAGTCTTCCAGTGCGCAGAAGTAGGAGCTGGGACAGTGAAGGCGGCGATAGTTGTCTTTGACAACGAACTCGACGTCACGCTGTGCCCGAAACTCACGACCAACAATATTGTTGTAGTGAGGATCCGAACCAGCGCATGGGAAATCACCGCGGTGTCTTTCTACTTCGAACCAGACCAACCACTCGGGCCATACCTGGAACAGCTGAGGGAGGTCATACAGCAGATGGGCCCGCGAATGCTGTTGATAGGTGGCGACAGCAACGCAAAGAGCACCTGGTGGGGAAGCACCATAGAAGACCGCAGGGGAAAAGAGATGTCCGGGACCCTGGAAGAGTCTGGAATGCAGGTATTGAACAGAGGAGATACGCCCACTTTTGACACCGTAAGGGGTACGAGGGCGTACACAAGTTATGTCGACATAACAGCATGTACCGACGACTTGTTAGAGCTTATAGACGACTGGAGGGTAGACCAGAATATGATAAGCTCTGACCACAACACCATCCTCTTCGATGTGAAAATAGAAAAAAGCAAAGGAATGAGAGTCCATAGAACCACCCGACTGTACAATACTAAGAAAGCCAACTGGGACCTCTTCCGACAGATATTGGTGCAAAGAAAGATAGATTCTAACGTAAACACAGAGGCGATACGTAGCATAGAGACCAAAGACCATCTAGAGAAAATGGTGTTGACCCTAACTGAGAACATCACGGCGGCCTGCAGAGAGGCGATCCCACCAAAGAAAACTACGGAGATCCTCCGAGTTCCTTGGTGGAGTGATGAACTCAGAAAACTCAAGAAAGAGATGGTAACGTATCGCCGCAGAATAAAGAACGCCGCGCCACATCGGAGAGATAAAGTCGTCGAAGAATACCTGCAAAAGAAAGAGAACTATGAGTGCCAAGCCAAGAAAGCCCGTATAACGAGTTGGAAGGAGTTCTGCGAGAAGCAAGACAGAGAGGGGGTATGGGAAGGGATATACAGAATAATAAGTAGGACTGCCAGGAGACAGGAAGACTTGACCCTAACCCAAGACGGGAAACATCTAAACCCGAGAGAATCAGCGGACCTGCTAGCCGAGACATTCTACCCTAGGGACACAGAGAGC
The DNA here is from genome assembly GCA_949319885.1 of Mecyna flavalis. Classification (NCBI taxonomy): domain Eukaryota; kingdom Metazoa; phylum Arthropoda; class Insecta; order Lepidoptera; family Crambidae; genus Mecyna; species Mecyna flavalis. Next base: position 14,302,690 of record OX439414.1, on the reverse strand, counting down.
ACAGATAGCACCCTACACCGTCGCATAAGGGAAGCGGCAGAGCGGGTGAATGAGAGGCAAGATGGTGAACATCATGACCCGACATTCACCTTGCTGGAGCTAAAGACCGCGCTAAAAAGCTTTAACGCCAAGAAGGCACCAGGAGCGGATGGCTTCACGGCAGACATCTGCAGCAGAGCCTTGATCACAGATCTAGAACAGTCCCTTGCCCTTTTCAATAAGTGCCTGGAGATAGGCCACTTCCCGGACATCTGGAAGGAGGCCACAGTGGTGGTCCTCAGAAAACCGGGCAAGGAGAACTATACAACACCCAAGGCATACAGACCAATCGGTTTGTTGCCGGTACTAGGTAAGGTTCTGGAGAAGCTGCTGGTAGCACGGATCAAATACCATCTTGTACCGAGGATTAGTACTCGCCAGTACGGATTCATGCCCCAGAGGAGCACCGAAGACGCCCTCTATAATCTAATACACCATATCAAGGGTAAGATGGAGCTGAAAAAGCTGGTAACCCTAGTGTCATTGGATATAGAGGGGGCCTTCGATGGCGCATGGTGGCCGGCAGTCAGAGTCCGACTGGCTGAGGAAAAGTGTCCGGTCAATATTAGGAGGCTGCTAGACAGTTATCTCAGCTGCAGAAAGGTCAAAGTACGGTACGCTGGGGAAGAAAGCACGCGGAGCACCAACCAAGGATGCGTGCAAGGGTCAATCGGCGGTCCAATGCTCTGGAACTTGCTTCTCGACCCACTATTGCGGAGGTTGGGAGAGAGAGGAGACTGGGCGCAGGCATTCGCGGACGATATCGTCCTCGTATTTGACGGCGACACAGCGATGGAGGTACAGAGGCAAGCCAATGCCGCCCTCGCCTTTGTACAGCAGTGGGGAGAGGAGAACAGGCTTAAGTTCGCGCCACACAAGACTTGCGCCATGGTCCTTACGAGGAAGCTTAAGTACGACACTCCGCTGCTGTCCATGGGAGGGGTCGACATAGCAATGTCTAGGGAGGTGAAGATCTTGGGGCTCATAATAGACGCGAACCTAACTTTCAATAGGCACGTAGAGACCCAATGCCTCAAAGTGCTGGACATATATAAGCAGCTCTCGAAAGCAGCAAAAGTGAGCTGGGGCCTCGATCCTGAAATAATCAGGACTATATACACAGCGGCGGTCGAACCAGTAATGACGTACGCAGCAGCAGCATGGGCACCGGCAACGCAGAAGAAAGGAGTGCAAAAGCGACTAAACACGGTGCAAAGAGGATTCGCACAGAAGCTTTGTAGGTCATACCGCACAGTCTCCCTGAACTCGGCGCTGGTACTTTCGGGGATACTTCCTCTCGACCTCAAAATACAGGAGGCAGCTGCCCTGTACGAAGCGAAGAGAGGGTCGTCACCGGAAGTGCTAGGAGATCGGGAGACCGATAGTGTGGTCGGCTTTGCAGATGCTCCACATCCCGCGGAGCATATGGACCTGGAGTTCGTGTGCCTGGTGGATCAAAGCCTTGTGGACAGGTACAACGTGCAGTCGGTGCGAATCTACACCGACGGCAGCAAGATTGAGGGAAAGGTCGGAGCCGCACTCTCCATTTGGAAAGATGAGGCCGAGATCCAGACCCTCAAGCTGTGTCTGTCCGCGTACTGCACGGTGTACCAGGCTGAACTCCTGGCCATATGTAGAGCGACGGAAGTGATCCTCAGGAGGGGGGAGACGAGCTTTGGTGTGTACAGCGACTCGAGAGCAGCGCTCGAAACGGTCGTAAACCATGGCTCCCTCCACCCTCTGGCCGTGGAAGCACGGAAGAACCTGCGGAGGGCCTTTACGCAGAATAAAGACGTGTCTTTATTCTGGGTCAAGGCCCACGCCGGGCTTCCAGGCAATGAGCGCGCCGATGCACTCGCCAAAGCGGCTGCCCAGGCTTCCAAGAGGAAGCCCGACTTCGACAGGTGTCCGATATCTTTCGTTAAAAGGACTTTACGCAGCCAGTCCCTGGAAGTTTTTAACGAAAGATATCGGACGGGCGAAACTGCGTGCGTCACGAAGCTATTCCTGCCAGATGTAACGGAAGCGTATCGCGTGGTCCGCAAACTGCGCCCGACAGGCCTGTTAACACAGGTGCTCACGGGACATGGCGGATTCTCCCAGTACTTGCATCGGTTCAAGTTAAAGGAGAGTCCGGCATGCGCCTGTGACGATATAACGGAAGAGACAGTCCCTCATCTCCTAATCGATTGTCCTATAAACGGAAAAGTCAGATTCGAGCTCGAACAAAAGATAGGTACCAAGATAGAGCTAGATCACCCTTCCAAAGGAAAGGCCCGGGCCGCCGAGGACTACAGCGGCTCGGATTTAGAGATTTGGTTCAGGGAAAATGGGGTTCGGGGTTGAAGGAGCACAGTACGGTTTAGAGGAGTAGGCTGCTGAGGGAACTGTAGTAGTGTCGGGTAGGGAGGGGCAAAACCTCCACAACTACCCAACACCAAGACAGACCCGCGCTAACCAACTCCCCCCTCCCGCACTCCGCCGCGACAAACCCGACTCCCATGACCCTTCTGGGGTTTACTCCCCGCAGCCCTGCCGTGACAGGACCCCCGGCCCGCTCTGAAAAGAGCAGGTAACGGTATGATGCGTTTTATATAGAGGTTGCTCTCCTCGCGCGCTGGATGAACCAGGGCCCCGGTCCTCGGAATGAGGATTACGGTATGGTAGTTTTTATAGAGGTTTCCCCCTCGTGACTCTGACAGAGTAGAGACCCCGGTCCTCAGAATGAGGATTACGGTATGCCCCCCAGGCCACTCTTCTGCGCCGTCGCAAAACGCGACGGGTCAGGAGAGCAGCCCCCTATGGAGTGTCGGCCGTCGGGTAGCAATGCCCGAAGAGATGACTACCCGCCGTTGCCTAGGGTGGACCAGGACAGGACACTACCCTTCCGACCGAACGAATCCAATCGCAAGAATAAGGCCCCGCCGCACGAAGAGGCCACTCCATCCCCACCCCAACCTAACCTAACCTAACCTAACCTAACCTAACCTAACCTAACCTAACCTTTTTTTTTTTTTTTTATCCTGGGGAAACACATTTACGTGTACCATCGGCCGCGGGGGCGACCGAACGGTTATGTGGGGCTCCCGGCTACTCCGGACTACCCACTAAAACCCCAGTGGTCCCTCTAGGTCGCTGTACAGTGACGCATCAGGGAACCGCTTACAGCGCGCCCTGAATACGCCCCAAGCGATAGCCGCAACCGGCCTCACTGCCCAGGGCTTTCTGCCCTCACGCGAGAGGCGCGCGGGGACTCCGCGCGCGCCACTCGGACTCTATTGAGAATCGGCCCCCCCCGAGACCGATCCCCGAGTCTGTGTCCTGCGAGAAGGTGACCTGAGGGTCGCAGTGGTCCCCGCGTTGCCAGGCTCAGAGCCTTGCTCCGCGGGGGCCACCACGTCCATCTCGTTGGCCTCCTCTTCGCGCCTGAGACGAGCTTCTCTGGCGGACGTCATTCTTGGCTGGGGACACTTCTTTGACCCCAGCATGTGGGCAGTGGATCTGCCCGCTGTCTCACACAGCAGGCATCTCGGTGCTGCCGTACACGTCCTGGCTTTGTGGCCTTTAGTACCGCACCGGAAGCAGACGTCCGACCGGTCTATGGCTCCACGACACTTGTTGGCGATATGGCCCTCTCCCAAACAGCGAAAGCACCGCTTAGTCCTCGGTGCGAGCGGGATGATGCGCACGGAGGACCATCCAATGAGCAGCCGACGTAGTCCTGTCAGCTGCTTTGCGGCACGAACGGGCACCGCTGCCACTGTGGACCGCTCTTGGGTGCGTCCAAAAGCGGCAATTCGGCCCACCGATATGACGTCCGGTGAGCAGCCCCCCTTATCTGCCAAAATGGCTCTAACGTCCTCCACCGTCACGGCATCGTCTAGGCCCGTGATGCGGAGGTCCGATCTTTGTTGCGGCCTGGTGATCGATATGACGTCAGGCTTCATTCCTGGTAGCGCGCGTAACGTTTCTGCCAACCGGTCCGCTTTAGCGTCTGCCTCGGGGCCCTGCACTTCTAGCAGCTTTGCCCCGGTCTGCGACTCCTTGAAGGTGACTCCTTCTGGGATGCCTAGCTTGGCCAAGTTGATGTCTCCTTGAGCGACGGAGAAGAAGCCAACATATGAGGCTCCACAACTTAGGGCTTCCTTGGTGTACCGGATCATGATAACCGCGGTGCTGGGAACTCTCAATTTGCGGGGCCTGGTTTCCTTTCTTCCAGGGCCTGCCTTCGACTTGGAGCGAGTCTTCGCCTGAGCCTTAGTCGTCTTCGCAGCCTTCTTCTTCAGGCCGCGGCTGGCCACCTCCGCAAAAGGAGCATCCATAGACGCTGGCGGAGGGGGAAGTGGACGTGGCTCCCTCGGTGGAGCAGGTGTAGGCGCCTTCTGCACCTTCTTACTGCCCTTTTTCTTCTTAGAGCCCTTCGGAGCCGGGGCTTCAGGCGCCGGGCCGGGGGCTTCAACAGGTTGCGCAGACCATCGTCGTGGTGTGTCCCTGGGTGGCGATGGCGCCACAGCTGGTGGATCCATCGTAAGACTCGCCCTTAGTGCGGGGCGATAACTCTTGGCCGGGAGTAGACGGCCATCCCTCTCCAGTGACTCAAATCTGGCGTCCAGCATCGCCCCGATCTGAGAAACAATGTTGGACTGCGTGAGTGTTGTGTCGATGGGATGGACATCCATCGCTGTCGGGTTTTCTGCAGCTGGTGTGGGTCTTGCCAGCGTCTTTAAGGCCTCAACCTCGCGCCGCAGTTCCTGTACTTCTTTCTTTAGCTGCTCATTGCAGGCGTTGAGCTTGCGGACCTCGTCGTCGGCTGTGCGTGTCCGCAACTCCTCCACAGCACCCACAATGAGGCTAGCTGCCTCGTTGATCGTCTTCACGATCGTGCCCTTTAAGTTTTTGGACTTGTTGGCGCACTTCACTATCGTCTCAGCAGCCAGTCTTACTTTGCCGGCGATATCCTGTGCTGTTAGCTTCTCAGCCTCGCTCTGGACCAGTTTTGTAGCTTTTGCCAGCCTCTCGCTGCAGCGCTCGGACAGTCGCTCCATCTGGGCTTCCTCTCGTTCCTTGGTATCCTTTTCGATCCAAGCCTTCAACTCTTGCCTGGCTTTCAGGGCACCGACGTATTCCCCTGTAGTTGGGGGACGTCCTCGTCCGCGCTTGCTCCGTGAAAGTTTAGCCACTTTGGGCTCAGGCCTCTCGAAATCTGTGTCCCCATCCTCTGTCAAGTCCAGGAATGAGGACATGTCTGTACTGTCGCCGGTACGCAGGCGGCTCGTACTGCCGGATTGTGAACGGGAGTCAACTGGGAACGGGGAGCAGCTGTCTGCTCGCTTTCGACTCCTCGTGCTTCGCATGCTAGCGGGCGCCTCCGCGGATGTTGACGCACCCGCGTTGACGTCCACGACCATCCTAGCCAGTGATCTGGTCGCAGCCTTCTTCATGGGCTCCTTCTTCTTCGGGGAGCGGGACCTGCTTGAAGGTTTGGATGCAGCCTTCTGCTTCTTCCCAGCCTCCTGCTTGTTATGCTCCTTTTCTCTCTTCTCTTCGGTCTCCGTCTCAGACCCGATGATGTCCGGGGAGCGGGACCGGCTCCTAGTCTTGGGAGATGGTGGCTTCGCAGCCTCCTTCTTCTTCTCCTGTCTCTTTTTCTTCATGTCTTTCTCTTTATTCTGTTCTTTGACAGATCGGGGCAAGCGCATGCACATCTCAAACATGTTTTTCGTCTTCTGCGCTGCCTCCTGAAACGCACATCCTTCCGCTATGTAATGCCGGTAATGTCTCGTCTTAAACTCGTTCTCCGCATTCTTGTATGTGTCGGAGTCCGAGTCATGCTCCAAGTATGCTTCTTTCAGTGTGAGGTACAGCAGGTCCATCTCCTCCGCATCGAGAATGTCGACGTTGTCCTCCACTTCGAAGTCCTCCTCATATCTGCGCTGCTGCGCCTTCGCAGAACTCCTGCGGTAGGAGGGGTCTTGGCTTCTCGCCTCACCCTCGCTGCTGACTGGCGTCCAATCCCGGGCCCCCACATTACGAACGCCCGAGATGCCAGGTGTCACTTTCGCAACGCCTGGGGGGATTCCCTGCCCAGAGGCAGGTACCCCGTGGGGAGTAACTTCTTTGTCCGCCATTTTCCATTTTGAAGCCTGCGCTACTCCCGGGGGGACAGGCTTGAGCCCTGGGAGAGCCCCTAACCGTTTGGTGACCGCCCCCGTCACCACCCTTCCAAAGGAAAGGCCCGGGCCGCCGAGGACTACAGCGGCTCAGTTTTAGGGTTTTGATTCAGGGTAGATGGGGTTCGGGGTTGAAGGAGCACAGTACTGGTTGAGGGAGAAGGCTGCTAAGGGAACTGTGGTAGTGCCGAGTAGGAGGACAGAACTCCTACCCGGCACCAAAAACAGACCCGCACTAGCCGACTCCCCCCTCCCGCACTCCGCCGCAACAAACCCGACCCCCATCACCCTTCTGGGGTTTACTCCCCGCAGCCCTGCCGTAGCAGGACCCCCGGCCCGCTCTGAAAAGAGCAGGTAACGGTATGATGCGTTTTTATAGAGGTCGCTTTCCTCGCGAGCCGACTAGTGTCAGCTCCCCGGTCCCCACAACGAGGATTACGGTATAGTAGTTTTTATAGAGGTTTCCTCCTCGCGACTCTGACAAAACAGAGACCCCGGTCCTCAGAATGAGAATTACGGTATGCCCCCCGGCCACTCTTCTGTGCCGTCGCAAAGCGCGACGGGACAAGAGAGCAGCCCCCTATGGAGTGTCGGCCGTCGGGTAGCAATGCCCGAAGAGATGACTACCCGCCGTTGCCTAGGGTGGGCCAGGACAGGACACTACCCTTCCGACCGAACGAATCCGATCGCAAGAATAAGGCCCCGCCGCACGAAGAGGCCACTCCATCCCCACCCCAACCTAACCTAACCTAACCTAACCTAACCTAACCTAACCTAACCTAACCTAACCTAACCTAACCTAACCTAACCTAACCTAACCTAACCTAACCTAACCTTTTTTTTTTTTTTTTTTTTTTTTTTTTTTTTTTCGATGGGGAATGCTTTTACGCACATCCTCAGCCGCGGGGGCAGCTGAGGGGGGTGTGGGACTCCCGAAGACTACCCACTAAACCCCATCGGGTCCCTCTGTTGCGCTATAACGGAACGCCCCGAGGTACCGCTTTGCAGCGCGCCCCGGGGACGCCCAAGCGCTGGCCGCGAACCAGCCTCTCTCCTAAGGGAGACAAACCCACTCACGAAAGGCGCGCGGGGACTCCGCGCGCACCTCTCGGGCTCTAATAGGATGCCGCCGCCCCCGCGGCAGCACCCCGAGCCTTGCCCCTTCGTGGAAGAGGGGCCGTCATTGATATAGTTGGGGACCTCGCCTCGGCGACTTCCACCACCAGTAGGGTAAAATTGGGGCTTCTGCATCACTTGCTCTCGCTGCGCTCGAGCTGCGTGATGCAGAACGCCCCAATTTTACCCCCACAACCTTACTTCTTCTCATTTTCATAGTCTACCACTTGTCTTAGTCGAGTTATATGTATTTTGCATCAGCTCATTTTGACATCGGATCCTAGATTTAAGCCAATTTTAGTCCTTAAAGAGGTATAATAACCTCTCTGCGGTCTGTATCTATGATAAACCTATATATCTACATTCAGTTAGCTGTTATAAGTTTTAATGCTACATAACTTAGTACCTATTATATATCAGGTTGGGTAGGTAAGTATTATCTTATCATATATTATCAGGATGGGTAGGTACTATCATAAGTAAAACATTCTGAATTTTATAAAAGATTTTTATTCAAACACCATTTTCTTAAGCAAGTAACATTCTTTAATGCACAAATTGTTGGATGATAAATACAATTATTAATATCATTACAGAATCTATATTCTTTATATAATTCTAAGAAACTAGGACAATTCTCATCTTCTAAATTAACTACATCAGAATGATCTAACATTTCTTTCAACCACGTTACTTTTTCTAGACCTTTACAATAAATAATTTTGTCTGCTAAGAATTCATCAACGTATTTATTCCAATCTTTGTAATTTACAAAACCATCATTCCAATTTATTTTTCTATTTCTTTGAATCCAGTACACTTGTTTTCTTTCAAAAGGTGTTAAATTATAAAGCGAGTACGGAGGTTGAATCAATAGTACTTGCACTTGATCATTATGTATGATTGCAATTTCCTTTATGATAAATTTGTTAGCTTCCGTTTTAAAACCCTGTACATCTACTATAGCAATTGATTTCATGTTAATTTATTCACTATGTTACTCAAAGGTCTATACTCCACAATGCGTTCGTTTATAATTAAACAATAAGCACTGGTTTTCTCTGGGATCTCTTTTAAACTTTCGATTTCTAGTCGAACGTCAACTGGACCAGATTTTAAATTTTCGTTCTGTCTTGAACAATCAATTACGAAGAGCGGAGCTAACTCTTTAAACTTCTTTAGGTCAAGCAACGGATCTACTTGGAGGTTGTAGAACGACTGACGAAATCTTGAATACATTTCATATAATATATTGTATTTGTTTTCATTAAATTTTACGTTAAGAGCATCATATGGAAAATAGTTGGAATTTAAGAACAATGTTACATTTGTTAAATTACAATGATCAAATTGAGAACTATCCTTAAGTTTATTATTTTTTCTTTCAGTCTGTAAACCAAATATTACATATCTAGGTTTTTCTAACTGTGAAGTTGTTTTGATAGACCATGAATGTTTGGTGGTCGTTGGTAGTATAGGATATTCATAGAGATCCCAATTACGAAACGCTATTTGTAAGCGGGTGTCTTTTTCTAAGTGTTTTAATAAAGTAAGCCTTTGCTGATCCGATACCTTTACTTGAGGCATGCGCCATTGTATCTTTTGTATGTTTATGTCTACAATATCGTTTTTATCAATGATAACACTATTTAAATTGGAACTGCTTCTGTTAAGAATAAGCTCATGTTTACAATTGATTATAATTTTTCTATAATCTTCAGCGAAACCCAACAATTTATTCAGAGGTAAAAGAAAGCTAAATGTTGTATCATCTTTTTCATGAGAACCCCCCACATTCCAACCCCACATTTGAGCTGCTCTGCTCTCTCCATCATTCATAGAAATCAAAGATTTAATTAATGTTGTAATTCCAGCATTTCTTATTCGATCTATTTCAATTCCATTAATTTCATATCTTATATCTTGAAATAGAAATAATATAGCGTTATTTGTTAATTTAAACATCTTCTTTGTTTTACCACCATTTCCATCTTGAGTATATACTTGAATTTTTCCTTCAATGTATATGGAACTAGCTGAAGGCACTATGTAAATATCTTGCTGATGAATAGGAATTCGTATTTCATCATTTTCATTAAAATTATTATTGTATGGATTGTATGTATGAATTTCATAGCTTTGAATAGAATTATCGAATTTGAGTGAATCAGTTATTTGTAAGATACTCATATTTTAAATCCAAGGGCGTGAAGAAATTCCTTGTTGATTTTTGTGAGTTTTTTTATTTTATTTTTGTCACGTCTATTACGTTTCACTTTGCGTTTGTTAATGACATTGTTTTCACTATAAACAGGGATTTTATTAATAGTATTCTGATCAAGATCATTACTAAATACTATCATTTTGATTTCCGCAGATGAAGTCTTACTAGGATATTTTCTTTTCGAAAGTCTATTAAGTTCCCGTTTATATCTAAAACTCTTATGCTAATAGATGATATAAATTTTCTGTTTAATGGAAAATAAATTATATTTTTTGGTTTTTCTATAATTTGATACCCTGAAGGAGCACTTAGAACAAATTCATGTATTGTATGAGTGGACGAGCCGTTAATATAAGAGCCTTGGATCAAATCACATTCGATCCGAATAACAGACGTAGGGATAATGCGTATAGACTGAGAGGACTCGTGCCATTTATTTGATTCTAACATTCGTTTGGAGAAACCAAGTAATGATCCAACACTGTTTTTAATTCCAAAGTCTACATTTTCAGTACAGAATAGAAAGCATGTAAGAGTGTTATTGTTTGGTATGATATTTAATTTACAGTCTTTGACTTTGCTGCTTAAGTATTCATATAAATCATATAAGTCATAAGCGCCGGTAGGAATCTTTATTTCTTTATTACCATAGGCGAATATATTGTTTCTACTATCAATGTTACAAATTGAATTGAATGTTGAAAAATACAATAATCCACACTCATAACTTTCCTCCAATATTAGAGGAGGATTAAAATATGAATGTAAAATGGATTCGTTTCCAGACACTGTTAACGTTATAGACATGGTTAATAAACTGAACACTTCTAAGAATGTTCATCATATTTATTTCGCATCCAAAATGAATTTAAGAATTGTATACATAAATGACCGCATATAAATGGATGATTCTTCTGTAAATTACTATAATTGTAAAGAATATCAGGTCCAACATATTTTATAAATTCTTCAGGCGGTCGCAAGTTACCATAGCTATCAAAATATTCTATATAGTTATTTAATTTACCATAAGCTACCCAATGAGTACCAAAATTCTGGGAAGAGTCTAAATTTATAATTCCACATTCTTTTTTTAAAGGGTGTTTAGGTAATTCATCTCTCATAAAGACACCTCTAAAGTATGGAATGTTTCTACAATAGTTTATTAAATCAATATTAGTTAGTGCTCTTTTGGGTAGCTTTCGATTTAGTTTTTTTTATTAGTATAGTAAATTCCTAAACCATTCTTATGTTCTTTAAGGCTTAGTCCATTTCCGATATACAGCTCTTCCATTTTCTTATTATTTCTCTTTAATTCTTGTAAACGCTGTTGTGCAGACTTTATAGCATTAACTGCTCTGGCTATTCCGGCTGCACCTCCTGCTAATCCTCCAGCTGCTGATAAGCCAGCACATATAGGAATTAATGGGAGAAATCCACCCACTTTTGGAACTGGTATAACTCGTGGTAAGTCAACAGACTTATCGTTATCAGATGTTAACTCTTTTACAACTGCTGTTACCATATCTATAGCGGCTTTCTTACATTGTGGCTTAAACTTTTTTAAATGAGTTTTGGCAATAGAAACTACATTTTTAAATGTTTTTTTTATTCCTTTTCCAGTTTTTACTTTTTCTGAACCTTTAATCGCATTTTTTGAATGTTTCTTATTTGAAACACTTCCGCGTGCTCTCACCATTTCGTTTAATGCTCGTTACGATTTTAAACAACTTTCTTTCATGGAATACAAAACAATAATGAGCATAAGAGTCAATGCAATACTTTTATAAGACACTAGTTTTATCTATCCAGCTGTTTTCTTCTGAAGGAAAACCTAACCATTTTACAAATAATTTGTTACCCTTTTTCTTGAGTACTTTTTCTACGAGATAAATGTTTGAATATTTAACTTTTTGTAATTCTTGAGTATAAAATGCTCCAAGAATTGGTCGATTCTTTGAATCTTTCAATAAATATGTATAAGGATTTGAGTTTTTTACTTTCACCACCTTAAAAATTTCAGTAGACCAATTCGGAGTATAACCTTTCTCAAACGTTCCTTTGTATTTACTTATACGAACAAAGTCTCCAACGTTAAACTTTGGCTTACGATGGGAGCAATTTTTTATCTGTATTTCATTATATTTCTCCAATAATCGTTTTTTATTACTTTCATTAACTTCTTTAGGCAACATTCCAATTGTTCTATGCGGTGTGCTATTATATTTATTTATTATTGAGGTAAGTACATTATCAAACCAATGATAGTTTCCTTGTAGATTAAACTGTCTGTATAATTTCCCCTTTAAAGTCCTAATAAATCTTTCCACAATGGAAGCTTTTTTTGTAGAAAATGTAGAATAGTGATTTATTTTATAGCTTTCTAGTAAAGCTTCCATTTTTTTATTATAGAATTCCGTACCGAGATCGGTTTGCAAATTCTTCGGAATACGACCTTTAGCAAATAAATTTTGAAAAGCTTGTACAATGTTTTCTTGATTTTTTTGTTTCAATGGATACGCCCAAGCATATTTTGAAAATGTGTCTATTATTGCCAATATATAACGGTAATTACAATTTTCTTTAGACATCGATTGCATGTCAATAAGGTCAGCTTGCCAAAGATCATCAATGTCTTTCATTATTACATGTCTGCGAGGGAAATTTTTTCTGGCTTGTTTATGTATTTCATTGACAATAATTTCTTTACTCATTTTTTTCTTATTTTCTGTGCTATCGTTCCTGTGCTCTGTTTTAAGCTGTTTATTTCAACATCCAGTTGATTCAGTAACTCTTTTAATGATTTTAAATTACCTTTGATGATTTCAATAGTTTCATCTACATATCTTTTTGTAACACAATCTTCAGGGTCAATAGGTTTCCCAATATGTTTTATTATTTTATTTTTGGCATCAAAATATCTATCGTTTTCTAATGTTAATAATGAAGGTTCTATATAGACATCTACCTTCTGTCGCTTTAAGACATGATGACCGAACTTATCAACGCTCATGTTGAGTAAACTTTTGCGACTGATTAAGAAATAAAGGTTACACGTCGTTTTATTCTTTGATAATACCAGCTTCTTTTAGCTCTTCGATAATAGATATAATTTCATTATCATGGTTTGTATTTCCAGCATCTTTTGATGCAATCAAAATTTTAAGCCTATCTATCAGTTCGTTAGGATCATCCCAATAAACCAAATCAGTATTTGATTTATATTTTTTAAGTACTTGCAAGTTACCCCCGCTTTTTATATTATTCAATTCAGAAAATAATGGTTTGATAATTTGTGAATACTTTATTCCTGAATTTCCTTGAATTTGTCCTGAGGGATTGTATCCTCTTTTATGTGCATTGGTATGGATTAATATGTCTTTATAAGTTAATTTGTCTTGCTCAGTTATTAATTTAATATCAGGTTTGTTTTGAAATAAAAGTTGAGATAAACCAGGAGTAATTTCGTAAGTTTTTTTTCCTAGAGAGAGCATTACAATATCATTTGAAGAGTCCGATGGTTTTAATAATGCTTGTACATTTCCAATCATCATATTACTACCTTCATATCTCACCCCATAAGATATATTCATGGGTTTAGTTGCATCCTGTAATTTATCCGATTCAATAAGAGTTTTGGTTTTTACGATTACATTGCTATTTTCATTACTATCAATCACAGAATCATTGGTATCCAGAATTTGTACTTCGTTATCTGGTAGTAAAGGGCTGATACAATTTGTAGATGCTTGCGAAGCTTGGGATGCGATAGCTTGCAGCGGATCGATTATCGGTTTTAAGAGTTTCTGACGTTTAATTTCTAAATTTTCATCCTGCTCGCGCATCTTCTTTACTTTGTTTTTAATAGAATTTATTGACTTAATTAAATTTTTCTTTATATTTTTTTCCATCCTTGTTTCGTAAACTTGTGACAAACTCTGCAAGCTCGGATCAAATGAGATAATTTTTTTTTAAGTTCCTTATTATATTGAAATCATTTCAATCAAACTGAATAAATTCATCGAACGTTTTCCTGTATCTCCCATTTTGCAACGCACAATCTTTGTTGATTACTAAACATGAATATTTATCTGACCATATGTCAGAAACCAATAATTTAAAATCATGCCAGTTTATATCAGAATTTACATGTTCATCATAAATATGTTTTAAAGGGTATCCGCCAAAATTGCCCCAGTCCCGGCGCAAAAGAATTGTATCTCAGATTTTAGATAATTATTAGTTGAAACAATATCAGGTATCGCTATTTCCTGATTCGGTGGCTAACATGTTTTTTTTGCCCAGAGAAGTTACATAGGCGCTACATGCAAACATGACACTTTTTAGGAAAAACTTCATTTTACTGTACTATTTGACATTGAATTGGCAAAAAATGAATAAAACACATCATATAAACACATTATTACATATGTAATATAATGTACCTATACATATACCATTTTTTGAAAAACTTAATTTTACTGTATTAATTCACTCATTAACAAAACAACACAAACGTGTGGGTAATTGCAAAAAATGAATATAGCCTGCATCATAATTATATACATTAAAATACTTGAAAAAATGATAGTGGTTTTATTTTATCTCTCTTGGTACACCATTTAGGACCTATATATACCTTACACAATTACATAAGAAGATGATAAACTAGCAGGATTTATTATTTTTTGTATTTTTATATACATTACATTCAATATAAACATGTTGACAGAAACACAACATAACAACAATAAACTCAATAACAACATTATGTACGAGGGTATATGTGCGTGTTTTATTCATGTTTTGCCAATTCAATGTCAATTAGTACAGTAACATGAAGTTTTTCCTAAAAAGTGTCATGTTTGCAAGTAGCGCCTATGAAACTTCTCTGGGCAAAATAACCATGTTAGCCACCGAATCAGGAAATAGTGACACTTGATATTGTTTCTACTAATAGATAGCTAAAATCTGAGATACAATTCTTTTGCGCCGGGACTGGGGTTTTTTTCTATGGGATTTGGCGGAAACCCTTTACTTCATCTTGTTTAAAAATTACAATAAAATTAACATTGTCTCTTATCAATTGCTTAGGTATTTTAGAGTATGTTTGGGACAAATAAAAGCAATCAATATCTTTATGTCTTCCCATTGAAAAATAATTTCTTATATTGTCTTGATTTTCACAAGTCACATCATCGAATATAACAATAGATTTATCTAAAGCATTTTCAAAAGGTATAACATCTTTATGATCTTGAAACATAAAGAAATTTATTTCTTCGATGTTTGTTAGAATCTCCTTTAAATATTGATATTTAGGCTGGAAAATTGTTTTTGAATATAAGTAAATATTTTGAAACTTAAGACCATTTTCGTGAAGCAATAAACTCAGCATTAAATTTGTTTTTCCACAGTTTGAAGGTCCGCATATTATACAACGAATTGAATTGGGTAAAAGTACGCTATGTCTTATAGGAGTTGAAGTTGTATCATCATCTATTTTTCCTATATCTAGGGAAACGGGTTGCTTGATTAACTTCATAATTAACACTAAATGATGACTTGGAGATTTGTTGCATAAATAGGTTCAAAAATTGTTAGTTCCATCTTTTTCTTTTATCTAAACCATAATTATAAAATGTGCTAGACCTAACAATTGTAATTCGCAGGAAATCTAACATTAAATTATCATATTTTTAAATCTCATGTTTCTCATAAGACATATTGCATACTGATGTAACATTTGTAAACTTCTAGCTCCAATTTCTTCTGTATATGGTCAATCGTGTCGACGCTTGTACGAATAAAATGATATGATTCACAGATTTTTAAATCATATCTTTCTGTTATAAGACAAATTGCTTGCCAATGTAATAAAATCCACTGTAAACATCTCTCTCCAATTTCTTCTGCTTATGATCAATCGGGTTGACACGTGTACGAATAATATAAATGATGCGTGAATTTTATCACATTGCTTTATAACTGCTTTGTTCATCGTCCTGAGTGAACGTTTAATTTTTAAATAATAGATCTGAGGTAAGTTTTAATAACTTTATAGTTAAGTGCATGAATATACAACACCAGTGTTCTAAAACAGGTAATTACTATTAATAAATTGGAAATCTTTTGCAGATCATGTCGGGCACTGATGGAATTGCTGATTCTAACCCCATCGAGAATCCATTTTACTATGCGCAAGATGTGGATGGATATTTGCAAGACTATTACAACACAGTTGAAAAACGATTAGAAGATTTACCAGCAAATAAGTCTACTACAGATTTTGAGCAAACAAAATCAAGAAAAGTTTCAAAGAAAGGAAAACGTTTCCGAGAATCATCGTCATCGTACATAATTCGAAAAGAAAAAACCAAGCATAGACGTCATCTCATTAGAATTAATATTTATGAACTTAACGAGCAGGAGGAAAGTGATATCGATAATCTTAGTGCTAATATAAGTGTACAATATGTAACGGATGCTGTTTATGATGATGTGTTAGATGCTACGAATAGTGTTGTAAGAAGAATAAGTGAAAAATTGGTTGAGAGTTGAAGTAGCTAATATATGTTATATAAGCAATTTTAAATGTGTAATCTATAATTAAATAAATTATTATTATAAGACATGATTTTTGTTTCATTTTTGTCACCAGAAATGTAAAAAATAAAAAATAATTTCAGTTTCATAAATTGATTTATTAAAGTAGTTAATAAATGATGTAACAAAACAATGCTTTAAAATATAATACAATGTTAGATAGGTATATTAGAGTACTTAAATACTTTTATTTTAACTATAAATTATAATTAAAAAACAGTTTTATAGTGTCCCCATGGTAAAGTGCTACAACCGTCATCCATAATTTGTCGTTTATCATCATCTCTATTTAATACAATTTTATTGATTTTTTGAGTAAATATTTTATGATTCTTTGATCTTAATATGCACATATTTTCCCTTAAAGTCTCATTATACCATAAAGCTCTTTTATATTTTTGAATATCAAGTTTTTTTGTCACAGATTTTTTTATACCCTTCGCTTTTTTTATTGAAGTATTTATGGAATCTATACAATACAATTTAGCTCTTAAACCAACAAATTCAGATATGATATCACCATTCATCTCATCTTTAAAAAAGCCTGGTATTTTACAGTTTACTTTAGGCATATCAAATTGATCATTTTCAAAGTTACTTGTATCAAAATATTTAATATTTTTTTTCATGTCTTCGTAAAAATCATCTGTGTGTATAAGATATAAAAGACTATCAGTATCCGTGTAACAAAGTTTAAGTGAATCTTTATACATGCGCTTCATAACAAAGTAATGAAAATGATACAAATGACTCTTGGCCAGTTCTAAAATTGAAAATCCTATGTAGATAGGGCGATCAAGAACAATTTTTGTTAGTTCTAGTTGGATTGCTACCAAAGACTCAGATATCATTGTCAAATTTTTAATGGAGCGCCAACATATTTTTCGGCCCCACTAAATTTGTTAGTCTTATTTGACACATCTTTCCACAAATTAACTAATTTCACATCCACTTGTTTTCTTTTATTTTCTATAGTCTTCCCAAAAATAGAATTGTTTTGTTTTTTGAAAAAATCCCTTTCAAAATCTGATGTAGCTTTTTGTCGAAGTGTTGTATTTAATAAAATATATGGTGCTAAAAATGCATTTTGATCAAATGATAATATCCTATGAATGTTGAGCAAAATGAGGCCATTATTTATACATTCTTTTAAATGACAGTAATGAATCACATATTTACATTTGTCATACAAGTTTGCTACTAATTTCTCATTTTTGTATCCCGGTGGAGCAAATTTTTCTACGGCAAATGGTAAATCAGAATGATCATCATGTATTTCAATAGGATAATGTAAATCTACTTCCAGAATAAATCCAGTGTTACTATCATCAGGAATACTCATCACATCAAATTGATTGATTTCTTCTTCAGTTAAAAACTTAAAGTTCCCAGTAGGTAACTTTTGCATCATAGCAAAACCATATAAATTTACACAATCAAGATAAATTAAAAAACTGCTAGCGTCTTTACTGTCATAATATGGTAAATATTTATTATTTGCTTTTGCATGTCTCAAAGAACATTGGGCAAGACCTCCTCGAATACCCTTTTCTAACATTTGGTACATATAAATGTCTGAGACTAAATCTAATTTAACATCTGTGTAAAACAACATAGCGTCCCAACTCAAAGAAGGGGATGATACGTAGTAGCACGGATCAAGGCTATAATATTTTAAACTCATAGCTCTGAATTTTTCAAAGACATCACATAAAAGCAAAACATCGCATTTTAAGTATAAATCAGTATATTCACCTAAATTATGAATTTTAAAATCATTCCAAACTTTAATCGCATGATTATAATCTTCTTTTGTAACAGATTGATTTGTAAGGTGATTGAAAAATTCAGTTTGCTTTGGTAATTGAGTCTCCTCGTAACGATCCCATGAATCTATATAATCGTAGCAATATATACCTTTTCTTCGAACCAAATTAAATAAATGTTCATCATTAAAAAAATATCGTAAATTTGGAAAATCTTGTGGTCTCATTGTTTTAACTAAATTGTCTAAGCTTGAACTCAAAAAATTGAAAGAATCAATAAACTTTAACTGAGCTGTACTTTTTTTGTCTATTGGAATAAACTTAGTAAATGAAATGTATTTCTCTTTGTTTTTAGGTATTAAATTTATACGACCGCATGTGGCAGAAAGTTCCTTAATAAATAAATGACAATCATAGCCAGAAAGATTATGAAACATTATAGGTATAAACGCACATGTCTTTGCCTTTAAATTACAATCATTATGAGCAGGACCTCTGTATTTTCCTGTAAAATGATCATGATCAGCAACTACAATGTCAGTTTTACAAAAAATTTTTTTGCACAAATGACACGTCTTAGCATTATTAAAAGAGTCGCGTTCCGGTTTACTTATTATTATAGGTTCTGTATTTAAAATCAATTTATATAGTCGTTTTACATCCGCGCTAATATATTCAATAAATTTTTTAGAACATTCAGGTCCTCTGTATGAAACAAACTTATTTAACTCAGGTTTTGAATCACAAAATATGTAATATGCGAAACAACTCGCCTCATGAATTTGAATGTTTTCTACAAATGTACTTTTATTTCTGTCCGAATATTCATGTAACAAGCTCTCAAAATCACCATATATTACAATAGGAATTCTTTGAGTCTTTTCATAGTTTGAAAAATTCAGTTTGGTGTTTGGTTCAGGTAAAAAAGTTTGCACTCTCGCACAGTTATGAGTAGCGAGTTTTTCCGCAGTATTAAAATATATGAAACATTCTTCACATAAATGTATCTTTGATTTATGCTTAGTCAACTGCTTGTGCACAAGTTTTTCAAAATTTTTTATTAAGCAAAAATGATATTTATTATTTTTATTTATGTACAGTAGGTTAACATGCATTATTTTTCTTTTTGATGTTTTATTAGTGGCCCGGTGACTTGTTCTTTTTTATTTAAACCGTAAATATTTACGCTAACAGTAGGATTCATATCCTCAAATAGTTTAATATCTCCCATACTTGGGGGAAATGTCATTTTACTTGTTTCTAAGACTTCCGAATAATGCGGGTAAGATGTCACTCTATTAGGATTTTTTGTAGTTGGATACAGAGACGCTACAATACTCCATAAGAAACAGCGATCATCATTGTTTATTATATTTAAACAGGATTTTGTCTTACGAATGTTTTCGGGTAATTGAATGTATGAGCCAAATCTCAAAGGATTATATTTTACAATATTTAATTCTAAATGGCTTATCGAGTTGATTGTCCAACCTGACTCACAAAGTTCGAACTCGGAACATTTATTCACCATTTTTTCGCTAAACTGGCTGTATAAAGTCAATAAATCTGTGTTTTGAAAAACTACTTCATATTTAGTATTAAACGACTTCAGGGATGTTTCATTATTTTTTGGCAAAGTGTAAGAAACATATAGTTCGAAATTAACTTTTAATGCAGTATGTTTTTTCAACATTTGTTTGATAAGAAAACATGATGTATGTGAAATATCAGTTAAAAAAAGCTCAGGTGAAATTGTAAAGTTTTCTGGACTAATTTTGTATGTAGCAATTTTGTTTTTAAAAGCACAGGCTATTAAACGGACATTGTCAAACTCGGTTGATAGTAAACAGTTAGACTTGTGAATATTAGACTTTTTATGTGCTGAATAAACCTTGACATACGTGTTGCAGGGCTCGCAGAAAAACATTTTTATTTAATGCTTATAAAATTACTTTAATATTAGTTTTATATTTATTAGTTATATATTTAAAATACGCGTTTAAGCTTTATATTTAAGAATATACCTTGGTATAAAAAATAGGTTATATGTGTAGGAGCTAAGTATTAGAATAAATGGTTAAATAAGATTTATTCAGACAATGAATAGTAAGCTAATGATTACATGTAGTGATTATTATATTAGTTACTCTAATTCATATTCAATAACTTATGCATCGCATTCAAACATCTATTTTTAAGTTTTTATAGGTCTTTTAGTTTATAGTTTAGAATTTAGAATTTCGAGTGTTGTGTTCAAATTTTTCCACTTTAGATTATAATTCTGAAATGGAAAAAGGATAAATAGCCACATTAGTTTTAAAAAATATATCATTTGGATGGGTACAAAATAGGGCGAATATTACGAAAATCTTCTTTTACTGTTGACACCAACTGAGTCACAGCCTTCCATGTTGGTGTTCGCTCATCGACGGCTGTTTTAAGGCTGATAAGGGAGTGTTGCCATCGATCTGCTGCAATCTTCTCCAGCTCGCGGAAGTTTGATATGCGAACTTCTATATAGTACTCCCCTCGTTTCGTTGGATCACTTTGATGGGTGTATCCAGAACCAGTTCGACGTGACAGATAGCTCTTCAACGTCGGCGCTCGGATAGGTTCAACGTCTTCATCCTGGAATCGATAAAACAGTTTTATAGAAGTACATATTATTATTAACTATTACCTAGCTGAGCGGTTATTATTCACATACCACCTACCTATGGTAAATTTGTATTCATCATAACCGATCTAAATACAGATATCTAAATACTATCTAAAAAATACATATAATTTTAATAGCATCTTAACGGATAACATAAAATAAAAACATGCGTTATGCATAATCGAAATTATGTAGTTAAATATGAGTGTACTATCGTTAAAACATGGCTGGACACGCTCCATATGCTGAGATATAAATAATTCAAATACATTTTATTACATAATATGCTTGTTCCTATCATCCAAAAATAATAACGTTCTATCAGGATTCGAACCCGAAACCATTATTGACGTAGAAAGCAGATTTACCGACCACTAATTATGAAAAAAGATTATAACAAGTAAGAGTTATGAGTGAATACGTTACTCACCTCAGAATCTGGGAACACGTTCGGCTTGCGTTTCTTGCTAGTGGAAGCAACAGGGAGCAAAGGCGTTGCTGTTTCAAAGTCAGATTCAGAGTCGCTCCCCAACACCTCAATGCGTTTCTTAGGCTTGGGAGTTGTCTTTGCAGCTTTGCCCGCACTCGCGGATGGTTTCGGAGCCTTCGAAGTCTTTTTCTTCGAGGACCCTTCAAAGTCCGATTCAAAGGGATTGGAATACCTAAAATAAAAATAGTAATTAATTAAAGTTGTAAAAGTAAATGGACATCACAATTTTTAACAATATGAATCACAATAATTTATATTAAAAAAAAAGTTACATACATACTTGTCGCCTTGGTGATGTCTGCTCTCAACACTCAAAGAAAAATCAACGTGAAATAATATTGGAAAATCGCCCGACATCCTATTTTATACCCCTTTATTATAAGACTGTGATCACATGAACATACTCTTTTTTATTTGTTTATAATATTTAAAATCAATACAATGGTAATAAAAAATAATAATCTTTATTTTCATAGCACATAAGGTCTATTATTAGTTAGTATTAGATTAAATTTGAAGCTCATAGGTGAACATAGACTTTATCTATTCATTTTGTAGGCGATACTATTCCGACGCCACCAAGTCGCTGCAACTCGAGACGCTTTTTTAATATGGAAGTTGTATGTACTCACAGTAATGCCTTATTGTTTAGCATGATTCAATATATATTGGTCAACATACCTTATTAAATTAAGTAACCAATATAAAAAGATCTCTTAAATAAAATCATGTCTTCTAATTGTTAAGCGTGATTCAACGTATATTGGTCAACCTACCTAATTAAATTTAGTTACCAATATAAAAAGATCTTTTAAATAAAATCATGTCTTTTAGGCTCATAATTATTTCTAATTAGAACGGACTAAAAAACCCTTTGTACTGTTTTTGTGTATATTATACGTAGTACTATTTAATAATTTGTAGTAAAAGACACTTTTGTAAATAAATTCTAAAAAAATCCATTTCATTTAATTAGTACTGGAAGCATAGTATTCTTCTAATAATAATGTCTAAGTTTGTATGTTTGACAGTATGTTACTCAAGTATACTCACACTTGAAACTACTAAACTATTATTTTGGAAAATAGTTATAGCCCATATATAATTCAATATACTCTAAGTTATAGCCCCCCGCTTTTAGACCACTTTTTATCCTGCAATAATTCATGGGTCCCAATGGCTTTTAGACCACTTTTTATCCTGCAATAATTCATGGGTCCCAAGGGATTCGAAATTCTCGCGTGTATAGTTTAATCGCTATAATTATATCAAGCTATTAACATATCTGCATGTTAAACTTTATGAGAATCTGTCGAGTAATATTCACCTGATTCAGGTACAAACATCCAAATATACAAACTTTGATATTAAGAATGTTAGTAGGTCTGTCTGGCTGTCCTTATCCATGCATAATGGATTAATAATACCATACATACTGAGCAGTACTTATACCAAGCGCCATAAAACCCTCTCAGGGTAGGCAGAGCTGTGGTAAACTACTTTAATAATTGTCAAATTTCTTTGAAACTAACCTGCCTACGGATATTACATACTTCCTGTTCTAGTATAAAAATGGGTGCAATACAACAAATAAATGTCTAAAAAGAGACAGCTTTTGACAGTAATTAAGATAGGTATTCATAAATAGGTACCTAGGAATATAATTTCTACCATTATTTCGACCTTTTTAAATTTGAAAGTAGCGCCCTCTATCAATACTTTAGTATACTATAAACTTCATTAGCAGAATTAAAATCCATTATCAGATATTAGCAAAACTATATTGATGATGTGGCAGAAGTTCGCACAATTTTCACTAGATGGTACTAGTGTTTAGTACTAATCTAGTTTTGTTAGTTGTAAAAAGTTCTGTGTTAGTTTTAAAATTAACATATTTTCTTATTTTTTTTTAAATCCGAATATGATTTTACTATTAGAAAACGTGCACACTCATTTTTGATAAAAAAAATTATCCAGTTACTGTTTATATATCATAGATGTCGCCCTACTAGTACAATGAACAATAATCAAGCATTTTAATTAATAAAATAATATTTTCTTTTACCAAGCTGAGAAATATTTTGCATATAAAAATTATTAGACTTCTCACATCGATTATTGTATATTATTTTTCTAAAATTTCCTTTGTTTCTAAAGTTTTTAGTGGTTTACCTACATCGCGCTTGTAAAGTTTTTTACCTTCGTTAGTATATATAATAAGACATCTCAACATAAATTGACCATGACGGTATGCGAAATGTGCTAGTACGAAGAGACCGTTCGGAAAGTGCAGATTGCAGACGCATGGTTATGTCGGTTTAATGTGAGTATGGATATGGGCAATCTGGAAAACATTAACCGATATCAGAAACCTAAAAATCAAAAACTAAAAATCAGAAACTAAATATCAGAAACTAAATATCAGAAACTAAATATCAGAAACTAAATATCAGAAACTCGAATTCAGTAAACTAAACATATAAATCTATAAACCTAAATATAAGATCACTCCGAAAACGCCAAATTGTGGAGTGCCAAAAATAAAGTCTAGAAAAAAAACAAATAATAATGGCACTCCACAATGCAAGCGTTTTGTTGAACATTGTTTTATTTTTAATCAGATACTTAAATCAATCCTACTTATACCTTCAACATCAGCTTTAGGAAGAACAAAAATGGTTTGCTCGGAGGATTAGAACGACACTTGGACCTAAGGTGAAAATGAATAGATTTAGACAGACAGACAGGTTAAAATTGGAGCGTTTTTGCATCACGCAGCTCGAGCGAAGCAAGATCCAATGATCCGAATCCGATCTCAAAATGAGCTGTTGCGAAATATTACTCAACTAAGACAAGTGGTAGACCATGAAAATGGGTAAAATTGGGGCGTTCTGCATCACGCAGCTCGAGCGCAGCGAGAGCAAGTGATGCAGAAGCCCCAATTTTACCCTACTACCACCTCCATCTCTGACCCCTCTTCCTGCCTCCGCCGTAAAGCAGAGGCGGGCAGTGACGTGGGCTGGGGACACTTCTTGGTCCCCAGCAAGTGGGCTGCTGGTTTGCCCGCTGTCTCACACAGCAGGCAGTGCGGCGATGCCGAGCAACCTCGAGCTTTGTGCCCCTCCTTACCGCACCGGAAGCAGAATTCCGAGCGGTCGGCAGGGGCACGACACTTTACGGCCAAATGGCCCTCACCGAGACATCGGTAGCACCGTTTAGTCCTCGGCACGAGTGGAACAATCCGTGCCGAGGACCAGCCGATCAAGAGTCGGCGCATGGCCGCCAATTGCTTGGCAGGCTTCACGGGCACCGAGGCCACGACGGACCGCTCCTGGGTCCTGCCAAACTCGGCGATTCTGCCCACCCTTATAGACTCCGGTGGGCAGCCACTCAGCTCGGCGAGCTTGGCCTGGACGGCCTCCGCAGTAACGGTGTCATCAAGTCCCGCTATGCGGAGGTCCGTTCTCTGCTGGGGCCGGGTTATCGTGAGATCCTCCGGCCTCACATCGGGCAAGTTGCGGAGCGCCTCCGCAAGCCGGTCCGCTCTGGTGTCAGCCTCAGGGCCCTGCACCTCGAGCAACTTGGCCCCCGACTGGGACACTTTGAAAGTGACCCCCTCAGGGATCCCTATTTCACTGAGGTTGACCTCCCGTGTGGCCCTCAGGAAGAAGGCCTTGTAGGAGGCTCCCGCTTGGAGGGCGTCGTCCGAGTACCGCACCATTACTACAGCCGACTGCAGTACCCGGACTCTTCGCCGCTTCTTCTCTTGGCGTCCCGGACCTGACCGTGACGCAGCCTTCTTCTCTTTCTTCTTCTTCTTCCTCTTTGACCTCTTGCTACCAGGAGTGTCCCGGTCGCGCCCTGCCACCTCAGCGAAAGATGCACCCATAGATATGGGTGGGGGAGGTAGGGGGCGAGGCTCTCTCGTTGGAGCTTGGGAGGGCGGAACGCCCTTTTTGCCCTTTCTCTTCAGGCCCTGTGAGGCCGGCGCTAATCGTGCCGGGCCAGGGGCCGGTTGCCCAGATGGAGCACCTGACTGCTTAACAACAGTGCCAACTGATTGCCGCTCCACGGCGGCTTGTCTTGTGGCCTTTTTGGGCCTAGACACAACGGGGGTGAAGGGCGGGTCGAAATCTTCCGGCTCCGACCTTTGGCTCATCGCCCTTAAGGGTGGGCGATAGCTTCGCCCCGGGAGTAGGCGGCCATCCCGCTCAAGCGCTTCAAAGCGGGCGTCCAGCATGGCCCCAATTTGGGACACGATGCTGGCCTCCGCTGGCGCGGTGGGCTGGACGCCCTCGTCCATGGGCACCAGTGCTGGCCGCATGGTCGGTACCTCAGACCGGGGCAGTGCCTTTAGCACCTCCACTTCGCGGCGAAGCTCCTCGAGCTCCCGCGTCAGCCGCTGATTGGCCGCATTTAATTTGCGGACCTCCACATCAGTTGTCCTGATTCGCAGCTCCTCCACGGAGCCTGCGATCAGGTTCGCCGCGTCCTTTAGGGCCTTTACTACAGTGCCCTTCAAATTCTTCGATTTCTCGGCACACTGCAGTATGGTCTCCGTCGCTACTCTGACGTTCGTGACGATATCGAACGCCGTCAGGTTGGCCGCCTCGATTTGCGCCTCTTGCACCTTCCTCATCCGGGCGTCAAAGCTCCGGGTGATGCGGTCCATCTCCGCCTCTTTTTGAGCCTTGGCGTTTTGCTCCAGCTCTTTTCGCGCCTTGAGGGCGCCGACGAACTCCCCCGTTGTGGAGGGACGCCCGCGCCCTCGTCTCACTGATGGACGGCCACGAACACCCCTTGCCAGTTTGGCAACTTTGGGGTGGAGCCTGGACTCATCATCACAGTCCTCATCTTGATCGGACGTGACGGTCTGGAAGGAGGAAGTGCTCTCCCAGCGAGCCCTAAGCTGGCCAGCTCCCGACACAACGGGCGAGCGGCTCTCCGACCGTTTCCTACAGGGACTCTTTCCAATCCTAGAGGATGCCTCTGCGGAGGTTGACGCCCCCACATTGACATCCATCACCACTTTTTTAGCCAGACTGAGGCTGGCCCTCTGGATCCTCTTGCTCTTCTCTTGGGCTATTTTGTCCCGAGAGCGAGAGCGGTTCACAGGAGGTGAAGGTGGAGTTGGCGTAGCGACAGGTACCGTCAACTCTTCCTTCTCCTTCATCATGGCCTTGATGTCCCTCGGTTTCTTCAGCAGGACATTGAGGAAGCTGGACGTTCTCTTGGTAGCTTCCTCGGCGCCGAAACCCTGGCTTTCGAAGTCGCGACGAATTGTGGCTAAAAATTCGCGCTCCGCTTCCTTAAATGTGTCGGAATCACTATCATGTTCCGCACACGCCTCGCAGACAGCCCTGCAGACTCGATCACGCTCTTCCACGGTGATCGGTGATGGCGTCCTCACAGAGCTTCCGCGGCCGGAGTTGACTCGGCTTTCGGTCTCACCCTTCCGCTCCTGCTTTCTCCTGGCCCTGATGATCCTGGGCCCCTTCTTAACAGACTCCAGCAAGCTGGAGGTCTTTTGGACGGCCTCATTATCGCCGAACCCTTCGCTCTCGAATTTGTGACGAATCTTTTCGAAAGCGTCACCTTCCGCCTCACGAACAGTGTCACTGTCACTGTCGTGGTGCAAGTATGCCTGACCAACAACGCCGCACAGGCGATCCAACTCGCCATCACTGATCGCGTCGTCGTCCATCACTCGCAATGCGCCAGATGGCGCCCTCGTGGAACTCCCACGGATGGAGGGGTCTCGGCTTCTCGCCTCACCCTCGCTCGCAGTCGGCGTAGAGTCTCGGGCCCCCACATTACGATTGCCCGAGTAACCTACTGCGGTTTTACCCGCAGTAGGGGGGATTCCCCGCCGAGAGGCAGGTACCCCGTGGGGAGTAGATTTCCTTTCCGCCATTTTACATTTTTTGTCCCTGTGCTACACCCGAGGGGACAGGTTTGAGCCCCGGGAGAGCCCCTAGCTGGTTGGTGACCGCCTCCGTCACCACCCTTCCATAGGAAAGGCCCGGGCCGCCGAGGACTACAGCGGCTCGGATTTAGAGATTTGGTTCAGGGAAAATGGGGTTCGGGGTTGAAGGAGCACAGTACGGTTTAGAGGAGTAGGCTGCTGAGGGAACTGTAGTAGTGTCGGGTAGGGAGGGGCAAAACCTCCACAACTACCCGGCACCAAGACAGACCCGCGCTAACCAACTCCCCCCTCCCGCACTCCGCCGCGACAAACCCGACTCCCATGACCCTTCTGGGGTTTACTCCCCGCAGCCCTGCCGTGACAGGACCCCCGGCCCGCTCTGAAAAGAACAGGTAACGGTATGATGCGTTTTATATAGAGGTTGCTCTCCTCGCGCGCTGGATGAACCAGGGCCCCGGTCCTCGGAAAGAGGATTACGGTATGGTAGTTTTTATAGAGGTTTCCCCCTCGTGACTCTGACAGAGCAGAGACCCCGGTCCTCAGAATAAGGATTACGGTATGCCCCCCAGGCCACTCTTCTGCGCCGTCGCAAAACGCGACGGTTCAGGAGAGCAGCCCCCTATGGAGTGTCGGCCGTCGGGTAGCAATGCCCGAAGAGATTACTACCCGCCGTTGCCTAGGGTGGACCTGGACAGGAAACTTAGTGCAGTCATTGAAGCATTATAGCTCCGAATTTTTTTACTGTGAACCGAATTGCATAAAATTTTGGAATTAGGTTCATCTTACCCTTAACTTCAAAAGTGAAAATGATTTGAACTCCGCAACCACCATGGGGGTGGTTGCCACACCTTCTCGGGGGTGAATTATTTTTTATCAAAATAACCTCGGATATCGATAGAAGGCCTAATTTTAAGCAAAAAATCATCTATACAGTTTTTCAAAAAATTCAATACTTTTCAAGTTATTGGCAATTGAAAATTCGCAATTTTTTCACGTATTTCATCGGTTTTTTGCAAATATCTCCAAAAATATACGTTTTATCGAAAATTTTATAAAGACCAAAATTGTAGCAGGTAAAACAATGAACAATTTGAATTTTTATAAAGTATTCTAAGTGCAATATTAAGCTAGATATTAAAGATCAAAGCCGTTTTTATTCTGTCTGAAATTTAATCGATGTGGTCAATGCCATCTAGCGGCGAGCAGATGCATTTTATGCATTCTAATACAAAAGGGTTTTGTAGTGCTTGAAATAAGCTTTAAAATGAGCACTATTAAAAGTCTTTTGCGCGTAAAATAAGTGAGCTGTATTGCAAATAAGGGAAGCATCTAATGTTTTTTCTATAAAATCAATGGGTTTCATAAGTGCCATTTCCACCAAAATTAAAATTAATCGTATTCCGCCTAGAAATAACTTTATTATGAAGAGTTTGATAGATATTATCAGTTTGGCTGCTTCAGGACACATATTTTTAAAAAAAGTCACGATTAAATAAAAAATCAAAATTTCAAATTTTTAAAAAACCCACTTTCTTTGCATAATATCTCAAAAATGACGACAGATACGTATAAAAGTGTACGGATTAAAAATTTAGGTATTTTTCTGACGATTAATTTGGTTTTTTTGTTTTTTCTGTCAAACAAAAATTGACGGAGATATGATTGTTTAAAGAGCGCGTGGCAGCGCAATCACAGCCTCTCTTAAGCCCTTTAACCCTTCACCGTTTTAGAAAAAGGTTTTTTACTATATATTGCATTATAGGATGTTGTAGCTCTCTTAATTACCTTTACAATGGTTTTTTATGAATTGTGATAGCATGCAAATTGAAGTAGTTATGGTCCAAAAACTTATCATATTTTGTTCTACTTAGTAACTAAAGGGGTAGTTTTAAGGGTAGAAAAGCTAAAGAATATAATAATCATTTTCGAGAGTGTGGAATAATATTGAAATCCTTTTCATTTTGAAGTTAAGGGTAAGAAGAGCCTAATTCCAAAATTTCATGCAAATCGGTTCACAGTAAAAAAAATCGGAGGTAAGACCGTATTTTTCGCTTCAATGACTGCACTAACTATCCTTCCGACGAACGAGTCCGAACGCAAGAATAATGCCCCGCCGCACGAAGAGGTCACTCCATCGCCCACCCCAACCTAACCTAACCTAACCTAACCTAACCTAACCTAACCTTTTTTTTTTTTTTTTTTTTTTTTTTTTTTTTTTTTTTTTTCGATGGGGAATACTTTTACGCACATCCTCAGCCGCGGGGGCAGCTGAGGGGGGTGTGGGACTCCCGAAGACTACCCACTAAACCCCATCGGGTCCCTCTGTTGCGCTATAACGGAACGCCCCGAGGTACCGCTTTGCAGCGCGCCCCGGGGACGCCCAAGCGCTGGCCGAACCTAACCTAACCTAACCTAACCTAACCTAACCTAACCTAACCTAACCTAACCTAACCTAACCTAACCTAACCTAACCTAACCTAACTTTTCGCAACCTAACCTTTCGGAACCTAACCGTTCGGAACCTAACCTTTCGAAACCTAACTCTTCGGTCATTAGGTCAGTCTGTCGGTAGGTTGGTGAGTGAGTCGGTCGGTCCAACGGTGGGTCGGTCTGTCGATCGGTCAGTCGATCGATCGATCGATCGGTCAGTCGATCGGTCGGTTGATCAGTCGGTCGATCGGTAATCTAATCTAAGACTAATCGACCGACCGATCGACTGACCGTTCAGCCGTCCGATCAACCGACCAATTGACTGACTGATCGACCGACTAATCGAGCGACCGATCGGCCGACCGATCGATCGTCTGATCGACTGACCGATTAACCGACCGATCGACCGACTGATCAACCGACCGATCGACTGACCGATCGATTGATCGATCGACTGACCGATCGACAGACCGATCAACCGACCGACCCACCGTTGGACCGACCGACTCACTAACCAACCTACCGACAGACTGACCTAATGACCGAAGAGTTAGGTTTCGAAAGGTTAGGTTCCGAACGGTTAGGTTCCGAAAGGTTAGGTTGCGAAAAGTTAGGTTGCGGAAGGTTTGGTTTTGTACAGTTAGGTTGTAGAATGTTAGGTTTGGTTAGGTTCCTGACCGACCGACCGACCGATCGACTGACCGATTGACCGACTAATCAATCGACCGATCGACTGACTGATCGACCAACCGATCGACTGACCGATCCGTTCACCGATCAACCGACCTATCGACTGACTGATCGACCGACTAATCGAGCGACTGACCGACCAACCGATCGACTGATCGATTGACCGGCCAATCAATCGACCGATCGACCGACTAATCGACCGACCTATCGACTGACCGTTCGGCCATCCGATCAACCGACCGATCGACTGACTGTTCGACCGACTAATCGAGCGACCGATCGGCCGACCGATCGAATGACCGATCGATCGTTTGATCGACTGACCGATTAACCGACCGATCGACCGACTGATCAACCGACCGATCGACTGACCGATCGACTGATTGATCGATGACCGATCGACAGACTGATTGACCGACCGACCCACCGTTGGACTGACCGATTCACTCACCAACCTACCGACAGACCGACCTAATGACTGAAGAGTTAGGTTTCGAAAGGTTAGGTTCCGAACGGTTAGGTTCCGAAAGGTTAGGTTTCGAAAAGTTAGGTTGCGGAACGTTTGGTTTTCTACAGTTAGGTTGTAGAATTTTAGGTTTGGTTAGGTTCCTGACCGACTGAACGACCGATTGATTGACCGATTGACCGACCAATCAATCGACCGATCGACTGACTGATCGACCAACCGATCTACTGACCGATTGGCCGTTTGATCAACCGACCGATCGACTGACTGATCGACCGACTAATCGAGCGACCGATCGGCCGACCGATCGATTGACCGATCGATCGTCTGATCGACTGACCGATTAACCAACCGATCGACCGACTGATCAACCGACCGATCGACTGACCGATCGACTGACTAATCGACCGACCGATCGACTGACCGATCGACCGATCGACTGATCGATCGACTGACCGATCGACAGACCGATCGACCGACCGACCCACCGTTGGACCGACCGACTCACTCACCAACCTACCGACAGACCGACCTAATGACCGAAGGGTTAGGTTTCGAAAGGTTAGGTTCCGAACGGTTAGTTTCCGAAAAGTTAGGTTGCGGAAGGTTTGGTTTTGTACAGTTAGGTTTTAGAATGTTATGTTTCTGGAGGATAGGTTTCTGATGGTTTGATTTCTGAAGGTTAGGTTAGGTTTCCGATTTAATGTTAGGTTAGGTTAGGTTTCCGATTTAATGTTAGGTTAGGTTAGGTTAGGTTTTATGAGCTTAAGTTTTTTAAGTTTTTATAGGTCTTTTAGTTTATAGTTTAGAATTTAGAATTTCGAGTGTTGTGTTCAAATTTTTCCACTTTAGATTATAATTCTGAAATGGAAAAAGGATAAATAGCCACATTAGTTTTAAAAAATATATCATTTGGATGGGTACAAAATAGGGCGAATATTACGAAAATCTTCTTTTACTGTTGACACCAACTGAGTCACAGCCTTCCATGTTGGTGTTCGCTCATCGACGGCTGTTTTAAGGCTGATAAGGGAGTGTTGCCATCGATCTGCTGCAATCTTCTCCAGCTCGCGGAAGTTTGATATGCGAACTTCTATATAGTACTCCCCTCGTTTCGTTGGATCACTTTGATGGGTGTATCCAGAACCAGTTCGACGTGACAGATAGCTCTTCAACGTCGGCGCTCGGATAGGTTCAACGTCTTCATCCTGGAATCGATAAAACAGTTTTATAGAAGTACATATTATTATTAACTATTACCTAGCTGAGCGGTTATTATTCACATACCACCTACCTATGGTAAATTTGTATTCATCATAACCGATCTAAATACAGATATCTAAATACTATCTAAAAAATACATATAATTTTAATAGCATCTTAACGGATAACATAAAATAAAAACATGCGTTATGCATAATCGAAATTATGTAGTTAAATATGAGTGTACTATCGTTAAAACATGGCTGGACACGCTCCATATGCTGAGATATAAATAATTCAAATACATTTTATTACATAATATGCTTGTTCCTATCATCCAAAAATAATAACGTTCTATCAGGATTCGAACCCGAAACCATTATTGACGTAGAAAGCAGATTTACCGACCACTAATTATGAAAAAAGATTATAACAAGTAAGAGTTATGAGTGAATACGTTACTCACCTCAGAATCTGGGAACACGTTCGGCTTGCGTTTCTTGCTAGTGGAAGCAACAGGGAGCAAAGGCGTTGCTGTTTCAAAGTCAGATTCAGAGTCGCTCCCCAACACCTCAATGCGTTTCTTAGGCTTGGGAGTTGTCTTTGCAGCTTTGCCCGCACTCGCGGATGGTTTCGGAGCCTTCGAAGTCTTTTTCTTCGAGGACCCTTCAAAGTCCGATTCAAAGGGATTGGAATACCTAAAATAAAAATAGTAATTAATTAAAGTTGTAAAAGTAAATGGACATCACAATTTTTAACAATATGAATCACAATAATTTATATTAAAAAAAAAGTTACATACATACTTGTCGCCTTGGTGATGTCTGCTCTCAACACTCAAAGAAAAATCAACGTGAAATAATATTGGAAAATCGCCCGACATCCTATTTTATACCCCTTTATTATAAGACTGTGATCACATGAACATACTCTTTTTTATTTGTTTATAATATTTAAAATCAATACAATGGTAATAAAAAATAATAATCTTTATTTTCATAGCACATAAGGTCTATTATTAGTTAGTATTAGATTAAATTTGAAGCTCATAGGTGAACATAGACTTTATCTATTCATTTTGTAGGCGATACTATTCCGACGCCACCAAGTCGCTGCAACTCGAGACGCTTTTTTAATATGGAAGTTGTATGTACTCACAGTAATGCCTTATTGTTTAGCATGATTCAATATATATTGGTCAACATACCTTATTAAATTAAGTAACCAATATAAAAAGATCTCTTAAATAAAATCATGTCTTCTAATTGTTAAGCGTGATTCAACGTATATTGGTCAACCTACCTAATTAAATTTAGTTACCAATATAAAAAGATCTTTTAAATAAAATCATGTCTTTTAGGCTCATAATTATTTCTAATTAGAACGGACTAAAAAACCCTTTGTACTGTTTTTGTGTATATTATACGTAGTACTATTTAATAATTTGTAGTAAAAGACACTTTTGTAAATAAATTCTAAAAAAATCCATTTCATTTAATTAGTACTGGAAGCATAGTATTCTTCTAATAATAATGTCTAAGTTTGTATGTTTGACAGTATGTTACTCAAGTATACTCACACTTGAAACTACTAAACTATTATTTTGGAAAATAGTTATAGCCCATATATAATTCAATATACTCTAAGTTATAGCCCCCCGCTTTTAGACCACTTTTTATCCTGCAATAATTCATGGGTCCCAATGGCTTTTAGACCACTTTTTATCCTGCAATAATTCATGGGTCCCAAGGGATTCGAAATTCTCGCGTGTATAGTTTAATCGCTATAATTATATCAAGCTATTAACATATCTGCATGTTAAACTTTATGAGAATCTGTCGAGTAATATTCACCTGATTCAGGTACAAACATCCAAATATACAAACTTTGATATTAAGAATGTTAGTAGGTCTGTCTGGCTGTCCTTATCCATGCATAATGGATTAATAATACCATACATACTGAGCAGTACTTATACCAAGCGCCATAAAACCCTCTCAGGGTAGGCAGAGCTGTGGTAAACTACTTTAATAATTGTCAAATTTCTTTGAAACTAACCTGCCTACGGATATTACATACTTCCTGTTCTAGTATAAAAATGGGTGCAATACAACAAATAAATGTCTAAAAAGAGACAGCTTTTGACAGTAATTAAGAT
Source organism: Mecyna flavalis (assembly GCA_949319885.1). Classification (NCBI taxonomy): domain Eukaryota; kingdom Metazoa; phylum Arthropoda; class Insecta; order Lepidoptera; family Crambidae; genus Mecyna; species Mecyna flavalis. Next base: position 14,268,747 of record OX439414.1, on the reverse strand, counting down.
AGGTATTCATAAATAGGTACCTAGGAATATAATTTCTACCATTATTTCGACCTTTTTAAATTTGAAAGTAGCGCCCTCTATCAATACTTTAGTATACTATAAACTTCATTAGCAGAATTAAAATCCATTATCAGATATTAGCAAAACTATATTGATGATGTGGCAGAAGTTCGCACAATTTTCACTAGATGGTACTAGTGTTTAGTACTAATCTAGTTTTGTTAGTTGTAAAAAGTTCTGTGTTAGTTTTAAAATTAACATATTTTCTTATTTTTTTTTAAATCCGAATATGATTTTACTATTAGAAAACGTGCACACTCATTTTTGATAAAAAAAATTATCCAGTTACTGTTTATATATCATAGATGTCGCCCTACTAGTACAATGAACAATAATCAAGCATTTTAATTAATAAAATAATATTTTCTTTTACCAAGCTGAGAAATATTTTGCATATAAAAATTATTAGACTTCTCACATCGATTATTGTATATTATTTTTCTAAAATTTCCTTTGTTTCTAAAGTTTTTAGTGGTTTACCTACATCGCGCTTGTAAAGTTTTTTACCTTCGTTAGTATATATAATAAGACATCTCAACATAAATTGACCATGACGGTATGCGAAATGTGCTAGTACGAAGAGACCGTTCGGAAAGTGCAGATTGCAGACGCATGGTTATGTCGGTTTAATGTGAGTATGGATATGGGCAATCTGGAAAACATTAACCGATATCAGAAACCTAAAAATCAAAAACTAAAAATCAGAAACTAAATATCAGAAACTAAATATCAGAAACTAAATATCAGAAACTAAATATCAGAAACTCGAATTCAGTAAACTAAACATATAAATCTATAAACCTAAATATAAGATCACTCCGAAAACGCCAAATTGTGGAGTGCCAAAAATAAAGTCTAGAAAAAAAACAAATAATAATGGCACTCCACAATGCAAGCGTTTTGTTGAACATTGTTTTATTTTTAATCAGATACTTAAATCAATCCTACTTATACCTTCAACATCAGCTTTAGGAAGAACAAAAATGGTTTGCTCGGAGGATTAGAACGACACTTGGACCTAAGGTGAAAATGAATAGATTTAGACAGACAGACAGGTTAAAATTGGAGCGTTTTTGCATCACGCAGCTCGAGCGAAGCAAGATCCAATGATCCGAATCCGATCTCAAAATGAGCTGTTGCGAAATATTACTCAACTAAGACAAGTGGTAGACCATGAAAATGGGTAAAATTGGGGCGTTCTGCATCACGCAGCTCGAGCGCAGCGAGAGCAAGTGATGCAGAAGCCCCAATTTTACCCTACTACCACCTCCATCTCTGACCCCTCTTCCTGCCTCCGCCGTAAAGCAGAGGCGGGCAGTGACGTGGGCTGGGGACACTTCTTGGTCCCCAGCAAGTGGGCTGCTGGTTTGCCCGCTGTCTCACACAGCAGGCAGTGCGGCGATGCCGAGCAACCTCGAGCTTTGTGCCCCTCCTTACCGCACCGGAAGCAGAATTCCGAGCGGTCGGCAGGGGCACGACACTTTACGGCCAAATGGCCCTCACCGAGACATCGGTAGCACCGTTTAGTCCTCGGCACGAGTGGAACAATCCGTGCCGAGGACCAGCCGATCAAGAGTCGGCGCATGGCCGCCAATTGCTTGGCAGGCTTCACGGGCACCGAGGCCACGACGGACCGCTCCTGGGTCCTGCCAAACTCGGCGATTCTGCCCACCCTTATAGACTCCGGTGGGCAGCCACTCAGCTCGGCGAGCTTGGCCTGGACGGCCTCCGCAGTAACGGTGTCATCAAGTCCCGCTATGCGGAGGTCCGTTCTCTGCTGGGGCCGGGTTATCGTGAGATCCTCCGGCCTCACATCGGGCAAGTTGCGGAGCGCCTCCGCAAGCCGGTCCGCTCTGGTGTCAGCCTCAGGGCCCTGCACCTCGAGCAACTTGGCCCCCGACTGGGACACTTTGAAAGTGACCCCCTCAGGGATCCCTATTTCACTGAGGTTGACCTCCCGTGTGGCCCTCAGGAAGAAGGCCTTGTAGGAGGCTCCCGCTTGGAGGGCGTCGTCCGAGTACCGCACCATTACTACAGCCGACTGCAGTACCCGGACTCTTCGCCGCTTCTTCTCTTGGCGTCCCGGACCTGACCGTGACGCAGCCTTCTTCTCTTTCTTCTTCTTCTTCCTCTTTGACCTCTTGCTACCAGGAGTGTCCCGGTCGCGCCCTGCCACCTCAGCGAAAGATGCACCCATAGATATGGGTGGGGGAGGTAGGGGGCGAGGCTCTCTCGTTGGAGCTTGGGAGGGCGGAACGCCCTTTTTGCCCTTTCTCTTCAGGCCCTGTGAGGCCGGCGCTAATCGTGCCGGGCCAGGGGCCGGTTGCCCAGATGGAGCACCTGACTGCTTAACAACAGTGCCAACTGATTGCCGCTCCACGGCGGCTTGTCTTGTGGCCTTTTTGGGCCTAGACACAACGGGGGTGAAGGGCGGGTCGAAATCTTCCGGCTCCGACCTTTGGCTCATCGCCCTTAAGGGTGGGCGATAGCTTCGCCCCGGGAGTAGGCGGCCATCCCGCTCAAGCGCTTCAAAGCGGGCGTCCAGCATGGCCCCAATTTGGGACACGATGCTGGCCTCCGCTGGCGCGGTGGGCTGGACGCCCTCGTCCATGGGCACCAGTGCTGGCCGCATGGTCGGTACCTCAGACCGGGGCAGTGCCTTTAGCACCTCCACTTCGCGGCGAAGCTCCTCGAGCTCCCGCGTCAGCCGCTGATTGGCCGCATTTAATTTGCGGACCTCCACATCAGTTGTCCTGATTCGCAGCTCCTCCACGGAGCCTGCGATCAGGTTCGCCGCGTCCTTTAGGGCCTTTACTACAGTGCCCTTCAAATTCTTCGATTTCTCGGCACACTGCAGTATGGTCTCCGTCGCTACTCTGACGTTCGTGACGATATCGAACGCCGTCAGGTTGGCCGCCTCGATTTGCGCCTCTTGCACCTTCCTCATCCGGGCGTCAAAGCTCCGGGTGATGCGGTCCATCTCCGCCTCTTTTTGAGCCTTGGCGTTTTGCTCCAGCTCTTTTCGCGCCTTGAGGGCGCCGACGAACTCCCCCGTTGTGGAGGGACGCCCGCGCCCTCGTCTCACTGATGGACGGCCACGAACACCCCTTGCCAGTTTGGCAACTTTGGGGTGGAGCCTGGACTCATCATCACAGTCCTCATCTTGATCGGACGTGACGGTCTGGAAGGAGGAAGTGCTCTCCCAGCGAGCCCTAAGCTGGCCAGCTCCCGACACAACGGGCGAGCGGCTCTCCGACCGTTTCCTACAGGGACTCTTTCCAATCCTAGAGGATGCCTCTGCGGAGGTTGACGCCCCCACATTGACATCCATCACCACTTTTTTAGCCAGACTGAGGCTGGCCCTCTGGATCCTCTTGCTCTTCTCTTGGGCTATTTTGTCCCGAGAGCGAGAGCGGTTCACAGGAGGTGAAGGTGGAGTTGGCGTAGCGACAGGTACCGTCAACTCTTCCTTCTCCTTCATCATGGCCTTGATGTCCCTCGGTTTCTTCAGCAGGACATTGAGGAAGCTGGACGTTCTCTTGGTAGCTTCCTCGGCGCCGAAACCCTGGCTTTCGAAGTCGCGACGAATTGTGGCTAAAAATTCGCGCTCCGCTTCCTTAAATGTGTCGGAATCACTATCATGTTCCGCACACGCCTCGCAGACAGCCCTGCAGACTCGATCACGCTCTTCCACGGTGATCGGTGATGGCGTCCTCACAGAGCTTCCGCGGCCGGAGTTGACTCGGCTTTCGGTCTCACCCTTCCGCTCCTGCTTTCTCCTGGCCCTGATGATCCTGGGCCCCTTCTTAACAGACTCCAGCAAGCTGGAGGTCTTTTGGACGGCCTCATTATCGCCGAACCCTTCGCTCTCGAATTTGTGACGAATCTTTTCGAAAGCGTCACCTTCCGCCTCACGAACAGTGTCACTGTCACTGTCGTGGTGCAAGTATGCCTGACCAACAACGCCGCACAGGCGATCCAACTCGCCATCACTGATCGCGTCGTCGTCCATCACTCGCAATGCGCCAGATGGCGCCCTCGTGGAACTCCCACGGATGGAGGGGTCTCGGCTTCTCGCCTCACCCTCGCTCGCAGTCGGCGTAGAGTCTCGGGCCCCCACATTACGATTGCCCGAGTAACCTACTGCGGTTTTACCCGCAGTAGGGGGGATTCCCCGCCGAGAGGCAGGTACCCCGTGGGGAGTAGATTTCCTTTCCGCCATTTTACATTTTTTGTCCCTGTGCTACACCCGAGGGGACAGGTTTGAGCCCCGGGAGAGCCCCTAGCTGGTTGGTGACCGCCTCCGTCACCACCCTTCCATAGGAAAGGCCCGGGCCGCCGAGGACTACAGCGGCTCGGATTTAGAGATTTGGTTCAGGGAAAATGGGGTTCGGGGTTGAAGGAGCACAGTACGGTTTAGAGGAGTAGGCTGCTGAGGGAACTGTAGTAGTGTCGGGTAGGGAGGGGCAAAACCTCCACAACTACCCGGCACCAAGACAGACCCGCGCTAACCAACTCCCCCCTCCCGCACTCCGCCGCGACAAACCCGACTCCCATGACCCTTCTGGGGTTTACTCCCCGCAGCCCTGCCGTGACAGGACCCCCGGCCCGCTCTGAAAAGAACAGGTAACGGTATGATGCGTTTTATATAGAGGTTGCTCTCCTCGCGCGCTGGATGAACCAGGGCCCCGGTCCTCGGAAAGAGGATTACGGTATGGTAGTTTTTATAGAGGTTTCCCCCTCGTGACTCTGACAGAGCAGAGACCCCGGTCCTCAGAATAAGGATTACGGTATGCCCCCCAGGCCACTCTTCTGCGCCGTCGCAAAACGCGACGGTTCAGGAGAGCAGCCCCCTATGGAGTGTCGGCCGTCGGGTAGCAATGCCCGAAGAGATTACTACCCGCCGTTGCCTAGGGTGGACCTGGACAGGAAACTTAGTGCAGTCATTGAAGCATTATAGCTCCGAATTTTTTTACTGTGAACCGAATTGCATAAAATTTTGGAATTAGGTTCATCTTACCCTTAACTTCAAAAGTGAAAATGATTTGAACTCCGCAACCACCATGGGGGTGGTTGCCACACCTTCTCGGGGGTGAATTATTTTTTATCAAAATAACCTCGGATATCGATAGAAGGCCTAATTTTAAGCAAAAAATCATCTATACAGTTTTTCAAAAAATTCAATACTTTTCAAGTTATTGGCAATTGAAAATTCGCAATTTTTTCACGTATTTCATCGGTTTTTTGCAAATATCTCCAAAAATATACGTTTTATCGAAAATTTTATAAAGACCAAAATTGTAGCAGGTAAAACAATGAACAATTTGAATTTTTATAAAGTATTCTAAGTGCAATATTAAGCTAGATATTAAAGATCAAAGCCGTTTTTATTCTGTCTGAAATTTAATCGATGTGGTCAATGCCATCTAGCGGCGAGCAGATGCATTTTATGCATTCTAATACAAAAGGGTTTTGTAGTGCTTGAAATAAGCTTTAAAATGAGCACTATTAAAAGTCTTTTGCGCGTAAAATAAGTGAGCTGTATTGCAAATAAGGGAAGCATCTAATGTTTTTTCTATAAAATCAATGGGTTTCATAAGTGCCATTTCCACCAAAATTAAAATTAATCGTATTCCGCCTAGAAATAACTTTATTATGAAGAGTTTGATAGATATTATCAGTTTGGCTGCTTCAGGACACATATTTTTAAAAAAAGTCACGATTAAATAAAAAATCAAAATTTCAAATTTTTAAAAAACCCACTTTCTTTGCATAATATCTCAAAAATGACGACAGATACGTATAAAAGTGTACGGATTAAAAATTTAGGTATTTTTCTGACGATTAATTTGGTTTTTTTGTTTTTTCTGTCAAACAAAAATTGACGGAGATATGATTGTTTAAAGAGCGCGTGGCAGCGCAATCACAGCCTCTCTTAAGCCCTTTAACCCTTCACCGTTTTAGAAAAAGGTTTTTTACTATATATTGCATTATAGGATGTTGTAGCTCTCTTAATTACCTTTACAATGGTTTTTTATGAATTGTGATAGCATGCAAATTGAAGTAGTTATGGTCCAAAAACTTATCATATTTTGTTCTACTTAGTAACTAAAGGGGTAGTTTTAAGGGTAGAAAAGCTAAAGAATATAATAATCATTTTCGAGAGTGTGGAATAATATTGAAATCCTTTTCATTTTGAAGTTAAGGGTAAGAAGAGCCTAATTCCAAAATTTCATGCAAATCGGTTCACAGTAAAAAAAATCGGAGGTAAGACCGTATTTTTCGCTTCAATGACTGCACTAACTATCCTTCCGACGAACGAGTCCGAACGCAAGAATAATGCCCCGCCGCACGAAGAGGTCACTCCATCGCCCACCCCAACCTAACCTAACCTAACCTAACCTAACCTAACCTAACCTTTTTTTTTTTTTTTTTTTTTTTTTTTTTTTTTTTTTTTTTTCGATGGGGAATACTTTTACGCACATCCTCAGCCGCGGGGGCAGCTGAGGGGGGTGTGGGACTCCCGAAGACTACCCACTAAACCCCATCGGGTCCCTCTGTTGCGCTATAACGGAACGCCCCGAGGTACCGCTTTGCAGCGCGCCCCGGGGACGCCCAAGCGCTGGCCGAACCTAACCTAACCTAACCTAACCTAACCTAACCTAACCTAACCTAACCTAACCTAACCTAACCTAACCTAACCTAACCTAACCTAACTTTTCGCAACCTAACCTTTCGGAACCTAACCGTTCGGAACCTAACCTTTCGAAACCTAACTCTTCGGTCATTAGGTCAGTCTGTCGGTAGGTTGGTGAGTGAGTCGGTCGGTCCAACGGTGGGTCGGTCTGTCGATCGGTCAGTCGATCGATCGATCGATCGGTCAGTCGATCGGTCGGTTGATCAGTCGGTCGATCGGTAATCTAATCTAAGACTAATCGACCGACCGATCGACTGACCGTTCAGCCGTCCGATCAACCGACCAATTGACTGACTGATCGACCGACTAATCGAGCGACCGATCGGCCGACCGATCGATCGTCTGATCGACTGACCGATTAACCGACCGATCGACCGACTGATCAACCGACCGATCGACTGACCGATCGATTGATCGATCGACTGACCGATCGACAGACCGATCAACCGACCGACCCACCGTTGGACCGACCGACTCACTAACCAACCTACCGACAGACTGACCTAATGACCGAAGAGTTAGGTTTCGAAAGGTTAGGTTCCGAACGGTTAGGTTCCGAAAGGTTAGGTTGCGAAAAGTTAGGTTGCGGAAGGTTTGGTTTTGTACAGTTAGGTTGTAGAATGTTAGGTTTGGTTAGGTTCCTGACCGACCGACCGACCGATCGACTGACCGATTGACCGACTAATCAATCGACCGATCGACTGACTGATCGACCAACCGATCGACTGACCGATCCGTTCACCGATCAACCGACCTATCGACTGACTGATCGACCGACTAATCGAGCGACTGACCGACCAACCGATCGACTGATCGATTGACCGGCCAATCAATCGACCGATCGACCGACTAATCGACCGACCTATCGACTGACCGTTCGGCCATCCGATCAACCGACCGATCGACTGACTGTTCGACCGACTAATCGAGCGACCGATCGGCCGACCGATCGAATGACCGATCGATCGTTTGATCGACTGACCGATTAACCGACCGATCGACCGACTGATCAACCGACCGATCGACTGACCGATCGACTGATTGATCGATGACCGATCGACAGACTGATTGACCGACCGACCCACCGTTGGACTGACCGATTCACTCACCAACCTACCGACAGACCGACCTAATGACTGAAGAGTTAGGTTTCGAAAGGTTAGGTTCCGAACGGTTAGGTTCCGAAAGGTTAGGTTTCGAAAAGTTAGGTTGCGGAACGTTTGGTTTTCTACAGTTAGGTTGTAGAATTTTAGGTTTGGTTAGGTTCCTGACCGACTGAACGACCGATTGATTGACCGATTGACCGACCAATCAATCGACCGATCGACTGACTGATCGACCAACCGATCTACTGACCGATTGGCCGTTTGATCAACCGACCGATCGACTGACTGATCGACCGACTAATCGAGCGACCGATCGGCCGACCGATCGATTGACCGATCGATCGTCTGATCGACTGACCGATTAACCAACCGATCGACCGACTGATCAACCGACCGATCGACTGACCGATCGACTGACTAATCGACCGACCGATCGACTGACCGATCGACCGATCGACTGATCGATCGACTGACCGATCGACAGACCGATCGACCGACCGACCCACCGTTGGACCGACCGACTCACTCACCAACCTACCGACAGACCGACCTAATGACCGAAGGGTTAGGTTTCGAAAGGTTAGGTTCCGAACGGTTAGTTTCCGAAAAGTTAGGTTGCGGAAGGTTTGGTTTTGTACAGTTAGGTTTTAGAATGTTATGTTTCTGGAGGATAGGTTTCTGATGGTTTGATTTCTGAAGGTTAGGTTAGGTTTCCGATTTAATGTTAGGTTAGGTTAGGTTTCCGATTTAATGTTAGGTTAGGTTAGGTTAGGTTTTATGAGCTTAACTTTTTTCGGCTATATTTCTTTTGTTATCAGGTTTAGAAGTTCTTTTTATATATTATCGTATTTCTTGAATTTTTCCGCGTCGATTGACACCTGTTTCACCAAAATCGGACGTCGCGAAATCGAAAATTTGGCCCGCCCACCCTCCCATATTGCACTGACCAGGTAACATGGAACGACTTTTTGAGAAATTATTTTATATTTTTAACTTAAAAAACTTTATCATGGCAGCTTTATTATCAATCATGTGTTCATTATTATAATTATACAATAGTTTAAAATCATTTTGTAAAGTAGAATTGGTTTTCCTTAATTCCACTACTGACAGACTTTATTAGTTCAGCATGTCAATAGATGGCGATACAATTGCTTTGTAACAAGCTATCTCAATTATTTCCCTATACCATGAGGTCCTTTTAGCTGATATTTTTAAATAATATATTTATAATAATAATATAATATAAAAATATAATATCAGCTTGACATTATTCACACATCACGTACATATAATAATTTTCTTTTGATTATTTAGCTTATTATTAATTGTAAATTTTTATTTTAACAATTTTTTTATACGGAGCTAGGAGCTAAATCTATGTTTTACTACCTTATTACTTTATCCACCTTTATATTTTTTGTATTATATTATGCTTTATTCACTTTTGTACTGTACTGCCTTATATACTTTATGCACTCACATAGTTGACGCTTTTATAATACTTTATCGCTATATGTATATATTTAATGCATTTATTCACCTTACTGCCTTATATACATACTTTAACGGGCATTGATACTTTTTGGAGTACAAGTTAGTCCGACAAACAACCACTAGATGGCACTATGCTTTTAATTTAAATACGAACTAGTTCTTAAAACTCATACTAGATGTCACTATGCCGTTTGAATCACGGTAGTGACTTGATTTTTTGGATCCTTAGAGGCGATGTGGCTTTGATTAAATGAGTACGGTTCAGTAATAAATTGTGTTTATACCAGATATAATAGTAAATCAAGCTTACTTTTTTACTTTACACTTCTATGTATTTTACTCATTTATATTCTTACTTTAGTCTCTTATGTATGTACTTTATCCACATAATTGATAGATAGATAAATAGATAGATAGATAGATAGATAAACAATTTATTTGCAACAAAGGACACACATACACACAAAACAAGCTGACAACTCAGTAACAAAGAGAAAAAAGACAAAAAACATTACCTTACTAACGCTTCGTCTGCATGTGTGCCGCGGCGATGCAGATGGGCAAGAGGCTCAGTGGAATTTTTGCTCCGGGAGCAAAACACTGGTTTTCAGCCTTTGCCAGGGGTGATTGCTAGTGCACGTGAAGAGACCGTGTCGTACCTTTCTTTTTATTAATTACAATATTAAATTTATTTTTACTAATCTCCAGTAAATACTCAGTATTGACTCGTGTAAAAATAGAATTTAAATAGGTTACATAATTATCCAAACAAATTATATTATGTGCACATAATATAAAAATGGGTGTAAATAATCGATAAAATATAATATAAAAGATAAAATAATATAAGCAAATTTAAAAATAAATACAACCTTTATTTCACCAAAACAACCAAGCACTATGGAACGACGTCACCAAAGCAACCATGAAGCAATTTGGACTTTTGCATCTCTAAAAGCAAAGACTTAAAATTTTTTTTAAAACCAAACTTTGTAGTCAAGTTTCTTATGGGTGGCGGAATATCGTTCCAGCACTTGGTCGCCTGGTGACGAAAACTTCCAGTGAAACCCACCGTCCTGTGGAAATGCATTGACAAGGGCACGCGAGCAGATCTGAGGGCACTCGACCCATATTTGTGTTGGGATGAAGCAGGCTTCAATTTTTCAAAAAGATAATGCGGACTCTTGAAGTTCATGACGTCGAACATTAAAGTGGCAAGATGCAAGCGCCTACGTGACTCCATATTCAACATGCGGGCTCGGTACAAATGTGGTGATACATGTTCACGATATTGAATCCGGAAACAAAATCGACAACAAGCATTCTGCACACGTTGAATCATACGTTTTGCCCTTCCAAGGAGACGGGGTCCATACACTAAGTCCGCATAGTTCAGTCTCGATAGTATTAGTGATTCGCATAGCGTGATACGAGCATCCTCACTCAAAAGATCCCGAATCCTGTACAGAATTTTCAACCTATAAAAACAACTCCTTACTAAATTAAGAACGTGCTTATCAAAACGCAGCAGGTTGTCAAACATTATACCTAAATTCCTAGCCTCGGTAACAATTGGGATCTTCGTGTTGAAAATTCTGACATCAAGTGAAGCAGCACTAATCTTTCTAACCTGATTCTTTGTGCCAAGTACCATAACTTTAGACTTGGACGGGTTGAGCACCAGAGAGTTCAGAGACGACCACTTAGCAACTCTGTCCAAATCCTCATTAATCGCCTCAATGGCCGAGGCAGGATCGTTTGGTTGTACAGCTAGATACAGCTGCAGGTCATCAGCGTAACAATGATACCTACAGTTCTTTATAACCAGAGGGAGATCTGCGCAGAATATTATAAACATAAGTGGCCCCAGAATGGAACCCTGGGGCACACCTCTCAAAACGGGTTTCAGAGCGGAGGACAAGCACTGCCCATCTGCCTTGTAAACCTTTACAGACTGAGATCTATTGCTCAGGTAGCTATGGAACCAATTGACAGTATCAGAATGAAAACCGTAATACGACAACTTGACAAGGAGAAGTGGAATTTCAATTTTATCGAAGGCACGAGAGAAGTCCAGAAGGACAAGCAACGTCCCCAATCCAACATCTTGATCAGCCAAAATGTTGTCTACTACGTCAAGCAAAGCCGTAACTGTTCCTCGCCCCTCACGGAAACCCGACTGATGCGAAGGTAAAATACCATTTTGCTCCACAAACTTAATCACCTGATCGTAAACTGCCCTCTCCAGTATCTTAGAAAGGTATGGCAAAATGCTTATAGGTCTGAGTTCCTCAATATCACTGGGTTGGTCTACCTTTGGAATAGGAGTAACTAGAGCACGCTTCCATTGTTGAGGGACTAGGCCAGTAAGAATCGATTTGTTAATAATTGAAGTTATTAAAGACAAAGTTCTAGGAAGAGTGAGAATTATCATATCCCTACTGATACCATCAATCCCAGCCACGTTTGATTTCAGGGAAAGAATATATTTGGAGATCTCTGCCTCAGTAACAGGTTGTAACTTCAGAGGTGGGGTAGACAGCTTAAATCTATGAAAGGTGAAATAGGTCATCTGTGAGATGGGCACCTGTGCGGAACCAGGAGTCGTTAAAAAATGATCATTAATCTTATCAGGGTCACAGATTGAATCTGGCAAGGTCTCAGATTTAGCTGGGTCAACAAGAATTCTACTTTTGATGTTTTTCCAAAATACCTTGCCATTTTTAACATTCGAATTCACAAGTTGATTGAAATAAGCCCGTTTTTCATTCTATAGAAATGTCAGTTGACAACAACGAATTAATCACTGGATTTCAGTAACGGATAAAGCGTACGCCTTATTATAATTATCCTCATCCTGCCTTTCCGAACTGCAGGTAGATAAAAGAAGACGTGCAAAAGTCGTTTTGCAGCATAAATTATTTCATTTCATTGTTATTATCGATAAGGAGAATTCACCACGCTAAAAAAAAACAGGATGACGCCAGGAAAGCCTCACAACATTTCTGAGTAGTGGACGCAAAAGGCGATTCTGTCCTAGTAGTAGGAATAAACGGACAAAATAATCCATTCGCAACGGAACCATTAATAGATAGGTACATAAAAAAACATACTGCGAATTCATAAGGGAGTTACATAGCTATTGGTCGCAAATGCTAAGGAAATAGCAACAGTTGTAAGGCGAAACCTTCGAATATATTATAATATTTTTTTTTAATAAATATAGATTTGTGTCTGTTTAGATTATAAAAATTATATCTTTAGACGGAATTATATATCTGTTATTTAAGTTTTGCTTTTAATCTTTAAGGTCATTAATTTACCTGAATAGAACAATTTTCTAAGATTAACAGCACAATTCCTAAATTGTTTTTTTTTCGGACTTAAGTCCAATAATTCAAGAGGTAAAATATTATTTTCAATGAATCAGAGGTTCATTTTCAATGTATTACATACTTTTCATTGTTATATTTACAAGATAATTATAACATTGATAATTTATTAACAAGTTAGGTAAAATAAAGAATCGTACAATAAAACGATGCAAATATATAAACTAAAAGATTTATTACATAAATATGTCGGGAGGTACTCGTGTGGGGTGGGGTGATGCAGGGGGGGGGGGGAGGGGGTGATCACTGCTTGGTGGCGGCCTCATGCAGCTTCTTCTGCACCTCCTGCGCCTGCTTCACGAAGTCGTCGTACGCTTCCTTGATCTTGGGCGCCAGCTTCTGGTTTGTCGCCTCCACGTTGCTAGCCACCTCCTTGGCGAGCTTCTGGGTTTCCTGCAAGACGGACACGGGTTAGTACAGCAACATGGCATAATATCTGCAAAAACTGTCTCCGGGCTCTTCTTATGAAATAAGCGACAGTAAATCAATTATTATTATTTATTTGATTATTGAATATTAAAAAAAACATAATATTGACTGTTTTTTAGAAACTTCATAATTTTAAATTAAACAGAAAATCTACAGTTTCGATTACAGATTTCGACAAATTTTTGTATCTAATTTATACTAACAACTTCACTAGGCGTGGAACACTGTTCAAATTCTCAGTGGCTAAGTGGTTATTTACACAGCGATAGCGATGGTAATGGTTAAAATGTCCACCACCTAGCTATCGTCCCGCGCAGGCACGAGTGAGAAACTCTTACAGAATGAATAATAGTTCGTACCTGCACGGTGTTCTGGACGGCCTGCTCGAGCTTGGCCTTGAGCTCGCCCGCCTGCTTCTCGACCTCGGGGTGCGCCTTGCGCAGCTCATCGGCCGTCTTCTCCAGGTTGGCACGTGTCTGCTCCAGCGCCTCCTTCGCCTTGCCGTTCGCGTCGCTCAGCTGCAACACACACGCACACATCACACAAATGTTTACCATTACTTATTGTATTCGATTGTGGTACACAGCTGGTGGTGCAATGGTAGTGGATTTTGCCACCGTAGGTAGCTGTAACTCGGCTAAGAGGCCAGTAACACCTTCACTTGCTTGGAACATAACCACAATCTCCTGCACTGGTGATCAAGCCGTTGCTAAGTATACATTACAAGCTTAGTGATGTAACACGGGCGATAGTCGCGGGGTCTCGTCACCGTAAGATAATTTTTACATACACTGATAAAATATAATAATTAATAACACGCGCTCCGTACCTACAGATTATTGTCAAAGTTACATGGTTATGAAGAGTCTGCAAATCATTTGGATATTGTTATACTACATTAGTTGGCAGACAGGCATGCTGCCCACCTTATGGTAAGTGGGCCACTGTGCTATTCTTTTTCATTAAGGGACTCTTAGCCAGGAAGAGACGCTCATTGTGTTTCCACACTGTAGGCTCCTCCGATCTTCGAGCCTTTGATTTGAATGTGGGTATTGTAACGGAAGTCTCTAGCCCGAGTCCCACAAGCATTCACCATGACAAATAGAAAAAAATTGTTGTGGATACTGACCGCTCCCTGTAGGCTGTTGGAGAAGGCGGAGATCTGCTTCAGCACGGAGTCGGAGCCGTCCTTGAACGCCTTATTCAGTTCCTGTGTGTTCTTGGAGTTGGCGAGCGCGTTCAGCTGCTCCGTGAACGTCTTCTGGAACTCCTGCGCGTGCTTCTCCAGCTCTTGCAGGGGGGAGGGCGGCGCGTCGCGGCGCACCATCGCCGAGGCCTGAGGAACACACAATCAATTAATAACAAGGCTATGATCTTATTATTGCTACATCGTCTACTTCATTTGCAAAAATATTTATCGGAATATTGAGTAACATTTTGCCTTTCGGATATTTCCGAACTCTGACTTTGTTATAAATAATTTTTCCATAAATCTTAGAACCTTTTATACATCACATTCACTTCGTTTTTTTTATAATTGGCTTTATTCTTAACTTTTTAAACATATTTGAAATAATACAAAGCTTTAGTTAAATCACTACAGAATAACAGCAAAAATTGAAGACTCAAGATAAATACTAGAAAGAAACCGATAGCCCCTTTAGGATCGATACGCAGTAGTGACATTCGCCGGTCGCTGTCCCAATTGCGAACGGCAATTGAATCCGGATATTCGAATGTCTCCACAACGAAGTCTTCCTGATAGGAGCACGTGAACGCAGGCATGCTTACAAATGAACAGGACTTACGAGAGCGAGGCAGGAGAAGAGGACGATGAACTTGGCGGCCATTGTGTGTCTTGGTGGTGCGTCTGGGCTGAGCTGCAACAGGAGGGGTAGTGTGCAGGGAATTGGCAATCGACGCGTTATATAGGAGCGCGGCGGCGGGGCGCGGGGCGGGGGGTGCGCGGGCGCCGATAGCGCGCCGGGAGGGCTCCGGCAAATTTTCCCTCGCGCCCTCCGCCCTCGGTGTTGACAAACAGCAGAGATAACGAGGCGTGATTCTCGCCAGTATGTAATTTCTCCTCAATTCATCAACTCATGGCGCGATTTCTATACGTGATATACTAATGTCTCCTGCGACCGGATGCGTGCTGTCCATGATTACACGCGATATGACTTGTATGTATTTTCAAGTGCCTTCCTATTGTCTAACGTATCTATGTTATGTTGAGGTGTTTTTTGATAAAAGTATGCGAGAAACTTTCTAACATACACAAAAAACTAGTTGCAGTGCAGTTTTTCTTTCTAAGGTTATACGCGCAGTCGCGCACGTACATTTTGGCGATTATTTTTTATTTATATGTAAAGCTTTTTGTATCATAAGTTCTTCATTCAGTGCATCGTTATCCTGGTAACTAAATACCACGTGATTTAAATACCATTAAATTATTATTATTTAGCCATTGAATATAAGTATACACATACAAGTAAGTAGCCATAGAATTAATATTAATTTTGCGTTAGTAGCTTAATTCTTGGGAACCAGTTGTTTGTCTTCATAAATTATCAAATGTATAAGAAATTTCCAGAGCCGCCTATTCAATTCAAGTCTTACTCATAACATCAGAACTAGTCAAAGCCATCATCATTATTACCGGAACCAACCGCTTACCTACGTGCTTTTTTGTATTTTTACTTAAATAGTGGTAGTTACTACTTACGAAACAATGAGTTATCTCGGCGCGTTATCGCTTTGTTAATCTGGGGGCTGGTGTCTGGCAAATAATGATCGCTATTTGTGCTATGACTAATAGATCACCCAGTTGGTCCAGTGATTTGTGTATCCGTGATCTCTGGGGTTCTAAGTTTAGTTCTTGTATCTGTAACGGATTAAGCACGCACGCTTCAACCAATTGTGTACTTGAATATGTCTTTCAGTGTCGGTCTTGTTGTAGTATGTACATATTAATATTTACATTTATATTATTATCACAAAATATTATGCCTGTATAGTACACTAGCGGCAGCCCGCGGTTTCACCCGCGTGGTTCTCGTTCCCGTGGAAATTTATCAAAATCCTTTTATAGCGGATGCCTATGTCATAACATTTACCTGCATGCCAAATTTTAGACCGATCCGTCCAGTGGTTTGGGCTGTGCGTTGATAGATATCTATGTTAGTCAGTCAGTCACCTTTGAGTTTTATATATATTGATAACAGCTTATATGCAATGTTTATTACCCAATGTTTAGTTTCGGGCTAGTGAATAATATATGAAAAACAGCTCAGTAATGTAAAGATGTGATCGGCTGTTCCGCGGCTCCAGCAGAAGCCGCGAGACGCGGCGATAGCGCGGCCGTGACCGCGACCGCGCAGATTGCGCTCGCGCCGATAAACCACACTCACTACACGCCAAAAAACTCTCTAAGATCAGCTTTTATAGCGGTAATACGTCAAAAAGATAAATTCAGAGTTTGATTTGGGTTTGCATACGTAGAAGAATTGATATAAAATATTTCGTAGAACTCGGCTCGAATTCCTAAGTAATCACAGATACTCTATTCTATTCGTTGGTGACGAATATTATTATAATACCACGTTACGATTGTCTTGATGTCGCGCAAGAACGTGGTGGAAAAACAATATTTTATAATTTCTGGTCAACCCATTAAAAGTATGCTTAACAGCAGCATTATCATCACGTTCTTTAATCTTGTCGTTACCTACTTAAAAGTTACACCCAAAGGTAAAAAAAGCACAAAAATTCATCACAACAAGAATTCATGATATATAAGTATTTTTGTGTGTTATTTTTGTACCTTGGTCCTAGCGCACCAAAATTCCTTTCATATGTATTATGTATGATTATTCATATAAGTCAAATATTTTGTACGTAGGAATATTACCACAATAAGTTAAGAGATTATCCAATAACTAAGCGATCTTATATAATGATGTAATAATTAATTCAGAGTGAGCGTGTTCGGTTGCAGAGGTCAGTTATTTTCCGCCGCGACTGCTAACGGCGCGCTGCGCGAGCGCAGGGCGCGCCCACGGGGGCGGGCGGTCGCATACAGCCAGGTAAAAAAAAATCTGGCAAAAGCGCGAATGATAGGAAAGCATTATTATGCTACTCTTTATCCCAAAGAAATTATTGCCATAGCTTTAGAAATGAATACTGTCTGATGCAGACTTAACGAGATGGCAGATACCACAGGCGCAGCTGGTTAAGGCCAAAGTACGCGGGGGCGAGGTTAGGCAGAACGCTGCTAATTGGCCCTAACGATGCATTCCCCCAGCTGATGATACAATTATCATGTCATTAGGCACCGCTGACTAACGTTTGTTATACAACCGCAGGTCGGGAGTCAACTGGAGATAGCCGGAGGGGGCTGCGGGGCGGGCGGCGCGGGTGTGGGGGGAGAGGGGCTGCGGGCGCGCACCTTGAACTTGCAGGCGGATGCGCAGGGCTCGTAAACAAGATATCGGTAATGAGGTGCGCAAACACTTACTCAGCGCGCGACACGTGACTTCCTGGGTCATTGTTAGCTATTTCGACTTCTAGAACATCGGACCTACAGGCCTGGCAGAGGGCAGAGGTTAAGTCGCTTATGTTGATTCTAATAGGAGTTGCTTTTTTGTGATCATGCTCTACAATAAATTAAAGGATCAATAAGAACATTATTTTTCCGATGTTACACATAACTTAGAATTTAGCGGCATCATCAAACTACATCAGAATCTGTAAACAGGAAGAAAACTTGAAGCTATATATTGTACTTAACTCATTTTTTTCTTGCCCTTATCACACACCGAGTAGGGTGTAGGCGCAACATTTTCCACACACATCCATCATAAGCTATAACTAACTAACATTAGTAATACATAGTATGTAAATAGTGTGCTCTTTAAGTAGTGTTATGTATCTGGAGATAAGACTAAAGTATATAAAGACTAAAGTTCTGTTAACCAGAGTGAAGCCTACATAACCCAAGCTATATTTAATATAAAACGCATTCTCGATCATAATATTATAGGGCATAAAAATAGGGCAAGATATCGGAGGGTTCATACGTCGAGCGCCAAGATGGCGTTCTGTAATAAGTAAGTAATTATACCGAATGAAATTGATAAAAAATAATGAAGTTAAAAAGAGAACAAATTAAAACGAAAGTACTTAGTGTTGATCAAGTGCTCGGTGGTGTCGGCGATGTCAGTGTCACGGTGACTCACGCGCGATAGCCCCTTCTAAGAATGTCAATGCCAAAAACAAATTAAAATCTGAGGAAAACAATACGCTTAATATTGATATTTAAAGCTAATGATATATTTACATAATTAAGGTAAGTGGTTTTTCCTATACACTTACTAGTGAACACAACGTAAACATGCACAATAACATAAACAATAACAATTACTATGATAGGAGATATTTATTATTAACATTACTTACGTTACTCACTGTTTCGAATTATTTGACAAAACGCAAACAAACTTACGTACAACGTTTAAACGTTTTACGTATTATTAACAGCGAATACATGAAATGCTTGTCGTTAACTGGTCAAAATGTATTATTTTTTAAATTGATAAAAATTAACCTCTGTGACATCAGTGCTAAGTCATTTCAGTAACTATGTATTTTTTTGTTAAAAAAAGTAATAATCGCTCGTGTTATCAGTTCAAAATAGTACTTATAAAGACAATCTTGGAGGGGCAATTAACTCTATCAGGTTAATAAAAACTGCCAAAATGTTAACCTGGCATTTCGATCTAGCATAAATACATGTCTATGTTGTACTTATTAATAAAAGTCTTATAAATAACTGACTACAACCCGCGGCTATGTATGAGCCTTTCAACAAAAAGTAGTCAGTCTTAGAATAGATAATAAAAAGTTATTCCTCATTAATCTAAATCATCCAGCCATCTATCTACTAGCCCTTCTCACCAACTTTCGCCTTCTCACATTTATAATGAAAGTAAGATAATATTATGTATTATGATCCGTAAAATCTCTGCCAGGAAACAGTCTAATTACCTACAGACCAATATAGAGTTTATACAAATAAATAAAAGGAAAAACGCAAAACAAAAAGTTTACGTTTAATTTAGTTTATCTGTTTTACATAGTGGTACATTTTATTCATTTTAATTTTAAAAGCCGGGTTTTGTCAAATCATAACAGGTTTGTTTATATCACTGTTTGTCATGAAAACAAAATACCTTTTAATAAGCTTAAATGTTTATACTCTTAATTAGTGCATTCAAATCTAGACTCCTTTGATCAGTGACAGCATGCAGGGGCATGGCACAATGTATTGATTGACAGTGACCGGAGTCACGGTGGATGCCATCACCACTGTATCGGTGTTTGGGAGGACATTGCGCTGTCACTGCGTGGTACACGGTATAAAGGCCCGGCCTGACCGCTTGACCGATTTTTGGTGCAATGCTTGTTGAGACACACCAAAGGTCGCGAATTAAATCCCGGCACGCTACTAACATTTGTGTATATGAACTTGTCGGTAGATGTAATGTATAATATTATTATGTATTGAAAAAAGTATATACAACATAAATAATGGTTGTCCTTTTTCTGGCACCCATAACACAAGCTAATGCTTAGTTTGGGATTCGATGGTTCTGTGTGGATAATGTCTAAAGATATTAATTTATTTAGTGTCAGAGCAAGCAGGATCGGGTCACAGGTCGCGGCGGAATGCGGCCGCGCGATCGCCCGAGACATGATCTGGTGTAATTTAGCTGTCATTAGCGACAAAGACCGCTCATGAATTGACCGACGCACTCAGGAAGAGCCCTAAATACTTGTGTCTTTTGTCGTCGTTCCCTCTTTGTGAGGATACATGATATATACTAATATATCGCTGTCGTAACGTAACGTACTAAAACTTACGTAACTAATACAATATCCGTTTAATTACATAAAAATAAATAGGAAGCTGTTGGTACCAAGTGCAATGTTTAGCGAGTGAGGGTTAAAATATTTTTTTCATGACTTAACACAGATACTATTCTCGTAATAAGTCAGTCGTTGTAAGGGCACGTGGTTTTAAAATATTTAACAATAGAACGATTGTAGTATTAGTTATTCTGAGTACGCATTGTATTGTTGAGTAGCTAATCACCGGCCATTAACACGTAAACAATGCCATCCTTAGCGGTCACTGGATAACAAAATACGAGATATCTTTTTCGGAACTACATATGATATAATCACTATAATGAAATGGCTTACTGCTTATTTTGTTACTTTTTCTATGGGGAACTACGCGAATATATGCTGTACGTTTGGGGCGATGCGTGGTGTGTGGAAAGCGCTAAATAAGGCGGTCTTAAATTTGATTCTTCTTGCTTGATGATAGTGTCGTGAGAGAGGGATGAGCCTTAACCCTTTGACGTAAATGGGACGTGGGCGTCCCCGTCTTATTTTTAGTGATGTTTTGAAATCTCAATAATATTTTATGTAATTATTACTAGGTACCGTCTGTTTTTGAATACAACCTTATTTTAATATAGAGCTTGGCAGCATTGCGCGTGTAAAAAAGAAAAAAAATGCAAGTAAAGTGAAAGGTTTTAGCGCATTTTTTCGAAAAAATATTTTAATGCTTTTTTAAAGTTTTAGGATATTTTCATAGACATTATTAGTTATAATATTAAGTAAATATACATATTACACATAACAATATTTGTTTTTGTGATTGTATAACAATGATATTGCATAATAACTGCAAGGGACACGGGTGTCCCAATATGCGTTATCGGTCAACTATTCTGGTATATGACAATTTGTAAGTGCTCCTTAGAATGCATATGAATAAAGATATTTTTGATTTATTTATGTAATCATTATTTCATTTCTTATATATCAATTTATATTATACGTATTTAAAAATGTTATTTACATTATATTTCTTGTTTTAGCCTTACAAAGGAACGAGGGTGTGTTCCTTCCAGCCTAATGAAATAGAAGAACCTAATGTAATGGTGATGTTAGGTCTGTAAAGATGCTCTTATTTTAGACGAAGAGCTACAACACAAGGAGGATCAAAAGTCGTTATCGGTCCTGCTAATTTATTAGACCCAGCTTGTGCCCTATTACCATTTTCATCATCAACTACATCGTCATGCGATGTGAAGTTAGCGGCCGTTCATCATGTTTCACAGCAGATAGAAACTATTGACTAGAACTCGCCATGACATACGGGGTCACGTGATCACTTACAGCAGCAGAGCTGGTTTCTCTGCGGGATTGGATCCGATATGAGGTGATCCGGCACAGAACTAAAATCATAGCTCTCCGGATTAGCAAGCTGAAGTGGCAGTGGGCCGGCCATTTAAGCCGTCCGTTAGGGAAAACATGTTCTGAAGTGGAGACCGCTTTTCAGTAAACATAGTGTAGGACGCCATCAGGCCAGGTGGAGTGAAAAATTGCGCAAGATAGCTGGCAGACACTGAATGTCAGTAGCCGAAGAATCAAGCGAAGTGGTAAGCATTAGGAGAGGCCTGTATCCAGTAGTGCAGTCCACTGCTGGTTGATGATGTTGATAATGAAATCAATATTGTGGCTTTCCATGCGTAATTATAGTATAGTAAATAAATATTTTCAATGTTTTTACGGATTTTTATTTCTAACTATCATAGAAAACCTATTTGAGAAATCACTATGATTTCTGACCTTTAGCGCATATTGGGACATATTTGTCCCCATCAATAAATAAAAAAATAACAAATGTATGACATTTCTGTTAAAACATACATTTATAAAACACTTAAATCATTATTTAGATCCAAGAAAATATCTAAAAATCCTTTGCGTTTAGTTTTAAGCGTCAAAGGGTTAAACATAACCAACATACTTTCACCTATAAAAAAACTTAAATGGCCTTTTACTGTTTATCGAAGCTAGAGTGTGCACTATTTTAATGAAACACTAGATGACCCAGTGAACTTCGTATCACTTACTTTAGTTTTTCCTCGTAATTTTTCATATTTTCTCATCGTTTAAACCTTCCCTGGACCTACGCGAATATAATTTAAGAATTAGGCAAATCGGTTCAGCCGTTCTCGAGTTTTAGCGAGACTAACGAACGGCAATTCATTTTTATTTATATAGATTAACTCAAAAAAAAAAGCTGTTTTGAATCAAAAATAGAACATGATTTCTATTTTAAATAACATTTATTTTTATAAAAATTGAAGTTTATAAATAATATAAATGTTATCAATGCAAACATTAATTTTGCTCTCTTATTCTACATTTACGATGTCATGATTTTATCTAGTCATGAATTGATGGCTCTTACAAACTGTCGTAAGATATTCGTATCATTCGCTCTTCTACGAGTATGAGCGAAACATGTAGTGTGCAGTTTTAGGTTCGAAAAAGATCTTGACACAATTTAAGTCACTAAACGTTACCTAATTATTTTCTATCGTGAAAGATATATTTTAAGTATATGTAAATGAGCAGTGGTTACCTGCAACGGGTGTGTGGCTGGTCGCGGGCTGGCGGCTGGGTCCTCACTGGGGCTCCGGCCACTCATGGGGTCACGTACGGCGCAGACACCATTGTTCCCCATATACAGAGCGCGGCTAGGGCTGTGCCTGTTACACATCGTTTAGTTCCAAGTGTCGTCATTCCAAGAAGTTTTATGGTGATCTACTATAAAAAATATCTTTAGACGTTATTAATACAATAATAGGGTCCACGGTACCCTAAACCAAACATCTTGTACGATGGATGGTTGCAAGATTGATAAAAGAGGTACCAGAAACCAAAACATGTAAAACATTTTTGTAAGCTCATAAATGTTTTTACTGTGGAGAAATCGAACTTATTATACCAAAACACATCTGCGCTTTAGGAAATTATAAAGAAATTCGAGTAAATTGAGGGTTAAAATTCTTGAAATATGTACAAGGATGCCGAAATATGTAATTACTGGCCAAAATCAGTGCAAACCCATCAAGGTCTGAGGTAGCTGAGGTTCCTCCTATGCATATACTTAAAATTTTCTATAATATGCGTAATTTTCTATACTATTTATTCAGCAGCAAGAGAACACAACAAAAGAAAATCTGCACAGTTAGATTTTGCAAGTTTTTAATAGATTATTAAAAACTATTAAATAGGAGTATGTCACTGGCATTGGTAACTTATTCGTTCGATAGCCCTACCGGCATTTTAAAAGGTCAAACAAATTTATTTGTAAGTATTCGGTGAGGTGTGGTGTGAAGCGGTCAGCCCTGCGCCGCTATTATGCATTGTCAGATCATACATTGCGCGAATGGCAAGGCCGCGCCCGCTACGCATCACTATTGTTTGTTTTTATTTGGGATCTTACTATTTATAACGTGCACTACATAATATGTACATTGTCACGTATGTTTTCCATGGTGGCAGTAAGAGAATATTCTAATTTCTATGATCTGACTTTTCCTCACTTTAAGATATCTTAGTTTTACACATTGATTAGTCAGAATGTACTTTTTATCATCTTATCACTCACTAAATAGGTTCTTTCACTACTAGGTTCGAGTCCCGCCTGATACCTAAACAAATTATTATTTTTCTAATATTTCTAATTTTTAATATCGCCAAACCAGGCACAATGCTATAAAAATTATAAAAATAATATTAATAACTATATTCGTATTCTGTTTGAGGCTCTAGTTTTTTCGAATCAAAAATTAAGGGAATCGAACAAAACAAACTGCCTCGAAGAAATATACAGTGTAGTAACAGAATGCAGTGACTCGATTGGTCTATTGGTTTGACCCTCTTTGCGTGTAAAATGAAAGAAAATAAGTAGGTAGCGGGAGCATGGTCTGTAGTACTGAGTCCCATACATAGGTCTCACTAGCCTGGGGTTATGGAGCTTTAAATCATTCTCCTAAGCAAAAACATGACGTGTGGCTAGCAACTGCCAAGTAACAGCAACTAAGCGTTGATCATCGCTGGCTGATAAATTGCGACCAAGGCAACAACTGCGGTGGAACTTTTCAAAGGACCGGCCAATGCCAAATTACGACGGCATCCGTCTAGTAAGTAACTGTTTCCACTGTGTGACCTGATAATCTAATATTTGATGTTGTCCGAAAATAGATGTGTAATAATAATTGATTCCCTATAAAATAAACTAAAACATCTCAATTTGTAAGAAACATCTCATTGGTTTCTTGATTTAAGTTATCTAGACATGTTCCCAAGTAGGATATAATAATATTTAACATTTTGCAAACAGAGTTTATAATAATATTCAATAGCTGTGTAGAAAAATGTTAACATTTTCTATAAATACAGCAATTTAAACTCTGAGCACAACAGGCAGCTACTATGATAAATGTAATTTATCACCATGACAAGATGGATTATCAGAGTGTAATGATATCCCTATGATGAATTTTCTTTACAACTTCAGTTTGCGGACAGGCACGCAGCCCGTTTGATGGGAAGTGTCAGCTACGGACACTCCAACGAAGAACACTTCACTGGAAGCATCGCTTGACGTGCTGCCATACTCTAAGCTCAAACGATGTTCGGCATTATATTTCAAGAGCTCTAGCACCTCTACTCTACGTTACTGACAAAATTCATCTTACCGAACGTAAACAATACACAATAACATTTACCATCAGAGTGATCAATGGTATTAAAGTGTTTAAGCATCAGCTGCCTATTAAAAATAAAGAAGTACATGGTCAATTATTTAAGCATACTCTTAAATAGGAATGTCAACACATCAAAAATTTTGAGTGTGAAACTTTTTAGGATTAATTATGTAAAAAAAAAACACAAAACAAGAAAATGGTATTCTTGTTCTGTGTAAAAAACTAATTTGTTTTTGCAATTTTGTTTTTTAATGTACTAGCCTTCCGCCCGCGGCTTCGCCCGCGTGAACTATAGGACGTTATCCCGCGGGAATATCTTGTAAATTGTAGCCTATGTGTTATTCTGATGTATTAGCTATATTATTGTAATTCAGTAGTTTTTACGTGAAAGAGTAACAAACGTTCATCCATCATCCATGCGTCCTCGGCCGGTCGGTACCGCCGCAACCGCTATGTCCCTGCATTTTAAATCTGTAATATCTTCAAAAATATTCATTTAAATTGCACGCTGTAAAGGGACATATTGATCTATATTACATGCACAATTTATTTAAGGTACTTAATTGGATAAGGATTAATACTGTATTGCTCAAAATCGCTTTTACGTAAATATGCCCTTATTTTCTCATTAGTAAAGGATAAAAATGGTTATTGTGGGTTATCCCTAATAGATAGACATATACTATCCTGGACTTTTTTGTAAACCTTTTTAAGGTGAACAATACCGTAGTACATTATTTTAATCTATCTCGTAGGGTTCAGCCAGCGTTTGCAATGTAAGCGCAAAAAAATGTGTTTATTTACGACCTTAAATTAAAAACCTCTAAAATTATCAGTGTTTCTCTACTATATTATGCATGTATTATACATATAAACCTTCAACCTAGAATCAGTCTATCTAATAAACAAAAAACCGCATCAAAATCCGTTGCGTAGTTTTAAAGATTTAAGCATACATACATGTGCAGGGACAGAGAAAGCGACTTTGTTTTATACTATGTAGTGATGCCAGTAATGGTAACTTTTGATATTAAAACTGATTCTGATTCTAAGTCACAAGAAAATTGGAATAGGTTTTAAAAATGCCATATTATTATATTAAAAATTAAGCGATGATATAAACAATTAGTAACTAACGACTGCGCCTTGTCCTTATCTAATTAACCTATGAGTGAATGCTAAACTATTGACACAGTGCTAAGCATTAGCTGCACTCATCATTAATTAATTGCTGTGTTTATTTGATGATTTACTGCAATAATAAACAAAACATTATCACCTTGAACTCACTCATTCGACCTTTCCCCAGCCAACTCCAGGAATGTACAATTGTATCAGCTGTATTGTCATGGATCTTAAGATAATAATAACACACAATATAGTTTTTGTATTAAACAGCTGCTAAAAAAGTACGAAAAAATTTTTTTAAAGAAAAACAAATGACAGAGGAGTAAACAAAAGTCCTTTTGATCCATAAAAAATCAAATCAAATAAATGCAAAAACATACGGAACTGGACCACAAATAAAGATTGTCGCGAAAGCAGAGTTATTGGAAATTTCACATTTGTGGTAAACATTATCAGCTTATTGTATTCCTGTTATTGTGTCGATAACTTGACTTTGAAGATGGAGGTATTAATAAATCCCTGGACATTATCCACACAGCGCCATCTAGCCCCAAACTAAGCATGAGCTTGTGCTATGGGTGCTAGACAACGGATAAACATTACTTATTAAATATACTTTTTTTTTGTAAATACATACATATTATACATAGAAACACCCAGACCGATACAAACAGACATGTTCATGCACACAAATGTTTGTACCGTGCGGGGATCGAACCCGCGACCTTTGGTGTAATAGCCGACTTCTCGACCACTACACCAAATGGCTCGTCTCGTCGCAATTGGCCTATCAGTGGGATATTAGGCTGATACTCCACTTTAACTTAACTTTATTACACTCATAGTTATAGACGAGTCAAAGTATTGCTTGGGGCTAAGACATGAATAACAATAAACGATGTTTTTGTATGAAGTAAGAACTGTCAATGATGAATAAATATATTCATACTTTTGTCAGCTTGTTTATTGTATAAAAACGGTAATTTAAGTAATGTCTTAGACTCAAGTAATTCTTCGATTCGTTTTCAAATACGAGTGTTACAAGCAAGCGTTTTTAACCCATTCAGTGCCGAGCCCGCCCATCGGCGGGCAATTTATTTTAACTCTCATGCCGAGCC
Organism: Mecyna flavalis; assembly: GCA_949319885.1. Taxonomy (NCBI): domain Eukaryota; kingdom Metazoa; phylum Arthropoda; class Insecta; order Lepidoptera; family Crambidae; genus Mecyna; species Mecyna flavalis. The sequence continues at coordinate 14,241,684 of OX439414.1, read as the reverse complement.
CGCCCATGGGCGGGTCAATTTTAAACTGCAATAACTTTACGAAATAACGTCAGAAAATTATGAAATCTTGTGTAATGATTTGTTTTATTAAATTATATTAGCAACTCAAATGGCCTGCTGATATTTGAAGTTTTGAAAAATTGCCGATTCTAAACTGTCATGCCGAGCCCGCCCATGGGCGGGCAAGATTTGTATTCAGAAATCACAAACCTTCTGTAAGCTTTAGTAACATTTAGTTTGGACATGCTCGCTACCTCTTTTGCGTTGATTTATATTAGGTGTAAACATTTTATAAATACACTTTCAAACGATGTATGTCATAAAATATGTATGCCATTGCGGCATTGATTTAATTTAATTAATCATAATAGACGTCCTCTACAGGGTTAATGTATTATTATCAAAATCTAACTTGGTCGTTGTCATGGATTGTTTCCCTGAAAGTAGGCACAGTTAAATGATGTTCAATGAATGCCGTATGTTATTATTATGTGCCGTACATAGTTTCGTAACAAATTAAATAAAAGCGTGTAAAAGTGGTGTTCTTTATAAGGCAAGGTATTCGTTAATGTTGTTTGACGGTTCGAATTGCAAATGTGGAAAATTACTCAGGAACACAATTTGTAAAACAGATTTGGTTGATTGATAGAACGTCCTTTGCCTTCGACATAGGGTTTTAATTTGCCTAAAACGTCCCAAATGTCGTATTGCAAAACGTACCGGCCGGCCGCCGGACCAGTAAACAAATCTTAAAAAGTGCCGACTGGACTAGTAAACAACTTTGACATGCGTATTGAGTCATAATATACAGAGGTATAAAAATATTAAAAACTGTCTACCTGTGAACCCGAGCATCCCTTTACCGATAACGAGTTGCGCGGCATTGTCATTGCCACATTCCTTTGACAATGCCGCAAATGATGATTTATGACTGAGTTCGCACTTCCTTGGCACGAGTTATAGATAAAACTATGAAATATAACATTAAGATGCACCGACTCATTTCATTGCTTACGTTTTTTTAGTCACTTCTGTTTTACTGTTCGTAGTAATCAGACGTGTGTTCCGTTTCTATGCACTGCACATACACGCTTTACAGACCGTACAGTACTTGTAAACTGAACATATTATACGATTCCAATCTCAATCTATAGCTGCATGCCGAAAACGCCCATGGGCGGGCAAGATTACTTAATCGTAATGCCGAGCCCGCCGATGGGCGGGCTGCATATTACAGTATGGCGGCATCTGCGTAATGTCGTCACTTTTCAAGGCGGCATCGAATGGGTTAAGAAATGGCTTAGGTTTAAGCAACCACCAGATATAATGAAATATAACGCCCAAAAATCCTAAGTACTTACCAGAATTTAATCCCCATTTTATTATGAAATGATCACCAATAAACGTTAAGTCTGCTAACCTAAAAAACGTAAGTATCGTCAGAATAATCGTTGAGCTACCCAAAAGGCCACGCGTGCACCAAATTTGTACTCGCATAAATATGTTACATATTTTTATCCTAATAAATTAAAGTAATGCGTACAAAAATCATTGTATACCCAAAAAATATATTTATTTATTTATTTATTTATAAAAACTTTATTGACCACACAAGTTGGGTACAAAAGGCGGACTTAACGCTAAAAGCATTCTCTACCAGTCAACCTTTGGGAAAAACGAAATGCTTAAATGCGGCAAAGAGCAAACTAAAAAAGAAAAACCTAAAAGATACACAATTTTACCAAAACAAATAAATAAAATGAAGTTCTAAAGATTTACCGATACTATATACCATTTGACGATTGATAGTAAATAAACAAAATCTTTTTCTCTCTGTCCCGAGTCCCGACCAAGTAAAATGGGTAGAATTCAGTTCTGCCACTCGCCGGCCGCTGCCGCGGCACGCTCGCTACGCTCGCTCGGCTCGTACGTTTAGTGGTCGCAGTTCTAACCTAACCTAACACAAATCTTATCAATCAATTTAATATACTTGGTTATATGAATACATTTTATGGCAAACGTAATGATATATTTGGGTAAGAATGACACAAAACTTTGCTAGTTAAAATTTGGTGCACGCGTGGCCTTTTTGTGTTACGAAAAGTTTTTGTAGTGCAGGCATGACTTAAATAGCCCGAAATATTTTGGTACAGGTTTCGTTTATTTGTACATATTATATTTATTTTGGATGAGGCTGTTTGGGTAACGATTGTGTTTTTTGGTGGTCATTTAATTTGTTCCCTTAAGAAATTAGCTTCTAAAAACTTTGGTCATCAAAAGTGTAAAGTTTATTTCGGTAAAGCCTTCAATGTATGTGAAGAATAGACCGGACGCGATGCGTACAGCATCATCGTACTTGATTTGAATGAAAACTTCTAACATTTTAATTCATAGTTCAAATCAAATGTAATAATGTGTCCATTGTTGTGTGCAATATTGATAGCGTAGACTTCCTACTCCTACCTAGTCCATAGAAGGTGTGTGGACGTGTCGCGCGTTGCAGTTAGGGTTAGGACTACGACACTGCTATGCTACGGGCGTCGTAGCTGCTACGGCCGTAGCGACTACGAGGCTTTTCCAACGAACACGAAGCATCTCGCTATTTTCATCGAAAATTTACTTTTGTTATGTAGTTACTGCATATTTTTTATATTTGACGAGCCATTTGCTGTAATGGTTGAGAAGTCGACAATTTCAACAAGAGGTCGCAGGTTCGGGCTGTTCAATAGCCACAAGGCTGGCACCGGCTCGTCCCAATTTGGTTGTGAAGGGTAAACGGGGGGAGTTTAGTGGGTAGTGGACGCTTCAGTCTCGAGTCCCACACACGGCCGCAGGTCTAGCTAGCCTGCGGTTATGGTGCATAAACGCATTCTCCTCTGAAAAAAAAGGGGTCGCGGGTACGATCCTCACAAGGTTCAAATAATTGTGTGCATGAACATGTCTGATTGTATCGGTCTATAAATATGTATGTATTTATTAAAAAGTTAAGATAATTTATCCTTTGTCTGGCTTCCAAAGTATAAACCAGCTATGCTTATTAAGTTTGGGGCTGGACGGCACTGCAGTGTGAATAGTTTCTGGGAATATTTATTGTATTTATATTCTTTAATAAATATTGCAAAAACTCTCGGGGGCTTAGTAGAAAAGCTCGGGGAAAAGTTCTGTTCGTTAGCTAACACTAGCGCCATCTGCCGGGTGTCATCAGACAACACTTGATGCGTTAGGCTCTCGGTAAACTCACAGATGGCGTTGTTCAACTAAACACACACACAATGCACAAATACATGCTTTTTAAGCAAGGAATAATAATTATTCTTTACCTTCTAAAGAAAAAAACAGGAATACTACTTTTAAAATGAACTTCTAGTTGTTGGGGATTCCATTTTGGTATCATTCTCAAGGGCTTTTATTTATCAACTCTTAACAATTGGTTTTATGTACCATTCACTAACGCCACCGTTTTCAGGGTCCAACTGGCTTACATATTTATTACGATTGAATTCTTATTTAATAACACAAAATTTTACTTAAAACGGATAACAGTTTTGAATGCTTTACTGCAATCGTGATCACGGAATGACTGATAAAAGGTGTTAAGCCTCAGATGGTTAATAAATTGTTACATCTACCGTCATTTTTAGGGTTCCGTAGCCAAACGGCAAAAAACGGAACCCTCATGGATTCGTCATGTCTGTCTGTCTGTCTGTCTGTCTGTCTGTCCGTCCAAAGTCAAAGTCAAAAGTCAAAGTATTTATTTTGCAATTTGATTTACCAAGAAATTCTTTTGCACGTCATAAACTTTTTTTCCTACCAGCACTTCGACGTGAATGAATGGCCTGCTGTTGAGAAGAAGTGCCGCAAGAAACTCAACAGTTACATATGATAGCCTTTTTTAAATCATTTTGTGTTGTACAATAATAACTTAATAATAATATAATGTCAAATTAATAACAATATAATGTCAACTTAATAATAATATATGTAATAAGTACAATAAATAAGCATAAGAGTAGATGTGCAGAGGAGCAAATGTGTTTCATGTCCACAGAGTCTTGTCATTTAAGTAATCTTCTACTTTATAGTAACCTTTCCTCATAAGGTAATCTTTAATTATGACTTTAAATTTATTTAAAGGTAATTCTACAAGACGTTGTGGTACTTTGTTAAATAGTTTAATGCTCAGTCCAACAAATGACTTTCCTGTTTTATGAAGCCTGACATTAGGAACGGCAAGTCTGTGCTTATTCCTTGTGTTAAATTTGTGACAGTCGGATTTTTTTAGAAAATTATTGTAATTCTTCCGAACATACATTAAACAATCAAAAATGTATTGCGAAGGAACGGTTAAAATGTTAATTTGTGTAAATAGACCTCTGAGCGAGTCACGAGGTCTAAGGTTGTAGATTGCACGAATAGCTCTTTTCTGTAATATAAATATAGACTCGATGTCAGCAGCAGAGCCCCACAACAGTAGACCATATGACATGACACTATGAAAATAACTAAAATAAACCAATCTTGCCGTTTCAACATCAGTGATATATCTTATTCTTCTTACTGCATAAGCAGCTGAGCTAAGTCTTGCTGCTAATGCAGTAATATGAGGACCCCATTGAAGTTTGGAATCAATATTAATTCCTAAAAACAAAGTATCATTAACTATTTCTAATTGCTCATCATTCATAGTAATGAATGTATCCATCTGTTTTACATTAGGCATCATAAATTTAACACATTTCGTTTTCTTTGCATTTAGTGATAAGTTGTTTGTGTTAAACCATTGTGACACTCGCGACAGAGCCCTGTTTACCTTGTCAAATGTTTTTTCATTTCTATCTGTTTTAAATATCAAAGAAGTATCATCAGCAAACAGAACTATCTCACAGAGGTCCCCGGTGTAGTATGGTAGATCGTTTATATAAATCAAAAATAGCAAAGGGCCCAGTATAGAGCCTTGTGGCACGCCCATTCTCAGTTTAGCACCACACGAATTAATATTGTTGATATTGACTCTTTGTATCCTGTCAGTGAGATACGATTCAATTAGTTTCATGGCAGCGTTGGAGACACCGTAATGTTTTAATTTATCAAGTAATATTGTATGGTCAACACAATCAAATGCCTTTGATAAATCACAAAAAATACCTATTGCGTTCTGTTTACCTTCCCAAGCATCAAGGATATGTTTAATAAGTTCAATTCCCGCATCGGTTGTACTTTTGTTCTTAGTAAAACCATATTGCTTTTTATGAAGTAAATTATTGATGTTGAAATGTTCAAGTAATTGATTAAACATAATTTTTTCAAAAATTTTACTTAAAGATGGTAAAATAGAAATTGGCCTGAAGTTGGATGGGTCACTTTTATTGCCCGATTTAAATAAAGGTATTATTTTACTGTACTTCATCAAATTGGGAAATTGACTTTCATCAATGCATTTGTTAAAAATGAATGCTAAATGGGGTGAAATAACATCAATTACTGTTTTCATTATATCAGTAGAGATGCCCCATAAGTCTTCGGTTTTTTTCATGTTCAGTTCTTTGAACGTTTTCAAAATTGTGTTTGGGTTTATATAATCAAATTTAAACGGAATCTGACATTCAGCTACACTCGAAGCTAATAAAATTTGAGCTTGGTGTGAGCTAGAATTTAATTGACTAGTTGTTATAATAGGTATATTTGAGAAAAAAGTTTCAAAGGCATTAGCGACTTCTATATCAGATTTAAGAATTTCATTGTTAACTTTTAAGGAATAGTCGCTTTCGTATGGCTTTAATTTACATGTCTCTTTATTAATTATATTCCAAGTAGCTTTGACTTTGTTACTTGACTTATTTATTTTGTTACGCAAGTAAATAGATTTTGCTTTATAACATACTTTCTTAAAAATCTTGGAATAGTTTTTAACATATTCTATGACCTTTGGATCTTTAGAACATGCTTTTAAACCATACAGTTCATATAATCTATGTCTACTCTTATAAATACCTTTAGTTGCCCAGTCATTGAATGAAGCTTTAGAATTATTAGTTTTTATTGTCTTTTTAGTAAATATTGAGTCAAACTCAGAAGTTAGCAAGCCAAATAAATTTTCATAAAGAGTATCTACATCACCACCACGAAGAGAAATATCAGATATTTTTCTATCAATGTTGCTTTTAAATTTATCTTTACGTCTCTCAGTGACAGGCCTACAAATGATGTCTACAGATTTAGAGGCAGCACAGTGTTCAAATTTAACTTGCTGGCCACTATGATCTGATTGGATACAGTTAATAATTTTCTTATCAATTACCTTATTATTACAAAATATATTATCTAAGCAGGTGGCAGAAGTGGGTGTGATCCTGGTAGGTTCAGTAAAGAGATTTACTAAATTAAATGACTTAAACAGGTTAACAAATCTTACGGCCAATTGTGAACCTTCCAGAATATTTACATTAAAATCTCCACATACAACAACTTTTTTATTTGACATACAGGTTTTCTTGAGTATCTCCTCCATTGTGGTTTCAAATATACTATAATCTGAAGCCGGGGGTCTATACACACAAACTATAATATATTGTTCTAGCTCTGCACATGCTACTTCTATAGTTCGCTCAATTGAAAGTGCTACTATATCTTTACGTTCTTTACATTTTAACTTGTTATGTACCAATAAAAGTGACCCACCACGAATAGCAGATTTTCTCATGAACGAACTAATTAGCCTAAAATTATCTATACTTATTAAACAATTTTCTTGTCTTAACCAGTGTTCGGTTAAACATAAGACATGTATATTCATACAGTCTAAGAATAAACCTATTTCAAGTTCCTTACCAAAGAAGCCTTGTATATTTTGATGAACTAAATTAAAAAAATTACAAGACTTATCCTTCGTCACTGTAATAGGTTTGCAAGAGATGTCCTCTTTTGTCTTATGATTTAATTTAAATTACTTGGATTAAAATCCAAAGTCTGATTGATGTCAGATCTACTGCTCTGCTCAATAGAAGCAGGCTTGTTAGCCAAGTTCTTGGCTGAATTAATAATAAAATAAGATAGCGACACAGCTATCTGTCGTTTACAATAATTACTAGGATAGTATTTATCCTTTGTCGCATGTATACTATAGTTTTTAATTATTTTATTTATGTCAATTAAATGAAATTTTTCATTAGAAAATGTCATAGTGTCAAGGCACATATTTAATTTATATCTTAGGTCGTTTTCTACTTGTGGCACACCTGATAAATAAGGTAATGTGAACAAGATAATTTTCTTTACATTTAGAGAACATAAGTTATTAAAATGATTTATTAATTTTCCTTTGTTCAGATTACCCCTGTTACCAATTAATATTATTAAGGTTGTATTAGGATTAAATTTATAATTAATAATTTTATCAATAATATAATCATATGAAGATTCTGGTGAGCAGTAATTGATAACAGGCTCAATTAATTGGGTACTTAAAAATTGGCCCATATGTTTACCAACGTCATCACTAAACATAACATAATTGGATTTATTACTATCCAAGTTAAATGGATAGTGAGAGGATGATGACTCATTTTCTGACCGAGTACTCAGTGGACAATTGTTTTTACTAATATTATGATGGTTTGAATCTGAATTGTCCATGAGCTTCTTCAAGGCCAAAACATGTTCCTCATACTCTTTTTTATTATAATTATATCTACTTGTAATTGTTTCTAATTTTTCCTGAAGGCTGTATATTTCTTGTTGGAACAATTTTACACTTTCTTCATGTGACACTTTATTATTCTCTAACATTATAGAATAAACATCTAATTCATCACCTAAACGCCTCCTCTCATTAATCCGTATGTCACAGCCACTTTTTACCGAAACTATAAGAGCTATACTGTTGAAAATTAGTAAGTAGATGTATTCTGTGAACCGCATTAAGATTTTCATACAAAAATAGAAAAATAATAATAAATTTTGGGGGCTCCCCATACATAGAACTGAAACTCAAAAATTTTTTTTTTCATCAAACCCTTACGTGTTGGGTGTCTATGGATAGGTCTTTAAAAATGATAATAAGGTTTCTTACATCATTTTTTTCTAAACTAAATAGTTTGCGCGAGAGACACTTCCAAAGTGGTAAAAAGTTGGTCCCCCCCCCTGTAACTTCTAAAATAAGAGAACGATAAATCTAAAAAATATATATGATGTACATTATTATGCAAACTTTCATTGAAAATTGGTTTGAACGAGATCAAGTAATTAGTTTATAAATTTTGGGGGCTCCCCATACTTAGAACTGAAACTCAAAAATTTTTTTTTCATCAAACCCTTACGTGTGGGGTATCTATGGATAGGTCTTTAAAAATGATAATAAGGTTTCTTACATCATTTTTTTCTAAACGGAATAGTTTGCGCGGGAGACACTTCCAAAGTGGTAAAATGTTGGTCCCCCCCCCTGTAACTTCTAAAATAAGAGTACGATAAAACTAAAAAAAATATATGATATACATTACCATGCAAACTTCCATTGAAAATTGGTTTGAACGAGATCAAGTAATTAGTTTTTTTTTAATACGTCATAAATCGTTAACCGCAATTTTCCTCTCATTCAATCAACTTAAATATAAAAACATCGATCAAACTTACAAAGAACTACAAGAACTTTTATATTATGATGATATTAGCTGCTACGGAACCCTTCATGGGCGAGTCCGACTCGCACTTGGCCGGTTTTTTACAATTAAAACTTTAACCGTCGTTTGCACTATTACTTTATACGTTCCTATCCACGCAGTAGGATGAGCTGATGCTGTCTTCGACTAATGGGTTTTATTAGATGCAATGCTTGCTCTAGGAGTATAGTGTTCTGACTTCTGTGAATGCTTGGTCAGGAGAAATTCGCACTTTTTATTTTATCGATCTTTCCTATTTAACCATTTATGGATGTTTTTAGATGTCAATGGCGTCGCATCCTGATGATCTATATTAAAGATTATAACGCTTCATCTTTAAAGTGTTTTTCTCTGGCAAGGACCTGGGGTTTGTCAAAGCAAATGATGATGAAAACTTGTTACAGGTACAAAGGGCTTAAGAAAAAGACATCACAATGCATTTTAAATATTTATTAACTATTTACATAATCCAAATTCCATTTATTGATGCGTATAATAAATAAATGAGATTTGACTCAGGAACATGTTCGAAGCGCGAGCGCGTCTTGCCTCTATACCTGCGCACACTCGCTGCCCGATGGATAATATCACACATTGCAATTGGGAATAACTATGAAATGACAAGTATGTCGATAATTCAAGACACGAGACAACAGTTCCAAGACCCGTAAGTGTCCCAAAGGAAGTTCCATTATATATTGTCCCACGGGCCGCGAGTGGTAACCACTAGTTCACTTATACAGAATCTGTCAGTAACAATTTGGTTTCTATTTTTCAAGTCTACTCCATGCATTTTATATGCTTCACACTAGGATGATACATTATGCAGGCTTTCCCACTATTTAGGATAATTCGCGTTACATGAGTTAGATGACCTTATTTTATTTGTGACAAAGTGTTGATGACTTATTAAATTATATGTATAAAAACAATAAAACATATAAAAAAAATGGTTGCCTGTAAAGTCGGTTTTACGGGCGAAGATTTTACGTGACAACGTCTTTTTCTCGGTAGAATATTTATTGATATGAATAAACTATGATCGGTCTGCCGCGCGCTGCGCGCGCGGCAGACCGATCATAGTTGAGTGGGAGAGAGACGCAAGGCATTCGGCGGGCCTCTCTCTCGTTCGGTGACTCATCGTAACGTTACCGAGCGTTACACTTTTTCATAAGTGACTCCCAGCCGCAACCTAATTTAAGACGTTGTCACGTCAAAATTGACTTGCTCAGAACTATTTCCTATAGGAGAGTTTAATTTTGAATGCCAAAATTGGACCACGTCAAACTAAAACCCTTCAAATACCTATTTTTATATCATTAGTTACCAGTATAATAGTATGATTGGTGGAGGCCGAGAGTACGCACGTGGCACCAGCCGCGCGCAATGGACGTAGATTCATTGTTCAAATTCTAGTAATCAAGAAGCTTTCTTCTTTACACGTCAAATTAAACCACAATAAATAAAAGATTTAACCCAGGTTTACATTTATGTTTATTTGTGGAAATAAAGTTTGGTTCCATTCTTGCACTTATTCAACAAGTACTTCGTAGTCCTGTAACAAAGACCTCCTCGAGTCCTATGCATGTCATTGCACGCGGCTGCGCCCGTCGGCTGCGTCATTCGTCGACTGATATTCCTGATCATCGATGCGTTTGCGCAGTAACGTAACACTAGTCTAGTCCCCGCGCCGCCCGGGACACGGGACAACTAAATACGAACGACTAAGTTCCCATCATTCTTAATACTTTCCGCGTTCGTGGGTATTCGAAACCATCAGATGTTGACTAAATCATAAACGAAGTACCTACATTGTACTTATTAATTATATTTTTTACAAGGAATACCTAAGCTCTACGGATTTGATCCATTATTTCGACCACATTTTTCCATCTTAATTAAGACTGGACTTGGCATTTAAAAATTATAAAAAATGCGAAGGTAATCTTATACAGTTGTATTGTTTATAAAATAAACTGTCAGAAAGTTCCCAGTATCATGAATCTCCGTTGACAAGCGTGCATATTATGTTTGAGAACTGGATTGTCAATGGATGTTTCATATTTTGGCAATGTAAAAATAGGGTCAAATTAATTAAATAATCCCAATCATTCGTTATTCATTTGCGTTTACAATTTATAACAACTATTAATTTCAAGTCATCACAGTCCTTACGAAGTTACGAATTTATTCAAACGAAATTGTTCACAAATTATTTAAACATCTACATAACTGGAAAATGATATTACAATCATTTCGGTATTAAAAAAATTCTAAATGCCCAATTAACTAGACAGTCAATAAGAATCTTTTAGTTGAAATTGCGGGACTAAAACACGAAACTAATAACATTATGTCCTCTATACTAAACTATGAAGGCACAACTACTATCGCACCAGCTCTAAGAATGAACAGTCAATAGCTATTTGCTGAAGTTTCATTCAGCGTATGAGTTTTAGAAAATGACGTTAAACTTTGGTAATAAATCTACTTATGAATCTTTACTTATAAGAGAATTGATTGTTTTACCAAAATTTATATGGGGCCTATCTAAGGCCTCGAAATCGAGATCTACTCAAATGCTACTATTACACAAATCTACTCACTTTAAAGTCGGGGGAGGCCGAATCCCCTTCAATCCTACCGCGGCCGCTATCAATATCACATTCGGAACAACCGGGCGCCTCCGTCAGCATCTAAAAACTCGAGGTCACGCGTCGAGTCCCGCAATTGAAACTACGAACCGAAAAGCGATGCGAATCCAACCCGAATACCCAATCCGATCGCAATGAAACCCCTCGAACAATAGAAATACGTTTAATACTAGGTAATACATTAGGGACTAAGCGGGGGTGTCGGTGCGGGCGGGGGGGTCACCGGTGCGGCGGCAGGAAGGCGAGCGCGCGCAGCGCCGCGTCCACGCGCGCCACCAGCGGGCCGCGCCAGCGCCACAGCGCCGTGTCGCGCACGGGGTCCGCGCGCAGCTCCGCGCAGGACTTGCTGAGCGCGCTCACGCAGTCGGCGCGGTAGTGCTGCAGGCGCGCGTGCGTCGTCTCCATGGCGTAGGACGAGCACGCGCCGCCGAGGCACGCCAGCGGGAAGTGGTTGTGCAGAGCCAACACGCGCTCCGTCTCGTGGAACGCCTGAAACACGCGTACACGCTCTCAAAATACTTAAACGTAATTCTTCTAAATCGTTATCTGAGTCTTCCACTTTTTATATCAACATATTTTCACGACGAGTATCGAATAACATAATAATTATGTATATTTGACAACCTATTTGGTGCAATTGGTGAAAAGTCGACACCAGAGCCCGCAGCTCATGTTGTTCATGGAAACAAGGCTTTGGTTTAGGCTCATTTTATGTTTATCCGTAAAAAGGCTACTTTGCTTAGTTTGATGATATTTGTATGATTTAAGTTTATTAATATAAGTATTTTAATATAAAAAAGCAGTAAAGCCTTTTGAAGGAACACCTATTTATAGTATTTTTATTTAATGGTTTTTTAATTAGTAGACGTTGTGACGGTAAGTATAAGGGTCGGTTCCTCACCTTGACATACTGTCCGGGCTTGGTGAAGTTGCGCGTGCGGTAGACGTGCTGCAGCATGTGCATGTAGCGCGGCGCCTCGTCCTCCCAGCCGTGCTCGTGGCGCAGCGAGTCCAGGAAGTACAGGTTGGAGGCGTGGTAGGAGGAGCGCGGCGGCTTGCCCGCGGCCGGCGTCGCCAGCGGCAGCACGCGCCGCATCAGCGCGCGCCAGTCCGCGTCCTCGAGCGGCACGATCACCTCGTCGATGTCCAGCAGCGCCAGCCAGCGGTACTCGTACATGTGCCGGTACAGGCAGTCGTTGTACGGGATCAGCTCCATCTGCCGCTTGTGCGTCGTCTTCTTCTTCAGGTACATGTGCTGCAGCCCCGGCAGGTTCGGCTGGCCGCCCGGCAGCGTGATCGGCGTCACCGTCACGTGGCCCAGCGCCGAGTAGTAGTCGAGCACCTTCGTGATGTTCGGGTGCACCTGCAGCTCGTAGAAGAAGATCTTGTCGGCGCCGAGCAGGCGGACGAGCTCGATCCACTCGACGAGGCGCACGGACAGGTCCTCGTGGAGGAAGTCGAGTCCTTTCACGCAGACGGCGAACTCCTTGCGCTCTTCTTTGGGGCGGTCGTAGTGGACGCGCAGGTTGTTGGTGGCGCGGTCGCACGGGCTCTCGACGAGCGACACGGACGCGGGCACGAGGTGGCGCACCTCCTGCGGCAGCACGCAGGCCAGCAGGTAGGGCTGCAGCACGTGGTCGCGGTAGTTGCCCCACTTGCTGTTCCACACGTACTTGTACTCGAGGTTGCGCACGACGACGGGCGCGTCGCGCTCCTCGAACCAGAGCTGGCAGTGCGTGGGCTGCGTGGGCTTGATGCGGTCGTGCACGGCGAGCACGCGCACGGCGGGCCCGATGCGCGAGGAGTTGCGCGCGTCCATGTACGCGCCGTACAGGTGGAACACGCCCTCCTTGGCGCGCAGCGTCTGCCAGTACGTGTTGTGGAACTCCAGGTCGTAGATGGACGGGAACGGCGCGCAGTCCTTCTTCTTGTAGAACTTGTTCTTGTCGTTTTTGTGCTTGTGCCAGTAAGCGAGCGGCAGCGACGGCAGCCGTCGCTCGGCTTCAGCTACCTGGAAGCGGCAACAATAAGACAATTAAATAATTGGCCATTGTTTGGTATTGCAATAAATAATGTGATTAAATTTGTTTCTCTTCTTATAGTGAACAGCTGAAGACTGCCTGTTTAATCCAAACCTTGTTTTCTCGCTCTCTTTCCTTGTGGTATATTATATTTTTCTAGGCCTTTCTCTCTATATAAAATTCAAAAAGGTTGTCAAAGGAAGTTCACAAGATCTTTATTTAGATACAAAATAAATTCAAAATTATCATGTATAACCAATGTATAACCTTCTTGTATACTAACAATTTGAATCGAACAAAGGCGCAAGGAATGCTTTAATCTCTATGTCTGATTCTTGACGTCATTCATAGTCATACCCATTAGTAAGGGAACCATTATCCTGAGTGCTACCGTTGAGTGACTTTAATGACGTTCAAAGTGTTTGTATAGGTACGAGGGATGCGCATTCCGCGCTGCTATCTGCTGAACATTAAGTATGCGCTGGTCACAAGCAAACAGGTTTACAAAATAATGACAGGAGGCGCTGAACATAGATTAAATTTCAGCCTAAAGACGTCCACTGCTGAACGTAATTCTCCCCTAAAGGTCTTTACACCGATTGTTCTTGTCTTTATGAGATCATCGGTCAATCATGTGGAAGACCTGATAAATAAATAGTAAATGATATGTGAAATATTGCTTAATTTCTGAGCCACCAATCTCCTTCTCAGAGGGTGATAGATCTCTTACAAAAATGAGTGCTGTACCTGTTCATCTTCAGAGAAGACGCGCGTGTCAGTGGCGGGCAGCGAGTTGGTGGGTGCACTGGCGACGCTGGCGGGCGGCGAGGCGGGCGCGGCCACGGCCGGCGTGGAGGCGGCGGGCTCGGACTGCAGCAGCAGGCGCGCGGGCGGCGCGGCGTGCGCGGGCGCCGGCGGGGCGGCGGCGGCGTGCGGGGCGGCGGCGGGGGAGGGCGCGCGCGGCGGCGGCTGCAGGCGGGGCAGCGCCAGCGCCGCCAGCGCGCCCCAGCACAGCAGCGCCGCCAGCCAGCGCGCGCGGCTGCGGGACCCGCCGCTCCACCAGCGCACGCACCACCCTCGCATTGCCTGCAAACAACAACACACCACTGTTAACACGCTTCTCACGAGACCTCAAGTCATGTATGCTAGAGCCATGCTGCATACAGTCCACGTCTGGCAATCGGAGCACTGCGTCTGCGGAAATGTCCACCTATCACAGAAGACCGACTTATACATAGATGTTTACCAAAATGTTATCCGTCTGTTGAGAGTGCTGGTAGCCTGCCATTTCTTAAGTAAATATCGTGCATTCTGCTTTATTTAAATTATTGTTCTATTACTACTATTCGTCATCTTAGTTTACGGTGTTGTGCGAAACTCGCATTGTTTCCAATATACATGCAAAATCAAGCTATGCCTAATGGCCATCTTTAGCACTAGGGAACCTGATGCATGTTTTGCCGTTATTTTCTAGCCCTATAAATGAGCGAGATCCTCTCCGTATCCGTTTTCCGTAGAATATATAAGAGAGTGTCTGAATGATAACAATAGTTACATTTTCTCCGGGTACAGGCGCGGGCGGCGCGCCCATGCCTCGCGGCGGACATCGCTCTCGCCAGCACTCGCGTCACGCCAACCGACAGTGCACCTTACATCACCCTCACTGCACCTACTGCCACTAATCTAACTAAAACTAGCTTATTCTAAACAACACTGCTCGGGTGCCGCAACATCATGGAATGACTGATGACATTGTGGCAGTGGCAGCCAACGTCACTCTTAGCGCAGCGGAGGCAGAGAGCAAAAAGGATGGAAGAGTAAAAGACAATGAAGTAAGGTAATGGTTAACGGTTGTTATTAATAAAGGTTTTTGAAAACTGACTAATAACAGGACTACAAAACAAATAATTAGTTTTTTTTGTTATTACGAACTTGCACTTGAAAACGTAATGGTAAAGATGAAACCCTCCAAGAAGGCAACCCAATGTTAAGATAACTATTAAATAATTCCAATTAGGGAGACATTTTCACTCCAGTGTCACACTATTTAGGCTATAGAAATCAAACTTTAGCTTACTCGTAAGATATTTGGAAAGGAATCGAGGTCGCTCAACTTACTTCATGATAGATAACATAGCAGTGATCGGCGACAGCAGAACAGTATACTTGTTAGCGATGTCGCAAGGGCAACCGGCCGGCAGGCGAGCCTTGCGTGTCGGCGCTCAGTTAGATACCGCTCCTATACCACCACACACTATTGGTAACTAGCCCATTGTTTATTGTTCAAATATCAAGTTAGTTTCACATTAAGGAAGCGGATATTTCATAAGTGCATGAAATCTCCCTATAGTTATCTGAACACGCCATTATAATTTTCTCTTAATTAAGTCTCGAAATTTCCGTTTTTATCATAGCTGATTCTTGGCATAACTAACACGCAAGTGTAAATTATTTATTTTTCCAAAAGACAATTATTACTAAAATACAACAAGTTATAAATATTCTACAATGACAAGTACATAAATTATCGTAAAGACTAAGAAATCACACACATTGTTGAAATTCATAACGTTTAATACCTACTTTCAAATTTTAGGCCAACCAATAAAAATATATATGTCGTGGCCATATCGCAGAATTGATAATTTCATGAAATGCTCGATCATTTCGTGAAATGGTTGCATTTCGTGAAATGGTCAACTGTCTATTGGCCACATCATGATGTGGTTTGGTCAGATCGATGATTGAAAATCGTTTCTCGATTTGGGCAGCTATACGGGCGACTACTTCATGATGTGGTCAAGATTATTTTGATCATTTCGTAAAATAGTTAACATGAAGTGCCGGTAGAGGCGCTGCAAGCGCTTTGTTTATGTGTAAAAGATGGCGGCCGCGGACCATATGTTCTGTGCCACGGACGGAAATGTGATAATTCACATGTTTGATTGAAGATTTGGACACGTTATATTCGGACACAGTGGCTGAATGACAGCTTTTTATTTTGAATGTTTTCTCCAGTTTTCACTGTAAATTTGGACATCATCGGTTTTTGAGTCGAAAATTTCTTTCGGGTTTATAAAAAAAAATAACCACGAAGGCTAAGGCGGGAGCTGAGATCCCGCCTTAGCCTTCTAACCTATATCCATCCGAGTCGATTTCCGCCTCCGATAGGGCTTTTTCATTCTGAATTATTTGCGACAACTTTGTTTTTTCACGATCCGGCCAAACGTGGATGACAAAATCTGGTCAAATTGAGTTGGCCACATCATGAAATGCGACCATTTCACGAACTGGTCGAGCATTTCATGAAATGAGCAATTCAACGATATGGCCACGACATATACATATATGTTGGTGATACCTAGATATAATTTATTGAAAGTGATCTTCATTAACTTGATAAAGAATAAAAGTAATAAAATGTAAAACCATTTTGTATCTCTAATCTCAGTCCACGTGGGCAGCAGACGATGGCTGAGGTCGCAGCGCGCCGCATTCGGGCGCATTTGCATCACCGCCACAGAGTCACAGACTCATCGGAGAAAGGTCCTACGATTTGGCAACACACGTCGCCTGCAGATGAACCGCGGCGATACTGGAACGAGGCTCTTCCGAGCGGATTATCGCAAAGCTCTCGCTTGCTCATACAGCTCTTAAGGGGGGGTGGGAGTACATAAAAGAGGCATAGACCTCTGTTCCGGTGGCGGCGTCGCTACTGTCTATTTAGAACTGTCATTAAATATCGTTTTTGCATTGTATTTCACGTAGTTCCAATTTTGGCCACCGGAACAGATAAGTTTGTAGGTCACGTCCAAATATGGCGCCGCGCTCGCACATTTCGTAGTTTTTTAAACATAGTAAACGAGACACTAATTTTATCAAGTCAAACTCTGCGAATTTATCTGTAAATATTTAGTGGCTATAATTGAGTGAAAATTCAAATGTTAATTGGCAGGAGCTTAGACATAAAATACGAAAATCGTTAAAAAAAGGGGTAACTTTGGGATTTTTTTCTATCGAGTGAAGTTTATAAAAACATGTAATTGAATGCGATTTTAACTAGATCAGATCCTTAACTGATACATATATTTTTTTTAGAATTGAAAACACTGATTTGTATGTCTCAGGTGGCTTTTAAAAACCATACGCGCGGCATCTGCGGAACTACACAGCCTTAACTGTATAGCCATTCACTTCAGGCGTAATTTGAAGTTTTACAACATTAGGAAAGTATATAATTTGAAAAAAAAAGCATCAGTTTTCCTATTTCGACTGTATTTATTTCACCCTAACAAAAATAATATAATCCTTATGTACGAGTAGTGAGTACATAGTGTATTTAATTTCATGTCACATTCTATTGCTTTAGTCAAAGTTAAAGACTCTTATATCTTGCAAAATAATGAAATACTCTATCCACTATGTTTCATGGACGAACACACGTATTTCTGCAAGCTGTTTACGGTAAACGTCCACGTATCGATTAGGCGCCAGGAATTCAAAAGCGAGTACGTGACTTTGAGCATTACGAGTGAGCATTGCGCTAAAACAACCGCTTAGGACTAGGTTCGCGTTATACGTAGCTGGTGGGATTGGGTTTACGATCGCGCTGAGGCATGATTTCCATATCGGAGTGAGATCCGCTTATCGGGCGATCTGCCGCATACTGTATATTTAGGGTCCCGTTTAGCGAAGGCCGCGGTCGGACGTTGAGCCATATTGACATCGCGACTACTAGAAATACTAGAAAAAGAACTCTGGCATTACATGGGACCTTTTAAAAATATTCTAGCCTTCCGCCCGCGGTTTCACCCGCGCGTTATGTCTTTTTTTAAATATCCCGCGGGAATGAGACGTTTCCCGTAAGAATTTTATAGCCTATGTCCTAATCCGGGTTATAAACTATACGTGTGCTAAATTTCATCTAAATCCGTTTAGCCGTTTAGGCGTGATTGAGTAACAAACATCCAAACATCTAAACATCTAAACATCCAAACATCCAAACATCCAAACATCCAGACTTTCGCTTTTATAATATTGGTAGGATTATATTACTCTGGACACAAAAAGCCAAACAATTTTCTGACTTTTCCATTGTGTTATTAATAATAAGAAATAATAGGTTTACCTACTGGTAGAAGTTTTAATATCTGTCAAAATTTATAGCAGCATTATGGGTAGGTACCTAATTAGACTTTCCAATATGTATTATGTATACCACGGAATAACTTAAGTACTTATATGTGAGCGTGACCTCGCGCGGGCGAAGTTATATGAAAACATTACGTAACAACTTGGCTGGTGACAGCTGGGCGCATTTCCTAATTTGAGCATCGGCTTCCGTCCGCGGCCGCCAGCGCGACCGACGCAAAGTCAATGTCGACGCGCCGCCCGTGACCGCGGCTACCCTTTGTTCTTGATTACCAGTTCGATTCATTAGTTCAACCGTTAAACTATTTATTTTTCATTTGTTTTAGATTTTTTGGGTCTTGTTCTCTTATGTACATTTTTTTTTATACTAAGACAGGCACACTGTCTACCCGACGGGTAGCGGCCACCGGCGGCCTATTT
Organism: Mecyna flavalis; assembly: GCA_949319885.1. NCBI lineage: Eukaryota > Metazoa > Arthropoda > Insecta > Lepidoptera > Crambidae > Mecyna > Mecyna flavalis. The sequence continues at coordinate 14,222,784 of OX439414.1, read as the reverse complement.
CATTGAGGGACACTTTAATAGGAAGCGTCGCTTAAGTACTGCCACACTGTAGGCTCATTTGATCTTTGAGCCAGTTTAGGCCTGACTTCAAGTGTGCTTACTGGCTTTCACATTAATATTACCGGATCACAACCATAGCTTTTATGGCTGCAGGTTTCACCCGGGGTGGTAGTTATCCAATTGGCCTCTGAAAAAGCTTTTCCAACCATCCTAATCAACATGTATACTATCTTTATAATCTAAAAACCACAGGCTTGTTTTTAAGGAATAGCTTAGTAGGTCTTATGGAAACAAACTTTAAAGCTTTAAATTAATTGTTTAGTTCAACACAATCAAGAAATAGAATCCCAATAGTTACACGATCGAAATATTGAGACAGGCTGTATAAGCCTCCGGGCGGGCGCTGTGGCGAGGCGGCGGGGGCAGCAGTGCGCCTGCGCGTGACGTCACCGGTGCGGGCCGCGGACACCTGTTGCACTCCATCCGACAGTGCAACATACTGGCCACTACAGACACTGCGGCACCGCTCTCTCTCCACAGGGCATCGGATAGAGTTGGTTCAACTTTTTGCTTTTTGTATCTTTCATTGATCAGATTCAGTACTTTTAGGTTAATTTTCATGTAATAAATTAATATTGCGTACTATTTTAGCGATATAAGTTAGAAAAGCGATCTCTGTTTGAAATGATTGATGATATTCCTCCAACGAATATCAGTCATTTTCGTGTACAAAAACTGTCCTAAGATTTATTATTCATTCAATTATTGAAAAAAAATTTTTTTCTTCCTTAACCACTTACGACCAAAAGTAAAAATAAACAGGTACTGTAGGTACGACATACAACTTAACTGTTTTATGTTTATTATATTATTACATGTTTGTAATTAGGGAATGCAATCTCGATCTCACGAGATCTCGTTTTCACGAGATCTCGGCCATTTTTTGCGAGATTGAATCTCGGTCGAAAACAGGACGAGATCTCGCGAGATTAACGAGATTGCACTCGAGCACAAAATCCTCTTCGAAGCCCGAACTGATACGGTCGGACTTGCAATCTGTCGGTTTCGTTCGGTGCGGTTGAGGCCGCGGCTTGAGATAGCGGTCGTTGGAGGAGGTGTCTCTCAGTTTCGTTCGTGTCGTGCGTGCAACCATGAGGCTCAAACAATGTTTGAGCCTTGATCATCAAAGGAGGATTGCTTGCATCTCTGTATTTTACAGACTCCACTTTGGCGAGTGTTCTTCTCAACTGCACGACTTCATTTCGCCAGATCAGTTCCATCACTGAACGACTAGACCGAGACTCCATCCGTATGAAGTCGAGAGAGAGTTGAGACCGTGTGTACGGACTAAGCGATTTGCTTCGTCTTTTTTAAAACGGACTGCCCGGGAGTGGAACTCTCTGCCTGGGTCAGTCTTTCCTATCCATTATAACTTGGGGCTATTCAAGGCCAGAATTAACGGGCTTTACCTAAGCAAGTCTATTGTAGACCGCATAGTTGTTTAACATCAGGCAACTGTATGGTCTGTGCTGTCTTAGTTCAATTCAAACATTAAAAAAAAAAAGTATTTTGAAAAAAATCGTAAAAATTAATTGTGGTTTGTGATGTTTACGCGGTTACTACTCATTAAATAAAACAACTTAAATCGGATAAAAACTCGCAATATATTCTACATTTTAAATTTAAAACCCGACGTTTCGACCACTTTTCAACAGTCGTGATCACGGATTTGAAATGTAGAAGATATCGCTAGTTTTTATCCGTTTTAAGTTGTTTTATTTCGTGAAAATAAATGTTTATCTTATAATACTTATAATTTTTATTAATTAAAAACATACTACAAAACTGCTAATCTCGCGAGATCTCGATTTTAGCGAGATCTCGCAGTACTGATATTCATAATCTCGCGAGATCTCGCTTGAGCCCTAATCTCGCGAGATTTGCATTCCCTATTTGTAATACGTGCTACACTTGAATGAGTATGTAATGTCCGTCAATTCAAAAATATATGTCGTTATCTTATCATTAAACATTTACGTTTCACAAGTTTGTTTTGTATTTAATAAATGTGACTAAGTACTTGAGTGAAGTGTTCATTTACTATTATCTAAAATAACTAATTCTGCTAGTAATCTAGGATGGCCAACTATCGTACTAGTATCTAAAGAGATAGCCCCCGCCTACCGCCCGGCCGTGAGCCCGCGGTGCAACCTCACGTCTCGAATGGATTGTCTTAATCCGACTGACGCAACGCCTGTACTTCGCACTAGCTTCGTTTTTACACCAAGATTCTTTCAAGCAGATCAGATTACGATTAAATCAAGGCCGTTCCATCTACTCATTAACTAAAAAAATGAGCGAGAATCATCTCGGTAGAGCTGACGTAATTTTTATAAGAATACGCACGATTTATGAGTCATAGATGATTGAATTCCAGTTTAATCGTTTCTTAGAAGCATTTCAATGTTCTCATCAGCTCGCCAGGGACGACGCCACGGCGCATGCGCTGCATCACGCGCGTGTATCAACAATCGAACAATCCCTTCGCGTAATTTCAGCAGGATCTACTTACGTTTGCATCACTCTCGGTTCGGAGCAATCCGAGGTGTTATTTATTCGTACTAATTTACGAATCCGAGTGAATCGTGAATGAGGCGGTCACGACTCGTCGCCCAGTAGTTTACGCTGCAGGAGTCGAAAGCCACCGCGACACTCTATTCCGACTACGACGCTTTGCACATAATACACGGTGTTAGATAACAGATGTCCACTCATAACAAAATTGAGTCTCAAACCGATAATATTATAAAACAATAATTAACTCAGATCCACTTGGTCTGTTTTCCAAAAGGTCCCGGAACTATGAGATATTTTACCGCATTCCAAAGCACGCATGCGCCAATTTACTTGACAGTTGCCAAAAGTGAAAATCGCAGGTCAATCACCTGTTTGACCTGTAATTTTCTACATCGCTCTTATTTTGCATTATATATTTTCTTATCGTAACTAATCTTTAGTAGACTGTACTGGAAGAAAAATAAAGTTCATTCCAAGATTTAAATATTTGCATCAAATAAGAATATATCCTCGTGGCGCCCACGAGCCTTTTGAAAGGACAAAATAAACATGGCGACTCCGGCCCAGACATTTTTTCCACAATCTAATAACCACTCAATCCCGAACCGGCACTCGGGTGCCGCGTAACAATAGATTTTCTATTGTGTCTGGTAATCCGGGGCTCGAAAGATTAATAACCGCCCACGCGCCTTTCAGAAGGACATATTAAAAAAGTCTGTGTAGATTTTTGAAATTACGCGGGCTGTCGAAACAATTTTATTAAATTTGTAAACGAAACACTATGGAACAATTTCCGGTATGCTACCATTGGCTGTAACAGTTGACAGACGTCATTTCTAAGGAAATGGACAGCGCTATGGCTGGCTCACGAGGACGTGTAAGTAAATCGTACTTTTTATGATAAATCCGTGACTATTAGGTTTGTTTTTGTGCAAAAAGTTGATAATTATTAAGTAACACATAGATGAAATCAATTACATAGCATTTTCAGAGCTTTAATTCGGCGAAATCTTGTGTTGAAATATTATGACCTTTGTAAAGCCCATTGGGCCGAAGTTAGTATGAAAAAAAAAATTACCTTATGATTTAATTTGGTTTTATGTTTGGTTGGTTCGTGAAATATTAATAAAAATTAAAAGAATGAAAGAATTTAATGAGGAAAAGTTAATATAAAGAAGAAAATGTATATTATGAACTAACCTTACGCCCGCCGCGGTTTCAACCACGTGTAATTTCTTTTTTCAAATATCCCCCCTTTCCCCTAAAATTTCCGGGATCAAAGTACCCTATATCACCCAGGAATAATGTAGCTTTCCAACAGTGCAAGAATTATTCAAATCGGTTCAGTAGTTACGGAGCCTATTCAATACAAACAAACAACAATTAAATCTTTCCTCTTTATATTTGTAACTGATTATAAAAAAAAACTGTAATAGATGTAAGGAAATTAATTTTATTTCATTAAAAAGAACTGAAATAAACATAATAATATTAATGTTACTAATTTTGTATTATTTTACATCATTTAATCATTTATTTTGGTATAGTAACTGTGGCCCAGAGACCTTTGTAAAGGACAAAAGATAAACGAGCAATTGAAATTAAAAACATTTGCTAATATAATCATAACTATACCCTGAAAGTTTCATTTCAAACCGATAACTATAACACATACAATTTTCAACTCAAAACCCTGGGCGGATAGGACTATAACAATTATGTCCTTTATGAAGGACAGTCGGGCCGTAGTCAAGGAAGAGCCAAAAAATCTCTGGGCGCCACGAGGATTTAGTAGGTATCAGCTGTCAGCTAAAATAGGATAGAAAGGCACTGTAAGCAGTCGCGTTGCGAGTTTTCAGTGTTTCATAACCCTTTAGCTGACGGCCAGCAAATTGACTTAACTTATACGCAGTAATACGCACATAGTTGGGTTCGCCGCTTTTCGCCTATAAATAAAGTCATAGTCTCAATGGTAACGGAAATGAGTGGCCTGTCGGCTTATCTTTACTTAATATTTATGTAAATAGCAAATTATGTTACTGTGTATATTAATACTCCTAATAATGTTTGAGTTCCTGTCATGATCACATAGAGTTCTTATACGGAAAGATATTTCTCGCATAGCAACATTTGGTTGCAGTCAAAGTAATCGATAAAGCTTGCGTGGAAACCTGCTCGGCGATGTATCGCTGCAGCTGTTATTTGAAAGTATGATGTCCGGCGCGCGGCGGAGCGGAGACGGCGATGTGTGCCGCTGTTCCGGCCAGCCGCCGCTGCGTGTGCGCAGCAAATGTACCGGAACGATCCGCACCGCCCAAGATTGTGTTAAACAACCCTCTTGACGAAGGAAATTGCGTTTATACAACGTAGCCACAGACTAGAGACACTCGCGGCAGTGTGTTAGGCTCGGAGCTGTAGGCATTCGCTTAACCAACTAAGGCTCTAGTGTAGTAGTGTAAAGTCAAATCATCATCAGTGGGAGGCACCAAGTTTACAGCTTAATAAGCAAAAGATGTCCCAGTGGCTAGCCTAATATGGGGGGTTTGCCGGCCTGACCTTCCACAATTATCGTGCGACACGACCAATCTAAGTTCCAGACAATATTCCAAACACCGCAATTTAAATGCGAGGTCAGACGCCAACGTTGAACTGTCTCTAATTATTGTCAGCGTTGCAGTTGCATAAACGACGAGCAATATAATCGGTCAATTTTAATTTTTAAAATACGGAGCAAATTCTTGGATTGTACAGTTTTTAGTTATAAACATCGATTTATGCACTTTGAAATTTGTACTAAGGGTTTTTTGTGCGAAAATGATCAGTTACAGTCCGGGTTCTACATACATAGTTACTCGTAGCTATCGGCATCGTTAACACCGCTGCGTTTCTTGCTAATAAACTTACTATGGTAAATAAAAATCGGTTGCTCCAAATTCAGTGTCTCTGTGAACTACGAGTATCTGCATTATAAGGTCTTGCGTGATTGGTTAATTATTCAGCGATATTGTCCGCTGCGGCTTGAAACACTATTATTACTGCAGTTGTCTAAGACATGTCGTTTGTAAGAACAAGGATGAATGCTATGTGTCGTTGCATGTTTGATTATGGTAATTACGCTAGATGCAAGTCGCTTGCATAATGACAGTCCACACGCGCAGGACCGCGTGGCGGAGTGGTCGCGCATTCGCTGCGTTTGCGTGATTGCAGCCCACTCGCAACGTTTCAGCTACACGCGATGTTTTAGCAACCGTCGTGTTTACTGGAAAATCAAATCTTATGCTGTTTGAAAAATTTTCGATCCAGTCAGATTCACTAAGCAGCAATATTTATTATCTAGTAGCTTTCTTTTCAAAAAACGGATAGAACGGATAGATGGTGCCAACGGATAGAACGCCTCGGTGATGCGTCCGTTGTCTTTGTTTGGACTCCCATTTTGCTTACCATCAGGCTAAGTGGGGCCAATGTACTGAGCTGCTATATAAAAAACATACCAAATTGTCCCTCCGGAGGCCGGTGTGTGGGACTCGGGACTAAAGCTTCCTATAAAACTTAACTTCCCCGGTTCACTTTTACACCCGAACAGGGATGAGCCAGTTAATCATTACGTCAAAATAATATAAAAACAGATCACATAAAACAATGTTTTCCTGGATTTATATCCATAGGATATCATTCCTAGATTTGGGGCCCATATTCAAAGTCCAGAATCCATTTCTTGCGATACCACAGCTGTGACCTGCCTGAGACAGCTGCAGCGGGCGTGGGGTCAAGGCCGCGTCCTCGCCGCGTTTCCTCACCAACGCGCCGCTCGCGACATTGCTGCCGGCACGTACCCGCCGTAAACACATACGTTTACTGCTTATAGGATTAGGGCACGTTTGCTACGTTGCTTATGCGGCTAATATAGGTCTGCTTCTCTGCGTCGTTGGGAAGGTTCTCTGGAGAACATAGATTCTAATGTTATTTGGTTGAGCCTTAATATCTGAGAGAAACGGATTAATGTACAAAAGATCCGGGCTTCCCTTGTTTTATAGTAAGAGTTTTATATAGTTACTCATATGGTGCTGATATAATGTTTGTTTATATCGTCCCGTTGCTTGTCAGTACAGAGTTTGTATGTTCATCTTATTTGGTACCTACTTGTGTTCAATACCTTTCTCGGTATCCATTCCTAAACTGTTCTTCTTCCCCGCATAGTCAACTATCTGAAATTTTTGGTCAAATAAGATTAGCTGCTTGATATTGTTGATTAATGATACCGAATAGTCGTATAACATTTGGTAAGAATCGTTACAAAAAATATTGGTTTTATGAATCTAAAACAGAAAAAGAAGCAAAGCATCAAAGGCAAATTATGTAGAAAGATTACGGTCATAAAATTAAACAATAATTATTTTTAATTGAAAGATTAACAATATTTAATATTAAGCTCTTTTAAAAGCTCAATGTCATGTTATACACCTCTAAGAATATCCGTCTGTCATCGCATCAATTCTGACAAATGCATAAAGAACAGATAACATCGATCTCCATTAGTCGATCGGAGCTTGCGAAATGCGTCCCAATTTATTTCAATGACAATGGACGACTGGTAACGGGTCGCAAGCAAATCTTAACGTAAGGTAATGCGTCAGTAGAACATGTGTAACACAGCGCTGCGCCGCGCATTTGCGCCAACTCAATTGACTCACTCATTCAAAGTGTGTTCACCCACAACGTTGTATGTACATACTTAGCACACTAACCTCTCTAGTTTATAGGAGTACTGTCACAGTCAACTAGATAGTCTCTATTTATCTAGAGTGACAGTCAAAGGAAAATGTTTTTCAGTCTTATATCTTTTAAAGGATAATACTGAAAGACCATTTTCCTATTTAGTAAATGAGTTGGCGCAACAAAGTTACTGAGTTAGCGCACTGAATCAGACTGAGTTCCCCAATGACGAGTGTCGACCGACGCGTGGCGATTAGCTCCCACGCAGCTCAGGTTTGAACAGAATTATTTGACCGTAAAAAATAATTGGCCCATTACCGAGACTTGGAACAAATAAGATGGATGGTTGAACTATGAAAATTGGTGTGAGGCCAGTTTTAATGGGCCTTTGAAGTTTAAAAGTCCATTGAACGTGTGAGCTTAAATTATATTGTCAATAGCTCGTTATTACGAGGGGTCGTGAAAGCAAAGATAATTTGGAAGAGCTGGATGATTAAAGGAGCCGAATATAAGTGTAAGATGGGACCAAGAACCTTTTAAAGGTTTTTTATTAGAAAATTCTAATTCTTGTAGAAAATTGTAACATTCACGACAACGTGGACATCAATTTTTTATAACAGATTTCCATTGAAACGTTTTACCAAGTCAAATGATATAAAGACATTCATTGAGTGCAGTACACAATGAAAGCTTTACATCAATTACTTTGTTCGAGTTCAAGGAAATAATAACAATTTGCAACAAAACGTGAGTTTTACAATACCGCGGATTTGCGACTTACATCCAATATGTTGTATTTATAGCCGAGTGTGCGCAATGCGGCGCTGCACTCCATAATTCGAGCTAACCTTCAATCTTGCCATTCACATTCGAGAGAAATGGCTTCCGTTAGCGCACGCCGGACGTGCGCGGGCGCCGGACGACGGGAGGGGGACAAGAGGTCATATAGGGCTGGGCCCTGAACAAATCAAACCACAAGCGTATCAAAACCTTGATTAATTCAAGCTTACAAGACTGTGATCATCATCAAACATGGACTTGCACAACGAAGTCAAGGTTTCTTCTTTTTGTTGAGGTTTGTATGCCATTTTGCATACAATTCTCCAAATACGTATACAATGAGGTATACAGTATCGTGGGATGTAATAAGTAGCATATTTTATCTCGTTGGTTCTAGTATGACATTTCAATAGAGAGGTCAAACTCTGAACTTGAACTAAACATAACCAGTATAAACAAGAAAAATTTAAATAGAAAAGATTTGAATTGTGTAAATTTGACGAACCGTTTGGTGTAATGGTCGAGAAGTGGACTATTGCACCATGCAGAGGTCGCGGGTTCGATTCCCGCACGGTACAAACATTTGTGTGCATGACCATGTCTGTTTGTATCGGTTTGGGTGTTTCTATGTATAATATAAATGTATTTACAAAAAAAAGTATATAAGTAATGTTTATCCGTTGTCTGGCACCCATAGCACACTAAAGCTAACTGTTACACATGTTCATTACAAGCATGAAAGCATGCTTCTATCAAGCAATTGTCACTTAGCAGAATGTGTGACTTAAAATTACCATGCTCATTTTGAGTTTGCTCAAAAATCGACAGGCGTGCTACTTTTGAGAGCTTTATAATAATAGAATCTAATCGCGAGGTCAAGTTGAGTGGTGCATTTGGCTATTAGTGTGGAGCACTGGATTGCTGCCAGCTGCAAGCGGTCAGATTACGAATGCATCGCGGTGGGAGGAACCGGTGCGCCGGCGATATTGATTTCAATTTGGAACATTTGGCTGGTTTAGTATATTTTGGCAAATTGGTAAACTTACTATAGTTTATCGTTAGCGAAAGACGGTATAAATGATATGTTGACATTTTGTGCAATATTTTTTTTCTATTCGATTCGGATAGGTATCACAGTACCTATCCGAATCGAATAGAAAAAAAATATCCAAATGTCCAAAGGATGGTGTCCAAACTGTCCAATAGCACAAGAATTTTTTATAAAAATTGTTATAACGATTTGCTACTTCTATGGCATTACACACGCTTAAAATACAAAAAATGTCTTGATCAAATCCTCCTCACGTCGAATTTATTTATTTTCAATTGACAGACTGACATACTCGTAATAATGTAATATACCTAACATTAAAGAATTCCTGAAGAAAATAGGCCTGGTTATTTTTTGAGGAACTCTTCACTAGAAAGCATTTCACAGTGAAATTATGTAGATACTACTACTATCCTTTGTTTCAGACCTTTATTTTAAATGTAAACTAAGTACTTGTTCATTTTATATCTATTCATCCGCGGAGGTTTTACAAAAAAGCCTTTTCATAAAACTTACACTGAATTCGCGGAACCCTCGCGTACATTTCAGGATTTTCCAAAGCAAAGCTTTGTGAAGCTACACGCTGGGAAAGTTATTCAAGAGTACTAAGAAGCTTTAGTTTCTGCAATGCAGTGGCTCTTTGTTCATAACAGACAGCCCTGGAGACAGACTTGCAGCCGCGTACCGGTCCCCTGCGCAGACACTCCCCCCCCCACTCCTCCCCTTCCCCCACCCGGTGCAGTCCCGGGAATAATAATAGCGACAGGACAAGTTTCACGACTCCTGAGAGACGCAAGTCGCGCAGAAACACACATTGCGTATGTTGAGACTTGATAGTTTTATCTTTCGTTATTAGTTGCTGGTGTTTTGTCAACTCACTCAAGTTTCTCATAATATTGTAGCATACAATGTTTACTCTTCAGTCTTATTATAGTAGCGAAATAGATTCACTTATAAATATAAAACTTTGTTATATATTCAAAAGTAAATAATGTTTAATGTTTTGCCTCGTTATTATATTGTTATCTGCTTAAACTTCATAAACACAAAAAGGTTCTTTTTTGGCCTTAGTAAAAGCTAGATGATTAGATAATTAGCTAATCTAGAAAAACGGTCAGTTCCTATCGTTCTGCAATTCATGGTAATAAAATACATAATGGGTAGTTTTGGTTATTAGTCGAAAATAGTGGCGCGACGACAGGAAATTACCAAACAGCTCCCAAATTATCAAGTCCCAAATTATCTATATCAAGTATGACATTGCCTAATACTACAGATGAAAATGAACAAATTGGTTGGTGGTAGTGCTTTTTCAGAGTCCGACTGGCTAGTTACCACCCATTTGGCGCCATACCAGCTCTGGCTGTGTTCCGGCAATATAAGTGTGGAAGCCAGTACACTTGAAATCAAAGGCTCGAAGATCAGATAAGCCTACAGTTTGGCAGCACATTAAGCGACGCTTCCAGGCGAAGTGTCCCTCAGTGGAATAGGCCGCAGTAGCCGCTTAACATCAGGTGGGCTGCGTGTCCGTCTGCCAACTGACCTAGTATAAAAAATAAAAAAAATAACAAACAGCAAGTCCACAGCCTGTCTGTAAGATCTTACAATATTGTTTTAAATATCTGATGATGTGGATTTATTCAATATACGTTTTGTTTCATAACATACAGTTGATTAAAGTGTTTAATGAACTGGCCATTAAGACTTTTTATTTTGTAAACTGTCATTGTAACGATGTAGACAGTATTGTTTTTTATGATTTGTTTGCGTTCACTTAAATAAAGGTTCATTTTTGTGTCCACTAATTACAGCTTCAATTAAAATTATAGGCTATAATTGATTCAATTCTTTGAACAGTAATTTGATTATTACTCCGTTATTGCCAGATTTCTCTGCACTTGAGAGCTACGCCAGAGGGCATAGATTCAATTTCACAAAATTAAAATTCTGTTTTTATGCATTGTCATAATCGGGGCTCAACGGTTATGTAATATTGGAAGTTTTACTTTCGAAAGTGCTCTTTGAAATAAATAAAATATTGAGCAGTTATATACGCAGTAGTAAACGTTACTTAGTACATTATACTCGTACCTCTATAATGGGAAACCAAAAATTCGCCCTCATTTGATTCAAGCCAAGTCTTCAAAATATTGTCATTGTAGTACAGTTTCAAATTTCGTCGACTTGAATTCCAAGTACATTGATGCTGTAATTTGAAGCCGATGTTATGATAACTTTACAGTAATCGTTCATGTCATGACTATGTAGACATGAACACACCACGACTACCCGTTTAACTTTCTTGTTTAACATTATCAGCAGTCGCGTCGTATCAGAAAACAATTAGTCAAAGCCTCCATACATGGAATCGCGCAATATTCTATAACAATTATGTGGACGGAGACTTTCCTCCAAGAAAAGCATTAGCGGCCGGGAAGTGAAACCACGGCAATTTAGAGATGTGCCGAGGCACTCTGACTCGGATACCTAGCAGGTACTCAAGTATATTACTATATTAAAACCCACAATACTCGAATGTAGGTGCGCTTATATGTAATATTGTGAAATTACTCCCGCGAGAATCGTCGTGGCAGGTTTTAATGTTTTTTTTTCTGTCCGGTCGGACGATCAGTTTCATTTGTGATTTACAGGTAAATTTTATTTGTTCCATGAAAGTCACAATAATATGATAAACTGACAGTTTACAGTTAAGTGGGGGAATAAATAATTTAAGTAATTTTTTGCCGCAGAAAAAACTATTGAACTTCTTCCTACATACATGATTTGTGATAAAATATTAGGAAAATTACAAAGATCGGTGTAAAAAATACTCGAGTCCACTGAAGTATTCGAATACCCGTGCATACTAAACTTGTCCAAGAATTCCGATTGAGTCCTAAGTCGTTTTTTTAATTAATACCAATATATTCGACGACGACAAATAGTCGAGTCGGCACATCACTACGCGGCATGCAAAGCGACGGAGAACATCGATGCACTCACGAACTTTCTGATTAACTATTTTCTCTACGATCTCTTGCAAGTTGCAACCAAATCGGGCACTTAAATTCAAGTGCCGTGTTATATCATTGTTTTAACGACAGAAGTAGGAAATGTTTAAAAAAAAATAACACAAATGAAATGACCGTTAATTTAAATTTTAATAATTAAATAAATAACAAAATGAACACAATCGTTTAACAAAACAGAGGAACAAAATACTCGCTTCTAACCTAAATCTAGACTAACACTTTGGACCTAACCTAAGACCTAAACACAGCCTAAACGCTACGGAATTGATCCTAAGACTACGAACGACCGATACGAAAAAAGAGCGCGCTGCGGCGTGCCACTCCTTTTATAGGCGTTTGGTGGGGATAGTAGTGATGCCAGTTGTAAGACTGCTTAAACGGCCTCTCCTGACGCCGGGTCGTCCTCGACTCGGGTTTCTGTCGTGATGCTTCTAAGGCCAGCAGTAGCAGCCATTTCGTCACCTTCATCTTCGTCCAACAATGGCATCGATAGGCTGACCTCAGGGGCGGGTGTTGTTTCTGGGGTGTCACAGTCGTCCGAATTGTCATCTGAAAGTAACGTTTAGTTATCACTTGTCCAGTAAACTTAATGTAACGCATGACCAAACAAATCTTACACTCAAACCATCATTCAATTAATTCAAAATTCATCTACCACCCACCATATCTCACATACATCACTCTAAATAAAAATAAAACAGAGACGTCTCTTTTAAAGTAACGAACCAAGTTTTCACTTCCTCCTTAACTTTGTCCCATTTTCGTGTAGCTCACGCTCGGCATCTTTTGACTGCCACAAGCGCCGGAGAGATTAGTCTCTCAAGTCCACATAATTTTGCGCCTTAAGTTTACATGACGAACGCCAAGGCTTCACGCCTGAAGTTCACACCTAATGAACGCCAAGGCTTCATGCCTGAAGTTCACACATAACGAACGCCAAGGCTTCATGCCTGAAGTTCACACATAACGAACGCCAAGGCTTCATGCCTGAAGTTCACACATAACGAACGCCAAGGCTTCATGCCTGAAGTTCACACATAACGAACGCCAAGGCTTCATGCCTGAAGTTCACACATAAAGAACGCCAAGGCTTCATGCCTGAAGTTCCCAAATAACGATCTGTACATACCCGCAAAGAATGCAGCGCATGTCTCTGGACACCACTCGCCTCGCCATGGGACCATGTACTGAGCTGCGGCGCGCGTAGTCTTTCCATAGCTGCCGCTAAGCAACTTCAGTTCGTACCGCCCATGCGGTAACACCTTCACCACCTTGTAAGGACCTCGCATGCCCGGATCTAGTTTTCCTGTGGACTGTGAATATTTAATGACAAATACAAGGTCATCGACCTTAAACTGACAAGGTGGGCGTCTGGACTTATTAGCGTAGTCATCCTGCTGTTGCCTATTTTTCTCCATCAGTTCATTGGCCCGACTGCGGCAAATCTCACGCCAGGCTTCTCTATTAGGATTAGTGTCCCTAATAGCGACGTCTCGAACAAGAGCTTGAATCACGGGCGTTGTGGCATCTGTACCTATCATCAGGTTAATTGGAGAAGCTTGGGTGGTTCTTTGTTTGGTAATGTTGAGGACCAGCTGAATTTTCCATAGCGTCTCCGACCAGGAGGCTTCTTTGTGGTTTACCTCAATACGCAGCATGTTGAGAATCGTGCGGATGTATCTTTCCGCCTGCCCGTTGGCGTGATGCATCTCCGGGGTGATGTGGTGTATATCACTACCCATCTCCGTTACCCATTTCACGAATTCCGCTGATTCAAACATCCGTCCTTTATCGGTCACAATCAGCTTCGGTACTCCGAATAGCGAGACTGCTTGCGCGAAAGCTCGTTTCAGTTCACTAACATCTTGTCGGAAAATTGGGTACAAGAGACAATACTTGGTGGAGGCGTCCACGATTACCAATATGAATTTGTAACCATCAGATATGGGAAGAGGACCTAACACGTCCATATGGACGGAGTGAAATGGGGTAGTCGGTTTTTCCCAGGATGTTATGACCTGATGAGGAGAACGAGGCACTCGTTTTTTCGAAATGCAGACTAAACAGTGTGCAACGTACTTGCTCACAAATTGGCGAAGCCCCGGGAACCAAAAGTGTTTTAGGATGAGGTCAAGGGTCTTATCGGTGTTTATATGCTCGTGTTCGTCGTGGAATATTCTTAACAAGCTAAGCCTATGTCCCTTCGGAATGTAAAACAAAAGTCGGGCCTCCTCGCCTACAGGTGAGTACTTGTAATAAAGGAGGTCATTCTGGACAACGTAACGCGTGGTGTCTAACTGCCCGTCCCTTAATTGCTGTAGCAACCCCTGTGTCTCGTTATCTGCGGACTGAGCTATCTGAGCCCAGTTGCGTGGTTTAGTGACTTGGTTTACTGCGGCAACCAAAGGATTACGGCTGAGGTAATCGGCGTGTGGCATCATTACCCCTTTTCGGTACTCTATCGAAAAATTAAAATCCTGGAGGTAAATCCACCAGCGAGCCACACGCGGTAGGAGATCCTTTTTACGCTCAGTGGCCTTCAAGGCATTACAATCAGTCACTACCTTGAACTGTAAGCCCACCAGGTAGTGGCGAAAATGCAACAATGCCTTGACGACCGCCAGCGTCTCAAGCTCATATGAGTGGTATTTTTTCTCGGCCCCCTGGGTTACCTTACTAAAGTAAGCCACCACATGTTTACTGCCATCACTATGAGTTTGTAAAAGGATCGCACCGTATCCTGCACTACTGGCATCCGTATGAACTTCCGTAGGGAGATGAGGGTCAAAGACGGAAAGAACCGGGTGACTAGTAAGTTGGTCAATAAGTATCTGACGGACCTTTTCCTGCTCAGGACCCCACATGAAATCGACGTCTTTCTTAGTTAACCGAGCAATGCAAGCGGTAAGAGTGGCATAGTTTTTAATATAACGCCGGAAGTAACCCGCAAGCCCTAGGAATTGGCGTACCTGCCTAACGTTTTCAGGGACTGGTGAGTGAACGAGGGCTTCTACCTTACGCGGACTCGGCCTCACCTGACCTTGGCTTACGACTCGTCCAAGATATTCCACCTCTGTCGCCAAGAACGAACACTTCCGTAGGTTTATTGAAAAACCGGCGTTAGTGAGCGTTTGCAGGACGTCCTTCAGAAGTGAAATACCCTCGGCAACCGTAGAGCTCATAATCAGTACGTCATCTACATAGACTAACACCTGGCCTGCATCTACAAAGCTTCGCAGCGTATTATTGATGATGCGCTGGTAAACGATCGGAGAATTCGTTAGTCCGTAAGGCATTTTAACGTATTCGTAATGGCCCTCCGGAGTAACGAAACCCGTGAGGTGAATTGACTGCTCATTTATAGGAATCTGGTGGAAACCAGTGGCCATATCCAAACTAGTAAAGTACTTGTAGTTTCCGAGCCGATCAATGTGGTCATCTATTAGTGGTAACGGATACCGGTCTTTAATTGTCACCCGATTTAGCGCTCTAAAGTCTACACATAGACGGTCTGACCCGTCCTTTTTCTTGACAAGGATTATAGGGCTCGCGTACTCCGATTGAGATTCCCTTATGATACCTTTGTCTAAGAGATCGTCAATAATTTTACGTACCCGAAGTTTCTCATCGTACGAAAGCTTATAAGGTCGGTAAGCGACAGGAGTTGGGCTAGTAAGCTTTATTTCCATCTCTCCAGTCTTCACGGTGGTAGTAGCCGTGCCTGAGATGAAAAACTTTGAATAATCATTGATGACGTTAACTAAGGCCTTGTAATCCTCACCCTTAAGGGGCGTGTTTATCTCCGATGAGACCTGGCTCTGAATTGCGTTAACTTGAACCGCCGAATCGGATCTAGCTAGGTACTGTTTGCCTTTTGCACGAACGTACACTATACCGTCGCGATTTAGGATATCGGTACCAACAATGATCGGGGCATTCATGCATGACGAGGGCACTATGATTAGATCAGCTTCTACTGAAATCTGGCTAAATTCAAGCGTTACTGTTACGTATGACGAAGCTACTATTTCTTTGCTAGCGATGCCTTTTAAAATGCAGTGTGTGGGCTTTGGTTGACAGGAAAGGTATTTAACCACGTCTGAAGAAATCAAAGAAACGTTAAGGGCGCCGCTGTCAATTATAGCATCCATAGGAATGCCGTCCACTACTGTGACAATTATATCGCAAGCATCCGCAATTTTTGAACTAACCTCTGCACAAAGATTTACATTCCGTTCGTTATTTGATTGGGAGCGATTTTTAGCGAAGCACTGACTTTCTTTGTGACCTGACTTCTTACAAAATGTGCAAATAGTAGTAAGACGGTTGCTAGTAGTTGGAGAGGGTTCAGAGTTAGTAATGGTACGACAGTAGCGACTAATATGTCCTATACGTCCGCATGTAAAACACTTCTGATCAGTTCGTTTATATATCGGCTGAGGAATGCGTTTTCTCGACGTCAAAGCGTGCGTATCTAGTTTGGCGCGAACCGGCTTAGTGTAAATAGATAGAAACGAGACTATATTCTCCGTGTTCAAATCCGCATTAGCCGCTGCTGCTCTTATTTGGGGGTTATCAATACCGCGTATCACGATCAAAGTCATTAGTTCGTCGCTTAGACCTATCACTATTCGCAAACGCAGCAAAGTGCGTCGGGCGTATTCTGCGTACGTAATGTATTTTTCTGACGTATTGTTCATCGTTTCGAACAGGATATTAGCGTAATCTAAATTGCGCGGGCATAATGATTTAAATTCTCGTTTAAAATTAGACCACGTTCTTTCACTTGTCACCCATTCGTTTAGCCAAATTTTCGCGTCACCCCTGAGACACGATCCAATTCGCGAAAGACACTCGTAGTCACTCCAGCCATTCATATCCTGCGCACGATCAACCTCTTCGCACCATACTTCTATATTGTGAATAGACGGATCAAAACTCGAAACAAAATAATTATGCGACCGGCTGACTGGCTGCAGCGATCTAAGAGCATCAACTAGCGCCTTTGTAGCATCAGGCGAACTCGATTTTAAATTATTTGTTTGTGAAGTCGAAATGTGGGTAGTTAATAAATTATCATCAACAAATCGCGCCTCACTGGTACTTGCCTGCGGTTCGGGTGTACAACAAGCGTTATAACGAGTCGTATTTATTTCGCTTTGCACCGTGTTACTTGCATCATCGCAACGCACCATTGTGTTATTTAAATTATTTGTATTTCGACTATTTTCTATCGACGTTAAACGACTCAAGATTGAACTTAATGCGTTTTGAACGGCCAAATTCCTACTACCTACATGCCCGCTATGAGATCGCGACCTATCACGACAACGGCGATTACGTGAGCGACTACGACGCGGCGTATAGTTTGTCCGCGACCTACTCCTATCGTGTGTTTTGTCACGGGAACGTCGCCGGGAACGGTCGTTATTTCGCGATCTACCACTGTGTTCACTGCGAGAACGACGTCGCGATCTATTACCGTTATGCAAACTGCGAGCACTAGAACCGCCAGCCATTTTCACAACACTAAATAATCCTAGTACGAGCGAGACTTTGTTCCTCTTTGTGGGCAAACGGGTTAAACTATCCCACTTCTGATTTTAACGACAGAAGTAGGAAATGTTTAAAAAAAAATAACACAAATGAAATGACCGTTAATTTAAATTTTAATAATTAAATAAATAACAAAATGAACACAATCGTTTAACAAAACAGAGGAACAAAATACTCGCTTCTAACCTAAATCTAGACTAACACTTTGGACCTAACCTAAGACCTAAACACAGCCTAAACGCTACGGAATTGATCCTAAGACTACGAACGACCGATACGAAAAAAGAGCGCGCTGCGGCGTGCCACTCCTTTTATAGGCGTTTGGTGGGGATAGTAGTGATGCCAGTTGTAAGACTGCTTAAAATTGTTTATTACATTCATATCATGTTTATCTGAAAAAATAATAACCAGGAAAAACCAGTGTTAAAATGTAATAAGCGGTCTGCATAACACAGCATTATTGAAACAAAACAAGACTGGCTTAAAATATATTTAAAAATATTGTTCTCGTGCATTATTCATTTAAACTCGTGTACAAGGTACCTATTTTAAACATTGAGCTATGTAGTACATAATATTTCTATTTTCAATTACTGTCGACATTAATATAACGTGGTTATAATTTGGCAATGTATGGTTCATTAAGTCTATTAACTGCCTCCGTGGTACAGTGGTACGCGCGTTCGGCTCTAATACCCGGAGGTCGTGGGTTCGAATCCCACGGGGAACATCACTTTGTGTGATTGTTTCCAGTTTGGTTAGGACATTGCAGGCTTGAATCACCTGAATGTCCTGAAAATAATGATGATTCCGTGCTTCGGAAGGCACGTTAAGCAGTTGGTCCCGACTATATTCCAAGTAGATCTGGTTTCCCTTGTAAGGGTTACGGAGGTCAGATGGCAATCGCTCCATTGTAATAACCTGGCTTGTCAAATCTAGGATCATAGTCGAAGCGGACCCTGAGCTCCATACTGGATGCAATCGGGAATACGCTGGGATGATGATGATGATGATGAGCCACAGATAAACACAACGTCATGATACATCCAACAAAGCAAATCTAATATTCCCTGAAAAGCGTTACGCATGCAGTTAGCTGACACCATTAGCGAGTTAGCGACACGCATTCTCTGACAGGCTTCCCGCGGGCGAGGCGGACCCTGGCACCAATCACCCTGCGGTCACAGAGTAATTAATATGAAGAGTTGCCGGGTCGTGTTTTCTACAGAATTAGGAGTAACAGCGACAGGGAGTTTCACAAGGCCACTGCCAATTCATCTTCATCATCCACAGTGTTTATCATAGCACTGCAGGGTATAAGCTTTCATTTTTGATTACCATTCGCTTCGGTCTTGTGCTAATCTGGTCCAGGTTTGACCCCAATCACCAAAATCGGTGGCTGTGTGAAAATTTTACATATTTACTCGGTCCGTTTTTAATATTTCTGTCATCTATGTTGCTTTTACAGCTAATGCACTATACAAGCTCAAAAATGAAGTCGTGACTAAATTGAGGGAAGGTATACAACATGGCATAGACCCACTCTACTTAGTGTATGCTCTGCGCACTGCTCCTCAGAGTAGCAGCCATTAGCCACGGTCGGTTAGCGATCACGATCACCGATTATTTACAAACAGCGTTGCTAGGCGAGGACTGCCGTGTGGATTAGCAGCTAGTTTAGCTACTGACTTGCTTTGCTCCAGTTTCGAACGGGTTCACTATTCCACTTCGAAAAACGTTTCGTCGAATTACAATTCGTCGATGACGCCTCGTCGAAAATATGATAAGTCGAACGTTAAAGTTGGATGTGGCTCAAGTAAAACATTTGTAAAAACAACACTCAAATACTTTTATTGGTAATTTACAAAGTACCACTGAATGGCAATGGCCTTTGTTATTAAAATTTAGCCATTATCATAATAATCAAAATCGGTTCAGTTGTTTAGCCTGGTTCCCTATTTTTACGCATAAGTTTTTTTGTCATAATTTAACATACTTTTATTTATCCTAATAATAGTTACGCATAATATTCTTTTGGCATAACATTATAGGCAGAATTTTTTTAGGCATACCTTCTTTAAGCATAATAATTGTTATGCATAATATTCTAAAGCCATAACTTTTCGAAATAATTTTCCTATATAAATAAACATGTTGGCGGCTTAGGGGTGGCCCAAGGGCCACCCCCGCCGCACCTTAACCTACTGTAACACAATAATAACTTGTAGACAAAAAAACAATAAGTCTAAAATGCGAATCAAAATTAGGGCAAAAAACATTAGTCTAAACGATATTTATGCTTAATGAAACAGTATGCAAAAGGACAATTATGACAAAATATTATTATGACAAAAAAAATTGTGCCAAACTCGTTATGCCAAATTATATTATGACAAAAAAAAATATGCTAAAAAAAGGGATCCCATTTAGCCTTTACAGATATATAGATATGATATAGATAGGTGTAAAACCGTTACAGATAGACAGATAGCTTGATAGATACTTTCGTCTTTGTTATATTAGTATAAAAATAAAGTTTCGACAACGCTTAAAACTAGCCATGATCGACGAAACAAGGGGCGATGTATTCTTCCACCGTGGAACAATGGCAGCCGAGGTGATAGGCGCTAACGGTGCGAGCTGAACACAGCTTTATAATTGCGATGGAAAGATGGCCGCCGTATTAACACCGTACGTCGGCTAATGCTAATGCGACGCGCTGAGCCCTGAAGAGGACGCACTATTGCAATTAGCAAATTAACGCAAACGCACAGTAGAGGCAACGCCGGTGAAGAAATGAAGTAAAAACGGCTTTTCTTTCATGATGATATAAAAAGAATTAACAAAACGCGTGGAACACGATCTTGATAAAATTAATAGCACAATTTAGAAAAGAACCAAATAATACCTTCACATATTTGGTTTTATGGCTCTTTGTTGCATTAATTAGCAGTGATCTTGACCTATCAGTTTGAAGATATGAATGGACAGAAGACGAACATTCACCGATTGACATTAGTACCTACATTATTGTTATAACTGGATGTTATTTTTAGCATACTATGTTTTTTAAGGAAGAAATGCAGTTATGCATACCTAGATGCGTAGGGGGAAACACCATGTGGGACTCATATTATTGTCTGCCCTAGGCGCCTCTACCTTCTAAAACACCCCGAGCATTTGGTATGGCTTTTTCACTTTATACCTAATTTACTGTAATAAACACACATTTTAAATAAAAATGCTTTACTGTCCTCAGGCGCGCTGTGGCTAAGTGGTCGGTGGAACTGGCTGTTAACATACGGGCGATAATTGAATTGGTTTATTTATAACAGTATTTTCTCCACCGCGTTATTTAAACGACTAACTGTACTATAGCCTCAATTTTACGACTGCTGAAATTTAAATATTACATAATAGGCTTAGATTACAATGTCATCGAATATGAGATAATTAATTATTATAATTTCGTTGTGTTTTGTATGAAACTATCAATAAATTTAATCAAAGAACACAACTTGTTTTCAAAAAGTATACGTTTACCCTCCTCGATTATGATTGATGTTATAAATGTTATAATGCGATATCTACAATATCTATATGAATGATCGAATTTTTACGATTGATTATAGTAACAGACAATCAGCATTCGATATAATTTTACAATAATTAATCTATAGCATGATGGTGTAAGTAGACATTGAAATTATGAAAAAACAATTGTCTAAATCTTGACTGATTAATTATCATTATCTTTATAAACTATTTTTCATGATTTATCGTGCGGCGATTAGCTGCTTAAAATTAAAATACTCATGTATCATTTCAACCAACGAAATAATAATTATAATATAATTGATGGTATTTCGGAGACTAATTAGTGTAATATTTGAGATGTTTTATTTTACACCAGAGGCCGCGGGTTCGACGACGCGCATGAGACAAACAATATTGTGTGCATGACCATTGGGACGAGATGTGAAATAGGTTATACTCCAAATTGAAGTTATATGTAATAACTGAGAGCCAACATGTTTTTCACGAATGGCAGGAGACCAACGGCTATTCAGCGATAATACTCGGTGAGCTATGCCGGTAGGCTAATACAATTTTATGAGCAATGGATTGTTGACTGAAGATGACACAGATTAGTCTTGGATACAAGGACAGCCGGCTGCAGCGTTGTCGCAGCGAGTTATGCAAGGGTTATATTCGGGCGCGAGTGCATCGGCGAGTGCCAACTGTGTTAGTCGGCTAATCGCGCTCTCCGCACAGTGCAATAACAACCAGTGAATTCGCATTTCGACATGATCCATCTGAAAAGGTTTTTGTCTCCCAGTTAAAACTGGTATACTATATTATTTAATTAAACCACAATTAAAAAAGTTACAGAAAAAAATTTTGTTTCTACCATGCATCTCATCAATAGTACTTTATTTTAGTTAATTCATGAATGGTTCTGATAGCTAAAATATAATATTTATTTTATCTGACTCAATGAAAATGAAAAATGAAAATTTATTTTTATGCTAGGAACAGGGTTTTATGAGATGGTCAGTTATAATAACAAAGATCCTTGATCCGCTATATAAATCACATTTGGGTCATATCAATGTATGTGATGTTGGACAATATTTCTTTACTTATTTAAACATAGTTATAGTATTTTTACAGCCATGAAAACTTCCACAAGTCTATTCGAGTTATCTCACTGTGATCACTAGTCTGCTGTGTACGCGCGCGTGCGCAGCGTGTCGCAAGGCTGCAGTCGCGGCGACGTCTTGCGGGGGCGCAGCTTTAGCGACGCCTAAGGTCGCGGGATTTAAGAAAGTATTTACACTAAACTTACCATTCGTTATATGTATGTTTTTAGTCTTCGTGGGCTCGATCCAAAACAAAACGGATATAAAACAATACATCTTTCCTAAAATATACTTTCAGTTATCTGATAAAAATAACTAGCTACTTTTAACGTTGTTTGATATTAGATTTCACATAAAAGATAACTTTACTATTTCTGGAGTCATGTCATAACACAAAAACACACGTATTTGGACGATAAGCAATATCTCTAGCATCAATCCTAAAATTTTCCAATATTCGACTGATAGATGATATCAGTGTAAATCATCATGTGACTATTTTGAAGTGAGATACCTTATATCAACGGTCGCGAGCAGATGGCGACATAACCGATAAATCACTTGATTAAGCCATTTAATCCACAAGCAATTTCAACTATTTCCGCTCACGAATCAATGCCATCACGTAATTAATTAATGTTATTTTTATATATTACTAGCTGTCCGCCCTGTCTACGCACGGGTAAGAATCGTTTAAGAAACTTTGTCTTGGCCGTGACGTGACTTTTCCTGACCAAATAGATTTGATTACATAAATCAATGTTTTAAATATGTAGATAGATATTCCACAAAAAATATACATAGAAAACACGTCACATAAATGACCGGTTAAATATTTATGTAGACGAATTTATATAAAAGTGCAGTGTCCACCTGCGGCTTGACCTACGCAAGGTTGTGGTATTTTTCTGGATTATAAAGTACCCTTTCAAGTAACTTTCAAATCGTGGTTTAAGTAAATATATAAAATTAAACAATTATTAATCCTAAATTAATAAGTATCAAAATGTTATATTTACATTATTATGATAATGTTGGAGGCCTTTTCCGAGTAGTGGGCCGTTGTTTATTCTTTGCCTAAACATGAACCGACGCGAATTCCGAGAATGGTAATCGCCATGTGAGGGGCAGTTTCCCTCTCTCGATGTGAGTTAGTCAGCGAGTAAAACACGCGGTGAATCATACATTCATTATGGAGCGGTGTCCGACGACTTAAGTCTCCTCACACGCTTCACACAGCGTTCAACGTAGCAGTAAAGTGAAATCATTACAATCATGAGAGACAAAGAAATTTAATAAACAATTTTTTTACAAAACGCTTTGTATGACGTCCGCTTTTTATGACGCATTTGTCAATTCCCATATTTGATGTCATTATAAACGGATTCCACTGTAGTTATATTTTTGGTTTGATAAGTTTAGGGTGGAACTTCATTACTGGAGTTCGCGTCTCTGTGGGCACGTCCAGCGACCTTGGTTCCGCAAAGTTGTGTTAAGTAAGTAAATACCCAGCGAGAGCGAGCGGACCGCGGCGGTCAATCATGCGCGCGCGCCGCCCAGAGCTCAGCTGGACAACTAGGCATTTATTACTAGCGACCCCGGCTTCGCACGGATACAATGATGTTTCTCTACTATATATGCATGTATTATACATATAAATCTTCCCCTTGAATAACTCTATCTATTTAAAAAAAAACGCATCAAAATCCGTTGCGTAGTTTTAAAGATCTAAGCATACATAGGGACAGACAGGGGAAGCTACTTTGCTTTATACTATGTAGTGACAACGCACAACAGTAAATGCACTTTGGGATGATCAACGTGCTTAAACTTCTTTGTCACTTCTGGATTAAGGCAAAACGCTGAGAAAAAAGTGGCACTGCTAGGAGGACACAATGTTGTAAAGACAAACCATAATTACTAGTCATTATTTACGGAATTCCTACAGGGACACACAGAACTGAGAAAACAAGTTATGTATGTATGTTTACGTAGTTAAAGCAAATATTGGACAATTGAGGTAGGACATAAATAAAAGATGATGTAGATAGTAAAGTACGCGATAATGAAGGTTTAACGAACCCGTCGCGAAGACTGTCGAGTCGAGTGTCGTCGAAGAACATCCATCACAAGGTAATATTTTGACGTAAACGATTTTGTCGGAATAATCAGCCATTCATGAACCACGCTCGATACTTGCGCGGAGCCATGTTTAGCGGCATTCACATGGGAAGATTTTGAGGTTCGATGAACTAAATATTGCCGTGTGCCTGCGGCATGTTCACATAAATAAATAAATTGGAATACAATACAATATAATTATGACTGATCGAGGCCCACCTCTTACAGATACACTATCACAGAATATGAGATCTGAGTTCTGACAGATATCATTTATCACTAGTACGAATTACTGGTACGTTAAAGTGAATTCTGTGATTTTGATGGATACCAATTCCAACAGGTTTTGAACTTTTTTCCACGTGATTGTTCAAATAAGTTGGCAAAATTGAGTGACTTGTCGTGTCTGTACGATCTTTGCTTAGCTTGAAGCACGACACCCATGCACTTCTTGCCTTTGGTTAGACTAAAAACGATTCAACCAGCAATTATTTACAATGAAAGTCAATTAGCCAAGTACCATGTCGGTCGGTACAGCGCATATTTTTGAAAGTGCATGTCATTGCATTGCAGCAGCGGAGCGCTTACGTGCGCGGGCGCCGGTATCTTATCCGATCGCCATCGCTCTGCTTAGCGAGACAGACTCACGGCGTTGCATGATTTGTGCCAATATTGCAGTACATGCCATTGTGACTTAAACAATTTTTTTATTTATAAACAACAAATCAAAGTTTAGTACCTGTTTATTAAATGAATACGTCATGTTAATATGCGGTAGCTATATTAACCAATTTAAATGTCTTTTCGCCTGTCTGTTCGTTTCTTTTTATCTACAAAATGGTTTGGTTTAAGCGGGCATATTTTAATTTTAGGCTGCAACTAACAAAATCCCCTCATTAATGAACTTTTCTGAACCAAATCGCCTGCATGTTTTGCAGTTTGTTCCTAAATCATATATTTATTATTTTTACGGAAACGTACAACCCCGATCTAAGATCCATAAAAAAAGATTAATCCCAGATTTGGCAAGTAACGCAAGCTATAACTCACTTAAAATGTAGTATTTACGTCATGTTTCATTTTTATTTCTTTATAATTGTTGGGGATCTATGAGATAAATCATTTGTAAGCCATACGACGTGGCACTAGACGGTAGACATAACAAACACTAGATAAATTTACTATTATAGGTTTTGGCGTCGCTTGCTCCAACAAAACAAAACATAAAAAGCTTAATCTCTTATCGTAAAATCAGGGCAGTTTCTGAAATTCAACATTTTGTCATTTTATGTCACTCAGTTACTTAGGTAATTCTTTATTACAATTATTACTATGTGATAGTTGCAGTAAGTAATGGACGATAAAATACAATCAAGCTAAAATAATATACATACACAATAGATATTGGTTTCTGACGGCTAGACTACAGACTACATTATTTACGAAACTCTCACATATTCAATTAGAACACTTGAAAGGACATAGATACGATCCTGTTTACACCGAAAATGGATGTGTTTTCTTATAATAGAGAAGAGACTATTTGATGGACAAAACTGTACGCACGCCATACCGAGTACGCAATTAGAAGACGATGCTTTACTTCAGGTAATTAACGTTACTTTCGTGTACAGTTATCGTGTTTACCTGACTGGCTGGATACTTATAATAAATAATTTTAATTACTCTTAATATTTTACACAATAATTATGACAAACCAGTTTTGTTTTTGTTATTTCTATTTCCTGCATTTCTAATTTGTTTCTTGGAAGATGCTTTCGCAGTCGTCATCTATAGATTTTTTTTGGATGCAGATGCTTTTATATCAGCCATCTATCTATTTGCCAGTGAAAATAAAGCCAAAACTGTACATTTCTCCCGAAGATATCTATTTACAAAGCTAATCGCATCTCTATTTCTTTACAAACTAAGTACGTTATATTAAAATGACAAAGACTTCATTTCGATGTACGTATATTTATGTTTTATTTTCGATCTGTATTATTCAAGTAGACTCCAATGATGCTCTTATTCGCCAAATGTTACAGAATGCCTCTTACATCTTTAAGATCAATGTTCTCAACAGGACAAGGAATGTGTGTCGCAAGTTCACTGCGGCCTGGCTGTGGCGTGACTGGAAACAGCAAGCAGCGCCGGCCACTCCGCGGGGGTGCCATTATACTGTCAAACTTCTTTCAAATGGACAGACAGACACTATCTCAGTCTCGTTCAGGAATTTTATGTACTGTTTACTAATTTTAAGATGTAAACGACGTCTGAAAAATTAAATAAGAAGTGACAGTATGACTGGCTCAATGATACCAATGGGTTGTGAGTTCGATGTTATGTTGTTTAATATTTATTGTGTTAATAATTGATTAGAAAAACTTTTATAATTATTCATGTCATGGCAAAGTTAAAATTTTCGAAGTGGTTTATAAAATTTTCGAGGTGGTAAGTATGTAAGAAATGTAAAGCCGAGTTGCACACGTCAAGTTTACACTTAGCTCAGAAGACACGTAATCTCGGTATTTACAAAAAAAAATAGAGAATGTCACTCGTCAGCTGTCCACGTGAGCGATGATGCGATAACGCAAAGCGTAATCACAATTATTCCAGCGTTAGGCATTTAGTTCAATTCGTGATTGATCAAACATCACCAGTAAAAGTCATGTCATACACATGTTTGTCGATTGCCCCTGTGACCCGGAAGCCACCGCAACAGCTACCAAATTACTTGTGCAATAATCTTTCAGTTCATTTCCTTCGGAAAACAAATTGACGCGGTAACTAGATGATTTATGTTTCTCACTCATACATAATCGGAGATAATTAGTGAAAGGAGCGTGTATTATTTGTGCAGGCAAGTGATAAGTTTCGTGTGCAGGTCTTGTGAGTGAATGAATACTGCGTAAGTGTAAATACGGCAGCATATGTGAGTGCGCGTGTGGTCGCTGTTTCGGTGTTAGTCGGTAGAAAGCAGATAGAAATCACATGTTTGCGAGTTCTACGCCAAGCGCGGCTAGCGAGGCCGATATCGTAGTCCACAGAACACCAGTGAAGACACTATTTACTAGATACCATTAGTATTAAATTGTTTTGATTCGGACAAAATTATTTAAAATAAAGAAGAAATCTGTGTATCAAAGGCCTTTATAAAAGCACAAGGTACACTTAAAGGTACGACGAAACTTAACGATTTTTTAATTATATGAATACTCTACTGATCAATATAAGCCTTTAAATGTACAATTTATTTAGCCTTAAGCAGCAAAGTCTTGGTAGTTAATAATTTGTGACATATTTTTCTTTTTAAATAATTATTTAATAGAGGATTAATTCAATGTAAGGCAAAATTGCTTTTGATTTGATATTTAATTTGGTTAAGAGATAAACAATATTTAGTCTTCTATTTACTGTACAAAATCGAGCTAAAATGTAATAATTCTTTACTGTAGTTTTGTTTCATGCAGAGCTACGGGCGACCACAGCGTACGCTTTTAAGGCACGATCCTACATTTTCCCGGCGAAACTAGACTTCTTCTGCCATCCCCCCTCCTCCTCAAACCAGCCAATTAATCACAACATAGGTAGCGCAGTTTCTGCGTTTTAAGATGAAATTCAGTTGTTTGTCAATAATTAAGCTATTCGCTGGGCTATTGCCATTTTGTTCCACGGCGACACAATATAATATACTTGCGTTATTTGTTCGTCTTTATATAATTTAGGGTTAAGATGTGTCTCATATTATAGTACACATAGATGCTTTATTTATCTATCTTCTTTAGTCCAGTGATACAGTAGCTCAGTCATAGAATTAAGGGTTTTACGTGCTTTCCGAAGCAATGAAAGGCAAAAAGCCTACTAAATCCCTTAACCCACCTGTTGTGAGCTACGCGGGCGCGGTCCGAAGGGGGGGGGGGTCACAGGGGATATGACCCCCCCCCAAAATCTAAGGTCAAATTGAAAAATCTCAAAAATATGCCAAATAATAATGGTAGTCAATGGTGGTAATTCCATAAGTATAATTAATTATGTATGATTTTGTAACACTTCCATAGGTTTCCTTTTTCTAAGGTAGTGAGTGACCCGGGCTGGTCAATAGCCACAAGGCTGGCTGGGGAAGTTTAGTGGGTAGTGGACGCTTAGTCTCGAGTCCCACACACGGCCGCAGGTTTAGCTAGCCTGCAGTTATGGTAACAAAAACGCACTCTCCCCAAAAAAAAAAAAGGTAATGAGTGACCCCCTCCAAAATTTCAGGCTGCGACCGCGCCTGGAGCTACGATATTTGTTTGCAAACTGCCCCCTATTTTTAATATATAAAAAATCCCAATCTGTACTAGTGCAACCTAAGAACGTATTTGAGGCCAGCCCCGGGGCGGCGCAGAATGGTGGCCTACTCTCACACGCCGCAGTGAACTAAGACTTATAGAACCCTTTCTGCAACATTTCAATGCGCTCATATAGGTCAGCCAGTTCACTTCTTTTATCTCTACTTTATAAATGCAAAAGTATGTCTTTGTGTGTTTATAGGCTCTATTTTTACGTCAGGAACGTTTAGCAGATATAGATGACCACTTTAGAATATTTTTGATACTCCGATATCAACTGACAATTTAAGGATTCAAAAATAATTTTTATAGATAAAAAGTAGCCTATGTGATATTCTGATACGTAAGCTACTATAAAGTTTTGTCTAGATCAGTTTTTGCAAGAGATATTTTTTTACAAACATTCTTTGGGATTAATAGTACATATTACATAGCAAGATCTATTTGAGTATACATACATTATTAACATAATGTATACGCGTTTTACATTTATGTATTTGAAGCTTTTGTTTATAATGTACGTCGTGCGACTAGAAAAGTTAATGAAATAGCAATGAAGGGTGATTTGCAGGGCTAACGGTCAAACGAGCGCGTAACTTGGAGGCATTACGGTCAAAGTTCTAATCGTGTCAATGTTACTGCTGTCACTTTCAACAGCCGGCCCAAGGCGGGCGGGTCGCAACTAGCGCGGAATCAGCCTGCGAAGTATCTATTCAATTATTAATATCCTTGGCCATTTTTCACAATAACCACTTACTAAGCTCTGGATACTAGACAACGGAAAATATTTTTCAAGATTTTTTTTATGCTTTCTTGTAGATGTTAATCACGAAACTTGCCAAATACTTGATAATCAGATTAACTACAATGATATCTGAGCTGTATTTACAAAATCCAAAATAAAATTGAACCGTGGACCTGAGATCGCGGAAATACATACTTACCACTCGACCAACAAGAACTGTCCAAACACCAAATAAATAAAATGTAAAATATAAAAACTTTTTTGTGTACCAACCTTTTTGGACAAATAGATGACATTTAATAGCATAAAAAAGAAATAAGAAAAAATGTAATTGGATTTTGTTTTTTGTGTTGTAAAAAATATATTTTGTATCTGATCGATTTTCGTCTGAAGTTTTATTATTTAATTTAATGAAAAGTTGGCGTATATTTATACATTGGTTCTTCGACGCCGGATGCAATTATCAGTGGCGCTCTATAGTGAGTTGTGGAATTTACGGCACATATAAAACATTCAGTAATCTATCACGGGACTTATAATTATTTTGCGAATTACTAAGAAAACCAAATAACAATGGAATCAAAAATAAGAGCCCAATTGGATGTTTACAAAAGAATTGAAAAAGCAAGAATAAACTTCAAAAAATCACCAAAGGAAAGATTAACATCAAGCTATATTGAAACAAGGATTGAAAGTTTAAATGGACTATGGACAACCTTTAATAAAGTACATGAAGACCTTTTTTCATATGTTTCGGATGCTGAATATGCGAAATTGGAATATTTTACGGACGATTTTTATACCAAGACCGAAGAATTATACATAGATTTTACCACCGAGTTAAAAGAAAAGTTAGAGAGCTGTTCCAACAAGGTCACCAAGGAAGCCAAGGAAACGCGGAGCGATGGAGAGCAAGTCAGTGTGCAGCTTCCGAAGATAGCGATACCCAGCTTCTCAGGGAAGTATTCGGAGTGGACCACGTTCCGGGACCTGTTTCTCTCACTCATACACAACAATAACTCGCTACACAAGGTACAAAAATTACATTATTTAAAAAGCTATTTAACTGGTGAAGCAGAACAGTTACTACGTCATTTACCAATAACCAGTGATAATTATTCAGTGTGTTGGGAGCTTTTGGACAATAGATTTAACAATAAGAAATATATAACGAATTGTATTTTAAAACGATTTTTCGGTCAAAAGAATATTGTTCACGAAAATTCAGATTCTCTTAAAGAACTTTTTGATACCACTAACGAGTGTTTAAATGCTTTAAACCATGCCGGTGTCCACACCCAAAATTGGGATGTTATTGTCATTTATATTTTGTCTTCAAAATTAGATAATGAATCACGTAAACAGTGGGAAGCAAAAATTTGTGACCAGACTAATGACTTACCAACATTAAAACAATTTTTAGATTTTTTAGAGCACAGATTTAGATCACTTGAATTTTTGAATCCCAAAACTATAAAGAGTACTTATTCACATCATGCAGTAACTAATAATATTAAAAAGGTATCCGTTCCATGTTCCTATTGTTCTGACAGTAATCATAAGCTAGGAAATTGTAATAAATTCGCTAATGAAACCCTGTTATCCCGCCGTAACTTTGTTCAGACGTCTCATTTGTGCTTTAATTGTTTAGGCGCTAATCATTCCGTTCTTTTGTGTCGTTTGCCCACTCGGTGTAGAATTTGTAAGAAGAAACACCACTCGCTATTGCATTCAAACAACGCCAACGTGTCACCTAACCATGTTCAGGTAACCACGCAACCTGATAGTAGTAACAATGTTGTCGCGGCAACAGCGACAACATCAGGCGAAAATGATCAGACTAACATCACCACTTGCTACTCTACCAACAAGAGTCAAGTCCTTTTACCAACAGCTTTAGTTAGAGCAGAATCAAACAACGGATCGATGGTGACACTTCGGTCTCTACTGGACCAAGGATCACAGGCTTCGTTTATAACGGAGTCTGCAGTCCAATTACTTGGACTGAAGAAGGTAATAAGCAAAAGTGTCATTTCTGGTGTAGGTAGTGATTGTAGTACATCTGTTAATTCTAACCACGTAGTTCATGTTAAACTGCAATCAATACATGATCCGACTTTCACGATTAAAGTGAAGTTACATGTCATAAGTAAACTTACCTCACTTCTTCCTGAACGACAGGTTGATAAGCAATTGTGGCCTAACATGCCAAACCTGAGGTTAGCAGATCCTAACTTTAACATGCCTAACAAAATAGACTTGCTGCTGGGTGCAGAAGTTTATTGCCTCATCTTATCTGAGGGGCTAGTCAAGGGTCCAATAGGAACCCCTATTGCACAAAACACCAGACTCGGATGGGTCTTGTCTGGGAAGTTAGCAATTAACACTGAAGGTGCAACAGGCGGTTCTAAAATAACAACTCTACATGCTCAGGTTATTGATGAAGAATTGGAGTCTGACTGCGTTCCCAACCGACTACAGTACACTCCCGAAGAACAAAGATGTGAAGATTTTTATACACAAACCACCACAAGAGATTCTTCAGGGCGGTATGTAGTAAAGTTACCTTTTAGAGATGACAACCCGAGTTGCAAGTCAAGAAATTCGAGAGAAATTGCTACGAGCAGATTTTTTATGCAGGGAAGGCGCCTTTTGAAGTCCCCGCAGCTTAAGGATCTCTACACTGATGTCATAAATGAGCATATAGAGCTAGGCCACATGGAAACAGTGCCTGGTGATGAGATTAACAAATCAGATAGTGTGTACTTACCTCATCACGCTGTGGTAAAGCTGAACAGAACCACGTCTAAGCTGAGAGTTGTCTTCGATGCTTCCTGTCGGGACAAGAACGGTGTGTCTCTCAATAGCGAGCTGATGGTCGGGCCAACACTTCAATCGGATCTGCGCCACTTGAAGATGAAGTGTAGACTTCATCCGATTTGCTTGGTGGTCGATATAGTAAAAATGTATTCCCAAATATTAGTGGCTAAAGAAGATGTTGATTGTCAACGTTTGGTTTGGCGATCCACGCCTAATGATCCACTTCAACATCTTCGTCTGCTGCTAGTTACATTTGGCACCGCCTTAGCGCCATATCTTGCGGTGAGAACTTTACACCAGATCGCAATTGATGATGGTAGGGAGTATCCACTGGCATCTGAAAGAATCTTAAATGATTTTTATATCCATGATTTGCTCACCGGGTGCGAAACAATACAAGAAGGAACTCTTTATAAAGAAATTAACGAACTATTAGGAAAAGGAGGGATTGAACTACAGAAATGGTTTAGCAGCAATGAAACACTACTAGAGGCAATAAGCAAAGAAACAGTGGAACTAGAAAGCAATTTGGAATTTAAGATAGACGAAATCATTAAAATACTTGGACTTACCTGGAACCGACGAACCGAAGACTTCGAGTACTCCGTGCAGCTACCTCCCATCAGTGAACCTGTAACAAAAAGAAAAGTCATATTAGATATCGCTAAACTGTATGATCCTATGGGATGGATTGCTCCAGCCATAGTAAAAGCAAAAATATTCATCCAAAAGCTATGGTTAGCAAGAATTAGTTGGGATGAAGAGCTACCAACAAAGCTGTTAAGTGATTGGGTTACTTACCGGGGTGAACTTATAGAGCTTACCAGATTTCGCCTACCACGTTGGATTGGCATAAATAAAAACTGGAAGACACTGGAGTTACACGGCTTCATTGACGCTTCGACCGATGCATATGCCGCTGTTGTCTACGCGCGGGTGATAGACGAATCTGGAGTCGTCAAGGTCACACTCATCACTTGCAAAACGAAGGTTGCTCCAATAAAACAAGTTTCTGTCCCACGGCTGGAGCTATGCGGTGCAGTTTTAGTAGCAAAGTTGTTGAAGGAAGTGTCTGAAGTCCTGAAAGTACCAAAGGCAAACTTGCACGCATGGACAGACTATACAATCGTACTGGCTTGGTTGAGCAGCCATCCAAGCCGTTGGATGACGTTCATCGCAAACAGTCTCAGAGATTTTACGCATTTTAGACAGAGATCAATGGTCATGTGTCATCTACTGAGAACCCTGCAGATTGTGCCTCTCATGGAGTCAATCCGGCAGAATGCGAAACATTACCTTTCTGAAAAGCTGGCCCTGCATGGTTAAATAAACAAACTATTCAGTATGACATGAAAGAAGTGAAGGACACAGATCTAGAAGAGAAAGAAAAGAAAGTTTGCCATGTTGCCAAAGATGATGAATTTGAATTGTGGACCAAGTTTTCGTCTCTGCATAAGTTGGTTCGAGTGCTGACTTATTGTAGAAGATTTATAACAAAGGAGAAAAAATCTATTGAAGCAAAAACATTACCTACCAAGTTGGTTAACTAGCAAATAACTATCAAAAGCAATTCAAATCAGCATTGAAGTATGTCAAGCTAAGCATTTCGTTAATGAATTAAAGGATCTGGAACTTATGGGTGAAGTAAACAAGAAAAGCAAACTTACCACTTTGACACCTTTTCTGTATCACGAAGGCATAACGAAAGCTGGTGGTCGTCTGGAAAGGGCTGACATTAATGATAATAACAAACATCCAATTGTACTGCCATCTAAATGTCATTTCTTTCTACATCGATACTTAGTGGGCAAGCGATACACCGGAGCCTAATATTGGGGATGTAGTTTTAGTTAAGGAGGACGATCTTCCTCCCGCGAGATGGTTAATGGGTGTGATAACAGACAAGCATAAAGGCCTGGACAACGTTACGAGGGTTGTTAGTATTAAATGCAAGGACACAATAATTAAGCGACCTGTAGTGAAACTTTGTGTCTTACCTATAGCTGAATAATGCCTATTTTCTATTATCATAATTATTAATTGTCAACAACTGACAATTTTGTTAGTTTATTGAAATTGTAATGTTAGTATTAAGGTGTTAATTCGTTATTATTTTAAAAGTGTGTTACCAACTTACCAACATTAACTTATGTTAGCGTTAGAATAAATGTTATCTTTAAATTGTTTAATTTTATTGCATGTTTATTAATGTATATTAATTTTTAAGTTTTGTTTTCATTATAAGTGTCTATAAGTAGTTTTTTCTCACCATGTTTGATCTAAAGTTTCTCATCTCTATCTATACCTATACAGTCCACTCTCGTTTGTTAGTGATTCATGGTGGGCGGGAATGATGACCATTCTGGCCATGGTGGGCGGAATGTCCAAACACCAAATAAATAAAATGTAAAATATAAAAACTTTTTTGTGTACCAACCTTTTTGGACAAATAGATGACATTTAATAGCATAAAAAAGAAATAAGAAAAAATGTAATTGGATTTTGTTTTTTGTGTTGTAAAAAATATATTTTGTATCTGATCGATTTTCGTCTGAAGTTTTATTATTTAATTTAATGAAAAGTTGGCGTATATTTATACAAGAACTGTTATCATAACATTATCATAATTATATTGCGGTATAAATTTCTCGTATTTACATTTATTATATCAAATTAGTGTGTTGTACGTAATATTAAATATTATGGCATTAAGTATGCATAATGGCAATTTAATAGGTTTATGTAAGTATTAGTGCTGGCCATACATTAGAGATCAACGCGTTCCACAACAAAAATAAAATAATTATTTGGCTATCTAAAAAAATACATTATGTACTCAGAGTGCCATTAAAGAGGGGTTTGTCGAACACCTGCTAGCAGAAAGCAGTCCATATTATATTTGTTATGTTCCGAATTATGCGTTTTTTTATCGAGCGAGATAGCGCTGAATGCCAGTAAGGCTTGACATTTCTCATTTTCCTTGGTAGACTTGAAGTTTATTATTGGCATTATATTAAGCAGAGAGTTATTCAACCAGTCGATGATAATTTGCCACTACATTTAAAGGCACATTTCACTACGAAGCATCGCTCAATACGTTATCATACTGTCGAAACCTCTGACTTCAACTTTATAAAATTGAATTCACGTGTATATGCTCTCACATTCATATGCTATTATTGTAAGGAAGTTCTACTTATAAATATTAAAATAAGTCGTAAAATGTGATCTCTAACACATTTAGGCGAGTTATAAAAGTCAAGTATGTGTTAGAACGTCAAGTGTCCGAACTGTGTCAGCGCTGAACTTGCAAGTCATTGAAGAAGTCTAGGTTATGACACTTCTTCCGTGTACATTCTGATTATATAACATTTAAAGTAGCATCGTTGAATGAACTTGTTGAACGGAGCAGAATGAACTTAACAGGACTGCTGCGTGTGAGTCATCCTTTGCACGCGCAGCCATCGACAAAAGCGTATGCATTGACGACAATTCCATCAAATATTATTTATACTTACTTTTTCCGATGGCAATCTTGTTATAAATTGGAAAAAAAACGTTGATTTTATAAAGTGCACGTTGACGTGAAAATCAATTGAGTTTATAAAGGTCTGTTAATAAAACTGTCACAGTGCCTAATACTTCAGTGACATAACATTCATTAGAGGTGTGAAGCTACTCACATCATAGCCTCAAGCTTAAAAACTCTAGTGGAATTTTTTATCAAAGGCAGACTGCGACTACTGACCTCTAGTCTGGTTTTCACTTTTTAGTTTTACACTTCATCGTTAGTGACCAATGACCATGTTTGACCAACTTCAAGGAATAGCGGCTCACTTAACATAAACGTCGTATATTGAATAAACTTATTGTATCGCTGCAGAATTGCTAATTATTATTCGTTGTATTCTCTGAAATGCCCAATGGAATTATTGGATCATAGAATTATAAGCAGTTAAAATTTACATTGATATGGTTTAGCCAAGGAGATAGAAAAGCAATCACAAAGTTGAACTCTTAACAAGTTCGAGTTTACATAAAATGTATTTCTATTTGTAACCGTGCATTTAAAATAGTGATTCTGGGAGTCAACATGGGACGTGTACCGGAAAGACTGAGTAAGAAGAGTTGAGTCAACAAGTCGTTAGGCTTGCTGGCCGTGTGAAGGGTCTACAAACAGCTCTAGATAAGATAGCCGTCCGAACACGCGCGGACAAGCGCGTGTCAATACGAAACAATTTGAAGGAAGTTGTATTTACTTTGTTGCTTATCATATTAACTCAAAAAAATTACAAGCACAGGAATCCACATGCGCGGCTATGTATCATAAAGATTGTAATTATGCACAGAAGAATGTGTTTTATACGAAAACAATTGGGCACAAAATAAATTATGGATATTGCGTAATTGGTATTTAAAAAAAGTATAAGTTTTATTCATTAAATTATTTAAGTATTTAAGTAATGTTTATCCGTTGTCTAGCACCCATAGCACAAGCTAATGCTTAGTTTGGGGCTAGATGGCGCTGTGTGAATAATGTCCAGAGATATTTATATTTATTTTATTTATTCCAGAGATATTTTAAATTTTTTAGATTTACCAGTCACCATATTAAAACAGCTTGTTGAAAATGGTTGGTACATAGTTTGTTTGTTGTAGTAAGTAAAGTTGTGTATTTTTATTCAATTATCACAATCATCTATCATTAGCCATCGCTACATGATCACTACATAATCATACATAATTGATAATAATGTGGTGTGTTAGTTTAATTACGCCTTATCAGTTCTAAAGTATGAGCTTGCAAGAAAATAAAAACATGCCAGCCAAATAAAAATCATACATAATGATATGTGTTTGGAAGGAAGCAGCTGTTTATCATTGCCGGTAAGTGCATTTAGCGTTATAAGCAGGCGTAATGATGCTGAATCCGTTAGCTTAGCAGAAGAGTGCTGTGTCCTCGAAGGTTTTCCTGCTGTGTTACAATCAGCGAGTCATCGCAAGCAGTAATCATAGGCCATGGACGGAAGTGGGCGGTGCATCTTGATGCAGTGGACACGCGACATGTTCGCTCATAACTTGGATGCAACAGGTGCATTCTTGAGATAAGCACGAATTTGTACAGCCATAGACAGGTTCAGTTAGACCTACGTACGTAGGTTGTAAAAATATTGATGTTTAAGATCCAAAAATATCGTTTAGTTTGACCTCAGACACAGAACATATACTGCCTAAAAAATAATCAGGTTGAAGTGCAATAACAGCACTTATTAAAATATAAACGACCAGTTTCCCTTCTCGCAGTCATGTTCGTGAAAATTTATTTGGGAGAAAACAATGGCGCCGTCTACATTACTGAAAATTGACAATAGAGCAGTGATACACTTATCTGTAGGTAGGCAAACTGGCCCTTATAATAAATAATTAGGTCAACTCGTAATTAGCTATTAACTTATATAGGGAGTAAAAGTTATTGATAATTGTCTGGCGCATTTATCGATGCATATTTGAGTCATAGCGCCATCCTTCAACCGCAATTGAAATGTCAATTAAACGCACCTCCGGTGCAATAACGTCACTTATGCATTTTTTGTCAAAATTTATAATGAGAAATTAACGCTAATTTATCTCTTTACCTGGTGCGTCATTGTCACTTTGTGTAGTGCTTAAACTTATGTACTTTAAATGTTACATATTTATTTCTTTAGACGACAAGAACTATATTTCATTATAGGATGTCGAACTTTCAAACACTTCTGCTGAAAAATTACATCATTTGCATAAGTGACGTTATTGCACCGGAGGTGCGTAAAACAGAAGTGATAAGTGGTGAGGAGCTGACCGCGCGCTCGCGCCTGCATTAACATCGTTAGTGCAATCATCTGAACCGCTGCCAAACAATTATCGTCCCACTGACCTATCTGACTGCGAGGAATCAGCATGGCATTATGTCATTTAGTTCATATGACATACATACATGCAAATGACCCATAGTCGCCTAAACGTTTCGGTTCAGTAATAAATACAGCATTTGTTTTTGAAAGAGACCTGTGCCATGAAGTGGTACGTAATTAGGCACTTTTTTTTTCTTGATAACATTATAAGCCGTATAAGTTACTTACCTTGCCAACTTTACAAATGATTCTTAGTTGTGTTAAGATCACGATATTAAGTACATAAATAAAGTTGTAAATAATGATTAAATCAAACTTACATTAACTTTAATTATGATTAGTACATTAGTGTTAAAATATTATTAGTATTTTAACTTTATATGGCGATTACACATCCTTACGACCGCGACCTTTATTTTCAATCATATTCTATCTTTATGACATGCCAGCAATACTGATGTTAATACATTATCTTTATCATAAGGGCTTATAAAACCAATCACTTAAATTCTTGTAGCACCAACGAGTGGTCAGCGAGAATGGCTGAGATACTGAGAGCAAATATTAAGTAGAGATGGTATATGCAATGTAGTGTTGGAAATAAATACATTTCTCTGGATAATTACAATTTAATATACTTTTACAATATAAGACAATAATCGACATTAAATACATTGCAAGCGCGGTAACATCTATCTGTCAATCTCCCGGACTAGTGCGGGGGGCACCGTACGCGGTGACCATAGTGATGTGTTAATCAAGTGAACCAATTATTCGTCTAACAGTAGAAAACAAGTCACGGCAACTCTACTTAGTATTTACTCTGTGGTGTGACCAGCGCAAGCGCAGCGCTGTTATCTGTTATCACCAGTAGTGTTTACGATCGGCGATAGCGCGACGCGCGTAAACAGCGGTTATCGGCTAATAAGCAATCACTGCTGTTAATAAGCCACGTGTTCTGACAATTAACATCATTATTATCGATAGGCCATTAATAGGTAAGGTCATTAATTACATTTTGATATTAAGTCAGCCTCTGGAGAGGCCTATGTCCAGCAGTGGACTATGACAGGCTGATGATAATGATTCAGTTAGTTTCAATTAGTTTTTTTAGCGAGGGAATACATATGTTGTAGATATCTTTAGTCAGCAGAAAAGCTCAAGCCAATATAATAGATTTTTTCAATTAATGAAATTAGCAAGTATTGCTTAAACTAACTATATTTGAAGCTGGTCACCCAAGAAAACATTCAGCTTTTAAAACAAATATAAGCTTGTTATTTATGGAAATAAACTTGGATTTTGATTAAGCCTATCGAAAATATAATCCAGTATGAAATGGCAGGTTCCCAAAAAGCTCAAAGCTCTATAATGTTTATCAGTTAGTATCTTTTTACATTATATTTTGACCAGAATTAATAGGAACAACCGTACCAGGCAACCTAACGGTCGCCGGACAAAAACCGAGGCAAAAAGAGCTCCAAAAGCGACCGCGCCTCGTCACGCCTTTAGTTTTTACATTATCGCCGCGATGCTATTTACGTACATTTTACACTCTGTTTGTGGCCTTAGAAAAGTTTAAACAAATAAAGTGTAAAAAAGAACTGTTAACATGGACGAATAATGTTTAGAAGCCGTTGACACGGATGACTAATTCATAAAATATTTTTTAAGAGAATTAGAAGTTACAACAAAAACTATATGTAGGTATATCCTTGGAAAATAACAACTCAACGCCATGTAGTCTCAAACTCAAGTAGCTTGTACTATAAGTACCAGACAGAAAACAAGCAAACTTGACTGATACATTTTTTTTTAAATTAAACATTTTATCCTAATAGGACATTATTCATACAAAAGCGAAAAGACGTCAAGCGCAGGATTAACAGGCATTCCAATAGACGAGGACGTTAATTAACACTAAAATCTTTAAAATTCTGTACCCAACGACCAGTTATATCTTAATAGTAGGCAGTTAATGCAAAAAAAAAACATTCACTAGCTTTATACTACCGTAGAACTTGTATACAGATAGTATTCAAATTCTCAGGCAATCCGTTAAACCGGTTAAACATAAGTCTAGGAATAGAACCAAGCGCATCTGTACTGAATTGAAATAAGTATTAATAAAAATAACTCGTGTTCTAATTCTCGGTCGTGCGGACTATTCGGCTTGTCTGTATGTCTGTATCTAGACCTGTCGCCTTTCACCCAAAGCTCGGCATTACGCAGATTAATAACAAACATAGATAAAAGCGAATTCATATATTCATCCTTAACTTTCTTCCCACAAAATTAAATAATGCGTTAAAAGAGAATGAAAAAATTATATCTGTTCTAATTACCGTAGGTCGTCCTAATTTCAATAGTTTGTCATGACTTTGAAGAAAATATAATTTAGTCGGGTTTAAAGAGGACTTTACGACTTTAAAAACAGTTTTCCTAAGCTTTTTAAGTGGCATGTCATACAAGTGGCATAATTAATTAGTAATACAAAATGCGCTTTTTTTTTTAGCCGCGCGCATTGTTAAAGCTATAAGTCGGAAAGAGACAAAATGTGATGAGACAGTTTTTAGTATAACCTTATCTCTATGTAATATTATTACTCTGAGGCATTACGTGCGCATTACGTCCGCCTGCGCCCGCGCAGCGTCCGCGCGTCGTTTGTGTAACATCTGCGGTTCACAAGCACACTCGCTCAATTAGTTTCGTTGATTGTTTTGGCTTTGATAAACACCAAGCGGCAACAAACATTATTTGGCAGCCAGTTCTGTGTCTGTGCAATTGTCGCCGTGTTGTCGGTGGTCATGTAAATGTCAACTAATATAACGTTCTCGTATAATAAAAGATAGGCTAGATTTCAACATTAAATAGGTAATGTAGAATTTCGTATTTCCCTTTGTTTTAACAAAATTATATTGCATACCGTAACGACTTTTTAGGTTTTCGTAATTAGAACATTCTCATTTATAAAACTATCGTTTAAAGATTTTGAGAGAGTAATTTATTTTATATTCTCATGTCTACTTTTTAATTTTTAAAACACATAATTATTATGTAGGCAGTTAGTAATTTCGAAAATAGTTTACAAACGGTTTATCAAATTCGCTATCAGCAGGAAAGTCACAAAATTGTCATTATCGGTGGTTAACAATAACCCAACGGTTTTACCAGTTTGGTGAATGATGTAGTTATCGCTCGTGAAGTGTGATACGTACCTGAAACAATAAATGGATAATTATTATAAATTCGTACGCACTTACAATTAAATACATAATATAAACAATAATATCTGTAATAAAAGCGACATCATACGTGTATATTAATTGTTCAGTCGGTAATTATTTATTTTACTTTACTGCACGAAATTGAGAGATACACTTCACAATACGGTAAAAATATTGTGGATTAAAAAACAAAATAAGTTTTTAACGTGTGATTCTTTTTGAACTAAGTAGAGCGTTTTGTTTTATAGAGATGCAGTACCAGTAGATATTTTTTTTGGCGGGGGAGAGTTACCTATGCGTGTTATCAATCGGCTAGCAAGATAACTTCTCAAAGTTTTTGTTTTATTTGAGACACACATAAATTAATACACACCTGCGAGCAAAGCCACTATTATATTATGTATATTGATCAGATACAACATAAAGGCAGCATGGTCTAAAATTAACATATTAGATTACATTTTTTAATTTAAGTAAATACGATTTCGTCTGTAATCAGTAATCAGTTTATAAAGCAAAGCGATAAATTGCATCACTTTTAATTTATAACAGGATATTTATAGTGATGATATATGTAGTTTGTGTCTAGAATACCAGAGCAGTCGATTTGTGGACGTCACAGTAATAATTGCCCTGGTTTACTTCAAAATGGCTGCGCTATGCATATCAATGATGCGACAATTAAATAGATTGCACCAAAGTGCATGGCGTAGTTAAAAGGATGGCAGTGATGTCGACGACGCGACAT
Source organism: Mecyna flavalis (assembly GCA_949319885.1). Taxonomy (NCBI): domain Eukaryota; kingdom Metazoa; phylum Arthropoda; class Insecta; order Lepidoptera; family Crambidae; genus Mecyna; species Mecyna flavalis. The sequence goes on along the minus strand of OX439414.1, from coordinate 14,180,546 downwards.
AACGGTATCCATTTAGATTTTTTTTCATATCATTATCAAGTTCGTTACTTTACGTAAGTTCGTTCGTTTTTTAGTAAGAACACGTTACTTTGGTAGCATTTCTCTGATTTAGTTAAACAGAATCGAATCAATTCTATCGCGTTTTATTCAATGCTTGAGGTGTCGTGAATTCAGGCCGCGTTATCTTGTGCTCGTGTCAATACTGTCACGTATTTTCTATAAACTTGCGACGTAAAACAAAATGTTGTCGTCTTGGGTATAGGACATCTTTTTATGAAAAATTATACTTTATGTACCTATGTATAGATATTTTTAATATGGCATTAATTCTTAAGGCCATTTGATGGTTAGCAGATATCGCAGTCTTTGTATTTTTTTTCTTAATACATCAGTTGTCAGACTTGTCAGCAGTATAATCGCAACATATGGTTATAGGTATGTTTTTGGGCTGGTAAATCTCCACAAGAAGGGGCAACATCTCGTACCTCTCGGTAAAGGAGAAACCAGAAAAATGCTTTGGGTAGTGGAACGACCATAGCTATACTAGCGGCACGCTATGATGGCCGTTTTGACATATTTGATATTACAATACATGGATTTACAGTATAATAAAGCCCAAAACAACGGCTTAAAAACGGCTCTAAAATTAAAAAAAAAACAGCACATGAACTGCTGCATAGCAGATAGTTATTATAAAAAGTGCGAAAGTGTTATAAAAACCATCTATTATAATATGTCAAAAAGGCCATTATAGCGTGCCGCTAGTATAGTCCCGAGTGTCGTCATTCTGTGGTACTCAAAAGCATGAACATTCGCAATAACAAAAAAGGTCTTCTTGCCTAGTCAGATGTTCAACTAATAAAAATACAAAATACACAGCTCAAAAATAAATCTAAATTTGTCTCCGTCTGACAAGGAAGAGTAAGATCTATTAATACCTTATTATCTCAAAGATTACACACTAAGTTTATACCTATGTTAATAACTGGATAGTGACGCAAATTGTGTCGAGCGATCGGCCCACTGCGACGCCCGCAGTCATTGCAATGTCTTCAATGACTTCGTGACGAGGTCTTATGACTCAGCGAGATAGATACATTTATAGACATGGACAAATATCTAGTCTGTACTTAAACTATACATAACGTAAACACACATTTTTTTGTTTTTTTATTTGAAAGCAATCAGGATGACCTCACTCCACCTGATGGTAAGCGGTACCACATAGTAGCATTTATTCTCATTCTCATATTAATAAAGTCAACTTTACAAATTAAAATGATTGTTGATTGATGTACGGTTAGCAGTTGATGCAAACGTTTCTTCGGCATTAGAATAGGTTAATAAATATTTGTATTGAATATATTACATGATGGCCGGTTTGGTATATTGGTTGAGGATTTGACTTGTTACAAATTAATTTTCTATGGTAAAGTAAAGCACTTATCGACCTAAAGTATTTGTAAGTAGTGACCACATGACCGAATGTAGAAGCAGTATTTAGCCCAACACTAATTCAGTTTGCCTACTCGGCGTAAGAACTCGGAAGTGGTCACCCGCGGCGAACTGTAACTGGGTCATTCGTGTTGGTAAAATTAATAGAATAAATATATGTTGGAGCAACGACGCATTACTCATACTCGGCACTGGGCATTTATCAGCGGGTATTTTACCCTAATTTATTTCACGTGACGTCTTCATGTTACAACGGAACAATAATAAAATACAGTTAGCAGCCTGACACGCAGCTTATTTATTAATTATAAGCATATTATGGTATTTTCCAATGACAGAAGCTTAATTAGGACTCGTAGATTATCAACAAAACAATGACTAGAAAAACTGTTAAATGTGCGCCATTCTGTCATCATTTCTTAATCTCAATTACCTTATCTATAGAGACTCCATAATTCAGAAAGCTTTTTTTCGTTTGTATAACCTTAATGTCAACAAATAAATCAGTTTGATATAAAATTAAGCTATTTCTAATACCTATTGATGCAATCGCGTTAAAAGTATGTTACGAAAGTGTGAATTGTCAACATTAGCATCGACGCGAGTGACGAAGATCGCAGAATTCGCGTTCATCAAAGGTCAAGCGATTCATAGAATGGGGACGGCGCTGTACACAAGTTTTCAAAGTTCACGACAACATTCATATCACTGGTTGTCAAAGTGTGCGATCACCAACTCTTATTTTCTTAGGAGAATGCCTTTAAGCTGCATAACCGCAGACTAATGAAGTCTGCAGCTAAGTGTGGGACATGGGACCATTAACCACACTTTCCTGGTTTCCCCTTCACACCCGAGAAGAACGAGCTAGTTTTTTATCGTGATTGTGAAATACGATTGTAAAAATAATGCTTATAAACCTTTCACGGACGCAGTAATGATAAATTATCTAATTTAATGCAGTCCTTCGGAACTTATTCGGGGACACACGTTTTAGCGATTCATTTTTATTATAAAGGATTGTATTAATATTAAGGTGTAAAAATTCGTCAAGTGGTTCTAAGAGTATTCTTTGGAAGTGGGCGATAGGAAGTCAGTTTGAGGACTGAATCCAAAACTGGGATGTGCCGTTACACAAGACTGTTGGAACTTACGGACGATAGGGTCTTTATTCGAGTCTTTCATCGACGATATGTTTCAAGATGATTTATTGTCACATTTATTTAGTTCCACATCTGGTCAATGTGGTTTTTGCATGATTGATGCATCTTATCAAGACTATAAATGACGTGTAAGTGGGTCGTACTCCGGTACGACATCGTGCATCGAGGTATTTTGCAGATATTGATGAGTACAAATAAGAATACATATTTAAAAAAAGTAAAAGTAAAAGCCTATGCCTAATGTCCACTGTAGGGTTGCTTCCGGCAATAAATCCAGGCTATCGATCAATTATAAGTATCGACACGCATGGCTAATTCGAGCTGTTCAAATTTCAATGCGCTAATAGAAACATGTTTGAAACCAATTACAACGATGCTATCAGAAACGTCTTCTTAAAATTAAATATTATATTAACAGCAAGGACAGTCGACCAGCTGCCTTATCAGACTACCTTAAATGTCAAATTTCTATAACCAATTATCAGCTTTATTTACTTCACATAGAGTTCTCAATCAATTGAGAATTTTTGACAGATTGGGGTAGGTTGATCTGCTGCCGTCCGTGCCTTTGAATACGCAATATAATTGGAGATGCAAAATAATTGCATTTAAATAAAAATAAATATTAAGAAGTAGGACAAAAGCAGCTACACTAACGGGCAGGGATATGGTACATAGATACTTAGTTCCGTGTAGTGCAATTGCATGTTGCGCTTGCGCCGAGAAAGCCTGAAGAAAGCTGGGCTGGTGCGCTGATGAGACCGCGTGGTGCCAGTCCATACTCATTTGCATCACCGCCATGGCATTATGGTGTCACTTCCTCGGCTTGTTAATATATTGCTCCAATGACGACAGAGACCTACATACAGCAATAGTACAAGGAGGTATTTTGATTGTGTTTAATACAGTCAAACAGATTATCATAAAAAATTTAGCAGTCCACGTGGGATATTAGGGCTTCACCGGTTCGGTTTGGTTAACATGCCGATTTTTCAGATCTTCGATTAAATATTTTTTTTTTAAGTTTTTAGTTCATTTCCGCAACATAACCGAAATATACATTAAATATAATGATGACTCCAGAAAAAATTATGTCGCGTGGTTGGTAAAACGAAATCGAAGCCAAAGGCCTACGACTTAACCAGATTTAAGACGAGATATTGTTCAGTGACAACAACAACACTGTATTTATAAAGACATTTTCACATTGTACACGACGTGATAGCACGCTGACCGGTGTCTGGCCACTCGCCGCGTCACAAATGTCATAATGAAGGGAGGAAGTGAAACAGGTTGCATCGCTAGGGCAAGGCGAAGTGGCGGTGCAAGCGGGAGGGGGGCAGGGTCGGTGCAGCCGCCGCGCAGAGGGGGGGGGGGGATGCAGATCCCTCCAACAGGTTTGACCGGGCTTCGCGAACGTGGAGCTCGTTCCGGGCGCTGGGAGATCTGCCGATGGCTACACTTGGAAAGGAGCATCGATCTCTTATTAGCACAAAGTGTACAATTTTAGTGCCCGTGAAACAATGTAATAATAATTGAATAGGTTTGTACTAGTATTTAGTGTAAATAAAACCACAATGGACTGTATGATATGTGTTAATTTATATTTGTCATCCGTATTACATATAGTATCAAAAACACCAAACGATAGCGTGAATTAAAACAGAAGCACTCCATCTATTGACCAAATTAGAAACTAACTTTTATTGCAACTACTAAACTAACCTCTTACAAAATGACGTGAACATTCCGCCCACCAAGGACAGAATGTCCTTCTCAACCGCCCACCATTACATCCCAAGTTAACAAATAAGTAATAAAAACAAAAAACCTTAACTATCATTAATAGGTAAAATACAAATTTTGGAAGTCGGTCGTTTTATAATAACATTTTTACATTTTAGCGATACAACTCTAGTTATCCCATCACTTCCGGGATGTTTCTCTATAATTCTACCGAACAACCACCTACTTGGAGGCAAATCATCCTCTCTCACCAAAACAACATTCCCGACTGCAGGTTCAGGTATTTTATGCGCCCATTTATACCTATGCATAAGATTTGTAAGACCCTAGACCACCGACTCCAAGCAACCCTTTGTTGTCCAAAAAACGACGGTAGCAACAAAATCTTACTATGTTTGTCTGTTTTTTTTTTTTAACAATCCCTTTTAATACTTTTATTTCTTGTGCTTACTCTGCAGCTTATGCTAACCTTATACAAGTATTTAAAGCTTCTTCTAATTTTAATGCACTAAGACCCTTGAACTTTCGTAAGACCATGTTTTTTCCGAGTCATAAAACGTCTGCAACTTGCCACGACTCGAACCAACATTGTAAGAGAAGAATACTTTTCTAAAATTAATTGATCTACTGATCCTATGTGATGAACCTTAATAGATTTTTCTTGTTCAGTTTCATTGTTCTTCAGCTTGGTGTATGTAATATTTGGTTCCAATAAAAACTTTGGACCAAATTTCCAAATATCCATTCCAGCCAGATCTGCAGGATTAATACCCCGGGATGCACAATCTGCCGGATTGTCCTTAGTAGACACATGAGACCATTGGGAGAATTCTAAAGTCGTCTGAATCTCCGCGACTCTATTGGCTACAAATATGCTTATCCAACCAAGCAAATACTATTGTTGAATCTGTCCATGCCCTGATACAATTCTTTGGTATGTTTAATATTTCCGCAATCTCCATCAATAACTTAGCTACCAAAACAGCCCCACATAACTCTAAACGCGGTATGCTCACTTGTTTCACCGGAGCAACTCTGGTTTTGGCACTAACTAGTGTAACATGAATCTCCCCCCATGCATCGATTACGCGTAAATAAACCACAGCAGCGTAAGCAACATTCGATGCATCTGAGAAACCATGCAACTCAACTACAACGTCGTCTGATCGAGAGGATACCCATCTTGGAATACGAAACTCTACCAAGTGTGCCAACTCGCTACGGTAAGTAATCCAGTCATCTACCATATCCTTTGGAGGTTCCTCATCCCATCCCGTTCCAGCAATCCATAGTCTTTGTATAAATATCTTTGCTTTTATGATGCATGGTGCTATCCATCCTAACGGATCGAATAGACGCGATACATCCGATATAATTTTTCTTTTTGTTACAGGTGCGGTTAGCGGCGGCAAAGTCACCGAGTACTGAAATTCATCATGGATCCTGTTCCAGGTAAGTCCTAATATTTTTATAACATCATTTAGTTTAAGTTCAAAATCCCTGCTTTCTTTCCCTTCCTTGTCTTTTTGTTCTGTTTCCTGTTCATTTAAAACCCTTAGTAACTCTTCTTTATTAGTTGACCATTTTTGTAGTATAAATCCACCTTCCTTTAAAAGTTCATTCATTTCTTTAATAAGTTTTTTACCCTCTTCCATTGTTTCACATCCACTCATTAAGTCATCCATGTAAAACTCTTTTGCTACTCTCTCTGCTGCTATTGGATACTTGTCCTTATAATCGATTGCAATTTGATTAAGTACCTTTACAGCTAGATGCGGCGCCGAAGCCGTGCCGAAAGTCACTGTAAGTAATTTATAATCGCGTATTTCTTCTTCTGGATTATTTCTCCAAACTATACGTTGATAATCACAGTCTTCATCAGCTACTCTAACCATGCGATACATTTTGACAATGTCCGCTACGATACAGATAGGATATCTCCTCCAGTTCATGATTAAATGACGTAAGTCAGGCTGCAACTTTGGCCCAACTAGTAATGTATCATTTAATGAAATCCCGTTTTTATTTTTGCAGGATGCATCAAACACCACTCTCACTTTCGTAGTAGTTCTCTCCTCTTTTATCACAGGATGATGTGGTAAGTATACTGCATCTTCTTTAGTGTTATCCGGTTTCTGTATCAACTGCATGTGATCCAACTGTAAGTATTCATTAATTACTTCTGTGTACCTTTTCTTTAGCGTTGTATCTGCAGCAAACCTCCTTTCCAAACCTTTAAATCTTCGAACTGCTATCTCACGTGATTCTCCATGTTTACAGGAAGGCACCTCTTCTTTGAATGGCAACTTGACAACGTATCTTCCGTCTGCAGTGCGACGAGTTGTTGCTGCGAAGATGTCCTCACATTTTTGTTCTTCAGATGTTAACCTCTTTGAAGTCAATAAAGGTTCAGTTTTTAACTCCCAAAAGCGTTTTAAATCAATATCCTCAACACAAGTATGCAATACTGTAATACGACTTTCGTCTGTACCTATATTTGCTGGTCCTGATAATACCCAACCAAGTGTAGTACACTGTGCTACTGGTGAACCCATGGGACCCCGTAACACACCCTCCTTTAAGATGTGACTATATACTTCTGCTCCTAGCAGGATATCAATTTTGTTAGGTATATCATATAGTGGATCAGCTAAGTACACCTGAGATAATTCAGCCCAACTATCTAAAGACACCCTTTGCCCTGGTAAGTGTGAAGTGATGTTACTTAAAACAAACGCCTTCACCTCAATCTCAAAATTCGGATCGGCTAAAGACCTCAATCGCAATAAAACCATAGATCTGGATACCATAGGCGCTTTTTCACCACCTAGGCCTGAAATCATATTTGTCACAGTTATTTTCTTTAATCCCAAACACTGAATTGTAGACTCGGTCACAAACGATGCTTGAGAGCCCTGATCTAATAAAGCCCTAAAAACCTGATATTGCCCTGTTTTGGCTTGAACTTCAACCAGTGCAGTTGCCAACAATACATGACTGTTCTTACTTTTAGAACAACAAGCCATATGATTCACCGTTTCAATTGGTAAGTCCTGTTGTGGACCTTTGACCTTATTAATCTTTTCCGATACTTCTGGAACTGCTTGACCTACAAACCCTGAACCAACAGTCGAAGCCGGAATATCCCTTGGGTGGAGTAAAGAATGGTGGCGCCTTTTACACACTCTACAGTTAATGGGTGTTCGGCAAAATTGTACACCATGATTGCTCCCTAAACAGTTAAAACATATTCTATTTTTTATTACAAAGTCACGTCTGTTTTCATACTCAATATTTGCAAACTTTTTGCAAAAACACAATTTATGTTCCTCACCACAGTATTCACAAGACCACTTTTGAACATTAGTCGTATGTAAAACCTTAGAATGACTAATATTCTGACTATTCTGAGTGGGGCGTGCATTATAAATCGGTTGTTTATTTACATATTTAGGCTCGATACATTCCAAAGCACGAAATCTATCATACAAAAAATCCTTTAATTGCTGATAAGTAGGCAAACCATCAGCAGCTACATTCTTTGCAATATGCAGCTCCCATTCCTTGCGTGTCTCGGGGTCAAGCTTTAAACTTAACAAATGTATGACAATAATGTCCCACGTAGACACATCTATTCCTAAATTAGTTAAAGCACTAAGACATTCTGACGTAGTGTCAATCAATTCTTTTAATACATTCGCCGATACACTAATAGCATTTTTTTGACTCAAAAACCGTTTCAAGATATTATGGGCGAGATACTTTTTATTACTATATCTTTCCTCTAGAAGTTTCCAACAATGTTCGTAATTAGCCTCGGATACAGGTGTATATCTAATAAGCTGTTCAGCCTCTCCCTTTAAATAACCCTTTAAATACTGTAAACGTTGAACATTGTCTAGAGACTGATTCTTGTGTATCATAGAAACAAAGAGATCCCTGAAAGTAATCCACTCAGTATAATTACCTCCAAATTTTGGAATCTGGATTTCAGGTAACTTAGGTTGAGATTGTGGCGAATGACTTGACTTACAAACATCAACTTCTGGTTCTTTGGGAAAAGTAGATAGACATCTAGTTAATTCACCTTTATACTCTAAAACCAATTCTTCTGTTGTATAGTACACATCCTTAACTACATAAGTTTGCACATTTAACAATTTAGGATCTGACTTTTGCAATAATTCTTTATGACCCTTCTTAAAATCAGACCACATCTCACTCAATGCTTCCAATCTGCCATCTATGTAATCCCTGGTTAACCGCTCTTTAGGTGACTTTTTAAAATTACTTCGAGCTTTCGAAATTCTAGATGATAAATCATCTTGATAGTTAATCAGAGAATCCATATCTGACACAATGTTTAAATAATCAGATAAAACTAAATGAAATTAAATCACAAATTAACTTTGAAAATAAAATTATAAGTATGAGTTCACTTCTCGAAATTTTTACAAGTGTTTTTTAAGAAAACAGAAAATCGGGCATGGATTCCCCGTACCTCCGTTTTTAGCGCTTAAATTCTAAGTCCCTAAATCAATTGCTAAAATTATTCTAAGTTCTAAAATTAACTGTTGAAAATTTTCTAAGTTCCAAACTGCCTTTAAAAATGTCAAAGTACTCACGGTTTGCACTTCACTCACACACAGATTGCACAAATATCCCTCTTGATCTGCTGTGACGTCACGTCCCGTTATCCAACCGCTCTGCTCTAGCTCCACTCCAATTGCTCTGCCTTAGAGCTCCACCTCCAACTCCTCTGCTCCAGCTCCAACCAGCTGCAGCCAAGCCAACTCGTATCTCACGAGCAGCTCTGCTCCTACCACGTACTCGGTTTGTCGCAGCGATCCACTGCGAGTACGGGTTCAGTGGTACTAGCCACTGTGCACTCAAAAATGAACACTTAAATCCGTTAAATCCGCTCGATATGGACCAAATGAATAGGTTTGTACTAGTATTTAGTGTAAATAAAACCACAATGGACTGTATGATATGTGTTAATTTATATTTGTCATCCGTATTACATATAGTATCAAAAACACCAAACGATAGCGTGAATTAAAACAGAAGCACTCCATCTATTGACCAAATTAGAAACTAACTTTTATTGCAACTACTAAACTAACCTCTTACAAAATGACGTGAACAATAATAATATGTATTTTTTAAGTATATTCCATATTTTGTAAACACAGATGCGGACAATATGTCCCATTCTCACACGCTTAGAAACAGTCACCTTATATGTTGAATAGGTACAGGTGCAATTATGTATACTAACTAGTATATCTTTCCGTATTAGTTAATAGCTAGTTCAGAAATTTTATTGCTGGTCTATGCTTCTTATTTTGCTTATTATACATCTAAAATTATGCCATCATTGATAATTATGACCTTGTTTACAGAAAGTGCAAAATGATTACTCTTTAGTTAGCTTCTCGGTCAGAGCAACGATCGATTGATTATTCTTAATGCTCGCGTTTGGGTTTAATTAGGTATGTGTACCCTAAATTAATATGCCATCATTGGTATGACCTTGTTTACAGAAAGTGCGATTACTCTTTAGTTCGCTTCTCGGTCAGAGCAACGATCGATTGATTATTCTTAATGCTCGCGTTTGGGTTTAATTAGGTATGTGTACCCTAAATTAATATGCCATCATTGGTATGACCTTGTTTACAGAAAGTGCGATTACTCTTTAGTTCGCTTCTCGGTCAGAGCAACGATCGATTGATTATTCTTAATGCTCGCGTTTGGGTTTAATTAGGTATGTGTACCCTAAATTAATATGCCATCATTGGTATGACCTTGTTTACAGAAAGTGCGATTACTCTTTAGTTCGCTTCTCGGTCAGAGCAACGATCGATTGATTATTCTTAATGCTCGCGTTTGGGTATAATTAGGTATGTATACCTAAATTAATATGCCATCATTTATATGACCTTGTTTACAGAAAGTGCGATTACTCTTTAGTTCGCTTCTCGGTCAGAGCAACGATTGATTATTCTTAATGCTTGCGTTTGGGTATAATTAGGTATGCGTATACCTACTGGTAAACGCTCCAAGTAATTAAATTGCATTTACTGCGTTTATTTCCAATGTCCCATCGTATTTATTTGCTGCCTTGAGCCCGCGGCTACGTCAAGTTATTCTGTATCATCTATGATTGTCTTAAAAGCAGGAAAACATTTTTTTTCTTCGTAAGAATGCACAGTGCATTTTCATCCACATTGCACACCTCTACACTGGCACAGGTGCAGGCGAAAATCAATGCATCCGCAAACACGCAGCCCGACCGAGCTTTGCCCTGCTCTCACTGAAGAAAGCGCACGTGTATAGGTATTAATTTGTACCTGTGTGTTTATTAATAATAAAGAAAGTTGAGTTTCAGCCTATTTAAGTCTCACTGGCGGCCAAAGGTTTCTATCATTAAAATCAAGTAATAGTCACACACATGCTTGCCCAATACGGATTGGTCAGGTCATCGAAAATCCGAGTTGTGTTCAAAAAATCCGACACTTTGCCAGGAAACGAACCGAGGACATTTAGATCACGGCCTGGTACATATTTACATAAACTAGTCTAGAGCATCAAAATATTTACTTTTTGTCTTTTTTGTAATATGTAATTGTAAAGGGTTTTTCAATAAGGACGGGTAGATTTTGGCGGCCTGTGGCGGCCATCCTGTCCCGGTGACATTTGTCAAATCTTCCGTCCATCATTCAGCCACCCATGCCAAATCACCATGGCAAGTTACACGACTGAACAACGCGTGCAAGTGGTAAAACTTTGTTGATGAGTAATTAATTAATAAAACTTTTCAATAGGTACGTTGTTACCTAAGAGTAGCAAATTAAGCTGTACGCGACGCCCAATAAATAATTTCTTAAGTACGTGAGGGAATTTAACAATATGTTAAGTGGTAATTTAAATTCAAGTCAAGTCATGTATCAAATGTAATAAATGCGCATAACCATGAAAGACAATATCTGATTTTACATTCTGGCTTCTGGTGTACCTACTATAAAAATCAGAGTAAATGTTAATGAATCTCCAACAAGACAGTTTATTTATAAAAGAACTTGATGAAGAATCGTTTACGAGAACGACTGGTCCTCACGTTCAATTATTTGAATGAAATGCGTAAATATTTGAAGATAATTTTGGAAAGTTGTTAAAAGTGAAAATGTGGGTGTTTTTGTGCTAAATGCCGGCGCGAAAAACCACGTAAATCCACTGTTTGCAGGTGCATAAACTTCATTTATTGCAATTTCTGAAGTAAGTAGGTATGTGTAGGATTCATAAATTGACATTTCAATGCCCGCTTCAGTTAATTCACTGTTATAAACGCTTGTGCTTAAGTTACAGTTCAGATTAATAAATTTTATTTTAAGTTTACTTAAATGTGTGTAAAGTGTTATTTATGTAATGAATATGGGTTAAAGTTGCCTGAAATAAATAAATTCATTATTATTAAATATGTATTTATTATGAAATTATTTTTTTCAACTTATACTATTAACTCCTTACAATATCTCCCTGCTAATTAAAATCACATACCTACATTATATGGGTCCCCTATATGAGTGCGAAAGTTGATAGTTCGATTTTCATTATATCGAACACGCTGTGTCGATAATTCAGTAGTACGATGTTTTATTATATCGACGATTTGTTAGTGCGATGTAACGTTTGTGCGATTAATACGAGTAAATATTGGTTTTCAATCAGAGGGTTTTTTTATTTTTCGTTTAACATTTTTTGTTTGACTGTACTAGTTTTGGTCCGAGCCACCGGAAGAAAAATACTAAAAATAAATTAATCCGGCAACTGGGACCGCGGTCCGAGTTCAATGTGGTCCCAGTCGCCGGAAGCCTCCTCTGCATAACTTTTACCATTCAAAAAATATCAACGAGTTAGATCTTTACTATTATGTATGAGTGTTAAATACATTTTAGTTTCGCTCAAACGTAACCAATTATAAAATTCATTCACACATTCACACGTTTTTCCCAGACTGTAAATCACTTTCCACAGACTTCGAAACGAGTCACTGAGAGCCACTTACTTGACAGCAGCCAGTCATGTCAGCCGACAGGCTTGTGACGTCACACCAGCGGCACTTCACATCACCTCTCACAAAGCATTGTTCTAATCAAAACAATCTATAAACAAGCTTTTAATACAAAACTTCAGGTAAGCACAACACCACAGTCTTTATTTAATCGATGTTTGAACATTCTTATCGGATTAGGCCGTTTCGTAATTTGTTTTTTATCACTAGATTATTAACTAATCAACGTTATTATAAATATTTAAAAATCACTCTTTAAAATTGAATCGATCGATAGCTTTTGTTTAAGAATTTCAGTCGATTATTTTTGATTAAATTTAAACCTACACCCAAGTGTATGACTGCCGACTGGTTGCCACCGTTGCTTGCCGGTGTTTGTGTTATGTTCGGGCGAATGTGGGGCGTGTGAGGGCGAGTCGGGACGAGCGCGCGCCGGGCGAGACGCGGCGGACTGCGGGCGAGCCCCGCGCGGTATCGCAGGAAATATCTAATTTGATCACGGCGCAGCGCAGCGGGGCGCAGTGAGGTTTGACAATGCGGCATTTGTGAGAATACTGCGAAATATGCTGCAAGTTACAATTAGGTATATACCTTCATTTTAAACGGCTATGAACTTTATATAATTCAACTGACTTAAAAAGCTTTTAAAGACGTTAGATAATAAAATACCCAAGAGAGGTTATCTGAAATAAAAAAAAATTGGAAAATTGTGTGTTTCGAAAATTTGCTCAAAAAGTTCTAAAAGCTGTGCAACTTTTTTCAAATTACTAGTGTTTTAGTTGTCCTTAAAAGAAAAACTGATTTTGGTACCAACAAAGTTTTTTACTTATCAACACTCCACCTAATTAAAACGCCGCCCTATGCACATACGCAAAACTCACACATCAGCACACCATCTATTTATTTACATTTTATCACTTCTGTAACTAGGAAGACGGACATTTTTGTTAATTGCACGTGTAAGCCATATTCACATGTAAGCGACATGGGTATTTTATGAGGATTAGGTTCTGTAAACCTAGACCTAGTTCACTGGCGCGGGCTGCGCTGTGGCAGCTACGGGAGGCGGGACCCCGCGCTCGGGTCGCGGGTGTTATCAACTTATCACAGGCGCGGTCGCAGCCTGAAATTTTGGAGGGGGTCACTTATTACCTTTTTTTTTTTGGAGAAGAATGCGTTTTTGTACCATAACCGCAGGCTAGCTAAACCTGGGGTCGTGTGTGGGACTCGAGACTAAGCGTCCACTACCCACTAAACTTCCCCAGCCAGCCTTGTGGCTATTGACCAGCCCGGGTCACTCACTACCTCAGAAAAAGGAATCCTATGGAAGTGTTACAAAATCATATACACTCACCGGCAATAAAACTTGGCCACTGGGCTTTTTTCATACAAACAACTTTCACTGTAGCGTCTCATAGATAGAGAACTATTTGCAGCCGTGCAATGATTATTACGTCAATTGGGAGGCCAAAAGCCCGATTATCAAATCAGTTTCAAAATTTGCCAATTACCGCTCAATTTTCTCAAAAATTAAAACAATAAACCGAACTCAACGCTCCATACTACGACGCGATGTATGGAGCGTTGAGTTTGGTTTATTGTTTTTAATATAATATAATATAATAATACTTCTTTATTCATACAACATACAGTCCATGGGTTAGTAGAATTACAAAATTAAAAATAAAATTTAAATTATTGTTAATAAAGAAAAGAAAAGTGATGAACAAAATAACATATTATTGTATCATGTACCTTAGGGGCACCCGCTGCGAACTCAACCCGGAGGAGATGCTGGTTCCAACTTCAGTCATCGTTCGCACCAAGTGCCTTACCACGGGTGCATGCGAATCAATTGCCACTATTCCCAGGATACCGTTGCCACTTCCACGCACTCGACTTAATAGTGACGCCACTTTCTTTCTCACAAGAGCCTGAAAACCATCTATTCCAGCTTGCGCAAACATTTCAGACGCACTGCAGTAGCCAGGAAGTCCCAACAGCATCCTAAAGATATTGTTGTATTGAATGCGGAGAGCATTAAGCGATCTTTTGGTACAATTCATCCACAGACCACCCGTGTACAGATTTTGGCAGTGAGCTTAGAAGAGTGTTATCTTGACTTGGTCTGTACAACGAGCGAATCTGCGGGCCAGCATGTTACCACGGACCGCCAATGCTCTTCGCTCCCTTTCTACGTCAATATCATCTCTAAGGTCGTCGGTGAGTATGTGTCCAAGATATTTAAATTGTGTTACTCTGTTCAGCTCCACTCTACCAAGGTGAATTGGAGGTATATATTTCGGACACCTACCGGCGGCCTTAAAGACCATATATTCGCTTTTTTGACATTATACGCCAAACCATGTGACTTGGCGTATTTTTCACATACGTCCAACATCTTTCCGATCGCACCCGCAGTGGGAGCGAGCAGGACCATGTCGTCCGCGTAACTAATGTTGTTAACACTAACACCACCAATCTTGCATCCGACCCGCATCCTGCCGAGCTCCACTAGGAGGTCATTTACGTAGATGTTGAAGAGCTTTGGAGACGTCAGCCCCCCCTGTCTCACGCCGCAGTCCAACACATACAGTTCGAAAAGTTTGTTGGACCACTTGACATAGTTTGTTTGCTTGGTATACCAATACTTAAAAATATTTCGTTTCTCCACCGGGATACCCCTGTCCTCCATCTTTCTCCAAAGCACGTCATATGTCACGAGATCAAAGGCTTTGGAGAGATCCAGAAAGCAGGCGTATACCGGTGTGTTCCGATTAGTATAATACTGGATAGTATGCTTGACGCTCAGTATTGCGCTTACAGTTGATAGTCCGGATCTAAATGCGAACTGCGCGTCATGTAGGTTTAAATACTTGTCTAAACACACGTCAAGCAAACCATCCAGTACCTTGGCTACCGCGGTGGCAAGAGAGATAGGGCGATAATTTCCCTTGTCCGAAATATCTCCTGTTCTATTCTTCACTATTTAGTTTTACCTTTTTGAGAAAATTTAGCGGTTTTTGGCAATTTTTGAAACTGTGATTCGATAATTGGGCGTTTGGCCTCTCCATTGACGTAATAATCATTGCACAGCTGCAAATAGTTTTTAAAGTGACCATGTTTGTATGAAAAAAGCCCAGTGGCCAAGTTTTATTGCCGGTGAGTTTATAATTAATAATTATACTTATGGAATTACCACCATTCACCACCATTATTATTTGGCAAATTTTTGAGATTTTTCAATTTGACCTTAGATTTTGGGGGGGGGGTCATGTCCCCTGTGACCCCCCCCTTCGGACCGCGCCTGACTTATTACTGATGTTACACAAACGCTCTCAGACGGGAAACTAAAGATTACTCTGATCATATACGTAAGTGATTACACGGGTATAGAGAATGCAAGTCATGTTTTCTTACTCGGAAATGAAATAAACTAATCTTCACTGGCAATTTGAATGTGTCATACTGTGGTCTCTTTTTTGTTATAATATGTATATTTGTTAAGTACAATATGACACACCTACGATTTGTATGTGCCGCCCATGCCGGAATTCAAAAGTTGCAACTGTGTTTATAACAAATAAGAAATAATGTTCCTTTTTTTTCTTTGCATTGTAAAATCAACCTACTCCGTCCTGGATGTCAAATTACCACATACAATTTTCAGCTTAATGTCTATCGCATAAAGTTCTATTTAAATTCCAAACTTACTGTCCTGGCAGTCATAATGATATTAAAAGATCTTAATCGATGACGTCTTTTTTAAATGTTACACTTTCATACAAGGCATACTCCCTTGTATGAATGTGATGAAAGTGTAACATTTAAGGTTTTTATTAAAATATAAAAATTAGATATATTTCTGTAATATTTGAAAGCTACTCATCAGTAGGCCATACGCCGAGGCGCGTGCGGTGAAAACAATGATGACCAGCGAAACAATTTATTATGTTAATACAATTTCTCAATTAGAATAGAAATGTTTAATTTTCTAGAATCATTAAACTCCTTTCACTACAGCAAGTGTTGTACAGCTACAGTACTCATGACTAAATAAATACATTTAAGTTCAAATAGAGACTGTCAACAACTAAAAGCTCTCTTGTATTTAAGCCGCCAGGTCAACGTTTTAAGGTCGGAAACAAATATTACGACTTTCGCTTAGATGTAACCCTGTCACGATCTGTACGGTGTAATACCGTAAGTTTGTTATTGGCTATGTTCCAAAATTGAAGTAATTTTACTTGTTTTGCTCGACCTTTCCAACTATCGATTCTAGGGACCCAGAGATCAAAGTGGTACAAGTTCTACTTAAAGCAGCGAACTGAATGGACTTTCAATGAGACCTTCGCCTTGTTTTGTTTAAGTAAATAAACCTTTATTTACTTTATCCATTTGCTAATTCAATAGTTTCATAATTTATTAAATTGTTTACCTTGCTATTGTAACAAATAGCTTACTGTGCATATTGTTATTCTACGACAGTAAGTATTTTTGCAAAATTATTTTTTGAAATACCCCTTCCTTTCTTTGCTCTCTCTTACTAAGTTACGTTATGCACTCCTGTCCACACTGTTATCGTTATAACAACCTTTGCTTGCAGAGTGCTTGTCACCTCCTAAAGTAGTGCGTGCGAGGCGGGAAGGGGTATTTGTACAATGCCTACAAGCCTACGTGTCTATTGTTTACCTTCAGCGCCATTAAGCTACTTAAACACTGTTTTGAAGTAGGTCTATTTTCATCGCATTGGCATTAGACCACACATGTGTAGAATACATTGAAAGTGTCTGTACAGCATTTTTTTGTATATGAAACGTATTAAGTATTAACATTTGGCCACAATCTCACCTGATGGTAAGTGTGATACGGCCTAGGGTGGTACATGCTTACCCAAATAGAGCAAATTCACTCTGGACTTAAAGATTTCCAAGTCTAAGTAGTCTGCCATATTGAAATACATCTGATTTCATTATTCAGCTGTTCCACTATCTTTGCGAAATACATATATCTGGTGCTATTCACAGAAGTATCGGAAGGTGTAAAGGTTACTTCTGGGCCACTCCGCGCTAAGGTCAAAGGGCAGACCAGCCTGCGCCCTGTGAAAGGACAAAGAGAAAGTCGCAAGCGCAAGTATAGCTATCGGTGCGGCAGTATTAGCGTTTGGCACTCATGTTGATAATCTTGTGTTTGACTTGTCTGATTAAGCTTTTCAAAGGGTATACAGGCAACTAGAATTACAAATCGTGTGTGTTTCATATAACTGATTACCTTTCACAAAAATTCTTGAGTTTTTCGACTTCTTCGACTGGCCGGATGACGAATTTGCTGTTGTGGTCGTTTGTCATCAAATCAATCCGTGCTCGGCTGATCATAATCATGGTTTACCCTTGTTTGGCCAAAAATTGTTTCCCAAAATATCATATCGCAAACTATTTTTCGCAAATTTTCATTTGGCAAAAAAACGTTTGGCAAAACAACGTATAGCAAATTTTTTATTTAGCAAATCTCTTCTTTGGCATATTTTTTTTTCGCAAATTATTGTTTGGCAATGTTTCATTTAGCCAAATATCATTTGATCAAATGTTTTATTTGGCAAAACTTACTCTTCCCAAAATATTGCAATGCATATGATTTACTAAACAGTGTGAGTGGTGCATAAAATACAAACTATATAACTAGCTTACGCTCCAACTTTGAAAATGTAATGCTGCATGGATGTTTGTTTCACCTTGGACAAATAATTTACAGGTAATAATTTCTTAGTTTATATTAATTTTCATGTTTAATACTTTTTATCAAAATTTCCAAATGATTCGTTAACAATAGATTTGAACAAGCGCTTGGCGGCCGCTGCCGCGGCACGCTCGCTTCGCTCGCTCGCCTTCGCGCGTTGATGGTCAGTGTTCTAACCTAACCTAACCCAGTGACTGATATATTATACTTTAGGAAAATTCAAGCCCAGGGTTGTGCAAAAAAATACGCATCAGACATGACTTTTAATAAACAAGCAAAGTGTTTGTTAGCACTCAGCTATTTGCCTGAAGATGAAATACCGGTTTATTTTAATTAGCTACTACATAATATTGACGATCCGGATTGGCAAAAATTTGACCAAATATTTTTTTGGAATATGAAAATTTGCAAAATGAATCATTTGCTATATTAACATTTGACCAAATAAAACTTGACTAAGTGAAAGTTTGCCAAAAGATAATTTGACCAAATGAAGTATGTGCGAAATATACAGTTGCCAAAGGTCCATTTGCGAAATGAAACATATGCGATAAGTTTTTTGCGAAGTGAAATTTGACGAAAAGTAATTTGGCCAAATGAAGGGATACCCATAATCATCATCATCATTTCAGCCAAATGACGTCCACTGCTGGACATAGGCCTCCCCCAAGGATCTCCAAACCGATCGGTCCTGCGCCACCCGCATCCAGTGGATTCCGGCGATCTTTATGAGATCATCGGTCCACCTTGTGGGAGGCCTACCACGGCTGCGTTTCCCGGTACGTGGCCACCACTCCTTTCCGCCCCAACGGCCGTCAGTCCTCCTTGCAATGTGTCCTGCCCACTGCCACTTAAGGCTCGCAATTCTTCGGGCAATGTCGGTGACCTTGGTCCTTCTGCGGATCTCATCATTTCTGATGCGATCACGCAGGGAGACTCCAAGCATCGCATCGCCCTCTCCATTGCCCTTTGCGCGATTTTGAGCCTTTTTATGCGGCACATTGTAAGCGGCGGCTCGGCTGATGCGATATTCATAATTATGGGATCCGTGTCTTGTACAGTCAACAGCACATCACACTACCCTAATTTGTTAAATTTCTACAACCAATTTTCAGCTTTATTTACTTCATGTAAAGTTCTCTTTCAATTTTGTTTTTTGATAGATTAGGATAGGTTGCTCTGCTGGCGTCCGTACAATTGGTGTAGTTATTATCGGTACCAGTATTATTCTAGTACTGATGGTGCCTGTTTTAGGGTCAAACTTAAATGATACGAGTATTTCAAACATAAGTGGTTGTGAAATGTCATTAATAAAATCTGAACAATTCAGTATTCGTGTCGCACTTTAATCATGTACCTAATGATCACATGAACTTTAACATCTGCAATCAATCTAATCAGACCACCAAGCGCGAATATGATGATTTCTGACGTAATTCAAGCGCTCGGCGAAAGTGCGAATAAACATTCTAAAGCCTCTAGTGGTCGTATGATCACAACCTGCGCTCGCGCACTTGCACGGCCTTCGGGTGACCACGACAGGACTAGGTGCTACATTACCATCAATACCAAAACACATATTAAAAAGAAACGCTTTCAATAGGACTTTTAAATAACTTTGATAAACCGCAATTTGTTGTATTTATAATATACCCGATAAAATAACAATTATCTACCGAATACAAGTCAATATATTTTGATCATAATCAGCAAGCTGTAAATGTTTAGTAAGCTGTAAATGTGCTGGTAGGAAAAAAAGTTTATGACGTGCAAAAGAATTTCTTGGTAAATCAAATTGCAAAATAAATACTTTGACTTTGACTTTTGTTTTTAGTGATATTTGTGTTATTACATTTATTAAACTGATAAAAATATTATAAAATGTACACTAATCGTGGTCGCGACTGGTGTAAAGTTAATGCATTTTCGACTTACGATTTTTTTAAAGCTCGACTAATACATAACCATCCATATTGATATTAGCGATAGTATGTTTGTTTGTTTATAATACTTTTACTTCACGTCAAAATATGGGACACATTGCGGGATTATTTAGGAGCTGGAAAGTGTGAGCATAAATTATATTAAAAAATCAATGAGAATAATATTGCCCGCTTCGTTAAGTTACTATCTTTTGCTCTAATTAGTCAGTTATTGTACTATAGGTACCGCGTGTTTTTTTAGTAGTTGTTTTCCCGCAGCAGAATGCTTCACCTTCAATAGTAATAGTAATGCTGTGTACGCCTATTATAGGCATTCATACAAGCATAAATGTTTTTTATACATTTTTGTTACCACATTTTTTACTGTGTGCTTTGCTGTTGGTGTACCTTTAAAATAAATAAATAAATAAATAGTACATACTATCTATTAATATGCAGACATATATTTTTTGTTTTTATTTTATTATATTTTTTAAAGTTTGAAGGAAAAATGGAAGTCAAATAGTGGTAAATAGTGAATTATCATCTTTTTGATAAACGCGAAGGGCAATGATCCCGGCAAGTGACCATCCGCTACGAAGCTTGTACTAATAATTCGAGTTTCTTCAAAATCGTAAATATTTTGATTTGACTAAAAAAAACTTTATTATTCTATTGTACTACTTAGATAGAATCATTTTACTGCGGAAAAACAATAACTAAAATGTCTCGCAGTATAATGTAGTCCTGTTCCATAAAGAAATATCCATGGACCTGTATGTGTGGTCACCGTAACGTCCACCGAGAGCGAGGCTGTGTTTTGACGCGGCTTTCTTTCTGTCATCGGCTCCAATGAATATTTATTCAATTAGAGAGTGCTCGCCCAGAGCCGAGGTAACGATTACCGCGGTTAAGCGAGCAGTTGCGATCAGTGGCGTAGCTAGGTAACCAAGGGCCCTGGGGCAAATCGAAAAATGGGGCCCCCCCACTGCTATCTAAACTGGTTATGTTTTATCAAGTAAAAATATTAAATATACTAATAATTTAAAAATACTTAGCTACTTTATCATCAGCTCTTTTTCGTGCACTGCAGGGCAGGTAATAAAAATATTAAACAGTAACAACATAAATTACAATTAATACTTGGTGTAGGTATTGAGCAATAAAACGATATGGAAAAGATTCAAGGGTTTCGCCGCATTTTCAGGTTCCTATTTGAGAACCACTGGATAAGACCAGAACGCAGAAATTTTCGTCATCCAGTAAGCTACATATATTAACATACTTAAAAAGTCTATAGGTCATTTAGTTCCGAAGTTAAGCGAAAGCAAAGTTTCGCATTTATAGCAGACACTCACTCATTCACTCATGATCATCATAATAGAACTAGTGCTTCCCATAAACTCAGAGAGCTGAAATTTGGTACAGATTTAGGGTTTAATGGCCACCTAAAGGGAAAACTATAAAAACTAGGATAATCGAAGATCAGGAGTACCTGGTTACCTGGGTACCTAATTAGAAAACACAAGAGCCCAGCCAAACTATTAGAGATCGACATACCGCCTTTACAAAAAATATTCAACTTGGTGGGCCGCTTCATTTGATGTCAAAAATCGAAGGTCTGAAGTATCTGATGAAGAACCCTCAGCTGATCTCAGCTGTATTAGAGATAATTATGCTAACGCCTCATTTTACTATTGGTACTTAAAATCGACTGTCAATGCAAAAAATTAAACCGACTTCAAAAAAAAAACAAAAAAAAACTACCTAAAAACACTGAAAAGCAAAAAATAATTTTAATAAGACATTCATCAAATGCGCTTATTGTCTAAGCCTATTAATAACATTAAATTGTATTTACGTGCTAGGTAGGTACCTACTAATCTGTTTGAAGTCGGTGCCAAGCCAAATAGTAGGTACCCAGACTACGTACCTACGTCCGCGGATTATTTGTAACCCTGTATAATACATAAATTATTAGGTATGTATCATTTTTCATTACCTTTGGCTTGGCACCGACTTCAAACAGATTAGTAGGTACCTACCTAGCACGTAAATACAATTTAATGTTATTAATAGGCTTAGACAATAAGCGCATTTGATGAATGTCTTATTAAAATTATTTTTTGCTTTTTAGTGTTTTTAGGTAGTTTTTTTTTGTTTTTTTTTTTGAAGTCGGTTTAATTTTTTTTTAAAAAAGTTTGTTTATTTTTCTATTTTTAGTGTGAATAATACGTAGGAGTGAGTAAAACTCTCTCATAATATTGATAACGAAAATACGAGTAAAATAGTAGAATTGTATTATTTGACAAAGGTATTCATTAAGTGTTCAGCACCATTCAGTGGACCAACTAAAGATGCAGCCCGCAAGAGGGACATAAGAATTAAGAAGTCGTACCCTTTAGCTTCCATCATCATAGTTGTACCTTCCATCATCAGCTTAGCTGCAAAAGTACATGAAATACAACTAACGGTCCACATATTCCTACAACACTGAAATAATTATCCCCTAACTCCTAACCGTTAAGGAGTTGTACCTTCCATCATCAGCTTAGCTGCAAAAGTACATGAAATACAAATAACGGTCCACATATTCTTACAATACTGAAAGAATTATCCCCTAACTCCTAACCGTTAAGGAGTTGTACCTTCCATCATCAGCTCATCAACATAAAGTGATGTCAATAGGACGCAAAAACTTAAATGGCTTTAGAAAAAACAAGTAACGCGTAGTGTGCGCCTATAAAATTTGAGGTTTGCCCTTGATTTTCCCGGGATCCCATCATGAGATCCTGACATGGTGACAATGGGACCACCTCGGAACTATGCACTTTCAAATAAAAAAAGAATTATTTAAATCGGTCCACAATTGACGGAGAAATCGACGGACATACATAAAAAAAAAAAATACATACAGTCGAACATAGAACCTCCTCCTTTTTTGAAGTCGGTTAAAAACTGTGTCAAATAGGTAAATCTAATAACATAAATCAATATGCCCACGTTTCTACAAACAGAAGTGAAATCCCACCAAAACATTCTGTAAAAAACTAGCCAAGTCTCGATGGTGCTGCTTGTTTTTCTCTAAAAGTAATGAAATCTAGACAAGGTCGGGCCAAGTTCCTTACTGCGATTTCTTTATTATTATAGCTAATGTTGTGTGACTTGGCCGTTGAAGGGCCAGACGGGCAAACGGTCGTAACCTCGACTTCAAAGGGCCAAAATGAGACACTAGCGTCCAATTACCAATACTAGTATGGGCTAATATCTCGCTTAACAAACATAGGTAGTTACAACAGATATAACATTATATGTAAACAAAATTGACTTGTACCCACTAACGTATAAAAAATGTTCAACGGCAAAGTTACACAACATTAGCTATAATAATAAAGAAATCGCAGTAAGGAACCTTAGACTTGGCACGACTTTGTCTAGATTTCATTACTTTTTAGAGATAAACAAGCAGCTCCATCGAGACTTGGCTAGTTTTTTACAAAATGTTTTTGGTGGGATTATATTTACAATCTTTTTCTAGCTTTAGTTTTCGCAAAAGTATCAATGACTTCAGTTAAATCCACGCTTTAGCTTACTTACTCCTGATACAGCATTAATTTTTTTATCGTTCTCAAAAAAAAAAACTTGACTCAAATTCACAATAAAACGCACATCGATGAATAATAAAACGCACATATCGCTATCCGTCAAGTTGACAACACTGCCAACCCACAGAAAGTATTTAGGGGAATTTCGAAGGTACAAAAACTTTCAAATTTCTCTCAACTGAGTTGCCATGATTAAAGTCGGGTTGCAACCTGTCATATTTATTTTGAAAATGGGAGAAATTTTCAAAAGTTCAGTTCGATCGAGATTTTCTGGTAAGAATTCAAGGGCCCCCTGAGCTTGAGGGCCCCGGGGCACTGCCCCGCCTAGCCCCTGGGTAGCTACGCCACTGGTTGCGATTGTAACATGGATGGGTACCGTTACAATTAGCAGCTTTTGTGAAACGCTAGTAACTACAAGAGTTATCCTGAGATGAGTAAAGAACCCGGATTGCGAGTCTTTTAGATGGCGAAAAATATACTTTTAAATCAGGGAGCGAATACAACTAGAGAGGAAATATCAGTATTTCCTGTAGCCTTTGGCTTAATTAAAAGGTTCGAAAAGCATAATTTACGCCAGTGATTTGAGCGATGCTTTGGCAAGAAGTAAGTGACATATTATAAAAATAAAATATAATCCTCGAGAAAGGGACACAGTCTTCTAATGATTAGTACTCGTATTTACACAACTAAGTGCGGAGTCAAGTTACGAAGACATAATTTCTTATTTATGAAATAATATACCATCGAATGAAAAATACAGATACAAAGAGATAGCGGCGTGACGAGCGGTTATTTCCACCATCGCATGAAGTATCGCGCTCTTGTCAACCAGGCGGAACCGCTGATATTTGTTACAGATAATGTCTTACAAGTGTTTATGTTGTCATTTTCTTCCGCATTTTCATTAACAACGTACTTTCTAATATGACGCAATACATGAAATAAATCTTTCTCATCACCTTGCACCATGATCCAGAATTTGACAAGTCCAATTATTACGTTGGAGCGACTGACCTCTGACCTCCGTAACACTTAACAGGGGACCAGACCAATTGGATCATGGCTACACAACCTATCGACTGTGCAGGTTTCCTCACGCTTTTTTTCGTCACTGCCGACCTAGTGGTACGGTGGTGGTAACTACGCACATAGAAAAATCCATAGATTCGAACATTCGACCTCACGGATGTGAATTGACTTTTTATACCACCGCCCATATTTTCTATATTTTGAGGAAAATCTGACCTCAACAGATGTGAATGTCTTTTCAGCAAGAGTTTAAGCACCAATTTCACGCAAGGAAATTACGACAGAGTCGAACGACTTGCATACAAATGTATTTCCTTTACCGGTCGGAAAATCCCTCCTTCAAAGGATTTTCTCCCGCTGCCGCTGCCGCGAAATTCGAGGTTGAGGCCTTAACACAATTGACCCTGCGCGTCCTATTATTTTTACAAAAGGAGGTTCAATCGTGAGCCGTAAAAAGGCAAGTAGCATTATCACTAGCCTAAGTTAGTGTTTATTGCTGGACGAAGGCCCTCTCCAATAAACGCCTACTCTTACTCTCTTACATTTAACACATCCAAAATTAACCTGCAGCCTTTCGAGATCGGCATCTATGTAATAATCATCAGATATCAGGCTAGTTATCTATCAATTAAATTTTGCTTGTAGTCGGGTAATTATTCAAGATTTACTTATCTCAAAATCAAAATGTAAACAAAATCCTTGTCCATTACTTATCAGTTTCAGATAAATGAAATCTAAACAATAAAAGACCCGTGTGAAAACTGTGAAAACATCAGCTTTAATGAATATGCAATGACTAATAAGGTTTATCTAAAAATCAGTTAACATGTCGATAACAGATGACGACATTACTAATCGAAGGACTACGCTATCGGTACAGATTATGACAGGGTAGGTAAAAATATCCCACTATTTCTTTAAATTTTATTTTTTATTTGCAGTGTGTGTGTGTGTGTTTTATTTTTATTTAATTACATTTTGAAACATTTGAAAAAACCCTTGTCGAAAAAGCGATACAAACGATATTATTACAAATTTTGCTCCTTATGAGAAGAAACTGACTGACTGCTGAAAAACCGTGTAATCCGTCATGTTTTAAGTTATGACTTGAAATGTTTAGTGCAATAAGAAGTGGATTCTGTAAAACTACTGTGTGCTAGTTAACTTATAAATCGTCAACGTATCGGAATAAATCAATATTTCCGCAGAAACATAATCTAATTTTCGCACATAAATGTGAACGTAATCATATTATTAGACCTTGCAAAACAATCACACGCAAATAAATTCAATCACACACATTACATCACTCGTTTATCGAATTACAATGTAGCATTTGCACTTTAAAGCTATTGTAGTTATAATATCATCATTATACATAGATTACAGCGTTTATTGTGTCCAATGAATTACCCACGTAACGCGGTGTGAACACATAAGTTCGATCATTGCATACGTGCACTAAAGGTATAGTCGTCAGCACATCATTATACCCTAATCTGTCAAATTCCTACAACCAATTTTCAGTTTTATGTCAATCGTATAGAGTTCTATTTCCATTAGGACTTTTTGACAGATAAGGGAAGGTTTATTTGCTGCTGACTTTACTGCTTTCGGATTGGAATTTGCATGCATAGTTAAGAATGACTAATGGAGTGCACCGATCACCTGAAAACAAACTGGGGCACTTCATGGAATATTCTAGTGCCCAAGTATACTGTCTATTTAGATACTGACTAAAATAGGTGTCTATAAGAATAATCCAGTGACTGGAAAATACTAATTTAAAGTTGAGCTTTTGATAGGAATACCGCTTCAACGCCTAGTGGTTTAAGTACCGGGCCATGGTTTCTTGTTCCTGGGTTCAAATCAATCTCCAACAATTTGTGTCGGAGTTTGAAAAGCTTAGGTTTGTCACCAAACCGCAAGATGGAGGCTTTTTTTTATTTAAGAACCACTGACTAGATAGTTTAGGAAAACAAGCAGTCAAAACAAATATTATGACACAAAATAAGTCTCGCCATTCCTCCTACGATGCTTTCACTATAGATAATAAAATTATTTTTCCTCGTAATCTTCATTCTTTGCCTCATGCACATCTCTATTTTCTATTAGCAAATTCTTTGCATTTAACACCACGTGGGCATTCTGCAAGTTAATAATCAGCAATGAGAAGTAGAGAAAGAGAAACAATAGCTAATCTAATGATTCGGTGGTCTAAATTCTCTGTCCGGCCCACGCAAGCCGCACGGTTACTTAACGCCCAGTCTCGATTCCCACACAAACTGCCGTAACAGCTGGGAAAAGTCATTTTAGCTAATAAAGACATTAAAACATTGACGACCTCGATGGAGTAGCGGTTAATCATAAGGTCGCTGGTTCGATTCCCGGTTAAGCGATTTTTTTAAATTGAAATGTTTGGAATTTTATTTTTAGTTTTATGTGTGTCAATATTGCTTAGCATTGGTCCTGTGTAGGACATCTCTATAGTAAAGTTATTAGTTTAAACGTCAAATAGCGTCAATAAACACAGACATAATCTCCGCATATCTATAAAAACTGATTTATATTGGAAACAAAACATTAGAATCGCTTGGTCTCGTCACACGCAATTCCCATTTGCGTAGTATACGAGGAACATGCAAGCTTTTCCATGTATGAGTAGGTTATTTATAAGTAAGACACGGTATGTGCCACGACTTATACATATTCCTAAGTGTCTTCAATTTTATTAATAATGCAAATCAAGGAAATATATACACTTTCCCGAAAATTAGTACACTGTGTCGTTTAGCCCCAAACTAAACATATTCGTAGCTTGTTCTATGGGTACCAGACAACGAATAATCATTATTTAATGAATTACTTTTAAATACATACATAATTCTCTTTATGTTAATAAAGCATTTTTCAATTATAATGACAGAATAACACTGGTCGAAACAGACATGTTCATGCACACATATTATTATGTTTGTACCGTGCGGATAGAATCCCTTTGATTTAATAACATACTTCTCATACCATTACACCAAATCAGTTGTATTTTTTTTATTCTGGTTCAGTTGGCAGACAAGCACGCAGCCCGCCTGATGGTAAGCGGTCACTGCGGCCTAATTCCATTGAGGGATACTTCACCAGCGTCGCTCAATGAACATCAACAAACAAGTATATCCGTGTTCCTTATTTGGCCCACCACATTTAGATGCTTCCCAGATTCATTTTGTCCACTTTCCATCCTTACGTCGTAAAAAATAACCGTGTCAAAGGTATTCTGAGTAAGCTTTGACGTTAGGTCAAAAGCTGTTTATCATGCGATTAATAAAATAAACCCAGCAACTCAACATTCACGCGTTATTCATGCCATCAATTTATTAATTTATTTAAAAATCCTCAAGCTAGTAATAGCATACTTTCGTAAATCTAGAACGTTAAATGTTCGGTTATCTAACTCTAAGAGTATCTTCCGCTTCCACGTTTATCACAATTAAACCACGAATACAGTCTTATATCGTGTAATTAGCACCGGTCAAACTGTGTTTTAGTAGTTTTTAAGTGACCTCTTCCAAGATCTGACATGGATTCGCAGCATTTAAGATAAGACCAATTATATAGTTGCTATAATATTACAGAGTAAAGTAAAACAAAGCGTTATAAATGCGAAGGTTTGTGAGATTAAATGAATGAATGTTGCGTTTTCACGCGAAAATTACTTACTTTTTGACAATTAAAACGCGGGCGAGAACTAGTAGAAGATAGTAAAGTAAGAAAGAGCGAAGAAGAACCTATGTGATGAATGTAAAAGTGTACCTTTGTTTTGTTTTCACGTCACACAGAACCGATGTTGATACATTTGACACGGAGAAAAAAACTGAAAGAATTCTCATTCTACGAGACCGCAGCTGACAGTCAATAAATAAATAAAAAAGGATTGAATCACACATTTAAACGCTTAGGAAGACGAATTAATCCAAGCAATGAATTCCAGGTTTGTGTACTATGGTAAAGGTAAGTAAGCAACTCAACCAATATGGACGTCATTACTGCCTGCTCCGACCACTGGACCGAAACTGGTTATTTCGCCGCCAAGGTTACATTGTCAGAGTCAATTAAATACAAAAATATTGATGTTAATACATTTAATTACCTTAGGGGCGGAGTTCAATCTTTGCGGAGAACGCAGAGCAATTTTCTGTACTAGGATAATAATATAACACAGATTTCCTCTAGACTTCGGCGTGACGCATAAACCCATGGCCTCGACTTTAAAAGTTAAATAAAAAATCTCTTTATTTAAAACGCCTCTCAAACTCACCAGCATTAAATTATAGAAAAGATAGTGAACTTTGTTCACATCGAAAACCAATCCCAAATTGCATCGAACTTTTTGAAAGTAGCTAGGTACTATGTAGAAATATGCTGTGT
This sequence comes from Mecyna flavalis, assembly GCA_949319885.1. Classification (NCBI taxonomy): domain Eukaryota; kingdom Metazoa; phylum Arthropoda; class Insecta; order Lepidoptera; family Crambidae; genus Mecyna; species Mecyna flavalis. Next base: position 14,151,394 of record OX439414.1, on the reverse strand, counting down.
TTTTGACTTTGCCTTGCAGTGAGATAGCCAGAACTTATCGCTCGGTTAATATTGTCGCTGATACTAACCTTTTTTTCTTTTTAACTAGATAACAAATGTAGAGCAGTAAACATCGGAATGTGTTCGATATTGACGTGCACACCCAACATTATAATTCTCGTGAGATGAGTTAGAAAGGTCAGCTGTTAGCTGCGTGGCGGCGTGGCGGTCGAACGGTACTCGCTCTGCGCGCGCGCAACTGTACACCGCTCTCGATCGCCTGGCCTGGATACCGGCCCACCACCACCCACGGCATTGCTACGACTTAAATCAATTGATGAGGAGGCTGGTCCATTGGTCGTGTGTCTTTCGGTCAGTTCCTGTACTGGGCCGTCTAGGTGGGTACACCACCGCAGTGCCAGAAATTTTCCCGTGAAATAGAAGTGTGTCAAGCAATGACATTCAATATACAATGTATATTGAACGTCATTGGTGTCAAGCACTTCTGTGTTTTGGGGAAAGGGCACTGAAGCTAGTGAAATTACTGGGTATAAGTATAAGACCTTATAACTGTCGTCTCGGTGTAGCGGAGGCAGGGCAGTGCCAGACAGTAACTGCTTAGTTACTGTTTGGCACTGAACTGTCTAAGGGCAGACGTGGCGCTTAACAATCAGTGGTACGATCTGCTCGTCTTGTTACACATTGCAAGTAAAAAAAAAACCGAAAGGTCTCAGAAACTGTCGAAAGAACCTATCTGCTTAGGGGAGAGGGTTGGGTAATTCATGAAAGGATCTATACAGGAGAAGTTAAGAAGACTAAAATAGGAGACTTGGATAATTCAAACAGTCGACTTATACTTGTAAGTATCTACCATCAATGATTGATACGAGTATAACTTTATCAATCTGATTCCAAAGTTATCCGAATATCATAATATTGGTCAACGTCACATAAATTCATCTGATCCCAAGTTATGAAACGTAATCACTTGTTTAATGGGTAGAAAAACAAAAAACTGCTACTGTTGCGCCGAGTCGGCTTCGAAATCTAGGTAATTAACTACGAAATACCACATACCGCATCGAACCATTATAAGACTAGACTGGATTTTATTTTCTGCATCACCGCTTTCTGAATTATAGGAAGAAAATACTCATATTTCCATGAACAATTAATTCCTTTAATTAGATAAAGGGAATGTTAAACATTTGCGTCTTTCCATAGTTGTTATAAAATCTGATAACTAAAACAATCGGCGTATTGGCCAATAAAGATCAAAGAGGGATACGCGGCGTTCCAACAGTTTCCTTGGCGAGTTTGACCCAGAATGAAGCAGTGTAATCTCCTCTCGGACACAATAAAGAGTCAGTGAGGAAACTCTGCAGAACTTTGTAGTACTACACGGACGATTTCGATTTATGCTATTTAAAATTGATAATATTTTTAGACCATTTCGAATCATATTAAGCTCAAGCTCAAGCTCAAGCTGAGGTGGATCCAAATGGCCATCTGTTTTTTTTCTGTTATATATACCTATTGTTTATGTTTAACTATATATTTTGTAAATTGTAGCTATTTGTGTTGCAGCGCGGAAGCGTTGCTAGTGTCCTGGGTACTTTTCCCATGGACAGAGACCTCGGCCAAATTTTTTATTTATAATTATTGGGATTCTCGGCGTTAACATATCGAGTGATGTTCAATTCCGCGGTCATCTGGAAGATAAGGCCAAGTTGGCTTCACAAAAGTTAGGTGTCCTCGGTAGAGCGAGACAGTATTTCACCCCGGCTCATCGTCTTCAACTCTACAAGGCGCAAGTAAGGCCCCATATGGAATACTGTTCTCACCTTTGGGCCGGGGCACCGCAGTATCAGCTTCTTCCACTTGACCGCGTTCAACGTCGATCCGATCGAATTGTCGGCGCCGAGAGTCTTTCCGCTAAGCTCGATCCCTTGGCGTTGCGGAGAGAAGTAGCATCTCTGTGCGTTCTCTACCGCATGTACCATGGGGAGTGTTCGGAGGAATTGTTCGGACTTATACCTGCTGCAGGGTTTCATCACCGTACAACTCGTCACAAATTGAAGTTTCACCCTCATCACCTTGACGAGTGGCAATCTACTACCATACGTTTCACTCGTAACTTCATACCACGTACGACCAAACTGTGGAACCAGTTCCCTGCAGCGGTATTTCCGGACCGCTATGACATGTTAATTTTCAAGAGACGAGCATATCACTTTCTCAAAGGCCGGCAACGTACTTGTGACTCCTCTGGTGTTGCGGGTATTTATGGGCGGCGGTGATTGCTTACCATCAGGTGACCCGCCTGCTCGTTGCCTCCCTCTAACATAAAAAAAAAAAAAAAAAATTATGTTTAGTTCTTTTATGTATATATTTTTAATGGTAATAACTAATAATAATTGTATGGCTTTAAACATAAATAATAAATAATTACGATTTGTGTTGTAACAGTCATGTTATATGATGGCTAATAAATGTTTCGTTTTTTCTTTCTTATTAATAACAGAATTTCAAGCAATTTTTAGAAAGGCGTGTTTCTTTATAACCCAACCACGATTCTACAAGCTAAGTATATAACTTCCACTGCGGGGTGTAATATTTAAGGCATATCTTTGCCGTCTCATCGTGGTTTGGCTGTGCGCGGTGGGAGCGCGCAGATCGCGATAGCGCGCACAATAGCGCGTCCCGCGACCCTCGCGGTTTGCGCCTGGGCCGACGCCGCCGCCCGCGGGGCAGCCACTACTCAGTACTCACAGGGCTACCGCCTACCATTTTATTCTTAATTAACCCTAGAACCACAACATGGGGTCATGGGTGACCCCACACATAAGTATTTTTATTTTAATTTAGCGAGTTTTGCACCTACAATCCTGTGCGTCTAGGTACCTTCCGTAATTGGTAATCAGTGGCCCGTGACGCATGGCGGCGTGCGCGCGCTCGTTAGGTTCGGAGATTTTTCAGATTTTTCAGTTCTACTTCCAAAACATGAAGCATGGAGATGTTTCATGTTTTGGGAGTAGATGAAGAAAACAGTGCTCAAGTAGCCCAAGCTTGATCAACTTCAAGTTCCCGCTGCTATTTATGCACTAGAGCCAAAGATAGGAAGGGCAGAGAGAAATGTGTTAAGTGCTCCAAAAATATATGTGCACAACACAGGTTACCTATTTGTCATCAATGTGTCTAGATTTTAAGATTTTTACTTCATTTTTGTTCCTTATATAGTCCATTCATATCCATAGAAACTTGTAAGAATTGTTAAAAGTTATTAAAGTTTGATATTTTGTACGTATCTAATCATGTTTTTTAATGGGGTCACCCATGACCCGTGTTGTGGTTCATTTAACTAAATTTGGATGTTGTAGTTGTAGGGTTAAAACAGATATTTACATTAAAACACAACACGGATAAAAAATCATAGTCGTGATCACGATGGCTGTAAATCATTCCAAACGTGGATTTTTTTGTAAAAATTTTGTAATAAACTGCGTAATTTTTTCCGTTTAAAGTTGTTTTATTTAATAAGTAAGCAGTACCTACATAAGTAGTCAATAATAAGTAGAACCTAAAGGTTAGTTCATAACATTTCTTTACATGTACATATTTCACTTCGTACTAGCCGAATATTTCCAGTATTATAATCAAGTCGATATATTCATAATTGGTAACAACTTAATCACCACGCTTGCCAATTGCAGATCAACTACTTAGCCGATAATGTCTGAAGGTGATGAGTGGCCAGCCCTGCGCCGGCGCACGCATGGCGTAACGTTACGCGGGTTACCGCGCGTGTGACGCCATTTCGGCGCACAATGCCCCGCAAGACAATCCGCTAATGACCTCATAATCATACAATTACTACACGATATAATTCACTACTGATTTTTAAGAAGAATTTATTGTTTTTAACGTCTTTTAATTATCCTGCATTACAGATAGGTACCAATTCATACTACAATGGATTTGACCAATCATTTATCAATTGACTATAAATATGTTTTTCAGCCAGTAACGTTCCGCTTCTAAGCCTACCCCAACAACAAAAAATAGAACATAACATTTTTTTTTTTCTTTCATGATGTATTGTAAATATTGTAATCCTTTGCTCTCTCATTTTGCTCCACTCATCACCAGTCAAACATGCTTGCCGGTATTACTCAAATTACTATGGACGTAACAATAATTATAATCTATTATTTTAAATGTCATTGACCTCATTATAGTATAAACCAGATATTTAAGAAGGCGTGTGTTCAATATTTGCAAAGATTGTTGATTCTTATCTAGCTGTTAATATAGAAGATGGTTTCAAATTCGATTTAGCCAATGTAAAGCTATACGTACGTGCATACACTATGTTTGCGAATCTCGGCAAGAGTACATAATACCTATATTATGTTTGTATGTATCCCTAACTTGCGATATTAAAAAATCAGAAGAATTGGTATAGTAGTCAGATTAAACTATGTACTGCTGTTAAAAAGAGGGTAGAGTGGGTAGGTAAGTTTCACATAACCTGTCTCAAAATATTGTTCTGCATTCTGCGTAGTAATAAACAAAAGTCGTTAGTTTTTTTAATCGTTGGAATATTTACAAAGAACATTAGATTAGAATTCACTTGGCAAAATAATAAACTAAAAATGATGTGTAAATAATAACGTAGCGCAAGGCCATTGGCAAGTCCACGGTCGCTACCGCTGACCGGCCTAATGCAATATTATGGCATCGCACTATTTCAATAAACAAAATTGCCTGTTTGTATCATTCGCTTCACCTTAACCGATTTTCAGCGAGCGCCGGAGCATTTATGAAATTATCTCTGAAATGCACTTGTACTGGTTGAAATAAAACAGACTACAGATCAACAAAAACGTCGAGAATGGAATAAGCCGACTTTCCATCTGACAGCCCACGCGACAAGATGATTTATAGTGGGACTTTTTAGAGTTCGATTTGCTAGCGACCACACACAGGTACGAGTACGAGTAAAACTAATATCAAAGCTTTTCTTATGTTAGAGGAAGACAAGTGTTTTGTTGGATTGTAGAGGTGTTAAAGTAGGAAATACTTAGGGAACTAGAAGGTCTGGTAACTTGTAGATCGTATTTTATAGCCGCGCTAATCGTTTTTATCAAAAAACAGGGCGGATCGAAAATTACTTTGGTTTTTCTGTTCGGAAAGTCTGAAAAGTCAAAACAAACTGATTTATAATGACCACTAACACGTGAGGCCTATTCAAACTTATCTGATCCATAATTTCACGTTTATTTAATGTGATTGATTGTGATCGCCGCCTAAATTGGACATTACATGCTCCTATAATTAGACATAGCGAAATGATTTGTTCTGCGCTCAGTTTACATTATTATGTTGTTCCATTTTCAATAAACACCACGTGGCCTAATATCGGCGCGCACGCATGGCGGCCAAAGCCAACCGATTATAATCTGTACAAGTATGTACTTACACATAGAAGTAGAATAGTTGTTTGTTCGGGTCTTTAGGCGTTCCGCACCACGAGTTATTCGACCCGCGGTGCGAATCGCCCAAGAGCTCTTTTTGAATAGGGTCATTCGCACCGCAGTGGTTACAGCGTGCGAATGGCCTAAATGCCTTGAATCAACTTTATGTATAATATGATCTTATGCTTGATATCTATAATAAGAAGAGCAATAAAAATATTGGGTCAAACGTGGACCAGATTCCCTTAGAAGTGTAGCGGATGGTTTTGATTTAAATCCATCATGATTTTATTGGGATTCTATTTCTATTTCCATCTTAAGTACTAGTTGCAGTATCTAGTCTGTCGACACGTGTGTGATGCAGGAATGCGATTCGGGTTAGTAGTCGGTGGGCAGTTGCCAGTTTCTCTCGGTGCATTCGGCGCTCATCCGTGACAAACGGGTTAATAGACGCTCTCGTGCGCAGGCGCCGCCACGCGTCTTGTGTCCGCTGCCCGGGGAAACTCGCCGCACTATCTGTCTCTTTCACTATTGCATTTTGCAACTTGATGGACAGTTTGATGATTGCTAATGTACGGATGTGAGTAGGTACGTACCTACACACTTGACAATGCATGCAATCGCAATTATGTCAAGATGTTTGTTTGTCATTAAGGTAAAGTGAGTATTTAAAACAACAAGGATGAAAAGGCTTAGCAGGATTATTAATGTAACTAATTGTAATGTAATTTCTTACATTTATATAATCCCGTTAACAAGATATACAATATGAAGGCCACAAACAAGAATATAATGTAAGTAAAATTATAAAAGTAGTGTAAAGTGTTAGTAAAAATATGTAATATCTAATTCGGTGCACTCGTTCTAAAGTTGTGCGCGCACATACAATTTTTTATAAAATAGAAGGTTGAAAAACCGCTAACAAATATTGTGAGCGTTCAAATTGCCCTAGTATAAAACAAAGTCGCTTTTTCTGTCCCTATGTCCCTTTGTATGCTTAAATCTTTGAAACTACGCAACGGATTTTGATGCGGTTTTTTTTATTAGATAGACTGATTCAAGAGGAAGGTTTACATGTATAATACATGCATAATATAGTAGAGAAACACTGATAATTTTAGAGGTTTTTAGTGTAAGGTCGTAAATAAGCACATATTTTGCGCTTACATTGCAAACGCTGGCTGAACCCTACCAGATAGATCAAAATAATGTACTACACTATTGTACACCTTAAAAAGTTTTACAAAAAAGTCCGCGATGGTATATGTCTATCTCTTAGGGATAACCCACAATAACCATTTTCCTTTTCTTATTACGATAAAATAATGGCTTATTTACGAAAAAGTGATTTTAAGCAATACAGTATTAATCCTTATCCAATAAAGTACCATAAATAAATTGTGCATGTAATATAGATCAATATGGCCGTTTACATCATGTAATTTAAATGAATAGTTTCGAAGATATTACAGATTTAAAATGCAGGGACATAGCGGTTGCGGCGGTACCGGCCCGGGAGCGGATTGATGCACGTTTGTTATTCTTTCACGTAAAAACTACTGAATTGATTTTAATGAAACTTTACAATAATATAGCTTATTCATCAGAATAACACATAGGCTACAATTTACAAGATATTCCCGCGGGATAACGTCCTATAGTTCACGCGGGCGAAGCCGCGGGCGGGCCGCTAGTTAACAATAAAATAATTTATAGGAAGTGACAATGGCATTGTTTCGCGGCGAATGAATATTGCATTGAAAGGTTGAAGACCCGCGCCATGCAACCCATGCGGACAGTTTGTATGCACCGGCGCGATGCGGTTCCGAGAACTGGCCGATGCAGTCTTCACGCGCACTTGGCGAGTGACGACTTGCATCTGTCAATCCATAGTTATCTATAATATAAAAATGAATCGCAAAATGTGTTGGTAAGCGCATAACTCAACAACGCCTGGACCAATTCGGCCAAAAATTTTTTTAAATGTTCGTTGGAGTTCAAGGATGGTTTTTACGGCGAGAAAAATTGAATTGATTGATTGATCAATTCCCACGGGAACGGGAACCACGCGGGTGAAACCGCGGGCGCCCGCTAGTACTAATATAAAAATGCGAAAGTAACTCTGTAATTTATCAACATTTGATGTAATGGTTGAGAAGACGGCTATTACACCAAGAGGTCGCGGGTTCGATCCCCGCACGGTATAAACATTTTGTGTTCATGAATGGTCTGTTTGTATCGTTCTGGGTGTTTGTAAGTTGTCTGGCACCAATAGTGCCGTAACGTACAAGCTTAATGTTTAGTTTGAAGCTGAACGGCGCAGTGTGAATACTGAATAGTATCCAGGAATATTTCATTATTTAATCATTTTTTATAGTAGCTCAGTACAATTAATGGCTCCACTAGCCTGATGGTAAAGATTCCATCACGTGAAGCAAAAGAAAAAAATCTTACTTGTGGCGTCTTGGACGGTGAATAACTGTAGAGAAAGAAACAATAATTAGTATTTGTGAACATAGATACCCAGAGATATTGGATGTAAAAAAATAAATAAAAAAAAACAAGTTTCGTCATCATCAGCATGTCCCAGTCCACTGCTGGACATCCGGAGATAGGCTAGTTAATAGCCACAAGGCTAGCTCGTCCTGATCGGGTGTAAAGGAAAAGCCGGGCAAGCGAAAAATGCCTAATGAACCCACCCAAGCTTCAGTAAAATGATCGGCCTCCGTCATTGAATCTGTCCTCATAACTACTTTTGGTGTTTAACTGTCTGTAACTCCGTTAATTTTTTTATTTAAATTATTTTTAATAGAAATCTTTAACTATCCAAAAGTATTATGCGTTGTACAGTTAATTGTTAGTCTGCTGACAATACGTATTAATCATTCCTTTCAACCAGACCACAGGGAATGAAGTCACGTAACAAAAAGTCTCAATTAGGATACTCCGCGATTGATGTTCTTTTATTATAACATAATTGCGGTTATGTAAATTTCCGGAGCTAGTATTAACAAAAGTATTAACGTGACTAAAGTTTAATGCGCCTCCAAGTCCGAAATCCGGCGTAGACACATGAATCATTGTTTACGACGTATTGTCGAGGAACCTCGGAGCGTCGGCGTCGTGACGCGGCGCAAGCCCCAGCACGCTCGGAGAGAGTCGCCAGTTGTGTAACCATCAGACTATGTACGCTCATACCACACCACTTAATATATGCCCATTGGCTGCCTTACCAACCCCTGGGATCCCCAGATCGATTTCCGCACGTAACTACGATTAAGTTAAATCAGCCTATTTACCTAATATAATGACCCACTGCAGGGCAATAGCTTCCACCATTTGTAACATGTCTTTACAAGTTTAAAATAAAATGCTTCAATGATCGACTTTGCCCACGTGTGGCATGTTGATAAAAAATAAGCATAAATAACTGTCCAGTAGTGTCCAGTTTCGCCTAAATCCATTCAGTTGCTTTTGTGTCACAGAGAAACAAACATAATGTACGTGCATTTTTACAGAAATTTGCATTTATAACATAAGTATGATAATGCCTCATTGCAGGGCAAAGATCTCCATCATTGTAATCAAGTTCTCGGTACGCATTTGCTGTGATGACTGTTTAATGAGCAAGCTAGGCAAGTGAAGCAGGAATTGAACCCAGGACCCTTAGATCACGGGCAAGTGCTTAAACCTGTAGTGGTTTTGTAACTGCATTTGCAAGTGACCGACTTATTAGGTAATGATGCAGTTAGCATTTCTAAACTAGTAGCAATCACGCATAAAGAATCTTTTTTCTATTTGATTATGCTTAATACATAGTAAACATTTATACATTTCACTAGAACAATTTCGTCGTCAAGAATCATAAGCAAACAAAGATTAAATAAAAATAGAAATCTTTTTAATCGATTAAAAATCGTGATTAGACATTAAATTGGTTAGGTACAGCTATTACCTAAAAGTTTTAAACATTACGTAGGCAATAGACAAATATGTATACTTAAGTAAATTCGTAAGTTCTTCGATAAGTCATAACGGTAATGTTGATTTTCCAGTAAATTATGTAAGAAACTCCAAGCATCTCTGCCAATTCCCAAAAACCTTCACAGATATAATTATTGTTAGAATAATACATGAGTATAATATCCAAGGCGCTTTCTTTACGACGAACAAAGAACATCGCAAAATGTTATTACTTGATGGAAACGCCGGTAGCCCATTCACTGGTTCAGTAGTGACAGTTATGATTCAACGGCCGTCGTCATTAAGAATCTCTCTCGGCCAATGATGGCATTAGCTTAACGCGAGCGCATGCTTGATGCAATGTTTTATGCAAATCTAATCAATAATGTACTTTTACTACGGATTAATGTATGCTTTTACTTTGATTATCGCATTCCATTAATCTGATCTTATAATATTACTTATCTCACAATGCGTTTCGATCTAGCCAAACCTGTAGATTTACTTAACAATTTTTTACTTTAGCTTACAGCATCGCATAGATCAGGTCAATGTATCTTTAAGCTTTTAGAAACGGTAGCTATTATACAAGGGGTTTTCAAAACATAGCAAAGATTTCTTCTTGGCTTTGAGATCACATCAAATCATCTAATCAGTGCACAAATAGTTTTGTGTGGGATATCTTGGTCAACATTATTACAAATGATATTTTTATTCCGACGGTTTCAGACCTTATTCTTAACATAACTTGACAAGATATTTTGAGTTAAAACAGTTATATTACAAACGATATTTTTTTTTGTCTCTGACCTCCGTGGATTTAGTTAAACAATGTGCGATTACTCAACTAGAAGATCCATACCCGCGACACGCGAACTCTGACTCCGCTTCATCAAAATGCATAATCTGTTACAAAACAATTTCCTCCACTTCATTGTTCTTTTCTTTCCAATGCCAGCGAGTCTTAATTGCCGGGGCCTCGTAACCGTTACATATGCAGGAGGACCGGTGCATTGTGGTGAATCATGCGTGGCAAAGGTGATGAGAAAGTCTAAGTGTTAAAGACTGCTTTTTATTAGGACAACCTTTACTCATTCTCCTCCGAGCAAAAAAATTATTAGCGACATTTTAATATTCATTATTTTATTAGTTAATGAATTTTGATAAAATGTCGCAAGGAGACTGTGCGTGCCAGCGAATGTCCTCGACTAACCACACACAGACAGCTTATGAGGATATCTAGTTATAACCAATATACTATCGTTAATTGTAAAATAATGGTTGTAAGTTTGTCCTGTATGCATGTGGGTGTACAGGATTAAATCAGCTGTCATTATTCTGTTTATTCTACTACGGAAAATATAAAAATACTGGTTCATCTAAATAATGTTTATTTGCTTTGCTATTTTTAGAAGATAATCATTTCGCTGTCAGCATCACAAGGTACGTAGTTATCAGTGTCGCGTGTAGATGATAGCTATAGATAAGACATTTATTCAACTTCAGCATATGCAGACATTTACAAAAACTGAGCTGAATTACACCAAACAAGTGGAGCATCTATCAAGGGAACGTGTTAGTGATCTTAACCAACATTTGTACCAGTGTTGTACTTCATTTCCCAAAGTTCTTCAAAGGCCCGTGGGAATGAAGTAAATGTATTTCGACTATATAAAGAATGTGTGACTGTGGTGGTATATGTGGTGTCGAACCACGGTCAAAGGTGGTAGAAAGCTGGCCGGCGCGCGCATCTTTCACGCGATTGTCTCCGCGTTGCGTCATGTGTTTGATCGGTTGCGCCACCTTCGCTTCTGCCCTACTGCTGCAAGAATCTATTGACACTCTCAATTTAATAAAAATGCCCTTCTCTGTTATGTATACCACATACGTGGCTTTAATTCATCCGAATCATCACTTGTGTTTTCCAGCGCCTGATAGATTCATCTTGTTGGGGTGCATTTTTAAGTGACCCTGTGAAGAAGACTCTGAATAACTGTATTCATTACTCATTTCTTTTAGGTAAGCAAATACATTGACTTATGATAAAATGTGACCTTCTAGACCAGGGTCTTGGGATTTTTCATAAAAAAATGTGTTTTGTTATTTTCTTACCAAATTTGATTTGTGATGATCACTAAATTCAAGAACACGGTTTAGTAGCACAAGCAACAAGCTTAAGCTTAAGTCACACATCATAAAAATTTAACAAAAAGGAAGGTCTTTGCCTTGCAGTGAGGTATTAATTGCCTTATATTGATGCCAATGTACTCGGTTTAACAAATCCAGATGGTTAACTAACGTGTGACAAAGACCCGCATACACTTCGTATTGATAACGTTTCAGGCCACCTTAAAACTTTATTTAGTTCAATTTTAACCGCGTCTGTTACATTGTCAATCTTCACACTCCCGATACTCAAAGCAACTCTGTAGGAAGCGCTGGCTTGCTCTAGATCAGCAATTAAAACGTAATTTCGCTGTAAACAGTTTAAGTTGTAGTCCGGACCTGTTTGTTACACATTCACTTTCCTCAATTAGCTTCGTGCACTACTTTGTTTACAATATTATTGCAATACGTTTTATTATTATTACTCGTAAACGCAGTATTTAAGTGCTCATTATGAAACATTTTGCAGGGGTTACGGAGGTCAGGTGGCATCATATAACCAAAGATTTCTTTCAATATTAGCTCAGTACATTGTGTCTACATCGCTTGATGGTAAACAAAAGCGGTGTTAACCCTTTCCCCGCCACGCTTTTTTCCGAAAATGGTGCCCCACACGCCACGACCATTAAAAAAAAAATTCCAAAAAATTATTAGGTTATACTCACCTCATTCAGGCAAGTAAAAATACAACGTTTCTTGATCATGTTTTTTTGTCTGATATATCAAACATTGGCGTGGTGGGCACGAAAATGGTTTGTCTGATATATCAGACATTGGCGTGGAAAAGGTTAAAGCAGTTTTGGCAACAGACAGGGGTCGTCAATCCGTCTATATAGCCTGAAGGCTACTCTTTGACTAAAAACCCTTGTCGTGAGAATTTATAAACCGTATAAGGTATTTGTCAATTTATAGCAATATATTCAGAATTGCCATAGTGAATACGAATTTCATAAATGTCAACAAAACAATCATCGAATGAATGATCTATTGCTCAAGATGGACTTCGCTACAGACGTAGGCAAATTGAAGGACTTTAGTTCAAATAGATGTCTCGAAATAGAATGTGTAACAAATGAAATAATTTCAATGTACTCGTAGGTATAGTGCGTTGCAAGTTTTTTTTTTTTTTTTTTTTTTAATTTATTTTATTTAACACAGTTACAGTAGGTACTTAATTACTAATCTGCCAAACTGCAAAACAGTTTGTCGGCAGTAGCTCTCGTGGATGGTAAACATTAATTGATTGATATTTGTGTGTAGATGACTTATGGCAGGACGTGAAAATGTTGTTAGTTCTAATTTTATAGTATTGTTTTACAAATACAATGTTTCACTGTTTACATGACATTACTGCGAATATCCGAAAGACGTGCATAAATACTCTTGTATAAAATTTAAACAAATATTTAGGACGTCTAAAACTGTTTGATCAGTTTTTACAAAGTCGTGGTTGTATGCTGCGAACTCTCTTTGCCCGATAACACTAAACTTTTATGAGGTAAGTGTTGGCAAAAGCTTAATGTTGCTTTTATTAGTTTATTAGTGTTTAATTTGACAGTATAATCTTATTGTTTTTATTTGGTACTATAAGATCATCTGCGTATTTTAACAAGAAAACAAATTTGGTGAAGTAGGAAAATATACAGCCTTTTTAGGATATTGTAACGTGTGCAACTCCTCTAATGTATGACGAATTAATAAATAAACAAAAGTTCTCTTAAATTAAGTACAACTTTATGAAACCCAACTTTCAAGATGTAAAATCGTTAATAGTATACAAAAATCGTCCCACGGCACAGTTCGAGGTAAATGTCCACCGAAAAAAGGTAATACAAAAATCATTCTTAGTAACGCAATTTAAAAGAGTGCATCAGGTTGAAAGCAACTCGCCCTGGGGGTGAATAACCAGCCTTGAGTGGTCATTTTCGTGCAAACTGGCTCCGCGGGGATTCGCCACCGCGTCACTGCTCAAGTGCTTACTGAAGCCAGTTCCTCGTAATTACCTTCACGTCGCTTGCGCATCGACCTTACAGAGGCTGCTTACTGTAAGAAATCACTGAGTAAAGGCTTCAACCTTCAGAGATTTTATTCAAACACCGGTGTATCGTATCTCTGGAGGGTCATCACAATAATAAAAGCTAGGTTAAAACAATAGCCAACTTTAAGGATTGTACTAAGTGTTTTTTTGTAGTGTGTCTAACAAAACCCATTTTCGATTTTAACAACGAGAAACAGATTATTGGAGACCTAATCCAAATTTGTTTTGCAAGTATAATCAGCAAACAGGTTATTGAATAGAGGCGTCGAAAACCATAATAACACTAGTTTAAGAAAGTTCAACACAGTTTTATTGTCCAGTTATTTCTTGCAAGAGCGTCGTCAATTTTACTGCCGTTAATTTAAAGTTGTTTAGTTTGTTTTGGTTGGGTGGCCTGAGTGGCCTCACTGGAGTAATGGACTATTGTTAGCAACTCGACGCTCGTCTATTTGTTCGTGGTTCCTTGCAAGCTCGCTGGGAGAGTTCAAAGCTTGCGATGAGTCTATTGAAAGGCCGGAAGATGTTTTTATGAAGGATTCGTGCGATGTTTTTTGTATCACTTTTGCAATTAAATTATACCTACTTGCTGCTATAATTTTTCCTCAAGATAATTACATCAACGCGTATAGCGAAACGTAATGTTTTATTAATAGCATCAAAATTATGTCTGTTTTGATGATACAGTTTTGCTTAGTCATATTTTTTATACGTATTAAACCTAAATTTTAGCTGTGTAAGAATATTATATCACATTTTATTTAGATCCATACCTTGACTTTATTATGTTTTATAGCATTTTATAGCTATAATTGTATAAGAAGTTTTAGCATATTTATCGTTGCATTTTCCTTATAAGAAATGTTAAAGGCATCTTGTCAGGGTCACGATAGATGCAAGAAAAACATTGAGCGTCTTTCACAATAGATTCCACCAGAATTGACAGACAAAAAAAATTGTGAAGAATTTACAACGGGTCTGTTACCTGAGGTGGCTTATTAGAGGTTTTTGCTCGTCGTTATTACTGCGGCGTGTGTTTTATCTGCGCACTGGCTCGTGAAATCAGTAAGTTCCTTATTCAAACCAGTCTAGTGGCGAGCGTGCTGCTCGGTCTTTGTCCATTCTTCGAAGACTGCCAATTGCAGTTATTCTGAATTGCGTCGTGTCTTTATGATTGGAGGGTTTGTCGCATTGTGCTTGCTGCATTCCCTGCACGCAGTTGCAACGTTTGACTTTGCCTATGTTATTTCGGCACTACTCTTTTTGTCACAAGTTGTACAAAAGTTTATAACAAAATACATAAATGGATTTTATCTTCAATCTCTATTATACATAATATTATAATCATCACCTTTCATCTTTCCGAAAGCTCTATTCGACAACTTGACTTATAATTTTATCAGTTAGATCTGGACCTTGTAAAAGTACAAGTATTCATCTTTTATCAATCAATTATGAAATCACATTCCATCAACGTTCTACATTAATTACATAGAATCTTAAGTTCAGAGATCAATGTATGATCAATGTTTTAACAACGTTTGATGATCTTTTAGGTTCGTATCAACGTTTTGTTACTCAGTATCAAGGTGTCCAGACAAGTAGAATCTAGGAACGAAGTCTTTATTAACCATAATTAATCTGGTAGTTGCAGATTCGCAGAAAAGGGTCGTGTTTCGAAGGGATCGGCGCGGCGATCAGTCGGAAGCTCACCTCGAGTAGCCGGTTAGAGAAGACGTGTGTCGTGCTGAGGCGGGCAGGGCGGGCGAGCGCTCATGCTCGCGCGGTCGTCGACCTGCGGCAGCGTCTCCGGTAACAGTACACTACACTCACTCACTCGCGACTGGACGTGCACTCGCGATGGGCGCGCGGGACTCACTGAGCCGGCGCCCGGCGGCAGTGCTGCCACCTCTCTAAGGCCAATCAGCGCTAAAAGCGCTTGAAAATAGCGCTAGATTCCGCTAGACTGCATAAACAAAAAAAAGCGCTAGAATCCGCTAGAATGCATGGACAAAAAAAGGCATAATAGTAAGAAATTTTTATTTATTTCAATACAAATTGTATTTATCACCTTAAATCTAAAATAGTCTTAATATTAATACGTATGATGGCTAATCTATTTCGATATCAGAAGGATCAGGTTGAGTTATTACTAAAGTTGACCGAATTCCTGAAGGTCCAGGTTGCGGTGCTTGAGGGTTTTGTAATTTCCATTTATATTTTTGGTTTGATTTGATCTGAGATAGAACTTTGTCAGGAAGAGTGTAATTAAAGCAAGTAGACTTTTTGTATGCCAAGCCCAATCGTACGTGTAAGATAGCATTAATGGTGTCTATATTCAAAGAATTCCTCAGTTTTGTCTTTACCACATTCATGGTACTGAAAACTCTTTCTATATCAGCATTGGAATGCGGTAAAGACATGACTTTGGTTGCTATTTCAAACAAATTCTTATACGGGCAATCACCAGTGGCATCTTTGGATTTACCGACTTCAGCCCAAAAGAGTTCGGTATCTGCAATATTCTCCCATTTCTGTAACCTAATTGTATTCCACTCTTGTATAATGTTATCCATTTTTTCGGTTTCACCGAGTCCCTCTACTAAATCTATTAGGTTTTGTACAATTCTGTTTTCCTTCAGGATTACAGAGACTGACATACACATTGAATTTTTCAAAACTTTCAGATTTTCTGGCAGCCTCTGCTGCAACTCATGAATGAGCTTTACGATAAAATCCACACATCTTTTCTTAATTGATGTCTTCTCGTCGTTGCGAAGATCGCATTGCGTCAACTCTTTTTCAAATAAGTAGCCCAAATAGGGACTTAAAGACATATATTCCCTCACATTTATAGTCTCAAACTCCATCCTTGGTTGGGATATAACTATTCTCGAACATAAAGATTTGATTAAATCAATCAGTGTGTTATAAAGGAGACATGGATCGGACGTTTGTAATTCGAATGTCTTGACTGCTTTTTGGACGTTGTCTAAAATGCCTCGGAGAAATATTAAGTACAATTTATTTTGTTGGTCATTAAACATTGCGAATAGTAGTTCTGCTTTGTAGCAATTTTCTTTTGACCTGACAAGATTGAAATGTAATTTTAGTTCCTCCCATTGGCTCAGGATTCTTGCTACTGCGGGCTCAATGGATAACCATCTGGTATCGCAAGTTTTTAGGATTTTTAAAGGCTCTTCTCCAGGATTGATAGTTTGGTACAGTTCCTTATAATCAAACTGACGTTTGGACGAAATTTTAAACCAGTTATAAGTTTCGCGCAGTAGAAATTCAATATTTCTTGGGATGGTTTCAATTGATGCATGAGATACTGCTAATTGTATTGAGTGGCAAACACATCGGACCAATATTAAATTAGGAAGTGAGTGATTTTCTTTTAATATTTTATAAACACCGGAATTTACGCCAGTCATTACAGCTGCGTTGTCGGTCCCAATACCAGTCAGCTGATTTAAATTTAGTTTACAGTCTTCCAACAACTTGATCAAAGCATTAGTGATAGCTTCTGCATTCGATGAATCCAGTTCTACTAATCCCAGAAAAGTAGAAATTGTTTTGGAGCTTATCATGCTGTAATATTTTACTATTACTCCTAGACATTTTTTTACTGTTATATCGGTTGACTCGTCGATAATCAAACTGTATGAGTTTCCATCAATATCATCTTTCAGTTCTTCGATAAAATGAGGAGCTAACACTTCTTTTATTATAGATGTACATTTGGTACGGTGTAACTTTAAGTTATTGGCAGATTGAGAATCAAAAAATCGTTTTATACATAGTTCAGTAAGATGATCTACAACTGCAATCGCTGAATGTTCAGCTATAAACATAGAAAGAGCAGCTTCAGTTTCTTGAGTCGATGAATCTTCACGGCGAAGCTCAGACGTGGAAATTTTACTCTGAGTGTTATCCAACACTAGTTTACATTTATTCACATGATGCGAGGACTTACTGTGCCGTTGTATATCGCTTAATTTTGCAGCAAAATCACGATTGCAATACGTACAAAACGCTCTTGTAGAATCACCTGGAAATGCCTTCAACCAATGCTTAAACTCAGGCTTCACTTCCCACTCACTCTTATATCGTTGTTTATAATATGTTTTTTTTGACAGTGGTACTTCCATGTTAATTAATCTCTTAGTTTCTACTATGCAGTGGAAATAAAACAATTATCTTATAATCTTAGAATAATAACGCTAATAAGTTTATGACTGTGAACACAATCACTTCCGAGCAAGAATGAACGACAATAAGAATAAATTAAAATACGTGAATAGTCGCCGAAAACAAAAATATTTGACATTCTAAATCCTACTTTATTCTTACTACATAAAGCCCATTGTAAAGCAACGACCAAAAACAACTTATTTTATTCGGGGAATACCCTATGGAACGAAATCTAAATGACTTGCGGTGTTGCTGCTTACTTCCTACTTTTTGCCGAGATTTCGACGTGATGATTACTACAGGTTTGTTCGGTCATAAAAACGCGCTATATTTTCCGCTAGGAGTTAATAATAAAATTTCAGCGCCAAGGCTCCCAAAAAAGCGCTAGATCTAACTCCGAAAGCGCTAAGGTGGCAGCACTGCCCGGCGGGCCGCGTGCGCCTGCGGCCTTGACCGCCCCGCGCCCCGCCGCCGCCCCCCGCCGCCCTGCGCCGGCGCATCCGCATCCAGGCCCGCAGCGCGCAGCGCCTCGGGCTCGCGTCTTCTCCGCTACATCAGTATGGGCGAAAGTCTACTTGCACCGTTAGGTAATTGCCGTGTAGGTTACCGTGATTGTGGCCGGTTGGTGCCACGCAATTATACGTACTTAGACGTTTATTCATGTAAAAAGACAAGAATTTATACAAGTATCCATGTAATACAGTAGCTGCGTCCGCAATTTCACCTGATTAGAATTTGAGATCGATGAAGTTAATATCAGCTATCTGCCAATGAAAGTTCCTTAATCGATTCAGTCACTTACCAGGTTACTAGAAATAAATAGATATACCTACTGACAGGCAAACCAATAATACATGATGAAACATTTTATTTGAGACCCTGAGATAGATACAATGTACTATAACAGGTTAATTTTATCTCGTTTTTACAAACCCTTGGACCCGGTCTAGAAGGTTTGTGTAAAATAGACTTTATGTGAGGGAGACCCAATTCCATACATCTGAAGACAAGTAGTATCGTAGTTAATCTTAGATCCAGTCTACTATTATCTACTATGTCAACTTTAATCTTTCTTCTTCTTCTTCTTCTTCTTTTCGTGTCGATGACAAACATTCACACAAAGTCGGCCCAGTACTCGGCGACGCGTATCGCGTTATCCGTCGATACTATCTATACTGATTAGCTCACTCAGGGTACAGGTGACAGGGCACGAGGGGCAGGAAATTAAGTGGCGCATGGATTGGGGCGAGAAACCACATTCGCATGCGAGGTCCATCTCTCCGGTAAACCCCCACCTGAACCTGTTCTCCTTGCTACGGCCAACCTGGGTACGAAGTCTATTCAGAGATTTCCAGGTTGACCATGGCAAATCATGTCCAAGTGGCAGGCTTTCCTTCGGTGGGACGAAGAGATCAGGCGGAGCAAATGCATCCAACCATAAAGCGTGCCTGGCTGAAGGCGGTTCAACATCCAGAGCTTGGACAGATTTTAAAAAGTTTTGCCGACTTCTCAATCTCTGCGGAACCTCGTTGTACCCGTGCATAGGATGTTCTGGGTATTTTTCCATTTTACTTCATGGCGACTCGCAATTGTTCTTCGTACCTGAGGAGGAGCAACACCGGCGAGCGGATATAACATTGGCAACGGAGTCGGTTTTAGGCAACCAGTTATAATCCGGCATGTTTCATTCAACGCTATATCCACCTGTCTTGCATGGGCAGATCTGCCCCAGACTGGGCACGCATACTCCCCGGCAGAGAAACAGAGCGCCATTCCCGTAGTCCTTAGGACGTCGGGCGCGGCACCCCATTTGGACGAGATCAGGCGAAGCAAAAGATTGTTTCGAGAATTGACTTTCTGCTTAAGATTTTCGCAGTTCTTCTTGTATGTTAGAGAGCGGTCGAGGGTAACTACTTACTGTAATCTTTACTAACACATGACGCATGTAAGTTCAAATTGTCAATAAATATTTTATAAAGAACATTCTCACAAATTACATCGGCACTTCTATTTGAACGCTTTGATGGATCATGGATGTGACAATAGAGCGCTCTATTCAAGGCCCATGTCTGACATTTTCCGTTACGGAAAGCCATTCTAATCCAAACGTACCTAATTAAAATTGGATGTCATAGTCAAGTAAAGGTTATTTTAAGCCTTTTCATTGCTGGGTAAATACGTTGAATATTCAAACATCCTATTTGTGGTATTTTATTTGTTCTCTAACGTCAATCTAAATGTTGTCTAGCAGATATTGCAAAAGATAAGATAATATCCATCTAAAATATTATGTCTTGCTATGTAAAATATTATACAAAATATTCACACAACAAGAATATTATGTGCATCATAATATTCTTACAAATTATGTACACTTGAAACGTCTTATTGTTATTATTACGAGTGCGAGAGCTTTTCCTAGCTACATTCACAAAAAAACTCAGCCGCCATAATTTCTTTTGTAGCGATCCGGTAATATTTATCCGGAAACCAGTGGCATCGTAGCATTGACGCTCCATTGACGATTCCTGGTGAAGAATGCGTCGATGGAATAGACCAATAATTTACTATGACTCATAGTTAGTAGTTATAGAAGTACTATTTTCCTCCAGGTACTAATAGAGACTTCAATTAGTGGAAGTCACCTTAGGTCATATTCCAAAGTTCAAACCAACAAAACTTCAAATACAATAATATGTTCGTAACGCTTTTCGGCGAGTGTTTTAATTTGGCAATCATTTGTTACGTTGTAAGGCAAGTTTAGGTATCGTCTTCTGTCCAGTATAAACAATTTGCATGTGTTTCCCGCACGTCGCTAGCGGTACAATCGGATCGAGATGCGTCTGTTGACAAAACTTAGAGTTCATCGCTCCTCGCCCGCTGAACTGAATCAAATTGTCTTGACTCAACGCATCAATCACTGCAACGGTCTCTTCTCTGTCAGTATCCACAAATTCTACCAATTTAGGAAAATAATAGTTAGAATGTGGGGTTTTGAGATGACAGCGTTGCGCACAGGAGTTTGGTGCGAAGATTGGCGACACAAGCGATTCTCGCTCATCACTGCAGATCCAAGTGGTTTTATGTAAATAACATAATACCCTTCTCTTGTGAGCAAAGCCAACATTTAACCAGGCTTAACCGCCTGTGCAAGCTGTCTCTACGAACTAACAGGAGTTGGACAAATTGGCACATTCTCTCGTAATGGATTAGTTTATAACGCCGTGCGTGCGTGGTTGTGTGGTACGCACGGATTTTGTCACATCACGTCACATTCAATTTGATCGGCCTTGAAACCACTTTTTGTTGAATCACAACACAAATTAAGCGGTGTTTCCGAGTTTCAACGTGCAACTGGTAAATTATAGGGCTAATAATAGAATAACTGGTTAACAGAACCTATTTACTCTGAAAATTGATACGTACGTCGATACGCGGCTCTCTGTGAATGGACGATAATGAATACACAAACAAACTGATTTCATTCGTATAGTGATGTTACATTCAATCTTTTACGTTCAATCAACTACGCAGGATATAATAGTGCCTATGTGAGTGCGCAAGCACAAGTGTAGGTACTCCCTATTTCCTTATGATAGCACAGCAGTCTCACACGACAAAACTATCAAATAAAGATTAGGCGAGGTCTAAACGGCTTCACGTGTTTTTAATAAAGGCACGGGTTAGATTTTACCGTCAACTTCAACTTTACTGAAAAATCCAATCACGAATTGATCCAACTTGTAATTACAACCCAGGTCCCTGCGCCCATCGTCGCTGCCACAGAGCCAGGCATAGTCAACGCAGCGATCTTTTAGGTCCAGCTTAGCTGTTACAAAAAATGCAAGAAAATAAATATCCATTCCAGTTCAAACCACTAAACTGCAGCAATAAATAAAGTATGCCAATAAACTCAGCAAGACTTCCTCATTTCTTCCAGTGTACCTCATGTTGTCCAGAAGTATTGAATGGTTTGAAAATAACTAACAGCAGTGTTTGAAGTGTCCCCTGCGCTTCCTCTGCGCTTGCGCAAGCCGCGCTAAGTGAGGTATGTGGGTCAGGCGGCAGCTGTGTACAGTAATTGTTTATAATTTGATTTTGGGTTAATGTTCGTCGATCACTATAGTTATTAAGATACACTATTAGATTTTGGCTATTAGTATATTGTATAGATTGGACTCATGGATTAACTTGATATTTAGTTGATCATATGAGTATGATTTTGTGGTTACACAATAAATTATTACATTTTAGGTTAAAATAAATTCGAGCGCTTTTACTATTTTTATTTGAATGGAGATATTATTTTGAAAGATTATTTCTTATTTGGTCCATAATATACCGCTGTTGATTATAAGTTAATTGGTAGCAGTAAGCGAATATTACACATTTTAAAAATATCCGGCTCGAAGGACCAACAATGTGGAAAAACCATTAAGAAGACCGACTGATATAGGCAAATCAATGACAATAAACCGGTTCAACAAAATGCATATTAGCTCTGATTTATTGAAATTACGTAATTTGCATAATAATGTATATCGACAATACCTATATTCGTTGAGTTAAGGATGATAACTTTCTTTTTTATAAGTCAATTTAAAAAAGTGTTAGATGTAGGTACTTTTACATTATGAATACGCCCATTATTAGGGTAACTAAAAATTTCCGTCTATGAAACGGAAATGACTTGGATCATAAGCGTAAAGCCCCAGGCGCCTCAGGCGCAGCGACCCGTAGGGCGCACGCGCAGCGTACGTGTCGGAGCGGCATTCCGCAGGCGGCCTTAGGCGTGATTCGCGGTGTCGCGATATGCTAATGCCTAACGGGCCTTCATCTTAAAGCTACGTGGCTAGCCCCAATACATCTGATCATGGTGTGATACCAAACTTAAAGAAAGCTTGAGGACCTGTGTTGTGGTATACCTACGTCTCGAGGCGGTGTCATAAACAATAATGCGCTTTCAAACCTTGCAATATTGTGTACTTTGAATGTATTTTAAACGCAGCGCACAAATTAAACAAAGTTTTATAGATCTCCATAACTTTGCTCGACTAACTATGCTTCAAAATCATGTAGTCTCAATATTATCAAAACACTAGTCAGTCTTGCGAGACTAAGAAAACGCTTGGTACAAAAATGAGAGACACTATTTCCAAAACGAAGCGATATCGTAGGCAGATAACAAATCCATCTCATCTTCCGGTGAGTGTTTACAAAGACATTGCCGACATTTGTCGTTTTGTGACAATTTATTAAAGTATAAGGCTGCTTGTCCAGTAGTAGAGATTGTACATGCGATAGAGGTTACCATCACTTTCAATAACTAATCGCATATAGGTAATAAGTTTAGTTAACTTTATCTATGTGAAAGTTGTCCTTTAAAAGGTTTGTTTGTCTCGGCCTGTGAGATAAGGAAAAGTTATTTACTTAAACAATTAAGTACCATTTTTGCTTACGGAAATACGAATATTCATTAAAGACACTAAACGCTACGATGGTGTTGGTGGCAGAGATGGCAACAATTATTAAGGAAATTTATAACAAGCAAATTATTTACTAGCTGCTAGTATTATATTATCTGTGCTAGCAGTTCCTTGTTCACATTTCTTGCAGATATTATAATTGCTAAATTCCGTCTATTTTTTTGTGATTGATCACATTTTGCAGAGCTCCTGTCCACTCTGGAGCCATCGGTCTTTATTTACGAATACCTTCGAGTGTCCAATAAACGTACAAAACCTACTAGTGTATTCCTTTCCTGTCACTTCTTCCAGATAGCTCGCCTATTTTGGTGTAAAACCGACCTAAGACGTCGATTTAGCAACGCGGCGTCACCCGGCATCTTGTGAGGAGGCGCCGAAAGGTCCCGGTAAACATTTTATCTTGTCTGAAGGTCAATCGCAGGATAACACGACAATTTAGCTGTGTAGACAGGATAAAAAGATATTAGTCGACATATTTCCTCGAGGATAACTTTGAAAATACCACGTTTATCGTTCGCTTCGTTTCGTTTGCGAGGAAATATGTCGAATCCCTTTTTAGTTTATCATTTTGGTTTAATTTTACTAACGCAATGCATTTTAATGCGCAATATCAATATGTCTCAGCCCCTGTGCTCAGCCTAGGTCGCTATCCGATCGGAAAGAGTCGAAATTAAGTAGGTCACAAAAATTCTACATGGAAGGGCTTTCAAGGCTTGAAGAGGAACTGTAAATAAACTTGCAATCACATTAAATACAATGGTCACAGCGACACCTAACCGATTATCTTTATTAATGGCAAAATGAATTAGGGGCGGGCAGCAGTCATCATCATCCCAGCGTATTCCCGATTGCATCCAGTATGGAGCTCAGGGTCCGCTTCGACTATGATCCTAGATTTGACAAGCCTGGTTATTACAATGGAGCGATTGCCATCTGACCTCCGTAACCCTTACAAGGGAAACCAGACCTACTTGGAGCATAGTCGGGACCAACTGCTTAACGTGCCTTCCGAAGCACGGAATCATCATTCTTTTCAGACATTCAGGTGATTCAAGCCTGCAATGTCCTAACCAAACTAGAAACAATCACACAAAGTGATGTTCCCCGTGGGATTCGAACCCACGACCTCCGTGTATTAGAGCCGAACGCTCTAACCACTGTACCACGGAGGCAGTCAGGGGCGGGCATCAGTAGTAAGTAAAAAATGGAATAAAGTAGTAAGGTTAGGAGAACAGAGAATGGGCTCCGCATACATTTCGCCAAGGGCGCGGTTTGACAATAAATTGCCCAATGTTGCGTTGGTGAAAGACCGCACGAGCACGCGGCTATCACAGCGTTTAGTATTTAAACATAATAAATAAAATAATA
Organism: Mecyna flavalis; assembly: GCA_949319885.1. Lineage (NCBI taxonomy): Eukaryota > Metazoa > Arthropoda > Insecta > Lepidoptera > Crambidae > Mecyna > Mecyna flavalis. Next base: position 14,126,723 of record OX439414.1, on the reverse strand, counting down.
AATATTAATAAATATCTCTAGACATTATTTACACAGCGCCATCTAGCCCCAAACTAAGCATTAGCTTGTGCTATGGGTGCTAGACAACGGATAAACATTACTTATATACTTTTTTTTTGTAAATACATACATATTATACATAGAAACACCCAGACCGATACAAACAGACATGTTCATGCACACAAATGTTTGTACCGTGCGGGGATCGAACCCGCGACCTCTGGTGTAATAGCCGACTTCTCGACCATTACACCAAATGGTTCGTCATAATGAAGCGGAACAATTATTAAACTATTTTGCCTAATATTACACGGTTTCACGACGTTGACTATGAGGGAGCTGAGTTGACCAACGCCACTTCACTCTTACCCGTTGGATGATTCTGGTCAGTATAGTTAATATTAGGTACTATTATTTTATTTTAACTTTATTGCTCAAAAAGTGCAATAAGACTTTTTAACCGTATCTTTTTTTTTTTACAAACATTGCGCGGATCCTAATATTTATATGTAATCTCAAAATCAGTATAAAAGGAATAAAAAGCTGTGCTAAGAAGCGGCCTTGTCAAACGATCTGCGTTGCGCCATCTCATGTCAGTCAGTGAGATGCAAGAAGCTAGTGATGGTAAGATAACGACTATCTGTGTTGTTTGGTGATAAGACATGTGATTTCGTAACAAGACAATGCTGTCAAGCGATACATCATCGCTGTAGATATTTATAAGAAGAAAGCAAAGCATTCTTCTAGAGTTCCGTATCTCAATTTTTCGAAGTTGATAAATGATAAACAATGCATATTTCGTTGGAATTGATAACCATGGTAATCAGAAACACTATTTAAAATACAAATATGTATAACGTAATGTGGACTTTAACATAATTTTATATGAACAGGCTAGATAAGCAATGGGATTTGTATCTGTAATACAATATCAAACCTGAAATGGAAATGGGCGGGGCACATTGAGAAGTGACCGTGTTGGAGTAGAAAGGTGCTCGAGTAGAGAACAATTGAAGGAAAGAAAGAAAGAAAAAAGTTTTATTTGGTTCCTTACAATTGCGCGAAGACGCAGCCGTGGCAGGCCTCCTGGTAAATATCGCAGGAAACCACTGGTTGCAGAGGTGCAGGACAAATCAGTTTGGAGATCCTTGGGGGAAACCTATGTCCAGCAGTCGATGCCTTTGATAATGATGAATATAATTGCTCAGAACATCAAAAATGAAGGCTGAAGAAATAGGTAGGTAGCTACTTAAAAATGTTCCAGAATGGGAGCAATAACTCCTGCGCGATGGATGATGCGCACACGCCGCGCCACGTTGAGTGATGTTTGTCTGTAGCGTACTTGTCCGAGGCGTCACGTTCACCTATTTTCTCGCCGAGAAATAGTACTCTATTAATTTACTCTTACGCGTCACAGTGCTTCGCAAACAGTAGGGCTATTGTCCATTGATACATTTTACTACGAGGCTTACCATCCACCTCTTTCGTCAATTGAGATTTGGTCTTTAATCTGTTCATATTGTAGAAACCAGTACTCCTGATATTAAAAGGTAACAAGATGTACGTAGGTAGGGTATGGCAATTTGGGCTTGGGCAGGTCACCAGCTCCTGGTGTGAAGGTTAAACCGGGGGAGAATGGTACCAATTTAGTTTCGGGTGTTGTTTATGCTATAATGCCTGTTTTCTTTTCGTTAGCTTTTTGTAGCATAAAAAACAGCCCGTTATATTTTTAAGTGGAAAACAGACGGTCGGAAAGATAGCTAAACATAACTTGTATTTATTTTCTAGACTGTGTTTGCAAAATGAAGACAGTTGAGTGCAAGCTGCAAATAGCCCGCGTGGGCCGGTAATGTATGTCTGCATGCTATGCTGGCGCTATGTTTACAATACTCAATATTTAGGACATCATCTCCTCTCATCATTCTCCTGCTGGCTGCAAGGTGTCTAATGCCGTTTCTTATGAGTTGGTGTTTAGAATCCCGTCACGTCTTTATTAAGATATTATTAGAATGAGCTCCTCTGATCCTTGAATCTTTAATTTCAAGTGAAATTAAAAAATTGAAATTTAGACGACATGAATATTGGCGGAACAAAGAGATACGACTAACTAGCCGGACAAACTCTCAAATGTTTTAAAATTTAACATTTGAGACCCGACCAGTTCAAAGGAAGCGGCCATAATTGAATTAAGTTTATGATCATGTGTAACAATATCGATGGTTAAAATGTCAAAGGGCTTAAAGGACATTTTGGCGAAAATGACTTTTTGTTACATTTGTATTGAGTTTTTTGAGCTCTTTCTAATGGTATATCAAAGATTCTCCTATCCCTTATAGTTAGCGAGATATTCATGGTTAAAAATTGGCCATTTTTGTATTATTTGCTTAAAGGTAACTGATAATGTATTATGGCATTTAAAGCCTTCTCTTGCATATTTTGATTCAGGCGTTTTGGGCTTAAAGGACACTGTGGTTTTATGTCAAATAAATCACATTGATTTCCCTGCCCTTTACGCCAGGAGTCGTGGGTTCGGGATCATTTGTGTTTGTTTTGTGTCTGGATGTTTATTCGTATTTAAGTATACATTTGTGGTACCTTTGTTGTTTCTGACACCTTTAACACATGTTCTTACGCTACTTACTTTGGGGTCAGATCAATGTATGTGATGTTATCCAATATTTATTTAAGACCAATACAATAGTTATAATTCTGTTAATAAATTGATGAATGAATCTATGGATCTTTACAATCATCATCATCATCATCTTAATATTACAATCCACTGCTGGACATAACCTCCAAATGCTCGCCACACTGATCAATCCTCGGCCGCTCGCATCCTGCTCCTGCCAGCCATCCTGCGCAATTCATCACTTTACCTGGCCTGACAGCGTCCTACACTACGTTTACCGAGACGCGTTTTCCACTCTAGAATACGTTTGTCCCAACGGTTATCGGTTCTACGGCTGATATAGCCAGCCCACTGCCTTTGGTTCTATGCCGCATCATCTCATTTCGTATACGATCTCTTACGTCTCACTGAGCCACTTTTAACTTGCGGACCAGCCGTGCCGTAAGTGTTCACGTTTGCCTTGCCTTTTACGACACCCAGGAGAGGGAGAAAGTGTGCTGGTCAATAGCAACAAGACTGGCACTGGTTCGTCCCAATCGGGTGTGAAGGAGAAACCGGGGGAGTTTAGTGGGTAGTGGACGCTTTAGCCTCGAGTCCCACACACGGTCGCAGGTCTAGCTAGCCAGAGGTTGTGGTGCATAGACGCATTCTCCTCCGAAAAAAAAAAGGAGAGGGAGAGATTGATGTTTTTTGACTCTGTATGCCGACAGCGCTTCTTTTTGTACTATATTGAAAAAGCACAATACAGCTTATCAGGCAAATTCATGTTAGATAGGATAATTATTTTTTTATAGAAATTTTATCTTAAAGGACCAATTCTATTCTAACACCTGTATTAACATGTCCTTTAAGCCAAAGCTAAAGATTTATCTCAACAGAAACTTAAGCTTAAAGGACAAAATAATCGAATTTCAATTCTTAAAGGACACCTATCTCGAAAACTATGCTATCTAGAATAAATTAAATGATTGCATACGGTTCGGCTTGAAAAAATAAATAAAAGTGTCCTTTACAGCAAACCGATAGCTTTAAAATCAAAAAAGTTATGCCCAATTTTTTACTTATTTCGTTTTTCTGCTCTCCTGAAAAATCATGATTTGTCCTTTAAGCCCTTTGACATTTTAACCATCGATATCGTAAACATAAGAATATAAAGTTGTTGGTTGTCAATTCAATTTAGCATTACGTTGTTCATATTTTCGTTTCTTCAACAGTAAAATAAAGAAGAAACAGTAAATATTGAGGACGCTGCCAAAAAAACGATGTGTCTGAATACAAGAAATACGAGCGTAACTGTATTCGCGCGGATAAACCGGAGTCGTAACGCTTAATTGTGCTAAATTAGTTGTGTTTACCTAATATCATTTTAACTTTATTGCGATTTTATGGGCTATTAATATTTTAATTTATAATTGAGGAGTCGGTCGTTTTTTGGATTAATTGTTTAAAACAAAATAAACAACTGTATATTATTAGTACCTACCCAGATCAGAACGTCCCACCAATTTTATTTTATAGAATACCATCAAAACATAATTTAAGGTAAATGAAAGACCTAGTAGTGGGAAATGTTTAATGGGTATATTAAATTGATTAATTGACACAATGAAAACCTTATAAATGAGTGAGTAATTCTTCTGAAGAATTGTTTGGGCTAATACGCTTCTAAGTTTTATTACTCGCCACAAATTATTTTAACCCATACCACAAAATGATATAAATACTAATCCATATCATCATATGAAGTGGAGATCTTTACCATCAGGAAACCTTCGTCGCTTGCCGCACTTCCTTTATTAAATAAATGTTTTTCACATATTGATTCTGCAAGAACTCTCCTGTTTACAGTAAGTATTTTAGTCGTCAATAAAGAGGCCCACTGAGGCTTGTAATATAAAAATGGTTGCATACCGCCTATAATTACGTTCCTTGAGGCGCCTTGACACGATTCTTCCGCTTCGTCTATTTTGGTCAATTGCTGCGGCGCCGAACACTTCTTACGCATATCGGAGAATGCGGAATTTACAAGTTAGTTCTGGTTTATGTTGTCTTATCGCACGAATTAAAGGATGGAAGCCTACTTAAATCACGTTTTTGTTTTGTGTTAACATAGAAATAGTTAGTTAGACGTTGAATTGGAGATGTTTAGGGGCGACGGAATTCGGATCGTGATATAAAAAACTTGTAAAATTGTAAATTGTAAAAATCTTGACCTTTAAATAAAAAATGTTAGAGTTCTGACCAATAATTTTGACTCGTGGTTTTAATTTTCTTTTAATTCACATGATTTAAATTACATGAATAGATTTCTAAAATACGCGTAATATAATCAAATAGCTCTGACACTATGCAATTTTTCCCATAACGACATTAGGTGTCTTTATTTTCATTTGATAAATCTTTTTATAACACATCTTCTAAGTGCAGGTATTAAGTGTGAAGATGATTCGAACGTCCCTATTCATGTCCTCTTCGGATAAGTGCTCGTAAATAGCGTAAAATCTCATTATCTCCCCTTTGTATGAGCTCAAAATACTTCGCCTCATACGACATACGCACAAGGAGTACCTTACCTTCGTAAGGCGTGCGCGTGCGCTGGAATATGTTGCACAAGAAAATATACCGAGGGTATGGGATGGGCGCGTATAACTTCAAAACTATTGCATCAAATAACAAAGACGTTGTTTGTCGGGACAAGTAATTCCTATATGTCACACCATGGGTGCTAAAGTCGGATCGAGCGAGCGTCTAGTTTATTATAAAAAGGATTACCCTAGCACGGGGCAAGATCAATTTTAAAATCTGGACGATCCGTGTACTGAGGCCCTAGACAAGCGGCATTTTATGAAGTTCGTTACAGCTCAATTTGCGATAGCGAGTGTCAAAACCCGTACTTTCAATATCGATTGACCACGTGACTTTTCTAAGGCACCTGTCAAATCCATACAATTTGAAGTTAGCGAATTTCGCTATCGCTGTCAAAATGTTACTTTGTCTTGGCCCCATGATCGCCCAGTATGCAGTTTAGCGTAGCAAAAGTTACCGCTTTAGCGTTACCCATAATCCTATGTTGACTGTTTACTAAATCTATGTAGTCACCTTGTTTCCAGACAGTGGACGTCGCACCCATCAGTTCACACATATAGCTATCCATCACTCGTTGCAATTGTAACCGAAGCACGGCCGCCTCTGCGCGCGCGCCGATGGAGCGGAACATCGGGGTCAACTGCACTGCTGTCATGCTATGCGCTGCCAACTCGCTGCAGCTGGATTACTTGTAATATTATAATGTCAGTACGATATAGAATCTGTAACCTAGTGTGATAACGTTTCATTATGCCTTCCAGTCGAATCTGGGGTGTCTCTGTGATAATAATAAAAGCCCGCAATCGTAATATCATTATCAGATATCCCGTAATAGGGGTAGTTTCGTCGTAGATACAATATTATACGGTTACATTTTGTAGGACGCTACAAACTAGTTCGACTGAACCACTGAACTATACCTTTTTTACAAGGAGTCCTTTATCAAATTTTTTATCGCAAATTTCTTATTCAGACAGCTTTAGTATGCAAGTTTTGGCTTTTTGCCAGATTTTAAACTTATTGTTTTATGCTTAAAATATGCAAAATATTCAATAGACATTGCTCGACATCGACCTCACCATTACTTTGCCAGTGCCACACCAGTTAAAGGCGTGTCCTCATTTATGTAACGTGTAATGTGTCGTCCAAACATAAAATTAGCGTTACATTACATTACACGTTACATAAGATTGGACCCGCCTTATTATTGGTGCAACATGCTACATCTCGAACTATGTAAATTATGAAAATTTCACTCATATTCTTCGTCAACTTCGCATTTTTTCTTTCTCGACATACTTTTAAATGTATTTTATGCTATACTGCTAAAGACAATTCATTTAAGGATAAGTTGAGCTTAACAAAAAAAATTAAGTGCACACAAAACAAGTAAATAGAGCAGCTCTCCTAGGTACCGAAAATTTGTACGCATTTTTTATCTATTTCAATACTTGTAACTAATATCAAATTATGACGCATCAAACTGTGTTACTTTACTTTTATAAAAAATAATCAAACGTTTACATCGTTTCAAACTATGTATATTAAATCCAGTTTCTTTGCCATATTTCGGAACGCAACAAACTTGTTTGTTTGCCTTTATCTCAAAGGTTACATTAATGGAGTTAATACACTTTGATCTGTTACTCTGTGTTTGAGACGTTCACCTCGACACCTGAGTAAAAACGTTATACTCCAATTAGTAGTAAGTAATCGCGTGCGCATCAACCAGGTCACTGGGCGGAGTAGTGGTAAACGATCATCTGCTGGATGTTCCGAGCGAGTCATCGTCGCGTGACACCTGGAACAAATGCATTGATTCTACGTCTGGCGAGTTACTTTTGACCGCCTCCGTGCAACAGTAGTTACAACGGAGGTCACGGATAAATTATAACCTCTGGTCCGGTATGTTTAGGGGCTTTTTCAGATACTGACTGGCTAGTTAGCACCCTCATACGTGAGATCTGTGGTTATATGTGTGGATATTTTGCTTCCAGATTTGTCCCAAAAAGGTGAAAACCGCAATGGTTTATAAAATAACCAGGTGATCCGGCTGGGGACCATAGCTTCTCGTTATATTTTAAATGTACTAGCAAGGCAAGGCAAGCAAAATTGTTTTAATGACTGAAAGTTGACTACCATCGCAATTTGTACGATTGTTAAATCCTACCGGACACGTAGCACAAAACGACTTACTCCACAGGTTTGTAAAGCGTTTTCCAACAATACGAAGATAGAAAACAATGATAACAGCAACTATTACATTCAATGTATTATATTGAAAAGAAAAAGCGCGAAGACGCGGGGGACGCGTTACACTTTCTGGCTGCTGACAATAACTGATATTCAATGTTCTAAACCATGTTTGAACGGCCTGAAATCTGCAAAAAACGACAAAAGACAAGCATATGCAAGGCTTCTATACATAAGTATGCAACGTATATTCTTGGGTCTTTTGGAATCTACGCGGGCGAATTTAAACTGTAATTCGATGCTATGGCGCCTGAATTTGACATTTTGCAAGAAATAACGCCTCCGTCCACTTGGATCCCCATAATACACTCCCCAGCTCCAAAATTATCCGTGTAAATTAGCTGTTTCCAAACCAACTCGACATGAGATCTTTCAAAAAGCTAGTGTATTCTTTCCTTTTTAATGCCAGCAACCGCTTTCGCAACTGTGATGCCGATGTTCACTTACTATCCGGTGACCCACTTAATCGTTTGCCTCCCTCTAACATAAGAGTGGAAGCAAATGGTTGCAATGTTTCTATGGCAGAGGCAGGAACTGCAGGCAGTAGGGCAAGCGGGCAAGCACGGTGTCGCTTCCGACTGCATTACGCGAGGCGCACGCTATGACCGACCGCTGTTAACTGCGTTTTCCTTTTACGCATTACTTTCACACTGTCGCAGGCTACTAACACTTCTACAATCTACAACCTATAATATTATATCTTTTATAATATGTATAAATAAACTTCATCTATCATTCTTGTTTGACCAAAACAAAAAACTGTAAGGGCATTATGTAATAATAATTAAGGTAGATTAGATTACATAATGCCCTTACAGTTTGCCCTTTGACTTTGATACCTACACTTAAAATGGATCTTATTGCTGTTCAAGAAATTCATCAAGTGCCATTGCTTTCATAAAGCTGCATTAACTCGCACTGTAAAAAATATCGAAAGCACTTTAAAGCGTAAGTCGGGCCAAAGAACCTGGGTTCAAATTGCAGGTCGGACCGATGTGATTAAGTTTTTCCGTTTGGAAAAAAATGCTCAGTCATAGTCCGGAAGATGAAAATTGTCAATACATAAGTTGATTTTTGATCACCCAACTAATTACGCGCCCAAGTACTCACAGAAACTTCCTAACCTTCAATATTTTAAAGAAAGCCCGGCCTCAGTTCCACTGCCCTCCATGTAACAATGTCTCAGCACAATAAGATAAAGGTGTCTTGCGTCTCCTATCGATCTTGTTGTCTTGTCTTGCGTCTTGCGTCGTTTGTCGCCGTGTAGGACGCTTCCTGGCCCACATGCGCCGCGATCATGATACGCAGCTATCGTAATTATGGATGTCACTCCCAGATTCACACATTTTTTTAGTTTATATTGTTTGAAAAATCAAAATATTCTTTATTCATGTAAACTTGTAAAAAGTATTTATGGGTCAAAATTTACGAGGTCCAAATTTGCGGTCACACGCCTTACATTCCGATGATATAGAACGCACAGCCTAGAAATCTTTTTTATATGATTGTTTGTTAAATTAGCTATCTAGAATTCATAATTTTATAATAATATTTCAGAAAACGTTAAACAAAACTTTCAATCGAAACCTAAAATCGGGGTCAAAATAGCGTTCTTCGCGTGGTCACACTCTGCTCTTCCATAATTCAAAAGCTTGTAGCATTTTATTTACCTGGACAATGTCGTACTTTTTACCTACGAAAATGAGCCTAATAAACCATAGTTTAATATTAAATACTAAACTACACACATATTTAAACAAAAACATTTACGAAATAAGCATTTTGTCTTGGTCACACGATTTCGCAATTTTTGAGCGCGCGGTTAAAAACGACTCACACGCCGCAACAAAGCTACCTATGATCTTGCAAACCTACCGCCCACTCGCCAGTTGTGCCGTGAAGAGAGAGGACGGGCAACTCATCGTCGTTCGAGGAATAAACTAGAAGTGCTTAATTTTTGAGTCATATATTTTTCTATCATCCCAGGTCACTCAGGTGGGCATATGAAATTTATGTTAGGATAACATTATCAATCAGTAATTACTATAATTATGTCGTAAATATAATCGAGATTTTAGATTTTAATAAAGAAAAGGAATTTATTGCACAGTTTAGCCAGAAATTGTAAAAATGTCCTATTTTCGGTCACTTTAGTGGCGTCACTTGAGTGGCATTTTGTCCACTGAAGTGACATTTTGCGCCACTCAAGTGACTTGTCTTATTACATAAACAAAATTCATTAGAAAAAAGCCTAATTAATGTTAAATAATTCATATAAAACAATATTTATGAAGCGTATAGTGATAACCACTCAAACGTCCGCGCGCGTTTCGCTAGGTTGTCAGGACAGTCCGCGAGTCACGTGATACGCGCAAAATAAAATCGATAGGAGACGTATGCTAAATAAATGCTTATTACTCAGTAAATAACTCAAATATCGCAAAATGAAAACTACTAATGAAAGGCTCATTAGATAACGATTTTTAGGCAATAGTTATGTTTGATTTTAACATTATATTCTATTAATGATCTTACAGTGAACTGTAAGAAATGCTAATTTTGTCCTAATTTTTAATTTAAATATTTTTTTTACTAGATATTTTTGACGTTTACAATATTAAAACAATTTTGGATTTTAGGTAATTAATTGGCCTTTCATTTGGAACCAACATCCCATTATAAATCATCTTAAAAATATTACAAATAAAATAAAAACTAAAGCTACTTGATCTGTGAAATCGAAGCTTACGTATGGTAAATTGTCTAATCCAGAATGAAATATGGAATATTTCAAGAAAGTATGGTAATAACCAGGCTATAATATTAATAAGTTTTCATATTAAAATATTTAATTAAGATATAAAATAAGAACTTTTTTAGATCTTCCAATTATTCACTAATAAAAACACAGAGTCACCGACCTATTTTTAATCCAAATTTTTACTTAAAAACTGACTGGAATCGCACATAATGTTATAAAATATGAAAATATGTAAGATTATAAATATTTTGATATACAAATCAATAATATTTTATTACTTACGGCATGATTTCTGGAATAAAATAGCTGGAGTCACTCGCGCACTGAACCACAAAAACAACAAGCAACTTGACAATTTATTTTTTTTGTAGCCATGAGCCGAAGTTATGTTCCACTTGAAATAAGGTGTGGTACATATCATAGAGCGTCAAAAACCAGCAACACTACAGACTATAAACATCCACAGCGATAAGCAAAAGAAAAAAACAATCGGCGGGCGCGAATTCTTAAAAATGTAACTGTAGTTACACGGACTGTCCTGAGGTATATGGTCTCTGTAACTGTGGTTACAGTGGACGTATGAGTGGATAAGCTAGTCTAAAAGTATATGAATTCTTGATTTAATTATCAAAACTGATCTGGAAATTGGTTTTAGTATTTCAAACAGATCAGTAACGATACTTTACCGCTTCCGTGGTGTAGTGCTTATAGCGTTCGGCTCACGATCCGGAGTTCTCGGGTTCAATTCCCGGAGGGGTCCACCATACATTGTAAAAAAAAAATATGAGTGTTTACTCAGTTTCGTTAGGACATTGCAGGCTGAATCACCTATTATAAAAAAAGGTAGACGATTCCGTGCTTTGGAGAGTACGTAATATTTATATCGGTCCCGGTATTTGAAGGTCTATATCTATAAATCTATAATGAACACGGCTGATCCCGGAAGGGTAGGCTAGGCAGAGACCACATCATTCCACTCGATACGATTTACATACTTCCCTTGCTTCCTCAACTTTAAGTAAAAGTATCTTTCATACACGCTCGTCGGTTTAGGGTACTTTTTACCTAGCCTTTATTAAGAACATCCTGAATTGGATCTAGGTATGTTCGCTTAGGCCTTCACTTTTCAATATTCCACTCATACCTTGTTTATCACTTTTGTTAGTCTCTTTCTATTCATCTTCTGTACATGTCCAAACCATCTTAACATTTTTTCCCGATCTTAGGCACTACACCTTCTTTCACACCTTTCCCTTATAACACTATTTCTTATCCTGTCACTCAACTTTGCTCCAAACAAACTTTAGCCCTCTCATTTCTACTCCATTTATTCTACTCTCGTGCTTCCTCTGCCGCACCCAACAACGCACTCTATGCACAGCCAGACGAGCCTTTTTGAGACTCTCCAACTGCTCATAATGCTTTTATGAGCAAAGCACGATTTGACATGTTTCCAGCATTCGGCAAGCGGTAGGTTTGAAAGGTTCAGTCTAATACAATTTAATCAGGCGATGGGCCAACAACTTGTCACTACAGCCATAATATAGATCTATCTGAAAATAACCCTCCAAACCTGTCAATCGTGGCGGACTTACCTTTGTTTATCTGCTTAACCCATCAGGGTTACCATTATGATAATGCCCTGAGAAGATTTTTATTTTATTTTTGTTAAATTGTTCATTGCACTTGGTATACGATTTTTATTTTGCATAGCCAACCACGGGGCCTTATTTTGTTAATGTCTTTGTTAGTAGGTATTTTGTTAATTAGGGGACAATAATTATGATACACTAAAGGGAATTTGCCATTTAATTTTAGATTGTTAAGTTAACAAAAAATTGTTATACGCGCTACAATTTGAAGATTTTTTATTTTTGTCTTACAGTATTTCTGATTGTGTTTACCCGAATCTAAATTAAAGATTTTTATATTATACTTTTGTTTTTTTTTGTTAATTTTAATGTGTTGTTGGTAATTGTGTAAAATTACCAACCTTACTACGATTTTAATACTCTTTTTGATTTCTTTCTCTCATAATATTTAACTGGTCACTTGAGTGGAGCAACATGTCACGTTTAGTGGCGTCAAAATTTTCAAAAAATAATTCCGGTGAAACCTGTGGTTAGATTTGGCTATTTTTTTGTAGTTAAACTTCTATTGATCTCTTTATTATTCTCCGATATAAAATAATGCCAAAAACGGACAAAAAAAATTCGCCACTAAAGTGACCCAAAGAATCATTTCTGAATTTTGACCCTTATGAATCGTTTATTACACAGTGTGACACTACCACCGGATTCGGAATGCCGTTACGAGTATCTGTTGAGAAGTAGAGTTAGAGACAATTTTTTACTCTGCTATATACAACAGTGGACTAATAGACACGTCGCAGCCGGTCTCGGTGGGTCAGTGAATACACCACTCGGGTCCGAAATCCAAAAGTTGTGGTCCAAGGATCTGGTGGACTTATTTCAGAGTTCGGCCTTGGGAAGCTGGAAACCCCACAGGTAATATCTGCGAAAGGAACAACTGTGCAATATTTATGTGGAAGCCAGCACACCTGAAATAAATAATGTTTAAGTGTCCCTCTATAGCATGAAGAAGCCGCAATGGCCGCTTTCGGTGGCCTGCGTGTCCTCCTGTTGTTAAATGCCTGCTGCCCGATCGCATTTCTTAATCACTTTTTTTTTTAATTAGGAAAGCTTACAAATCATGAGAAAACTCTTTTGAGCAAACATAATTATTATATCTGTGCTAGAGTGCTCCGCTCATTTGTTACAATACTATACATAAGATTACAAATTATTAGCTTGCGAAAATGTGCGTGTATATATTGCAAAACTCAAAAGCAGTTGTCAGATACAATTATGATATTATACTCGTATGTTTAATATGTTTCATATAACCCTACGACTGTCGCCCCTATCGCATTAAACACTTAATGCGGTATAATCTTACACGTAATCTGCGCGGGCGCAGTGCGTCGGTCCGGCGCGCAGCCTCGCGGCTAACGTGTCACCAGATCTAGCACGCAACCTGTTTGCACATGGGAATAACCTACTTAGCATTGTCTGACACATTATGTTTCATCTCATGGTTTAATCCGGTAGAAAAAAATGAATTTTGCCTGGGAATGTCTCTCTGTAAATGTTAACAAGCTCGATGGCGTTTTGTAGTGCCCTGTGCGCCTGCCCGCAAGGGGTCGTGGGTTCGAATCCGATCCATGACGAATATTTGTGTGTGTGATGTGTCTGCATGTTTGTGTTTGTGGTATCTTAGTTGATTCTGGCTTACCTGAGTATTGAACTTAGGACTACAAGTAATGCATTTGTATTGTATCGGGACAAATACACGAGGACCTCAAAATTATCTTATGTAATACTAGCGGCCGCCTTAGCGGTTTCACCCGCGCGAATTTCCTTTTTATATATATTTCAAGGATAAAAAAAGTACCTTATGTTACCCGGGGATAGTGTAGCTTACCAACAGTAAGAGAATTTTTCAAATCGGTTCAGTAGTTTTGGAGCCTATTCAATACAATAAAACAATCAAATCTTTCCTCTTTATAATATTAGTTTAGATATGAATTTGCTGTATAACAAATTATACTCGTATATCTATTTATCTCTTTAAAAAGTCTATGATATAAAGTTTTTCTTAAACATACCCAACACTTACCTATTAACTAACGAGCAGTTACCGTAATTGCATAAATATTTACCGTAATCTTTAAAATAACGTTTATTACCATATTAATTTCAATGAACTCGAGGTATATTAATATTTTATGGATATTTTAAACCCGAGGTTTTATTACACAACAGTAATCGTGATCACGAAATTACTAAGGTTTTATGTGAATTTCGTTAAATATTATTTAGAAGTTCGTAGGTACCACAGCTTTGAATGTGCCTAGCAAATGCTAACGTGATTTTATCATTAAAGTTCAACAAAAGAAACGTCATACATGAACGTATGTATTTAGTTTGGGTGGCAACGTAAAGCTTCCTGGGTCGGGCATCGAACTGGGCACCTTATTCGTATGCTAATTACGAGTATATTGACTCCCGCCGTGGGTCCAAATTGAGTGACATCGACACCAAGAGTTTTAAATAAATAAATAATAAAAAATATATATCTAACAGTAATGAGTAGTTTTTAATAATATTAAATGATTCGTATTACTTTTTTTGTATCAGAGGCGACAAATCGCCTGATGGTAAGCAATCACTGCCGCCCTATGGACATCTGCAACACCAGATGGATCGCTGATGTGTTGCCGGCCTATGGGGGTATGGGGGGTTTGTGCCTCCGGCACTCTTACAAACCAGACGATACACAATAGAGTCACTATTATTTCACGCTAGTGTTATGTGAAAGGGTGGTACTTCCCCGGTCGAGTCGGCCCATTCGTAGGTACTGTAAAACAGCATGGCTCTACCACTCTACTTATTTAATCATCTTATTAGCCAAAAGACGTCCACTATTGGGGGACCCGTATTTCCAAATACGGGTCCCCCAAGGATCTCTAAACCAATCGGTCCTGCGCCACCCATCTTGTAGATTCTTGTGATCTTTACTTCGTTCCACCTTCCACCTTGTGGGGGTCGGTCAGTCGGTCATCATAGTGTACGAAATTCACTCATTTCTTTTTGGCCTTTCTCAGCACTTTTTATAAAGCATCGGGATAATAATAATTAACAGTACTAGTATTCTATCTGTGGTAAAAGTATTATCTTGTCGAAAACATAATATAATTATTCACGTTGAATAATTAGATGCGCAGAACCGTAAAAATGTATTGTAATTACTAATTCTTTTTAGGTAGCTAATTATTATATAATACAGTCTATTCTGTGTTTTTCATTATGTAAGCTTTTACTAGCAATTTGCAAACAAAAGAAGTCATAATGTTACTTTTGTATTCTTACATAAATAAAGAAAGAGAAATATATATTGTTAGCGGTCCTGTTAATTGAGCTTTAATGCATTACTGCTGAATTTACTTTACCATCAACAGGTTTTTATTATTTTTATAAGAGATTATTTCAAATAAAATGTACCTACTTTATAATATTCCTTACATAAATTAACAATCATACAAACCACCTTGACCGCTTTGCTGCGAATGTCTGCTGTTATTTGATTTATTAATATATTACCCTCATTTCATGTGATTGTATCAATTCTGTAATTTGTTTTGTATAATTCCATTACTATATTTATTTAGTAATAATGTTTTCTAAGCGAGGTTCGGCTACGACCGCCTATCTCAACGATTTATCAACAAGGCTGGACTTTTATAATACAACATGTGAGGTCACGTGTTATTTTGCACTCCTTATTTCCTCCTCATTTAAATAACCCGGTTGGACAACAGTGCGACATGACCAAGGGGCGTTAACCAGCTGAAACAGGATTGGAACGACTTAACCGCTAACCGATTTCGATTAGATATAATAACGGTTACCTATTGTCCCGACATAACGCTCAAATCCCGTGGGTTAACAGAAATAAACATGTATTTGTTTGTCCATCTATCACTTTCCGGCTCGTCCGGGCAAGTACCACCCTCTCACATAACACCAGCGTGAAATAATAATGACTGCTATTGTGTTTCGTCTGGTTTGTAAGAGTGCCGGAGGCCCACACCCCCATACCCCCATAGGCCGGCATCAGCGATCCCTCTGGTGTTGCTGATGTCCATGGGCGGCGGTGATTGCTGGCACTGCGGTGCAAATGACCCTATTCAAAAAGAGCTCTTGGGCGATTCGCACTGCGGGTCGAATAGCTCGTGGTGCGAAACGCCTAAAGACCCGTCTCGTCTGCCGCCTCTGACATAAAAAAAAACAGAGCAACAGATCAACGTACTTTTTGAGCTCGCTTTTCAGTTCGCAAACTATCCCCTCTATAAAATATCACGCATCGGCCGTGTTAGATTGTAGGTCTACCTGTAATGCATGGGATAACAGAATATATTTTTTTTGGCGGATTCGTTTACACGTATGTCTATTCTTTTAATTCATATACCCTCGGCACTCAAGGACCCGACACTCTATCAAGGTTGTACTTATTTGAAAATCGCATCAAAAAAGGGTCTTTTGAGGCCTCATCTGAACAAAACGGCGACCTCTCTTCACCGTTTCGGCTGAATACGCGCTTCTCCGCCGGGGCTTTAGTCATAGTCATAGTCATTTAATCGCATTATTTGTAACAATGGTACATATTATCGTACATATTTGAGAGCAGTTGGTAATGCTAAATTACAAATTGACCTTTTCAAGGCATATGCGAATTAAGATAAATTATTAAAATTATTGTTAAAATTATTATTAAAATTATTACAAAACTATTATTAAAATTATTACAAAAACTACATATTTTAAAAATTATTAAGTTACATTTTTACATACCTACAAAATTAATTAATTAAATAATATTCAAAAATTAAAATATTAATAAATAAAATGTCAGATAAAGTACCTACTTACATATAAATAAATAGCATATTTAGCTTAGTCTAAAAACTTGTCACCAAAATATTCTTTTAAACAATAATAAGCCTTGCTGAATAAGAATTCCTTTAGTGTCCGTTCAAATTTGTCACCATGGAGGGCTTTGATAGAGCTTGGTAAGTGGTTGTAAACTGTTATTGCCATAAAATATGGCCCATTTTGGTATAGCGTTAAGCGTGACAGGGGCAGCACTAAGTTATTTTCTCGCCGTGAATTTTGTTTGCCTGGTTGGTCACCTATCTTCTTGAAGTAATGAGGATGCTTCTTTACAATACGGCTCAGTTCAAAAATGTATACGCTTGTTACTGTAAGGATTTTTAGTTCAGTAAACAGCTTCCTACACGACCGCTTCGGTGCAGTGAGTGTTATAATCCTGAGGCAGCGTTTTTGCAAGATGAATACACTCTCCACGTCCGCAGCATTGCCCCACAGTGCTATTCCATACCTTATCCAGGCTGCAGCGTGGCTGTGGTATGCAATGAGAGCACTCTCAGCATTGGTGCTTTTTCGTAATTCGCGCAACGCGTAAGAGAACTGGCTCAGTTTGCTCACCACTGTGGCTATATGGTTTTTCCAGGTCAGAGTTGTATCCATAGTTATTCCCAGGAGGGTAAACTTACTGACTTCCTCGATCTTTTGCCCGTCATGGAGTAGACAGAAAGACAGCCCTGATCTCTGGTATGGTCGGAATTGCATCACTTTCGTTTTATCCGTGTTTAGTATTAGACCTATATCCTTCAAATGGTTTACAATTTTGGTAAGTGATTCTGTCAAAATGCTATTTAACCTGCTTAGATTGTCATTGCTACAGGAAACAATAACAGTCGCGTCATCTGCAAATAGAATAAGTTTATGGGGAACAACCGAGGGGAGGTCATTTATGTAAATTAGAAACATTAAACACCCAAGTACACTCCCCTACGGAATTGACCCGGAAACGACTTCAACAGATGAGTTAAACTGTTCAATTTCACGTTTTTTCTCATTATAGTGGGATATTTGTACAAACTGCTTACGATCGGCCAGGTAGGAAGCTAGCCACTGTTTTGCTTGCCCACGTATTCCCACTGAATGTAATTTTTCTATCAGTATGTTGTGCAAGACTCTATCGTATGCTTGGGCCATGTCCATAAAAATTGCCAATGCGTCCTGGTTTTTGTTTATAATCTCCAGTATTTCGGTGGTGCAATCAAACACAGCAGAGGACGTCGAGCGATTTCTACGAAAACCATGTTGATCTTTACTCAGAATATTGTATTTTTCTAAAAAGTTAGTTATTCTTTGACAAATGATTTTCTCAAATATTTTTGAAATTACTGGTAGTAGAGCAATCGGGCGATAGTTGACAGGGTCTTGTTTGTCAGCTTTTTTAAATATAGGTTTTATTACTGCTAGTTTGAGGCTTTCTGGGAATATTCCTTCACTATATGATTGATTTATTAAAAACGTCAGCGGGGGTACAAATTAATCTATGCAGTAAACTAGTAGAGTAGCTGGGATCTCGTCATGGCCGCACGTATTATTTCGTTTGAGATTTAAAATAGTTCTCTTTACCTCTGTTTCAGTTACACCAGCCAAGTAAAATGAGTTAGTCACTGAGTTTGTGTTATTCTGCGTCGTATGTATCATAGATTTATTTATATTTATATGTCTGTAGTAGTTACTTTGTTGACAAACAATGGGATCGGGGACGATCGCGCGTGCGTCCGACAACGCCCAGTCACAGTTGAATCTGAGCTGACCACGTGTGTTTAGGGTAACTGTCTATGGACAGAGATAGTGGGCGAGTCGATGCTATCACCAGCAATAAATTTTCTGCCCGAAGTGAAATCAAAAAGATCAGAGCATACAGCGCTATCTCGCTTTAATTAGTGTGTGTAGCCATTTACTACCAAGTGGGTTACATGCCCGTTTGCCGTTTGCAAAATGAAGTACTTAGTCCCATAGAAAAAAAACATGTAATAATAAATGTATTACTTTTGAACTTGTTACTTAGAGCGCTACCATATATGCATCTTAGGTATTTGTATATTTGTTTTCAAGTAGCTATTAATAGAAGTCTTGTGGTAAGTACTTAATATAAGTAGTATTAATGTAGGAGCCAGTTAACTAGCAAATAAAATCGTCTGAGATAAGAAAAAACTTAATTTAATGCAATTGAACATCACAAAGTATAAATTAATGGACTATCCATGGTGGAATTGTTTGCCTACTGAAGAAGTAGGGGCTAATAAATGATTTAAATTATATTGCAAGTTCCAATGGACACTGGCAACACGTGTGTAACATCGCCGAACTGGGTGAGTATTGAATACGTCGACACATTTGCGCTAAGTCCACGGTTCGGTGCCAGCCGGCGAATTACACCGAGCTCGTTCATTACACCAATAGAGCCACAGTATAGGATACACCAGTAAAGTTACAATGTGAAACTGAAGATGTCGCAAACATTATAATTTTTTGATTTTTTCATACACGCGGGTGGCGCCTTCCCCAATTGAGCTCTAGAGACCGACAGAAACAGCACGACAGTTATAAAACGCTAGTGAACTGGGATCTTTTATAAGGTAGAGAAAGAAGCGGCCTCTTTTTGTAGAAAATACACTATGCTCTACCTCTTTAGCCTTTAAAAATGCTTATAAGTAATCATTATTGCTAATGCTTATATTTTACAATTGCAGAAACATGGTTATCCATTTATGGTGGAATTTCATATAGGTATCAAGCGCATTGAATTCGTTTTCACCACGATTATGTTTTAGTTTAAAAACAATAATTAGAAGACGGCTGATGTTATATTATTATTCATGCACCATCGAGCTCACTACATTACATCACTGATAGCATTTATTTATTTTATTTATTTAATAAGGTACACCAACAGCATATATACACAACACATAAAATATAAATTCAGTCTTAAATTCTAGTACATATGCCTATTATAGGCGTACACAGCATTCAAGGTGACAAGTAACAACATAATATTAAACTTTAATGTAACAAACTTTTAATTAAAATAAAATAAAAAAGAAGTTAAAAAAGAAAACAAAAAATGCTATTTAAAAGTTTAGCCGAGTCCCTGATTATGAGCCAGGGAATCCGCCATAATCCTTCTGAATTTGGGTAGATTATGATAGAAAATGTCTGCAACCATTGTAAGATTGTCGTTATATTGGCTGCAACATCTAGCGATAGGAGCATGGCGGCCCAGATTGCTCTTACAAACAGGCAACGAAAAGGTTTTCTTGATGGGGTGACGAGGTAAGCGAGCCGGTACCGTCAATTTCACTTGAGCTAAGAGTTCACTACTTTTTATTTTCCCATTGACTAGTCCGTGTAGAAACACTAGGTCTTGACGCTTTCGTCGGTCACGCAACGTGTTCATTTTTAGGAATTTCAGTCTTTGGTCATATGGAGCACGATGCGAGATGCCCGGGGAAGCAAAGGCGAGGTGCCTTGTGAACGCGCGCTGGACACTCTCCAGGCGCTGCGAGTGGACGGCATAAACTGGGTTCCAAGCCACGCAGGCGTACTCCAGATGACTTCTGACCAGCGCATTATACAAAATTTTGCGGGTGTAATTCTGTTTAAATTCGGCCGTATTTCTTCTTAGGAACCCCAACATACTGAATGCTTTTTTGGCTATATTATCAATATGAGACGCAAATTTAAGCTGATTATCTACTAAAACACCCAAATCTCTGACCATATCTACCTCATTTATTGTTTTTTTATTTAGGTTATAATTAGATAACAGGGGACTTTTCTTTCTGGTAAATTTAATGTGAAAGCATTTATCTATATTCAGATACATTGCATTAGAGTTGCACCAAGAGTGAATACTGTCCAGGTCGTTCTGAATGAGAATCGTGTCGTCAGCGGAGTTTACTTGTCTGTATATTTTTAAGTCGTCTGCAAATAAGCCAAATTTACAATTTTTAATATTCAGAGTGATATCATCTATAAATACTAGAAACAGCACGGGTCCCAAGTGTGAACCCTGTGGAACGCCGGACGTTGCATAATAAACATCAGACTCATAACCATCCACAACAACTGCTTGCGGCCTATTGTTGAGGTAAGAACCAAACCACTGAAGCAGGGTTCCATATATTCCTTTTGATTTTAATTTTTTTATGAGGAGCGAGTGGTTGACCTTGTCAAAGGCGCTAGCAAAATCAGTATATATGGCATCAACTTGAGTACCACTATCTACCCACCGTGCCACATCTGAGACAAATTCAACCAAATTTGTTTGGGTAGAACGGTCCTTACGGAAACCGTGCTGAAATTCATTAAGATGGGTATTTAAATGATTATTTAATGCAGGATTAATCAATGACTCGAATAATTTAGAAAAAGTTGATAAAATAGAGATGGGACGGTAATTTCTTATATTGGAAGTTTCTCCTTTTTTGAAAACAGGTGTTATTTTAGCTTTTTTCCATTCATCGGGGAACACACCTTCACGGAGTGACTGATTAAAAATTAGCGTAAGAGGGAATGACAAAGGAGAGCCACAACGCTTAACAAAAACAGGCGGGATTTTATCAGGACCGGCACCCTTCTGCATATCGAGACGATTTATTGCTTTGAAGGTGTCAGATACAGAAAATTCTAGATTGGCTAGGCCGCTTTGTGTGGTTTCTGCAATGTTACAGCCGTGGATATCAGAATCAGCAGAAAAAGTAGAAGCAAAGTGTCTTGCAAATAAATCAGCTATCTCAGAGCCAGAACTAACCACATTCTCATTTAAGTGCATTCGAGAAGGAATAGTAGACCTTTTATTGCGTTTTTCTTTTATAAATTGCCAAAAAGCTTTGACATTACGAGAAATGTCATCTTCAATGTTCCTTTTGTAATCGTTGTAGCATTTGTCTATAAGTTTGTGGCATCGGCCACGTAAAAGGTCATGCTCAAATTTATCGCGTGGGTTACCAAATTTACGAAATTTTAAGCGAAGTTTCGATTTTTTCGAGCATTTCACTGTGTTTGCCAATTTACATTGAACCATGCGCCTTTTGTAATGGCATTAGGGCATTAGCGCGATGACAGCAGCATGTGGGCCGCCATTGCCCAACCGAGCTCCGCGACACTCCCCATTAGCTCAATTGAGTTTCATTACTATACGATCAACAATACACGTGCAAGCCAAGCCTTGGTTTTGGGCAATCGATGAATTATAATTACTCTGACTGAACTTACATTTCGTACTGA
Source organism: Mecyna flavalis (assembly GCA_949319885.1). Taxonomy (NCBI): domain Eukaryota; kingdom Metazoa; phylum Arthropoda; class Insecta; order Lepidoptera; family Crambidae; genus Mecyna; species Mecyna flavalis. The sequence continues at coordinate 14,104,756 of OX439414.1, read as the reverse complement.
CAATTGACTCTGTCTTCGGTCCAAAATGGGTTTAAATCTAATACAAAAAATAATTATAAGATACTTATCAACTTTAATACTTACAAATCTTTCTACAAGAACAAAACCGACTCGGTAGATTCGATGTCCGCCTTGGGTCCGATTAGAGGTAGGACTTTTTTAAAGTCTGACTGACTAGATACTATATATTGAGTCTCCGGCCTCTCACGCACCAAATGCAGCATAACAAAGCTTTTACTTACACATTGATCTTTTGAAAGGGACTTTCGTGGCCGAGCCGCCCAATTTCGACTGACAGATAAGAACTAAGCAGTAAGCTCCAGCAAGCATACTTGTTTGCTATAAAGTGTTCCGAAGTGGCATTGACAGTCTATGCCCACATAACCTGGGACCGGAAATGAGCAACCCCAAGAGGAAAAATGCGTTGCCTTTAACTCCTTCATATTATATGTATGCGCGCCGGACGACGGACAAGGCTGCGTGCGCGCCGCGCGACGAATACAAATACGCATAATATGCGCATGCACGTACAGCGCAGCTCCTAAGAAAATTTAATAAGTTGCGCCACTACTAATGAGGATTATGGAAGATCTCATGTATGAATTCATTAATTAGGAATCGTTTGACGTGCTACCATTATTTAGAATCTTCTTACAATCATCTCTACTAATATTATAAATACGAAAGTGACTGTCTGTTACGCTGTCACACCTAAACGACAGAACCGATTCTGATGAAATTTGGTACAGACATAGACAAGGGCTTCCTAGGTCTTGTGAAAGACAAACGTTTCTTTTTATACCGAAATTGTTTTAGCTCCCATGGGATAACATCAATAGAAGTCGGTGCGGTCGAAGCTGCGTAAGATAGTAATATTACTATTTTTCATACCAAAAAAGTTATGATTCTTTATTTTGCGGATTGATTACAATGGTTCAGTTTGATACTAGATATTTAGTGATTTTTTAAATGCACTTGTAAATATTTATTTTATAAAAGTACTTAGTTATGCACTTGGGTGTCGACCCTAGAAGTCACATCGTTAGGGCTCATTTATCCGCGTGGCAGTTGCTTTTTGTCAGTGGTCCTAATATGATATATTGCTGCGTTCTACCAATTACCTGTGGTGACCTCAAATAACCATCCATTAGATGCCTAGAGAGGGCACATTCATAAGTCTGTTATTGGCTACTACTAAACTAAATGAAATATATGAAAATGAGCTAAAGTTAGTGCCAGTACTTGAAATCCAAGGCTAAGGAAGATCAGAGAAGAGATGGTGGGTTCATTTGTTATCCAGAACATAAACTTGTGTAAGTCTTTATTTGTAATTAAGTGTAGGTAGATCATAGTGTACACTTGAATGAGCTGCTCGTCTGGGGATGTACGGACGGCAGCAGATCAACCTACCCCAATCAGTCAAAAAGTCTCAATTGAAAAAGAGATCTATGTAAAGTAAATAAAGCTGAAAATTGATTGTAGAAATTTGAAAGATTGGGGTAGTCTGATGTGCTGTTGACTGTACCTTATAGAAGACCAGAGTGAAATAGAACTACATAATAGCTCATTACGCTGGTTGTGTACAATAATTGTGGTGCTTTTATTATTTCTGATACCTTGGAACTCACAGAAATCTAAATATTAGATTTCTGTGTTGGAACCCAACAAAAGTGCGCATAAGCACTTTGGGTCAGATCAATGCAAGTGATCCAATATGTGTTTATTTTGCTGACTGATGGGATACAGAGTATTGGTACAAAATGTGTTTATCTGCTTTTATAATAAATATTTATCTCCGTGTCTATCCTCATCCCTTGCTATCAGTTATCACGATCTCGTCGTCGACCTCCGCTGGTGACCCAGATCCGGCGACAGTTAATGAACTTCGCCAACGCTAGATATGTTATTAATACCGTCACGGGTCGACGACTCCGGCGCAGACGGAGACTATTTACGCTGCGTGCCGCAATCTTATAAAAATATTAGACTATTTATATCCCACTGTAGGGTAAAGAACTTCATCATTAAAATAAAGTCGGCGAAAGTGTAATGTCTTTCGGCTTCAAGACTCGTCATGCATACGTTAATGACACAGCTACACTAGGCCACATTTGACAGGTAGTTTATGCAAAGAAAAGTTCTTCTTATGTCATCAGGAGTGGAGTCTAATATTCTAAATGAATAATTGTATTAAAAGAACTGACGTTGTTTTCTTGAGTTTTATTCCTTTAGCGTATGGAATATTTTGTTTGCATAGATGAACTGTCAAATGTGACCTATTAAATTGACTCGACATTCATCAACAATTCGAATCTAATTGGCGCTAGCAAAGTATTTGAAAGTAAGAAATCTATATACAAAATCTATGCCAGCACATAAATTATGGTGGTTGGGAAATCGGCTATTACATCAGGGCTCATGAGTTCAAGCTCCGACCTGTCTAGTAAGTTGGTGGTAACAAAGGTGCAGACCAATAGTAAGTTAACGTCAATTAACATGCAGAAATAAGGACTCCGAAAAGGGCAACTATGATAATGATCTTGGTTAATTCCGCATCAAAGCAACAAGATAAATTAAGGACGAGAATAATCGTCTGCCGTCGGTTCGGCGACAAACAAGACGAGCAGATTAAATGTCAGCGCTTGAGGTGGTTAATGACTATAATAAATAGCCTCACGCGCACCTCCTCTTGTAAACATGTCGAGACACTTCGGTATAAGGTAGTGCTTGCAATCAAGGGCTTACGGTACCCCGAGTCATAATTAAATCGTATCAATTGGAGCTATGTCGCATTTTTTGTGTGGTAGAGCCATAATGTGGACAGTCCCTGTCAGTTAAAATGGGCCAGTTCGGGGAAACACAACCCTCTCACAGTAGATTGATGTGTAAGTCGGAATGCGCAGCTATTGCTCAAGAAAGCCCTACCATGAACCGCACAGCGCACCAACATTCCTTTCTATTGAAGTGTAATACAAAACAGCATAATTACTTATTTATATTTTAAGCAAGTCGGTAAACTTCGTTTGACGCCGCCCACGCGCGCATGCGCAGGCGCAGGGCGGGTCACACATCTGCGCGCGTAACACGATCCGCGACATCAATGGAAGCATTATGCTTGCTCTCTGATCACTCATTATTAGGAAATTATATTGAATTTTAGCAGTCATACGATAGGGTTGTGTTCACTATGAGGGCTGACCTGCGGGCGGGGGTAGCTCCCCAACGTCCGCATTGCACAGGTCGCCCGAGCCTAGTCTGAGGGTCACCTAGTTTCTCGGGTGGCATTGGTTTGACGAGCCATTTGGTGTAATGGTCGAGAAGTCGCGGGTTCGATCCCCGCACGGTACAAAGATTTGTATGCATGAACATGTCTGTTTGCATCGGTCTGGGTGTTTCTATATAATATGTATGTATTAACAACAAAAAAAGTATACATATAAGTAATGTTTATCCGTTGTCTAGCAGCCATAGCTAATGCTTATAAACTTTACTACACACCTGTAGGTACTTTCGTAAAACAAAAGTGCTTGACTCACTCACTTTGTATAATATTTTCACTGCAATACAATGAAGATTTGCTTTTTACTTTCCGTTAAGGAAAGTCGCATAAATGCGACTTTCCTTAACGGAAAGTAAAAAGCAAATCTTATAAAAATACTAACAATTAACATTATAAATACGAAAGTATGTCTGTTACGCTTTAACATCTAAACTACGAACCGATTTTGGTAAAATTTTGAAGACATAGGTATTGACTTTAGAAAAGGATGGGTAAGCAATTCTTTTTTTTTTTATAGTTACTCCTCCTACTGATTCTTTGCTTAACCTAGCGACTCCTTTTTTTACTTTGTTTCGTATAAAATTATTCGTTGGTTGTTTTAGTTGTTAAATTCATCAACGTTATTCATAATCTTTTAATATATAAAACTCAAAGGTGACTGACTGACTGACTGACAAAAATAGATATCAACTCACAGCCCAAACCACTGGACGGATCGGGCTGAAATTTGGCATGCAGATAGATGTTATGACGTAGGCATCCGCTAAGGAAGGATTTTGATCAATTCCCACGGGAACGGGAACCACGCGGGTGAAACCGCGGGCGCCCGCTAGTTAAAAATAAGTTTTACTTTTATATCGGTTTTGAAAATTTGGTTCAACATAGTATCCTGTAGGCGGGTAGGTTCATTTTTGATTCATGTAGCTTAGATAGACCGTAGGAAAATTAAAATTCATTATTTATTTTGTATTCAGTAGAAGATAGAAAAACAAAAAACATGCAGCTTAAATGCTGTCTAAAATAACTTTCAGGTAGACGAAGTCGCGGGCAAAAGCTAGTACATTATAATTTTCTAGAGAGTAGTGTTTCTTTTCTTAAAGTTAAATTTTAAACCTTTTTCTGTAAACTGTAACATAAGTATCAGTAATGTTTCAAACGAGTTGAACTCGTGGTTACGCCCACTTTTTTAGATGTGCAGCAAAAAACGGATTATTTCATTACGAAATTTGACATTTATGTAGGTATTTGCATACAATAATAATTTATGCATAATATATGGCTCTACCAACATTCTTGGAAATACTTAAAATTTTCATCCTTTTTAATATTTATGTCATTTTGTAACTGATAATAATTGTATAACATGATATCTTTGTACAGGATTTATGTTATACGATTACAGTACATAAATATATTCTTAGTCCTTAATGTCATTAACTTTATTAGAAATATTGTATATTTAAACTAAAATACGTCTTGTTTTCGTAATAGACCATACAATTTTAATAGGATGTAATAAAACCTCATATCATACATAATATTTAGAGTCACGGACATGAAAAACCATTAGTACCTACACACTGGGGCAATATTTTCTCGAATACGGCAGTATTATTTTAATTTTATTTTTATTCAGCATATTTATCCATCCACAACAGCATAATTGTGCAATAAGGCGTCGGTTTACGTAAACACGTGCCTCCATAATCCGTGGAGTGTATTTGCGTCCTCGTACAAGATACTCTACGGGCGTCCTCGTATGCGCAATTTACCCGGCGCATCTGTGCCCAGCATGCAGATGTCTGCCGAAATACGAAGGCTGACCAGTGAAGAGAATACTCAGTAAGCGAAATGTGTTGCAGCAATGATTAATTTTGGATCTATCAAACATGTCACTTTCTCGGCCACTTCTTCCAGAAGGCCATCAGAGGGCTGGTGGTGCCCAGCAGAACTTGCATTGCACGAATACCTGTCGGATGGAAATGGCCCGGTGCTTACACCACCATTAGACAAGGAATCCTCCTTGCATAATGGTGGTGCCTTGAGACCTGCCCATTAAGCCCCGAGGTTTAGGTGGTTATCAGACTGGGCCCTTTCTGAGTCGTAGGCTTCTCACACACCACCTTCCTCGCCCTACGTGACGTATTCTACGAATTAAAAACCAATGTGAATGTCCCACTGGTTAACATTATTCTGTGGCAGCACATCAACAATCGTATACCAGATACATATTGTCGCACATATAAATAATTATACGATATGTGCTACACGGCCCGCATATTGATTTTATTTATCACATATTTTGCGTTTATCAATTTTTTTTTCATAAAATATATGTGGTGCTTGCAAAAACTACAAACATAAAATCTTTGGTACGATCGTGGCAGCGCTCCTAGATTTGAGAACACGCATGAAACATAACACATAGTTAATCAGATGTACAATAAAACCTCAGTACCAATATTAGACCTGGTATGACTAACGGTATATGGAATAGCTGTGGGAACCGAGTGGAATGAAACGTCACTTCACATGCGTAAGGTCGGTTCGAATTTCGAAGCGCACATAATATAATGGATTCTATGTGCGCATTTACCTCTGGCTGGTGACGGAAAACATCATGATGGTACAGTCGCATGGCTGAGTAGCCACGATCTTCAGGTCAGAAGGCGAACGCCCCAATCTACTGGATTTTCAAACCCTGGATCATTGTGCTGGCGATCCCTGTCTAGATTGTGACAATCTGTATTCTATTGACAAATGTGTAAACTAGAATGCTGATGTTTTGGAAAACTGTAAGTTAGATGTAATATAGGAGAAAAGAAAGATTTAACTTTGTATGACAGCATATTTTCTAGGGTACCAATGACTTAAACGACGATATTCCACAGTTTTCCTCGTGTCGCAAGCGCACCGGCCACCCCGGGGGAGGCGCAGTCTTCGGTCGCAGGTCAAATCGAGTGTAGCTTAGGATGCGCGCGCCACGCCCCCTGTCACATGTCGCCAGCAACTGACAGCTACTCAATGTTCTTTTGGACCCTATCTCAATGCTAGAAAGCGAACGTAATGTTTGCAGTTGCATCAGTAGCGTTCACTGTTTCCAGAGAAATCGATATTTACAAAATTAAGTATGTAAGCAACAGGTCATCTGGCACAACAATTAGCTTTGCTTGGTTTTGGCACATGACACTCAAGTAAAGCTCGGACTCTAACTAGTCTTTACTGTATTATTTATAATATTTATATTTTTTATATTAATATAAAGAGGAAAGATTTGATTGTTTGTTTGTATTGAATAGGCTCCGAAACTACTGAACCGATTTGAATAATTCTTACACAGCTGGAAACCTACATTATTCCCGGTGAACATAAGGTACTTTTGATCCCGGAAATTTGGGGCGAAGAGGGGAATATTTGAAAAAAGAAATTACGCGCGGGTGAAACCGCGGGCGGAAGGCTTATGTATATCATAAAACACCACGGAATAGTCTTGGCCGTCACCTGGTAACCTGGATGAGTCGTGGCCGACCTAAGTCAGTTCTTTACGGCAGTACCAGTGATTTACCGGTTTGCCCTTGCCCCAACGATAGCCTTGTTCTACACGACAGACAGACGGCACACATTGTTGACTTATTGTCGTTGACTTTGTATTGCTGAACTGCAAAGGATGTATCGCTAAATTATGCGTACCCTTGAAGCCTGATGTATGTTCCATTGATGAGTGGCACATACGGCGTACTTTTAATCAGGTGCCGCCTTTAGACAGGCTGGCAGGTACCCCATCTATTCTTAAAATAACTAAGGGATTACTGTATTCAAATTGTGATAAATTTGTTAAAAGTAAAAATATCATTAGCAATTAAGAGATAAGTCCGCCTGTATTGTACAGTTTTATTACGTTACATGTTTCTATGTTGTGTGTAGTGCAAAAAAAGTATATCTATCTATCTATCTATCTAAAACGAGTAACTATCGAGTTTCTTGCCGGTTCTTTTTGATAGATTTGATATTCCGAAGCCGGTGGTAGAATATTTCTGCAATATTGACAAATATGTTGATTTTTAAAATTAATTAGCATTGAGACTCTACCTAGTCATGATTTCGATTCAGCCCCACGTTGGTCGCCAAAGTAAAAAGTTGCTTATGGTTTTCTCTATATACCAGTCCATTATCTATAGTTTTTATTGGCTTTTCTTATTTTATAAGCACTTAATACCATTATTTGTTTTTCTTATTGTTGCTTTAGTTGAAGATAATTGCTTAGGATGACGCTTGTTAAAATGTAATTTATATTATACTACCTATTTTGAAAATTATTGCAAATCTCTGTTATGGTGCAGTAACTCCACAGATGCAACTAGTGGGGCCACAGAACATGAATTTTATAGCCGTGTCTCAGGTTTATGACAAACAGATAAAAGGGTTTCTTAACGACTTGGCGTCGCGAGCATTCGCTCAAAGAACTTTATTCCTTTGTGATGTGCATTTCAACATAAAAACGAGTTTGCACTTATATGTAACCTTATACTTCATACTGTTTGGTATTCTTAAACTAATTATAATTATTGTAACTAACAAACAAATTGTAAACAATCATAACGTTGAAAAAGAGCAACTGCCGAGTTTCTTGCCGGTGACTTCTCGGTTAGATGAAAGCATTCCGAACCGGTGCATGGTAGAATCGCATTACATCTATGATAATAAATATATTATTAGTGTTATTAGTATAACGTATATATCAAAATATTTGTTTGTATATTTATGTAAGCTACTATAATTATAATACTTGATTAATTTAGTTTTTGACGATTCGTAAGTGCTTCTATGAATGCCTATATAGGCAAAATAAAGATATTTGTGATTTTGATGTAAATGTATGAATCAGAATTCATTCTGAAAATACTAATAACGGCAACAAACTGTAACCAAATAATATTACGAAGAGCTACTAATGTGCCTACCAGAAAAGGACTGTGAGATTGATTAAAATTAGATGATTATTTGACGAGCCATTTGGTGTAATGGTCGAGAAGTCGGCTATTACACCAGAGGTCGCGGGTTCGATCCCCGCACGGTACAAACATTTGTGTTCATGAACATGTCTGTTTGTATCGGTCTGGGTGTTTACTATCTAAATATGTATGTATTTACAAAAATGTTTATCCGTTGTCTGGCACCCATAGCACAAGCTAATGCTTAGTTTGGGGCTAGATGGCGCTGTGTGAATAATGTCCAGTGATATTTATTTATTTATTTAAAATTAGATGAAATTCGTGACCGTCGCCTTCTGAAGTCGGATGGAATGTAGACAAGGTGAGTGACCTTTCCGCTCTTCGCAAACCAAACATTCACCGAGACACAAGATGAATGTAGGTGCGCAGAACATCTCGGAGACGCCTGCTGGAAGATATGCACTTCCTAGCACTTACGCTATAATTGGAAAATGCTGGTCTGTTATCCGTCTTCGTTTAACGCAGTCCAATATCAGACTTTATTGGCTCTCTATAGAGTCTACATTGGGTCGCCGTGAAGGTGTGACTAAATGCAGATCCCACAACAAAGCCGCTGTAAACCCGGCATAATCGCTTGAGGAGGAAAGGGCGAGCATCGAACCTTCTAGGGCTTCTGTCATAATAATAAATATCAGCGTCTAGAAGTTTAAGCACCGGCTTATGTTCTGAAGTTAAGACTGAAGTTGGTTTCCGGGGTCAACTGTTTGAGCTTAGGAATCAATATTGAATCAGCTTGACTTTTGACAGTCAAAGAAAACAAGAAGATAACACATTACATCAAGAGATATTTACATCCATGATACATTTGGTATGATTCTTCTGTCAAAAGTAAATAAATATTTTTTTATGTGGCAATACAATTCTGAATAACTTAAGATAACAACTCAAGGGGCCAAGAAATTCACTAAATGATATATTAATTTTAGTTAGGTACATTAGCATTAATTGTTACTCTAATACAAAGGTAAATACGACCTCTGGTGTAATAGCCGACTTCTTAACCATTAAACCAAATCGCTCGTCAAACTATATTCGGAACAATGCCTAAACAACCTCGGTCCGCGGCAGCAGATTACTCGTACGTGACACAAACTTAAGTTGAAGCTTATTTCATATAGTCCAAAGTATTGTTTCAGACCTGACCATTACTTTTATGGAGGTAACTACTTATTGTATTGCTTTCTGGTACAAGGTAATCCTAAATTATATAGACCTCTGCTATCTGGATGTTCTCCTCTTCGATTGACTCATGATTTTGATGCTCGTGTACACAAGTGCTTAGGAGCCATTTTGTTGCACATTAGAGCCGGTAACACAAATTATGCTCGTAAATGAAATAGAAACATGCTCTATTAATCCCTTACAAAAAGGCAATATAAGTGTCAACTTAAATGACATAAAAAAGTACTAGATTGAGATAATAACTGTAACATTCTTGATCGCATGAAATGGGTCACTCTTTATTTCTGTCTCTCCTTGAGTGGGTTTAGTGTTAGAATCTTTTTAAATCCTGACATTTATAACCACTTTAACTGAAATCTGCGCATAATAATAATAACTCTGGTTAAGTTTCGTCAACATTAACATGGAACTAGTAAGCCCGAAGATTAGAGATAAGTGGTAACTTTCTCCTCCAAATTAGTGCAATTTACACATTTTGTACTACAACACATTTTACACATATTATAGATGTGAAAGCCGAGTATGAAAATTATATTGAGTTAATGAGTTGTACGTTGTACTACATATGCCATCTTTGGGTGCAGGTCTGCCGAGGATCACAAAATATCCTTCTAGGTGTTAGTTGCAATTTTACTTTAAACTATACGATTTAATATTTAAGACTAAAAATAATAATTGTAACCAAATCATTGTAACTAATCTTGGCGATAGAAAAGAATAACTAGCCGAGTTTTTGCCGGTTTATTCTCAGCAGAAACAACGAGTCGGTAGTAGAGTCTAAGTTTTAAATGTGTAATTATGTGAGTACTGATGCATTGTACATATTTACATTGTAGCTTAAGTTAATATTAGTTTTGACGATTCGTAAGGGCCTTATACGTGCCTAGACGAATAAAGGTTATTTTTTTGTTTATATTTTTGCACGGTATTCATGAAATAATGTCGATCGTTGCCGTAAATAGCGTAAATAGTTAGGTTGTTTTCCAAGTGATTATGTCTTGTTGGGGAGTCGCATGAATATTTATACATAGATGTGCCAAGGGCGGCTGGCGCGGTAATGTGCAATTATGCGCTTTTTGCGGAATGCGCGTGCGAGGGTGATTACGAATAACCAGTGTTTTTGCCGGCGCCGTCAGTAAACGGTGCTGTTAATATGTAGGTAGTTTTAAAGGATTCTTCCTTGGAACCATATAATTTAGATGGGAATAACCCACGACCTCCGAAGTTTAAGCCTAAAATTATTGCTCTACGAAGATGGTAAAACGCAAGGATTTAGGACTCGTAATGGTACACAAGTGATCTCGCTAGCATTGATTTACTGTCCCCTTCCTCTCAAACCCGGTAGGACAACAATTAGACAATGTGGGAAGGATATCAACGGCTTTGCGTGCATTCCGAAGCAAGACAGATTTATTTCATCTACACTCTGGACTGTTTTTAGTATGTAGTTACTTGTTACTGATAATTATTGTTTCCCCAAAATAAAACTAGGTTACATTTTCGATTTGATACAGAGTTCAAAACTATTGCATTAAAAGACTGTCCCAGTGTCTTAATAAGCCACTTCGTATCTAATAGCAAAAGGTTTAAGTTTACACTGATAAAATTAATTAGTAAACATTCCTCGGACACTAAATAAATATTATAGTGATAAATAAAAATATTAATTCAAAATCTCTTTACAGTAAGCATTTATAAAAAAAAAGTCCCAGCGCCACCGAGGCACCCTTAAACCAAAAATAAATTAAAGGATGCCTTGGCAATGTTGTGTCATTATCATTACCACAAATTCAGTCTGATTACTTATCATATCATTACATCTTTAAATAAAGAACTCTTATTAAAACTTAGCTGATTGGTAAATAGCTCGAAGACGCTAGTCAATCAATCATGAGCCTCGTGGTAATCACCGTCGCCAGGCACGCCTTGTCTCGCTAATTACTGTTGGTAACTACAGATTGTTCGCCAACTTGGCCATTCCCGTCGTGTTACGATCCGAGCAGCCTGCTGGGCCGTTAATCTGGAGTAATCGTTAATGGATATTGCGGCCAATCGTGAAGAGAAGACGGCTATTACACAAGAGATCGCGGGTTTGGTCGCCGCACAGTACCAACATTAACGTGCACGATCAACTGAATATGTCTGTCTATACTGGTCTGGGTGTTAACTAATGTTATAAGTATATTAAGCATTAAAAAAGTATATGAGTAATAAGGCAATTAATTTAATTTTCTTGCCCAACTCAAGCTAATCCCAAGCTGTCTGAAAGTAAGAGACAAATTTTGAATTTTTTGAGAATTAAACCCAAGACCCCGACATCACGGCCCGCTACTTAAACCAATAGACCCACCCATATGATACCACCACGGAGTTGATTTCTATTTATCTCTGTGGATACCACAATCTTACTTTTTATGGCAGAGGAAATGATGATCATTGAGTTCAACTATAAATAATCTTGACATTGTCATTACGCAAGTTTCCCGCACAGTATTCTTTACTTACATAGTCGCACATATTATATAGTTATATTCATAAAGAATAACTTATTTGCTTAATTTTTACGTTCCTTAAATGTATAATTAAGAAAAAACTTAACTTTTTGGTTCGCCTATAATAAATACATTCGTAACTATCCCTACATACTCACTGCACTCCTCAACCAACTTTTCCCTTCAAACCCGAGAGGGACGATCAGTTGCCCGCCTGGGGGCGATCTAATACTTATGTAAACAATTTCTTTCGAGCTATCGAGTTACCAAACATTAAAAACAATTAAAACCATTCAAGCTGTTGCAAGCCCGATGTCTACGCAAAAGTCCGTTTCGTCAACAGATGATTAGCCGTGCGGTGACATCACTCTTCAGCGGCTAATTAAAAGTAACAACAGCGATGATTGCGACCAATGGGACCGATCGTGACCCCCGCCCTGGTTGCGACACCACACGTGGCGTGGATGACCTGTGACCGGCAATACACGAAAATTATTTAATAATAGCTTTTCAAACTATGGTATAATATGTAATCGATAAAATATATAATTATGTTTGACGAAAATACGGAAGTGATGGTGCAATGCCCTCTATTTCAGATTCAATTTGTTTCAAAAGAAGAAAGAAGGCAAACGAGCGAGGGTTACTGCCTGATGGTAGGTGATCACCGCCGCCCATAGATACCTCGAAGAATTCCTATATTTTGTATGTCCATTGTCCACCCAGCCCAGTTTTGGCTAATAACGACAATATTAAGATGACAATTTTTTGGACATCGCATTTTTATTGAAACATGGTTAGACATAATCATTAAAATGTAAGATTTCATCATTCATAAAAATAAAACATACATATTAGATACAATGCAATGTTATTATCAGTTTCGTGTTTTCTTGACTGTACCCATATTAACTGAAAGTTCACCAAACGGGATATAATACAGTTAATTACTGTTCTGTCTATTTAAATGTTTTCGAAATGAAGTTTAGTGACAAAATGAAACGAAACTTTTTAATAGGTAAAGGTTTACCAAATGGGAAGTTTACCACATGGAAATTAGCCAAGGTAATTGGGTAAATCAACACATACTGGCCTAATGGCCGCCCATTAGCCGTTACGAGGCGAAGAGGGCGCGAAGCACGATATTATAGCTTGTGACATGATCCGCCAATTGGCAGCCTTATCCTACCTATATCACTACATAGTATAAAACAAAGTCGCTTTTCTGTCCCTATGTCCCTTTGTACGCTTAAATCTTTAAAACTACGCAACGGATTTTGATGCGGTTTTTTTCATTAGATAGACTGATTCAAGAGGAAGGTTTATATGTATAATACATGCATAATATAGTAGAGAAACACTGATAATTTTAGAGGTTTTTAATTTAAGGTCGTAAATAATCGCATTTTTTTGCGCTTACATTGCAAACGCTGGCTGAACCCTACGAGATAGATCAAAATAATGTACTACACTATTGTACACCTTTAAAAGTTTTACAAAAAAGTCCGCGATGGTATATGTCTATCTCTTAGGGATAACCCACAATAACCATTTTCCTTTACTTATTACGATAAAATAATGGCTTATTTAGGAAAAAGTGATTTTAAGCAATACAGTATTAATCCTTATCCAATAAAGTACCATAAATAAATTGTGCATGTAATATAGATCAATATGGCCATTTACATCATGTAATTTAAATGAATAGTTTCGAAGATATTACAGATTTAAAATGCAGGGACATAGCGGTTGCGGCGGTTACCGGCCGGGGAGCGGATGGATGAACTTTTGTTATTCTTTCACGTAAAAATTACTGAATTGATTTTAATGAAACTTTACAATAATAAAGCCTATACATAAGGATAACACATAGGCTACAATTTACAAGATATTCCCGCGGTATAACGTCCTATAGTTCACGCGGGCGAAGCCGCGGGCGGAAGGCTAGTAATATTATAAATGCGAAAGTCTGGATGTTTGGATGTTTAGATGTTTGGATGTTTGGATGTTTGTTCCTCAATCACGCCTAAACGGCTGAACGGATTTAGATGAAATTTGGCACACGTATAGTTTATAACCCGGAATAGGACATAGGCTATAAAATTCCTACGGGAAACGTCTCATTCCCGCGGGAATATCAATTTTGAAACTACTGAACCGATTTGAATAATTCTTTCACTGTTGGAAAGCTACACTATCCCCGATGAACATAGGGTACTTTTGATTCTGGAAATGTGGGGGGAAGGAGGGATATTTGAAAAAAGAGATTACGCGCGGGTGAAACCGCGGGCGGAAGGCTAGTAGTCTATAGTTACGACATGTGTTGTTTTACCCATGAGTGTGAATACGACCACCAGTCATGACATTGCTTTTTAATTTACACTACGTTCACGATCAGAAGTCCCATAGCCGCTATATTGGTACTACTGTTTTTCAATACTTTCAATCTGTTTTTTGACAGATTTACAAACCGTAGGCAATGCTGCCAATATAGCGACTAAAGGAAAACTTATGGTGAACAGAGTGTACACTATACTATCGAAGATATTACAAGTGTGTAGTTATAGCGTATTGTAAATTTTTATTTTGAGCAACTGCCATTAAATTAGACCTATGAAGGTCATATTGATATAAAATAATTGCAAAAGACACTAAATTGACGAATTTTGAAAATAGTATGGGAAGGGCTATGGAAAGATGAAGATGGGGAGAAAGGAAGGAAAGATTCGGACCTTTGGCAATCTCTTCCCATACGAAGAGCTGAAGCAAAATAAGGTAGGTACTATCATATCAGTGTTCTGTGAGGTTTGTGTGATGTATGACACATTTAATATCGTTTGAATGTGCAGGATTCCCCGGGACATTCAGAACTAGTTGAAAATACGGTTTACAGTGTTTAGATATTTATTTCCTTAAAAACACTCTAATCTGCGCGTAAAATAAAAACAGCCATAGAGATCATAATTATGTGGAAAGCCGCCTTGTAAAATAACTAGGCTTTTCTACAGCTATTGATCAAGTACATTTACGGATCTTTTAATTACATACTCATTTGCAAACACGAGTATAGTGCGACAACTCAAAACAAACAGTAAATCACTTCCTCGTAATGTGCTCACCATTAGTTCAGCACACACTGTGCCATTAGCCCCAGGTGCTGTCATTGCGGTGTTAATTAATGGTGACGTCACGCATCCCCAATTATCGCGGTGGGGCAACGCGTCCTCGATAGCCCATTGTTTTGACAGCCACTTACGCCGATGTGCGAACTGCTTCGCGGGATGAGCCTAACATGGGTGGTCTTTGATTTGCATGATAATTGTGATAATTGACCTTTGAGTTAAAACTATTATTGATACATACTTAAAACAATGACACACGAAGACGTTTTTTGCTTAGCGCTCGTTCTTTTGACTGAAGATTTAGTGCGCCAATTACGTCCTTCTTAGGGCGGCAAGAGACCAATAATGCATTCTTCGGGTCAAAAAAATGTTTTCTCGTTTGGCTGCGACCAATAAGCCGGGTGAATTAAAAAAGCGTACCACAGTGTCTCCTAACATGTAAAAAGCCATCAATTGCTGATTGTAAGACTGGCATAGTGAAACTACTAAACCAAATCTGGTTGATGGCCGAGCTGTTTCAGCGTCAACAGGCTCAATATCTCTCCTAAAACGTTAAATGAAATGAAATAATTTATTCTGCACTTGATTTTTTTAAAAACTTTTGCACGTCAATCTTTTTTTTTCCTACCAGCACTGCGATTCGACGTCAATGGCCTGTTGAGGAAAGAAGAAACTAAAGTAAAAGAAGAAGTAAACAATATGGCTGCATTCAACTTCAGGCGGGCTACTTGTTTGTTTAATTTAGCAATGATTTGAGTTCTAGACTTTAAAGAGATGAATTAAAGCGAGAGTGCTTCATTTCCTATGCAGATCCAATGACGTCGATCATTGATGAGTTATTTATGCAGCGTTCAAACAAAACGATCAGTGAATCGGATCACGTTCGCTTGAGCCCGATCGCTGACAATGCGCTGCGCCCGCGCGGCTCTCACGCGCACAAAGCACAATGCTATCCCGCCTGCCCATACTCACTTACAATGTGGATGAAAAACTAAACTGGCACGGATGTCAGGCTAATTGAGTCTGGGTGGAGAAACAGTTCTATAGCCCAAAGGGCTAGGTCATGCCGGTACGGTTGTCTTCTGGCAAAATTAATCTTAGAACAACTATGTAGGTACAGTAGTTTTTGCATTGAAATATGGGGTTAGTTGTAAGCATAATAATATCAATTTTTTTTTCTACCTTTCTATTTTTAAGCTCTGTCTGGCACTCAATATGCTACTTTTTATACCTACTATTTCTGTTAGTTTGTCAAAAAAAAAACGGTATGACTTGGTAAAAGAAATAGGAATTAAATGTAATGGAAATAAAACAATTTACACACAATGGTACATTTCAATTCATTTGACACCTGGTACAGGACAATTTGAGCAGCGAGCAATGTTATTCTAATACCTTTCAAACAGGCTAGGGCACAAGCCTTGACATTTTTCAAGATATTGTGATTGACATTTTATGCAGGCAATGATGTTATTATTACTCGAACAGAGAGTAAAAAAAATATTTCAAGGACTTTAGCATATTGTACCAATAGGATTATTTCCATGTATATTTATTATTATTTATTCACATGTATTTATTTCACAAAAAAAAGTAATGTTTATGCGTTGTCTGGCACCCATTAATACATTTTACTATGCTTAGTTAGGGGCTTGACGGCGCTGCGTGAATACAAACATTTGTTAATGCTGAAAAACTTATTTAACCGACTTTAATCCTTCTAGCCCCGGATTACTAGACACAATAGAAAATCTATTGTTATGCGGCACCCGAGTGCCGGTTCGGCGTTGAGTGGTTAAAAAGAAGGTGGTTTTCATTTCGGATGAATTTTAGTTTATTGAGTTATCTCATAATTTATTGGATTAACCGATTTTATTGATTATATATTTTTTAAAGCTGGTTCATGTGGCTGTCTAAGAACGAAAACAAAAAGTAATTATCGAGTCTTTCCTAATAAAGTGTAATTCTTTGTTGCTGATGATGCGTTATTAAGTAATTTTCTCATGCATGAGTTTTGCGTTAGTTCTATCCAAATTAACACATTTAGTAATCGGACTTTATCGGTTTACTTATAATATAAAACAAGAAGTTCCAACAAATAAAACCGACTTCACACGAAAAATGCATTTTTGTTATTGCAACATAAGTTTGATTGTGTCTTAAATCGTTTCATTTCAATAGCTGTCCTGGATTAGTATATCAGTACCAATCATAAGTTATGTAATTTCGCAGCTGACCTTCGGCTTAGATATAATTAGAATGGCATAAGATATCAAGACCTATCCAGTCCAAGCGAATATACTAATAAATAGCGCTTAATTACACACGTGCATTACTAACGCAATCTATACGTCGTGTGATTGGAGCAATTAGCAAAGAGCCAGTAATCGACGAGACGTTTATAGAGCAGTGATAGTAAACATTAATGGTATAACTGGCGTAGGTTCGAAACCCAGTGTAAAATTATGTCATTAATAGGTATAAATATTTTGCGTGACATTTTAGTCGTTGTTTTCTAATGAAAAGATTCTATCTAATAAAAAGTTTTACGATTGTGTTGTGATAGACGAAACTCAAATCAATAGTACCTAGCTTTGTCGCAGACGGTCACTTGCCGGGATCATTGCCCTTAACGCTTATAAAAAAAGGTGATATTTCCCTATTTTCTAACATTTGATTTTTATTTTTTCTTCAAACATTAAATATTTTTTAAATAAAGTTATAAAAACAAACAAAATTACTTGCATAAATCGATAGTACTACTAAAGGTGAAGCGTTCTGTTGCGGGAAAACAACGACTAAAAAAACACGCAGTATGTAGTATACCTATAGAAAGACAACGGTCAACGGGTTTAATGTTAGGTAGTCAACTATTACACCAGAGTCCGTGGGTTCGATCCCCGCATGGTACAAACTATTGTGTGCATGAAAATGTCATTTTGGGTTGGTTTTTCCTGTACACTTAAACTTTATCTTGTTTCTGAGACACTGGACTGCAATTTTTTTTATAGTATTTAAAAAGACTTTCTGTTGTGTTTCTTGTAAACTCAACAGGATATTAACGTTCAGTGGAAAATTTAAAACGTATTTGTTATAAATCTGTCTGCAGAATAAGTTATTTCTGTATCTTAAGAAGCCTCAGACCACTTATTTAAAATGCAAGCAGTTATATAATTAGGAGCATGCGATATAACACCCACCATTAAGTACAGTTATAAAATATTACAAGTCAGCAAAGTACGTGAGTCATGCCTTGCAATTTGCGGACGGATTGTTATCTATCGGTAAAGGTATTTCATGTATTCAATAACGTGAAAAAATGCAACGGTTATAATTTGCAGTCACGAATAAAAATCCTGAATTTACTGCACACTAGAAAACAGCCCAACATTATTTTTTCTATTTACCACACAAATACTCTTCCACATTCATCAATCTATTTATTGCATCGTCGTCGGTTTAGTGTACTTCTGACCTGACTGTTCTTTTAGGCCTTCCGCCTTCAAACTTGAAACTTAACTCCACCAGTATATTTCTTTCGTTAGTCTACGTTCACCCATCCTCTCGACGTAACCAAACCATCTTAGCATATCTTTTAATCGGTAGATCGTTTTCTTTATTGCATACTAATTTTATTGTAGTCATACTTTAGTCGTGACAGTTGAATTCAGCTAATTTCATCGTAGAACACTCTACTACTAACTAACTATCAAGTAGGTATTAAGATTTACCAGTGAGTAATGTTAAATCGTAATCATAAAACCAATACAGCATGCAATTCCTCCTCTGTTAACGTTCATAGAAACTTAAATTTAAATACAATTTTACGGCCTTTTCATATGGCAATACTAATAACAGTGCCTAATAATAGGGTCTTTTGAATCTAGCTAATGTGCATGCGCAAACTTATCGAGAATCCTTTCGCAAGACTCGCGCTGGTGACCTCACGCACTAACTAGCTTATGGGCACAAATATAGGCACGCACTATTCAGAAAAGGTCGCACACGCAGTAAATACTAAGCTACAACTTCTTAACCTAAGTTAGTGCCGATGCATCTTCAGTTAAGGCGCTTACAGACGCTGTTATAACAGGACTCAAGATGTTTTGTTTCCGATGAAGTAAACAAAAAAGTCAAACCTAAAACATTGAGGGCGACACCGCCGCTCAAAGTGTTGCCCTAATGACGTATGCTCCTCTGATCTTCAAGCCTTTGATTTCAAGCATACTGGTAGCCACATTCATATTGCCGAATACAGCCAGAGTTGTTATGGCGGCAGATTTCACCTTTGGGAGTAGTAGGTAGGTAATTAGCCAGTTGCGTATTTTTTGTCCACCAGAAAAACCAGTAGTTGTCATATTATATTATTCAGAATTACCTATTTTACTTTGAACTCAGATGAATAATTGTGAATTGTCTTGTTTACATATTTAACTTAGATAAATGAATGTTTAGTTAAGCTGTTGCCTTAAATACAGCATTATTAATGGCATGGCATGCTTCGGCCTTGCCTTGACATATCCGAATAAGTGGCTCTGTGGTTTTGTGCGTCGCGTGGAAGCTAATCAATTGTCGCGTTCGTGTCATCACGACCGACAGACGATTATGCATTTTACTGCATAGCTCAAGTGCAGCATGATCGATTTATTTTAATGACGAGTATTTTTCTGAAATTATAGTTTTGTAGTCAGTGTTTTGGAATCTGATCCACACCACGCTGTGTCATTTTATGATAATTTCAAAACCATAACTTCAAATTCCGTAATGTGGCATACATAACTGAATAATTCGTTTTTTAGTTATGCCGCCTTAGCCTTTTGCCCGCGTACAACGTTACCCCACTGAATTCTGATATTTTTGCGTAATAAAAATACCCTATATCACTATAGAGCTCTTAAATTATTCCCATAACATCCACAGCCACCGCTCATACTCGCAGTGCTTGTGATCCACTCTTACTGTTATTTTCTGTAATAGCATTCTGCCGAAGTTGGCTTCATAACAAACATTACGATTTTTCGATTGCAATGAAATCTTTTATATATAATATATAAATAAGGTCAAAACGACAAAATATCTTGGAGTCATGCTAGACCAAAGACTTAATTGGCATTCTCATGTTGACCTAGTATCTAGTAGGTTGAGGAAACTGATCTGGATTTTTAAAGAATTGAGATATGTTGCAGACAATAAACTTCTTAATGATATTTACGTGGCCTTAGCACAATCAATTACGATTTACTGTATTTCTTTATGGGGAGGAGCTCTTAAAACGAAATTTCTGGAAGTTGAGCGTGCTCAAAGAGCCCTTTTAAAAGTAATATACTTTAAAAGAAGAAGATTTTCTACTCTAAGTTTGTACTCTATCTCTAACTTACTTACGGTTAGAAAGCTTTTTATACTACATAATGTTCTAAGAACCCACAAATCATTGGTTTTTGACCCAGAAAAAGATGTTAGTACCGGTAGGAGGAAGAATAAAATAGCACCTGTGATTTTCACACACACTCGATTTGCCCAACATCAGTTTGCATATTTATCCTCACACATTTACAATACAATAAATAAAACGCACAACATATATCCACTAACACTTAGAGAGTGTAAAATAAAACTGACTTCATGGCTAAAGAGCCTTAACTACAACGAAACTGAAAACATTCTTAACTTGTGTCCCTCATAAAATGGTTAATTAAATTAAATTAAATTCCCCATTCAAACTCCACATACCCCCCCCCCACACACACACTTACACATGTACACACATACACACACACACGCTCACATACCCACACACACACGCTCACATACACACACACACACACACACACAAACCCACGCGCGCGCGCGCGCGCCTCCATCCTCACAGACATACGTTGCTCATTTTTGTACTCACTGACATATACATTTTGCAGTGAAATGTTATGTTATGTTGTGTGATTCTTGTTTAAGTTTATTTAATTTAGCTTAAACTTTATCTTTTGCAAGTGATTGATAATAATTCAATATTATCAATCAAATTATTTAAAATTAAATTAGACATTAAATGTTAGTTTGCGATATATGTACCTAATAGCATGTAAGGTATTTAGTTACGATTTTAAGTTAAGGAAGAGTGGCTCCCTCTGGCACAGGTGCTTTTGTACCTAATAGAGGAGGTCAACAACTTATTTGTTATAACCTTATAAGAAATGAATAAACATTTATTTTATTTTTTTTTATTTTTTTTATTTATTTTATCTTTTGAAAAGTATTGAGCCCAATCCACAAAAAAAAATAAGCATTTTGCAATAGTCTTAAAGATAAAATATATAGTGTTCACTAATGCATCAATATTTTATTATCGTTCCACTTGTTTAACAACAGGAGCTGCACCGTAACACGCAGCCGAAACCGCAGCAGTAACCTAGTTAATACACATTTTACGACGACATAATGCAACGCAGATCAGTGTTACAACTGCCGTAGTTAAGCCATTTCACAACGTATGAACGAGTATGTTAGACATGAGTTTTCACACTGTAACATATCAAATATTAGCGTCTTCATTATGCAGCTTGTCTATTGTTGTAGATAATTGGAGTTTCGCTTTTGTTGTACATCATCAAAGTGAAGCCGCTGTACTTACGACTACTTAGTTTATTTTAAAAATGGTGATCGTGAGCGTGAGTTCGACGGTTTAAAACTCGTCCTGCATCTCTACTTTATTTTGCATTTACCACCAGCGCGCAGCGCGGCGGTGACGGACAACATAGCGATATAACCCGAAAACGAATGACTGTGTAGCTATGATCCAATTGAGCTAGCTCCCCTGTTAATGGTTGCAGTCGCTCCAATGTAATAATAACTGTACTTTTGTGGCAGGTTCCTGTACTGGGCCGTCTAGGTGGGGACACCCGCAGTGCCAGATATTTTCCCGTGAAATAGAAGTGTGTCAAGCATTTCTGTGTTTCGGGGAAAGGGCACTGAAGCTAGTGTAAATTGTCGACTATTGTTACCTCACTTGTTTTCTTTCCTGAACTGTGTCTGTGACGAAGTAGCAAAGTGCGTATTGTGCAGTATAATGGCTGTGGTCAAGCTACCGTGTTATTCTTGCACCTAATCGACCTACCATGATAGTCATGAGGAATTTATGGCCTAGGGTGCAGGAATTATCATCATCATCATCCCAGCGTATTCCCGATTGCATCCAGTATGGAGCTAAGGGTCCGCTTCGACTATGATCCTAGATTTGACAAGCCTGGTTATCACAATGGAGTGATTGCCATCTGACCTCCGTAACCCTACAAGAGAAACCAGACCTACTTGGAACATAGTCGGGACCAACGGCTTAACGTGCCTTCCGAAGCACGGAATCATCACTCTTTTCAGACTTTCAGGTGATTCAAGCCGCAAGCAAGGTGCAGGAATTATGCAAGGTTTTATTTATATGTCAAACTCTAGGTAATTATTGAGGTGTAACGATGAGTGAGACATTCCATGTGTTGGAAAAAATGTAAATTACACCTTTACTCATCCAAGATGGTTCTACCAATAGGGTGAATTAATTTATGGCTTGCAAACAATTGCAAAGTCTACACTGTTTTTTTTTTTGAGACATTTAATAGAAAACACGTCATATTACTCGTATATGCATGTCTGAAAAAAATTATGATTCCGTGCTTCGGAAGGCACGTTAAGCTGTTGGTCCTGCGCCTGATCTCTCTTCGGTTGTGTCAGGCTGCTGTCCCACCGTGTTATGAGAGTAAGGAAATAGGGAGTGCACCTGTGCTTGCGCACTCACTGTGCACTATAATATATCCTGCGTAGTTGGCTGATCGTAAAAGATCGACCGCCGTAGCCGAAAACTCGGCTAGAAGGACATTATATGCCAGTGGTTTTATTGTGGCTTGAATCTTACGTAGGACAAACGCTCGTGTGATATGCATTATAATTATTATACATATTATATCGCATAATAAATGCATGTAATACAACGTACTACATACGCTTATAATAGCAGTTTGATGATTAATTGATAGTCGCATGTCGCACTAACTTACGCGTAAGTAATGTTTCGCCCGAGAGTACACTTGATTTTTACTTGTAGTAGCAAGAATTGTGATATTCACAGTTACATAGTCGTAAGTAGCCGTAAGTCTCGTAAGTATTATCCCTCTTCAGGGCAAAGGCCTCCATCATTGAAATCAAGTAATCCCAACAATTATACATTCCGAAAAAACGGACACAAATTTTACTCGATCTGGGAATTGGACCTAGGACCTCGAGTTCACAACCAAGTATTTAAGCCACTACAACATAGTTAGTTATCGTAACAGCCGGAAAATATCGCATATCCGGCAGTCAATTGAAGCAGTGAAACGTCAGCTACGCTGTAAGCGTCTCTTTGAAGTGAACTGAGATCAATTCTGTTGACTTCAAAGACCGCTGCTATTTGTGCGGCCGTCAGCGCCGCGGCTAATGGCGGGATGCGCTGCGGTGTCCGGGATGTGTCCCGGCTGGATGGCGAGCTCTGGTGGCCATCAGTGCTGTATAAATTGGATAACCTGGGGTTACTTATTCCCAAAAATTGCAAAAGGACTAAAAAATAATCTAAAGTCAGTTGATACAAACCTTAAAAAGATTTGTGAGTATTATGTTCATAAACCTTCCTTGGGTACCCCGACCTGATACTGTGTGCCAAAGGGGTGGAAGCTAGGTAATTTCTGGATATGGCTTCGGTTTTGTCAAAAACCGGGCCTGAGTGATGCCCCAGGGTTATGTTCAAAGTTATAACTAAATAGATCGGGAAATGACAAGGCAAAGTGCTGCAAAATTGGGTTTTCCTATGTTGGGAGATTAAGACTGACAAAATCTAGCGTATAGAGCAAGTAACCTAAAAGTATCGACAAAGCTGTTAAATTTTACAACGTTCCGTTTGCCGCTCCAGCAATGATGGCAGCCTAGCTATGGAAATAGACCGCAGTGACACAGCAGTCACTCGCGACACTTCCGCGTCATGTAACTGGAGACACATGTCTTGTGGCTCAGTAAAGCCATAGTACAGAGTGGAAAGCAGGTTATCTTCATACAAATGCACCTTGTACAGCTTGTTTTATGCGCCGTAGTATCTATGCGTCGCCGTAAGCACACTCAAACAAAATCCCGACCCGTTTCTCAGTGCGCCAGTTGGGTCTAGCTCCGCAGATGGTCTACGCGTAACGGGTTTTCTAAAACGCGACACTGAATCAAAATAACCCTTTTTTTGTGGAGGAGAACGCATTTACGCGCCATAACCGCAGGTTAGCGGCGCCTGCGGTCGCGTGTGGGGCTCGAGACTAAGTCCCGCCCAACTTTTTTTTTTGTGGAGGGGAATGCATTTACGCACCATAACCCGCCTGGGGAAGGCGAGCCGTGTGTGGGACTCAGTGCAGCTCCATGCCCCAGTCTTAAGAAAGACTGTTGCACGGAGAATACCCACTAAACCCCCCCGCGCTCCCGCATCGCCATCGGCAGCGTCCCTTGGCTTGATATGACTACCAGGAACAAGTCCCACTACCCACCTAACTTTACCCCCGGTTTCCCCTTCACGACCGATTAGGACGGACGAGCCGGTGCCAGCCTTGTGGCTATTGACCAGCCCGAATCAAAATAACCCTGAGACAGACAACTATAGCAGCCTACTGCATACTCTCCCTACTATGGTAAAACGACAAAACAGACCGCGCCCGACGGTGATGAAACGGGACCCGGTATATTTCAAAATAAGACGTCGTGTTCGCATAAACATGGCAGTTAGCATGTGTTACGCGCGGTGATATATTGACTAATTTTATTCGGAAACTGGTAACGTATTTGTCGTGTTAGATTTCATATAGCTTATTTACCCTCATGTATTAATCTAGTTGGCGCAACTCTTCTTAAACCAAACATAGAAATTCACGCCCCATCGAATTATGCAAATGCATCACTCCAACCTAGAGCTTTCCAAGCTTTCAAACACTAAGCGACCTAGTGGCTCGTCTAGGCGCCTATCTCTATTAGAGAAACTTTACTTATAACTTAAGTTGAGAATAAGCACGCAACCTCCGCAGACTATTACGATGAAGGACACTTCACTTAGGAAGCATCGCTAAACGAACTAGCTTCTTGTTTCTTGTAGGCTCCTTTGATCTTTGAGCCTTCAAAGCGCATATTTATTCAGAGAATCCAGTTGTATCCGCAATCTTAGTAAAGGTTCGTCTAAAACTTATAATAAAATCATTAAGCTGATTCAAGTAACTATAATAGTAATTGTTACTTGACATTTAGTTTTTTTTTTCACGTAGTTTCATATTTGTATAATCCGATTCAGTAAGCTATATCATCTTTGGGCGTTGTATCATTATAATAAATAATGGAGATTAATCAACTACACAGAATAGTATTACACAAGTAAAGTCTCGAGCACATGTGGCAAGCTAAGTAGTTACTCGTGGGTGCCATTGCAAAGTAGCTTTCGAAAAAGTCTAACCAATCACTATGTAGATAAAGAAAAACAGTTCCTATTCTGAGACAAGACTGTATCTCCGCATTGGAACCAAAATTCTGCCAAACTTGAAACAATTACCCTTCATGGAAATAAAATCGGTAGATTGGAATGGAATGTGACATCAGTTAATACGTTCTTGAATAGCAAAAATTTTTGGAGTAAAATCCACCAGAATGGATAAAAAATTCTAAAGATAGACAGAAGACAGAACAGAAACCACCCAAACACTTTTTTTCGCAATGCGTCATCACGACCAGGTCGGCATACTAACCCCCGATGCTCTTGACTCAAGCAGTGACATGGCAGTGCAGTACGGCGTGATGAATAATGCACACTTGGCTCAGGCGCGCAGCGGTACCGCGCTCCCGTCGCTATAAATCTCACGCGATCAGTGCCAACCTCGTCTTGCTTACGGTAGGGCTACCTATAGTGCAATGGTAAGGAGCTAGAACAGTTGAAGTTGATAGGAGACATATGAAATGTTAAGCGAATTTATATCGTGGTGGCCGCTACCATCATGACCACGTGTCTGACTATAAGAAGAAAAAGTAGATAAGGTCTCAATATTACTAAATCCATAAGATCAACATAAAAATAATGCAATCCATTAGAAGAAAAAACCTTTTTCGTATAATTATAATGTCCCACTACAGCAAAACAAAGGCCTCCACCTTTGAAATCAAGTTATCTATATTTATATAAGTGATGAGTTATACTAATCACTAAACATAAGTACGCATATAGAGATAGAGTAACGGTAACACAACCCAACATAATTCAAAATCAGGCCTTAACTTTCTTGTTAAGTCCCTACATCAGCTCATCTCTGACGCACGGTGCTATTTATACCACACTGCATGCATGTGCGCAAACCGAAGGATGTGCTTGCAACATATTGTATGGCAGGAATTTATATTGTCGCAATGATTAGGCACAGCCGTGAAGCCGCGCGAATTGCACGGGATTAGCGTGGTGACTTTTTATTGTATCGATAACTTTATGTGCAGC
Source organism: Mecyna flavalis (assembly GCA_949319885.1). Taxonomy (NCBI): domain Eukaryota; kingdom Metazoa; phylum Arthropoda; class Insecta; order Lepidoptera; family Crambidae; genus Mecyna; species Mecyna flavalis. Next base: position 14,078,150 of record OX439414.1, on the reverse strand, counting down.
TAAGAAGTTCAAGTAGCGGAATTATTGTTATATCTCAAATGAAAAGCTTATTGGAAAATAATTCTGTAATATCCTAGTTTCGTTCTTCATTCTCTACTGACCAGAAGTAATATTTTTGTTCCAAAATTACTCTACGGAAGACTTTCTAAGAATTTAGAAGCAGAAGAATTCATAGGTTTAGTGGCAAAGTTATTGAAAAAAAATGCCGAATGATATTGTTTTCAATTGAACACAGCCTGACAAATATTATATTCCATGGCCAGCCCTTGAAGAAGACAACAATTCTTGAGTCGCTATCGCCCAACAGTCTCGTATCAACAACATATTTTACCAGATTAGTAGACAAGATGGCTCCCATGGCACAATTTGTTATTTAAATCCTTACGTTGTCTCTAGGTGATAGCAGATATAGTTTCCTAGCATACAGTCTATTGGGGCAGGGCTTCAGACGCAGTCACGCTACGAGCTGAGACAAGCGCTCGAGCGATGGCGTCGCCAAGACTGATGTCTAGCGATTAGGTAGGCAATTAAAACGTTCCACATGACTTCAAATGTCAGATATGTTTAAAGACATCCACTTTGTAATGTTGTTTTGTCATTGGTGCTATCAATCAATGAGGTTTGTTTTTGTGGCTGCGACTGGGACTTTTGAGTCTAAGATGTTGCAATAAATGACTCACTAGTAATGAGGCTAAATTATAGGCATTAAACAGCAAGAAATAGTGAGTCAATATTTTTTGTTGTTGTCTTATACCCATCAGCTAAATAATTTACATTTTATTTTTGTTTCAAAATAATTATCATTTATGTTAATTCGTGAGACAAGCAAACAATTATGTCTTCCGTTTTTTTAGAGATGTGGAAGTAATTACTAATTCACTTACTGAGAAAAACATTTGAAACAGATATATAAATATTAAATAAGCAAGACAGTGAGCGTATTTACGAGCGTAAGTGAATTGTAATATTCTTTTTGAGATAGGTAATAAAGTGCTTAAACCGTACTAATAGTAATTACAATTATCAGCTTTTTAATGTAAAACTATAGAGTTAAAGCCTCCATCACTAAAATCAAGTCATAATGTCAATGATGGTCAGTATTCAGCCATTGTTTACGAGTATATCATAAAATTATAAATCACAGAAGGAATAGTCCAGTTTTCAACCAGGAAGTCTGCAAACTTAAAAACATAATAATATAATTGATGAACAATTTTGCATAAAAATAGAATAATTTAAATAGGTAAAAAATACAGATCAAGATAAAATAGGTTTTAATTTATTAAACGCTTGAAAACCAATTACAATTATGTACGATCGAGGTCTCCCGCGCGTGATCACTTTTGGAAAAATATACCGTGCACGCGCATCCTGACTTCCTAGGAGCGGCGCTTGTAAACGTGAAAATACTGCACAGGATTTTAGCCTTTAGGGTGATCACGCGCGGGTGACCTCGATAGTACCTAATGCATTAAAATATTTTTCATATCACAAAAACTGACACTTAAGGTGGAATTTTAATGGATTGTATGATTTTCCTTCAGTATTCAGACAAGGTCACTTTTTGTAATTTCCCAGAAGGTTTGTCCGTAATTCGATAATATTTATTTACGCTTCATTTACTTAACTGACAGAAAAACGTCAAACTGTGATTACATGTACCTAATCTAGAAATCTGTGTTTCTAGAGGTTACTAATGTTGCTGTTTTGTTTTCTAAAACAAGGATATTACTGTCAGCGAGGCACCAAAATATGTGCGCACATAACTTTAGAACGATCACACTGAATTTTATAATCCTTTTTTTTTTGGTTTTTATAATGAATCATGGCAAGATTTAGGTTAACCTCCGTGTGAAGTGGATAGCTAGGTTTTAATTCAATGGTTAAATTAAATCAGTAACGAAAATACACGAAAAGCTTTGTCAATATAATAAGCCAAAGTTTATTATATAATACCTTTCCGATTTTTTATTTTGATACATATATAAAATTATACCTAAACTGAAGAAATGCCTAAATACTAGAAAGCGGGGTAATTTGCATGCTAAAATGTAAAGTAAACCTATAATAAAACTCTGCTTAAGTAACCATGATAATAATTACTTTCGTTTCCTTTTTAAAATAAACTAGTTCTATGTTATTGCAATCACACCATAATACCTAACTGCACTTGCCAAATCATGGTACAAGCATAACCTGACTAGGCCGGGAGAAAGTGGTCGGAAAATAAGGAACGAACATAAATAACAAAGTCTTCAGATATGAATATAAATTTATGCAGTATAGGTACTAAAAGATATTGATATTTTATCGCTTTGGATACGCTCACGGAGTTTCATAACAGTGGTCGCGCAGGGCTGCGCTCTGGCGCCGATACGGAAAGCTTTCCAAAGCGCATACATAGGTCGATCGTTACTTAACTGTTACATCTCTCAGTTATTTATTATCTCAATATATTAGCAAATTGTTTGCAAACTTGAAGATTCTCCCAGCGAAATGTTTGTAGCTCGTAAATTAGTTTTATAGGTTTAAGTATTTCGTGATATCAATAATATTATCTTCTTGGCAAAGTAAGTTATGGAGCTATGTAAAATTGTAAATGCAATATTGATTTCAATGAATTTACTATTATCGCAATAAAGAGAATAAGTACGTAATGTCAGTGTTAATGTTATATTTCAAACCATTGAGCTATTATTACTACCAGTACATAATATTTCTATGTTTCAAACCTTAAAATGATGTCCGTTTTTAATACCTAATTTGAAAATGTAAAAATAACTGGTTTTTAAATAACAATCAACCATATCTGATGAGTAATTGTTTCTATTCCTTATTATTTTGTTTTAGTACTACCTGGTACGGTTTTACTATCGTGCTATTGCTACCTGTATTGTGTTACTTAGTGATGTTGTTAATTATTATTACCATAATGTGCTGGTAAATCATCAACATTTCATTGGATCTAAACACCTTTTTCACTAAAGCAACAAAAACGTCAAGTATCGGTAGATCGTATGAATCAACCACTAATTAGTCTAATTACACAGCTCAGCTGTCAAGCATCACTTTAGCAATATGCAGCAGCACGTCAAGTCAAACGTATTGTATCGTTTTAGCAATGTTAAGCAGCAACACTATTTCGTAGACCTCGGGTGGAATACACTCATTAGAGGTTTTCGTGGACGCGGGAAGCGTGCCACGACATATTTAAGCAAATGCCCAGCAATTATGGCGTCACGCGTGACAAGCTCTACGGAGCCAATTATAGTTACGTGAGCGGCGCGACCGTTGAGGATGGCCCGTGGTTCACCGGGTTGGGTAACGTCTGCTAACCGTGTGCCCTTTGATTAGCGCTTCTTGACATCGAGGTAAACCTTTCAAAGCTTATCAGTTGCTTTGGCCAATCAATATTTGACTTTTTACATGCTTTTATTACGTCTTACGTATACTGTTTTCTCATATGAAAACGTATATTCTCTATTGTCTATAAAACGGACCTCCATTTCGTTAATATTAAAGAAATGTTGGGCACATCAGATACTGACTTTGAGCTAAACGCAAAGGCAGACTTGTCTTTTGGATCCCAAATCCCACGAATGTTCATCACATGAATGTTTGTCCTAGGTAGGATCACTATTAATACGCCATCGGGCCAGTCAAGTCAGAAATAGTTTTAAGTATTTTATTAGTCCTAAAAACACAAATTGTCTATATCCATGATGACGTTTTTTATTTGTTTTGTGATTGCAACTTCTTAATCTTAATCTTACCACCGACAAAATTTAATAATGGTAGGAACAAAAGGTTTCCTAATGATTATGTGACACTGTTATCTAGTTGTCATCTGTTCGTCAAGTGCGCGGCCTCTGGTCGCTAATTAGCTTTGTCTGTGAGCGGCGCGGGCGCAGCGCGTGGGAGCGCCCGGAAGACCGCGTCTCGCTGGCTGCCATTACCGATTATACATGGAGTTGCTTCATTCAGTATCGAATGCCGGGGATGACAATATTGGGTTTATAGACGTGAGCTTCTATGGTGACCGGGTTAGTAGGTAGTTATTTAGTCAACCTTAACCATTTATTTCTGGAAAAATATTAAAGATTTGCGGCTTTAAATCTTAAACAGGATTCTCGCCCCATTTATTGCACTAATTATAGGTGAGTACCTATAAAAAGTGAAAACTAACCCGCTTACCAACTATGAACTGATTTTCATATTTTTTCTTTCTTACGTTTTGTCTTTGTAAAATGGGGCATTTTGAAAAGCCTTCCCTTGATTATTTCACTAGCATAATATCTGATAATTTGGTAATCGTTTATCTATTAGATAATTAATTTAATGGTGTCACTTTTTCATTTTTTAAACAAAGAAGATAATACTATTTGTAGTCCGATTAATTATTGTACTTATTATTTATAACTTATTTATTGATTACTATTTTTCCTGTTGATGAACCACGTTTCCATCATTGACTTTGCACACACATCAATGCCCGCAGGCTTCTCGGAACAGTCGCCTAATGCTAATGGGCGTAGGCCGCGGACCGGTAAACTTTCCTGCGCTAATACGTATAATTACATCGCATCGCTTTCCATCGGTGCATCTTCACGCTGCGCTCCGTTCGAGGTCGTTTTCGTATTACCACTATCTATTGGTGTAACGAGTTGAGGCTCATGATCCACATTTGAATCGAATCGTTGTTACATAGGAATAGAATGCGTCAAACTGGACTCTACAATTTTTAATCGGAATCTACTTATTTATTTAATCGGAATCATTATTTTCCAGCTCTTAACCCCACACTAAGTATAGTAGGCGCAATGTTTTTTTTATCTACACACTCCTATCAGCCGTCATAACTACATTCACTTCTTTCATGTCCATATTATGCTTGACTCATGCATGCTATCTATCTATCTCTTTTTTATATCTCATACCTTTTGAAATATGACCAAGCATTTCAATGTTTTAGAAGACCGTTTTCTCTTTACACCTTTTAGCTTTAGATTTATTTTTCCCCTAGCCAATTTCCTCTAATATTACAAGGTAATCACGTCTAATATTACAACTATAAACGTGCCTACATTTAAATAATTAGTACTATGTAGATCGATAGAATTTGGTATGGTTGAAACCAAGGGAAGGACATAGGACAGTTTTTTATCCTTAAAACGTGATGGTACTACGGGATGTGCAACGGGATATTGGCTTAGCCGCTCGTATCGTAACTAAAGTATGTACTCTTTTCTAATTAAACATTTGCTTGTCTCTGCTTAATCTTCCTGACCTATCTCTATCGGATGAGTCATCTAAATGCCAGCCATAAATTCATTTGACTTTCATGGTAGCTTGTAAAGGCTAAATACATTTGTTTACTTCTAAATGTCAATGAGAATTTAGCGAAATAATAAGTCTGTGAATTTTTTGCAAAATACAAACATAATGTGCAAAAACAGACACGCTGTTTTTTGCATATTGCTGGATTTTTGTTTAATAAGAGTTTTAAGTTGCTTTGGGAAGCGTCTGGAAGTTGACAAGGTGAACTGTCAAGGAGTGTATAACCTTAAGGGTAAACTTATTAGGAGTGTGTAACAATCATACATTTCACATTCCATCAAGCCACCAAATTATAACTTGTTTAAAACTTGTTTTTACACATGGAACTAAATGCTTAGTTATGTTTTAAAAATAACATAACAACTAAAAACCATTATGACTGTGTAGTATTTAGGAAAAATTACTTTTAAGTCGTGATGATGTCGCGGGAGACGTTTATGGATTATCAATTATCACCTTTGAAAAGATGCACCAACATCCCTAAGGGCATTGCATTGTCATTAAATAAGGATTACGAGAACCTTTACAGATTTAACCACTAAACAGTCTCCGTCTTTTGGACTATTTTCAGCGATTCGTCCATTCTCATCTTATTCGAAAGGTTCACATAGTTAACTATATGAGCCACAAATTTCACTTTTCAATGGCAGCGCACAATCGATATAGTTTTTGCTCCGTAATACAGTCACCCAGTGACAGTGATATTGTTAGCGCTCGCAGTTTTTCTACGTGTATTGTCTCTCACTAGTGTTGTGCGTCATTTGTACTAAATTATTGATTGATAACTCAATATTCACGTTTTCTTTAAAAAATATGGACATGGATATAGATATAAGTAAAACACCATGTATGTCACTTTATTTATGTGAAGAAGATTACCGCAGGGAAGCGAGACATGCCGTGTTGAAGGTACGGAACTGAAAGCGTTTGTCGCTACCCACTAAACTCCCCCTTTTTATCCAAGTAGGCGATGAACCAATGCCCACCTTGCATGATCCCCCGGAGTAGATACACAGACGTAATACAAACTACATACAAGAACGTTTATGACGAGAACAATGTATCCTATAGCGACTTAGATTAGCGACACAGTCATCGATCTTCTGAGCGTATCCAAATGCATTTCTCTCGAAAACAAAGACTTCACGGTACCAAATCGATTGTCACGAGCGTTCATCCCACACAGTTCACCGGGCCACCTGGCCGCACTGATGGCTCACTTTCACACATTGTGCGCGCTTGCGCCAGTTGCGTCACCTATAGGCAGCGTGCAGATCGCATTTGATGCACCGTCCCTTCCGCTGCAGCTATCGCCGTAGCATTACTGTCGCACGGATGACGTAACGGTTTAACTGGAGTCTTCCTTGGAGAATGGTGGATGATTTAAAGTGTGCTTTCGAATTTTTAGGGTTCCTTTGAGAAAAGATAGATTACTATTAGCTTTTGTCTGTTTTTTTTTTGGATTATCCCGATGGCGCATTTAGTAGTCACCCTTCCCTATGCACCATTGGTCGTGGGTTCAAATTAGTCCCAGGACAACCGTTTATCAGTTTAGTGACACTTCGTTGGTCTAAGTACATAGCCGTGACCGCAGGGTCATGAGTTCAATTCCCGGGTCGGGAAAAGTTTGTGTCAATTACACAACTCGGGTTTGCAATCACCAATCCACTTTTGGCAAGTTATTAAGACAGTATTCATCATTGGGACGATAACTTGATTGCAATGGTGGAGGTTTTTGCCCTGCTGTGGGAGTAAATAGATGACTACTTTTACTACGAAAATCAGGTCTGTGGTCACCAACAGTATCATTAAGATTGAGAAGTGGTAAATTTCTATTAAAAATAGATTATAGAACCATGCAAAGACCAATGCTCGGCGGACAGAGTAAGTGGAAGAAAAAATATTTATTGTGCACTTATGACCACACTAAAAAGGGCACAATGTTCCGACATTGTGATGATAGTCGCCAATCATCGGTCGTTGATGAAAAATAATAATAAAAACGTAGTATTTAAGGCGATACGTTACGTGATACACGAGTTAAACACAGTAATTAAAAGATTAGTTAACAAAATAATAGCCAATACGTTGGTTTCACGACTTCACGTGGAAGGACAAGCCACTCGCAGGGTCGTGTGATGTTCCAAGTGATGTCATCATATAATTTCTGAAGATGATTACGACTAGGGCTGCATCAACAGGGTTGTCTTGCGCTTATGATAATCCCTATTAATATTTTAATTGCGAAAGTAACTCTATCTGTCTGTTACACTTTCACACCTAGCTACTAAAAGTGTTTTTTTTGTTATATACCACAAAGCTTATTCCATTTAGGGACACTTAACCAGGACGCATATACTCTAACCTTTTTTGGTCTTCAAGCCTTTTATTTCAAACGTACTGGTTCCCAAATTAATATTGCCAAATACGCCAAACAAAGCTAAAGCTGAGGCTAAAAATATTCCTGCAAAGATGGTAGCTAGCTAGCTACCACTTTATAAGCATAAGACTTTTTCAGAGCCCGACTAGCTAAGTCCAAGCTAGGGAAACAGAAAACACACTACCTTCGAGTTTTATGACACAAACAGCTTAATCACTTTTCCTAGGGGCAGTCAGATTAGGGTATGTTGAAGTGTTCTGCCCTGACTGTATTAAAACGTCTTGAGACAACCCTGGCGCTAAGGCCGAGCCGGTCGTCATCACGACCGCGTTTAACACGTTGGCTGCCACTCCGGTCACCGGTGACCGGACCCTTGCTTACATCTCGGCGCCACTACGGTCACCGGTGACCTCGTGGCAGACCAATTTTCAGAACGAATTTGTACGCCAGAGGACGTGTTTCTTTTACATTTTTTGAACTGAGGTGACCGGAGTGACGCTGTAGATTACTTCTTCCGCGTGGTTTTGGTCTCCCTACATTTTTTTCGAAAATACTACTAATAAACTAGGTGAAAGTTGACATGACAAGTGACAAGAAAATTATTCCTTTTTTAATCACTCAAAAGACAAAACAAAAATGAAACGCGCAATGTGCGCGCATCTCCAGCGTTTGCGGACAACTGCGGGGGCGCGGGGGCGGGTGACCGGAGTCTAAGGCATTTCGGCGCCTTCGTAACGGTTTTTAATGTTTTTCAATCACAGCGCCACGTAGGTCACCGGTGACCTCGTCACGTTTTTTGAAAATATTTTGAAAACTATTGAACCTATTTAATTGAAACTAAAATACATTTTTAAATCTTAGCATTTCGCGTAATTTTTCACCAAAACGTTTTTATGTAATTTTTGTTGTTTCTTCTATGGCAGCCAACGTGTTAATCAACGCAACGAGCGACCATTACCGATGAAATAATAAAACCGCTTCATTTCGACAACAATCTAACAAGGCACGTCAGCGCTGTGAGAATTATCACGCCTCTTGTCATTAAACAGTCAGCTCTTTCGTATGATTAACCACATGCCATCTCTACATACTAAGGTCAGAGGTTCCAAACTGTCTATTTGACAGACACGACTCGTCTTTACGAATGACAGATTTCTCATAGCATCTGGACTCTGGGACCAACAGCATACCGTCTGAAGCGCGACGCAAAATCAAGTGAACTGCCAAATGTTGAGGTAGTATTTAATTACCTGGGAGGCTGGGACTGCACATAAAAGTAGTTTAGTTTTTCAAAAAACTCCAATTGAACACTTGCGATGCACTCAAATAAATGAGATTTTCTCACGATAATATCATCTACAATTAAATTCTACAACACAAAAAATCTTTTAACCACTCAACGCCGAACCGGCACTCGGGTGCCGCATAACAATAGATTTTCTATTGTGTCTAGTGATCCGGGGCTAGAAGGATTAATAAGAATCAATGAAAACAATATGAAAATTAGGGCTGATGCATTCATTAGGGCAATGAAGCTCAGCTAATGGTCACTTATGGAAAATATATTTTTATTTTAACTTAGACTCAATTTATTACAACTGCCATTTGACTCCGACTTAGAAATTATTTTATCAGCAATGAAACAAAACTGCACAGACCAATCCCTGTGCAGTATGGGAAAGTGGTGGGGTTCAAAGCTTGGTGACAATGGTAGAGCGTTAATAAATTGAAGTAATTTCTGCCTAACCGCTATGGCTGCATTGCGCAAATGAATATTAATCGGTTGGGAGCTCCAATGACAACGAAGCCAATGATTTGGTCTTGCTGTTCAATTAAACGGAAACTAACAGAATGTTACAAAGTTAGTAACAAAGACACGAACAAGCAAAAGGATGAGTTAAGTCAACTAAAAGTGACTTAAAGGACTTAAGTGTGGCCAGACCGAGGATATTTATTTACATATGGCATGCATAAATATACTAAGCTGGATTAGATTCAACTTCGGGTTTAAGATAATATCAAGTACAATAACTTCATTTTAAAACAAAACTTTTATATGGTATATGTAATTGGAGTTTTTGACAATGTTAGGTGTGGTAAAACCATCTGCAAACAGTTCATTTTCGTCAGTCGAAATAAGCCGGCTCGACCGGAGAAGTGCCACACAAACACCGTAACTGCTGCGCTTTTTTGATGTTAGAGTTCCGAGGGCCAATTCCCAGTCATAGTCATTTTTAAACAGAATATTTTAGCTAGATAGATTTGAACCCACGGTACCATTTGCAAAGGGCTAAAAAGTCATCAAGCGAATAAGTTTAGCTTCTTAATTGTTTTGTGTTAATTATCGCGATGTTAAGAACTACAACTTTTTGTTACGCAAGTCCTCTTCAAAGATAGATAATAATCGTTGTTTTTTAACATTTCTGTAACTAGCAAACTGCAGAGTTTTAAGTTAATTTGCACGTTTATTGTAGTTCGTCGCAGTCTTTGCTTACACAATAGCCAATTTGTAACAAAAATACGTATTGAAAAGACGAGAATTTTGTAACAAAAACATATTTTGTGCAGCCTTGGTCATAGCGCTGTGGCTAGCAATAACTAAACGTCCATTGTTTTAAACAGCTATTTATTTTTTAGTTAAACAAGTCGCAAAACATTTAAATTATAAATGCAAACGATAATTTGGGTAATTACGCGAGTACGTTTTTAATAATTTTACCTTGTCACTTTGATCTTTATAACGTTATCGGACTATAAAAAGTTGTCACATTCTAATTTTATTCATGACATTCATGCATCCTGTTGCTTATGTACTAAAACATAAAATATCTAATTACAACTACCCAATTACGAAATGATCTCGATATAAAACCTGGGTGTGCCATGGTCATAATTTTTCGCGGCCATCGAAAAATTTTATCTTTTTTTTATAATGAGAACGCTACTAGTTATTCTGGTCTGACCTGGTTGATGTTTTAGCCTCTGATAGGGATCCTTATTTTCCATGGTACCACAGACTACAGTTCTATCCCAGATCAATCAAAAGAAGATAGAGAATGGGAGCCAGTGCACTTGAAATCAGAGGCTCGAAGATCAGATGAGTCTTCTGGCAGCACATTGAGGGATGTTTCCAGGTGAAGCGTCCCTCAATAGAATCTCAATAGAATCTAACCATCAGAATACAAGTCAGACCACAACATTTACGAAAAAGAAACGTAACTACAGTTAATTACTACTGCGGCCTATTCCATTGAGGGACGCTTCACCTGGAAACATCCCTCAATGTGCTGCCAGACTGTAGACTCATCTGATCTTCGAGCCTCTGATTTCAAGTGCACTGGCTCCCATTTACTATCCTGACAAGTATCTGTAAGGTGTTTATCGATTAATGCTTAGTGGTTTCTTCTGAGTATGACCTAATACCATATTTATGCTATAGGTTCGGGTTACGAGCCAGAATCGTACACCAAATGCAAAGTTGAACCAGCTACGATTGTCGCAAAGATTGACCTTCATAAAGTCTTTTTGTTTCGATTGTTTTCCGGTACCATCGCAACATTAGCTTTTTTATTTCCTTCACATACATCGCCAGCGCCGGTCACGACGCGTTGCGCACGCGCACGCATGATGTCACGCGCTACGGCGGCCGCGCCACATAGCAAATACTTAGTAGAGTTGGTCTATGTCAATGTGGTCTCTTTTCTTTCAATGTCGTACGGACGTCATTTCCAATTATTACATTTTTCGCACACTTCTTGGAAAGACGTCCGTACGTAGCAATGCACTAAGAATACTTCGTGTATTATTAAAGCTACATATTATGTACATGTCAAAAACAATGCCAATAGACCAATAGACAGAAAGAATACGTAATTTTCATATTTAACTACGTAGTTTGGTACTTTAAATATTGGCAGGGCATTGCTTAACACCCCACCAGCTGACTTCATATGATTTTCTATAGAAGATAGAAATAGGCAAGACATGGCAACTCTATTTAGCATCTGCTATGTGACAAGCAGTAGGCGCGTGAGCAGAATCTCTATGGCACTTCCTTCACTCACCGGAATTACTTAAGCCATAAACCATTTTAAGTAGTATAAAAGGAAATAAAAATGAGAAGGTGTTTAGTTTAATTTTAATGGATGCCTGTGTGCCTTTTTGCTTTTCAGTTGTATTTGTGACATTAACCTTGTATTCACGAACGAATAGTTTAAAATATATTTTATGCAAGTAACTCAATATTTTATTTACGGTGATAAACAGTCAAGGAAGAAATAAAAAAAACAGGTTAGGTGCAGGATTTTGTTTTTCTAAATCTAATTAGGTACAGCAACCCATTTCGAATGTAACTTTTAACCACTCAACGCCGAACCGGCACTCGGGTGCCGCATAACAATAGATTTTCTATTGTGTCTAGTAATCCGGGGCTAGAAGGATTAAAGAGCCATTACATTGAACTACAATTATGATTTCATAGGCAGCTTGTTAGACTTTCCTGTCTCCGAGCATTTTATCGCGATTTAGTCAGATTACACTAGCACTATGATCCAGGATTCGGCTTACCCAGTTAAAACGTATAACGAGGACGAGACAGTAATTTGATTTTGCTGCAAGTTTAAGACTAGTCAGCCTTGTTCTACTGAACAAGCCTGACTTGTTCCACTGAACAAGTCAACACAGGAAACCTGCAACACTTTGCAGGTTTCTTGTGTTGAGCTGGTCAATAGCCACAAGGCTGGCACCGGCTCATCCCAATTTGGGTGTGAAGGGGAAACCGGGGGAGTTCAGTGGGTAGTGGAGTCTCGAGTTCCACACACGGTCTAGCTATCTTGCGGTTATGATTAAACGCATTGACCTCCGGAAAAAAAAGGTTTCCTGAGCTGCAGCAGGCCGGCAAGCTTTTATTGTAAATACGCACGTAGAAAAATCCATACGTACGCATTTGAATTATCTTTAAAGCGACGCTTGAAATCATTCGCCAACAACACCAGGTAGTGGTAGTAGTAGGTAGTGGTGTATTAATTAATAATCAATATTTATTAAAAAAAAACAAAAAATAAATGTGGTCAAGGTTGCACACGCCTGCGTTCAACCCCAACCGAACTTGAACCCCTGACACCGTGGCGCTGACATCATCGTATCCGCGTCGTGCGCAGACTTCTGCGGAAACTGCTAGCTTGGCTCTGCGCAGGCGCCGCAACAGTCTGCTAATGCGTTTGCGCAAAAACTAATTCCGGCCTTGCCTCAATGTCAATTAATGTTTGAACAGTCATCCGATCGACGTTTCATTAACTACTTATATTTATTTTTATTTCTATTAAAAGTATTGCGTAACATTCTTCATTATAATAGATGTGTATTGGTTAGTGATACATGTGATACGAAATGTTTTTGTTTATCCTTCTTTCAGTTCGCAAAAGAACTGGAATATTATTTAAGCTACTTTTTTCCAAAAAAAAATTATCACACTTGCCAGATAACGAGGGCGGAAGGGCATAATATGATTTAATTGTAGTAAAACATAATAACTTATGAGAAGAAACTCATAGCCATAAACACGTCAGCCGGACACTCTCTCTTTCACTGCTGCAGTTTGCATAAAGTTATCAGACCAAATCCGAAATTAAACGTCTCGCACAATATCTCATTACTTTGCCCATCATCAAGGCCAAAGAAAGTGATATTACATTTAAAACAATTTGCTGAGAATCTTAGCATAGTTGAAATCGAGTCTCATTGTGCCACTGTAATAGTATCGTGGTAGAGCTATGCTGCAGACAGTTCAGAAATATTCAAGAAACGAGCATATTTCTTTCTTAAAGATCGGCAACTCGGAACTAAAGGTGACTCCTCCGGTGTTGCGGATATCTAGGGGCGGAGGTTGCTTACCATCAGGTGACCCGCTCATAAAAAAACAAAAAGAAGAAAACGTTTCTATCAGTCGAAATATAATCAATACACAGTGATTAGTAGGTACTGGCTTTATCTTCTGCAAGGACGTAATGTCGCAGAAGGAGGCAGCAGAGCGGGAGCGCGAGGAGGACCCCCTCGGTGCTCCCCTCCGGCGCAGACGGCCGGGTCCGGAGAAGGCCAACTCACTCAGCACGCCTCCTCCGGCCTAGGCCTAGGGTTGACCTGCAGTGCTGGCAGGTGTAGCTCCCCAACGTCCGCATTGCACAGGTCGCCCGAGCCGAGTCTGGGGGTCACCTAGTTTTTCGGGTGGCCCTCCCTAGGCGCCACCCTGACTCTACCTCTCAACGCGAATCCCGACTTGAGGCCTCTCAAGTCGGGGTTCACGTTTATCCGTTTATAAGCTCGCCTTCTCCGGACCACCGAGGGAGCACCAAGGGGAGCACCGAGGGGTTCCTCCTCGCGCTCTCGCTCCGCTGCCGCCTTCTGCGACATTACTTCCTCGCAGAAGATAAAGCCAGTACCTACTAATCACTGTAGCAATAATTTAATTTCAATTATTTAGGCCTCTACCTTGCAGTAGGACATTATTAGACTTTACTTTATATTTAAATATGCATTAAAAGGTTCAGGGACACCATAATTAATTCTAAAAGTTGATTAAACTCAATCCTAATTAGCGAATTGTGATCAGGAAGTTACGTGCGGTTATCTCGCATCGGGGCTGGTGAACTTGCTACAATATTATCACGCTCGCCACCGTTGCCACACAATGGCCCGCCGTCGCCGGTTACGCCAACAATACGCATCGACGCTGATTACATCTGTTCTCACGCAATGTGTGTGCTTCTGAATCCGGGAAAGGCTAAAGAACTTTAGCTAAAGGATAGCTTTGTCAATAAGGCTTCATATGTCCGAGAATCTTTCCGGGCTTATTTTATTCCAGTTAGCGGTACTCTTTAATAAGTTGATTTAATAGGGATAAATGGACTTAATTTCAATTTTAAATGAATCTTAATGATCTGTATCGATAACTTGATTTCAAGGATGGATGCCTTTGCCCTGACATCAATATGCTGATATTTTCCTTTTTTTTAAATAAATGCATGGGGACAACGGAACGTCATTTCAATTAATATTTGCGGTAGAAATTAGACCGTAATGTTAGTAGAGATCCCTTCATGCTACCTTCAGGTAGAGCATTTGTTTTATATGATTCAAGTTGATGACCACCGACCCGTATTTGGCAACCGTGATTAGCCTTTATTTTTAATTTAGATCCTAACAGCTTGTTATCACTAGTATCACTAATTATATGCTGGCATACTACACGCAATCGACTAAATAAAGATATTTACAAAGAAAATTTTGTATTTAGTGTTGGTATATGAAAAACACACAAAACATGTTTCAAGGCAGTAGTACACTGTATTTAACAGCTATTCTAATTAATTGTAGTCGTGACTAACGTCCCCAGTTAATCGTAAGAATCGCTAATCGATTGGGAACCGATGCTAATGAGCGAATCGCATCGACTTGATTGATTCTCGATTCTAGAAGCAGTTGATGCACTCAGCTCTGCAAATGTTGCTGCGACCAGTGAATTTTAATTACGTCTTGTATGCAAATGTGTTTATTGTGAGTCAAAGTCGTCGTGTCTACCACTACATCTCACAAAGTGCTTAAGGAATAATTAAAATTATACTTTTGCCTTTTTCTACTGATTATCTTATTTAAATTTTTCAACAAAAAAAAAGTTGGATTGAAAAATGACTTTTATACTTATTCTGCAATTCAACTGCAGAATTATATTTCGAATGGTTATTATTAGTTTATTTTATTTACTTGAGCCATTAACGTAAGAGATCTATTGACAATATGGAATTTTAGACACAAAATGAATCACTTCATACTGTAGACGCGCGTAAAGTCAAAATACTTTGTGTTAAACACTAAATCACAGTCATCAGATTAAAAAAAACATCAATTAAAGATAAAACTAGATTAAACGTTTTTGCCGCACCCTTCTGTGGGTTTTCCAACCAAAGTTCTATAGTAATTTTGGAGGACCTCCATGGTTCAGCAGCTGTAGCAAAAATTCAGTTGGTAACCAGTACTATTTAAAATTAAGTCGCATCACACACATAATACCGACGTCTGGGGTCAAAAAGGAGTAATCCTTTTCGACCCCAGACGTCGGTATTATGCATCATCATTACGCGTAGCAAAACATCCTAGAACCACAAGTAGCGTGCCAGCATCGTTCAATATGGCGTGACCTTGCAAACGGGTTAATTTGTGAATTATTACCACTGATCACCAGATATGCACATCGGAAGTCACGAAACTAGCTGTCGATACTCATACAACACTAACTTGTAATTATAGTAGCATACGCCAGTAATATCTCCGTTACAAAACTGTTAACAAAAATAGCACTTTTGTTAGAAGTCGGAAAAAATGAAACTTTATTAAACATTTCTCAACAACACATGATTCACATCTAGAAGTCAATGAATTAATACACTTTATTTAGCATAACTTACAAACTCACATCCCTTTTCTTGGAATCGGTTAAAACTCGAAACAAACAAAATAATTGGAAAAAACATCAAATTTTTTGTCCTGCGTGGGGCAAACACTTTATCCTAGAAACATATTCAAGCAAAGACTTTTCTGCATTTTTATGATGCGTGAATATTTATAACTTCACTGTTGTCTTCTGTACACTGTAACTTTATCGTCGTTAGTGTAAAAACAGTTATTGATTTGTAACATTTTTATTAGCTAACTTATTCGTGTGAGAAATCAAAACAAATCAGTGTGTTGGACAAATATGAGTTTCAAAAGGTCACAAATGTAGATACTAATAGCAGATCGTGGAAGCTACCCAGATCACCCGAATGCCTGCTTTTTGAATCAGGACCAGCTAATTCCTGTTGATCTATATGATTTGATGATTTTACTTGTGGCTGATCTGAGCAAATATAAATAAGTTATTTCCTCAAAAAATATCTTTTATTTTAAATGATCTTTCTCTTAAACGTATAATACGAGAATTGTACGAGAATTGGATTAAACTATCAGACGTAGTCGCTGGTTGACTAGGCTTTATGTGCTGGTGCCAAGGCACGAATGTAGGTACTGCTAAATCCCAGACTAAGTGCATTTTTTAGAATTATATTAGCACTACCACATTTATATTTTAAACTAATAATGTATAATCCTGCAGGTGGTTCTTACGAGCAAGAACAGTTAAACTCTGAATTAGATAGCCTGCAGTATCCGAGCGGTCTCGGCAAAACAGTTAATTTAGTTTTTGCTGCCGACCATTTGCTTAGGGAAGCGGCGCGTGAACACTGATAATATTGGCAAAGTCAAGACAAAAACGTCGAGGTAACGTCGATGGAGTTTTGAAGTTTAATAAAAATAGAAACCTTCGAGAAAAGAGCGTGTTTCTTCTTTAAGTAACGCATACGTTATGCCTTTGGTAAGACATTACACAGATAGGTCACCAACATTTAAGCTCAGACTTTACTTCGTCGAGCTCCCGAGGCCGGAATAAAAACCGAATAATACATATAAAGTATGGGCAAAAAAAATGAACTACCGCCAAAATAAAAATCGAAATAGGTACGACTTACCATTTCTCTGCAACGGACATTTTTGTAATAATTATGATCACAAACCACCAACCACGATGTGATGATGACAGTAACTAACAACACACGGTGTGATCACCAAACAATGAATAGTTTTATTTTATTTTATATCTGGACGAGCGTCGTCAACAGAACGCGCACGGGTTATTCTTTTTTAAATTAAATGTAGGTATACCTACCCTCAGGAAAGGATCGTCATTATACAGCCAATCGATTGAGTGTAAAGTGTTGCAGGCGGCAGTTCACTTTCCTTATTTAAAATTAAAACCTTTTTTTAAAGTGAACACTTTTTTGATTTAACGTATAAAAAAAAAATTAAATTAAAATTTGAATTTCATGAATTTATTTTCCTATCTGCAGGATATATTTGTGTGTCAAATGGTTTTACCAAAGCAAAATCTTGTGCACATTTTGCCCAACTAAAACGCAGATTCTCGTCAATTATTTCACTGTACCATTCTAGATACTGTGACTGCGAGGCAGCCGGCGGAACGCCATGATACCCCGCGACTCTAATGACATGCACATCCATTGCCGTTGTTGTATAACACAAGTTTTTCAGTTCTTCGCCCGCTATTATCGTATGCACTTACATTACATCCGGCAGATTCTGCATGAGCTAATGACCGTGATGGATATTGGTAATTTAGTTTAGGTAACAAAGTTAGTCATGATATAGCATATGAGTAGGCACCAGCATTTCTTAAAAACTAGGGTAGGTGTACGAGCATTTGTGACATCTGATGGCTAATGATCACTAACGCCTATAGACCCGGAGATCTAATTCGCGACTTCCGGTGTAATAGCCGTCTTCTTTTAACTATTGCACCAAATCGTTCGTACTTTTTTACAAGATCCTGGTTTTAACGTAATAAATTTATGGGTCCTTACTGGATCATAAAAATAGGAGGAATGAGTAAGACGAGATCGTGGCCATGCATGAAATATACCTTCAACAGGAGTGAGTACAGTGCGTAGGCCGCGGCATCGGTTACGGTAACAGATACGCATTGTTGGTGTAACGCGACACCCAGCGCTCGCTGACATTGACGCGACGCGCGTGCGCACACGTTATTATTATGTTACGTTTTTTAAAGTGAGGAATGCTTTACGTACCCTGACTGTCTTGGAGGCGGAACAGAGCCGTGGGTGAGGCTCCCGGCGCTCTGAAAAGGCAACACAAGAGATGGGCCATTGTTTGAGGGAAGATACCGCAGTCGCAAGCGGTCAGAGGCCTTCACGTAATTCACGTATTATACAAACCAATCTATTTCTAAATATTATTTAATATTCGACTTTAACACATAAATCTGTATGATTTAGTACGCAAATGAATTCCTGGAGAATATTTCTACTCCATATTAAGCATAGCTACAGGTGCTAGAGAAAGGACTTACCTACTACTTACTTATTTTTGTAAATATTACACATAGAAAAACCCAGACCGATCGAATTGAGTGGGAAAATATTGAACGCCTCTTCTAAGAATTATTAATAACAAGCCAATATGCGTCTATGTATGGAGAGTACGAATGTATTAGCGTATGCAGACGTAGCTTAGGTATGCGTCCTCATTTGGCCCACAATGCGGCGTGAGCTCACGCAGGATGCAATACCTTGCGTGGGCCGATGCAGTTCACATCATTCCATAAATCAAATGCCACGATTATTTTTACTAGCTCAAAAGAAATTAAAAGCTCAATTGAAAGAAAGAGAAAAGCCGCCTCCGTAGAACAGTGGCTAAGCCGCTCAAGTATAAAAACACGGCGAGGTCGTGGGTTCGATTCCCACCTTGGTTCTGGTTGGTGGTAGGGCTTTTTCAGAGTCCGACTGGCTAGCTACCACCTCCACAGGTGAAATCTGCCGCCATAACAGCTCTGGCTGTGTTCCAGCAGTATTAATGTGGGAGCCATGCCAGTACACTTGAAATCAAAGGCTCGAAGATCAGATGAGTCTACAGTCTGGCAGCACATTGAGCGACGCTTCCTGGTGAAGTGTCCCTTAATGGAATAGGCCGCAGTGGCCGCTTACCATCAGGTTGATTGCGTGTCTGTCTGCCAACTGACTTAATATAAAAAAAATATTGACAACAAAACAGAGGTTCTTTCAAACCTCCGTTTTCTGGGATTCTTTTGCAGTCCTTTCAAGTCTTCTATCTGCAGTTAGTTAAACCCCGAAGGCGGTGCACAGTCTTGCATATAGAAAGACGCACGTCCGGCAATGCATATTAATTTGTGGGACAATTTTGATTAAAGCATAAATCAAGTGGGTGACGCCTGGCGGAGTCAATTAGGACAATCCAGCGACAATTATCACGCCCAGCGCTGCGCGGTGAATATGTATTGGAGCTAAGTACAGGTCACGTGCCTAGGTCGGCGTAGGCGCAGTATTTTGTTTAGTTATATACGAGCCTGTAAGTTGGAGATCAGAGGATCTTCAGTGTACCAGCACATTGAGCGACGCTTTTACAAACTAAAATAACATTTTAAAAAGTTGTGGATACAATCCGGCACTTACATGATCAGACAATCAAAACCTGGACAACACAATTTTTTAAAAAGATCAAGCGCTCCCACTACATCCAGTATAACGTCTTACCATCAGGTGGTCTGCGCTTTTTTATGTCATTTTAACATTTAAAAAGCGTAGGTAGTTGAGTACGAATAATAATAAAAAGGACCGGCCTATGTGCCGTGATATCCCGTAGGAGAGATACAATAATAATAATAATAATAATATATTTATTTCCATAAAAAACATTTCCTAAAATTACATTTTTACGGGTCCTCACACTAGGCTAAGCCTGTCCTGTGAGGATAATTTACGGTTTACAGTTATGAAATTTCGGCACAAGTACAGCAAAAACTAACACGTATGATTATGATGACAAGTAGGAAATAATATTAACATTTAATAACTAATAACAATAATATATATGAAGCAAGAAATAACTATTGATTATAAGATAGGGGTTTTGTGTGTGTAAAGTGATGTGTAAGTGTGTGTGTATTGTAGAGCGTGTGGATGAATGTGAGTGTGTGTTGGTATACCTGCGTGTGTGAGTGCGTGGTTAAATGAATGTTAGTTAATCACTTTAAAGAATTCTTCTGTTTCATTATATGTCCATTTCAAAATCATCTTAGTTATTAGGTTTTTTGTGTCCCGAACAGAGAGATTTTTGAAATCGAAAAGTTTGGCCATCTTATTGTAAACATAGGGGAACAAGAATCGACTGAAACGATGGGAAAAGGACGTCTTTGTGGGTAGGGTTGGGATTTTAAAAACCCTTTCCTTCAGCATCTTTTTGTAGTCCCTAGATGTAATGACTGCTTTGTGAGTATGTTCTATTGCTCGTACTAGAAATAATTTTCTGACACTGAGCACTTCAGCCTCTTCATATAGGGACGTGGTAGGATACAGCATTGGTTTGAAGAGGGCTACCTTCAAAACCGCTCTTTGTGCTCGTTCCAACAGGATAAGAGATGTTCGAGACGTTCCTCCCCAAGCAAGGACACAGGAATTATAAAAACCTCTTCTCTCTCTCCTCTTGTGGGTCTAAAACCAGGAGGTCGTGGTCAATCACCTTGTTGTCCTAGCTTTAGAAATGGCGCCTGTACCCGACCGCCTCAGCAAAGTTTTTATCAATACGAACTGAGTGTATTCCCAATCTCTGTTGAAAAGAGTAGGTTAAGATGTCATTCGGGCGGGTCTAAAAGGTTCGAGGTTTGAATTCGTTAATTCGTAACACTATTTTTTTCAAAGTGCAACTGCATAACTACCACCTCTTCAAAAGGGATGTGTTCTTACCATTCGGACTGCTTGCCATCTAACTGACAACTAAACTTGTATAAAATGTAATAGGCAGATTATAGTGTTTAAATACATGATGTCGTTTCAGAATAACCAGTGATTATATCCATAAATTTGCGTACCTAAAACCAGCAACAGCAATCATCTGTTAACAAACTAGAGCAGAATAATAATAATTAGAGTAAAGCAGGGGCGCCATTCTAAAACGATTTGCCTAACATTTTAACAAGTTAAGAGTTTAAAGTAAATGCAATTTATATGTTTCATTCTGTAATGTAATAGGACCTAAAGATTGAGCATAGGCTCGATCATATTGTAGTTACCTAACTTTTGTGTCTGTTTAGAATATAACTTCTTAAACGGGCTTGAAATAAAATTATTTTCGCCTAGGTATTTTGTATTACTTACTAAGTAGAGCCTCCGTAACCGACTCAGTCACGACTATTTAATTTAAATACTTAGGTACGTATGCTCGATGCAAATGCATGTCTAAGACGGTTTATGGTTACTACCTAGTCATTTTCTGAAAAGTTATTTTACAAGACACAAAATGGATATGTATGATACTTACCTACCTACTTACCAAGTCTTATTTATTTATTCTTGCATATTTATACATGCTTGATTCCAAAGTAATGGACCTGTAAATACGAATCCTACGTAAAGTAGGTTCTCAAATAAAAAAGGTATCGAACTACTTAGCCCAATAAGTGCTTATAATAAGCCGAGATCAATATCCTGTTGTTTAGCCACCTACTTACGATGAATTTATTGCAACGATGTTCATTGCGTCACCATATCAATGGGGCAGTTCCCCACGTAGGCTGGAGCGGGTATTGTACCGCGACTGTTAAGCAAGCGATGCTCCACACTTCGCTGCTTTCTTTGGTCTGCTGTGCATGATACAAACTGTGGCGAATAATTAGATTTACTAAGCGCTTTATCCTAATCCTGTCAAGTATTTACCTATGAAAGAACATTCGATCAGCGAGATACGGATTCTCTCAGTATAAAAAAGTCCACCAATTCGCCATCGGGGCAACAGAAAGTAAAAAACTTCATTATTGAAAAAATCAAAGACATTATAATATAATATTAATTACCAGCTTAGCGGGTGAGACCTCGTTTAGTAAGTATCTTCTGCTGCATGTGGGCAGTTGGCACAGATTGTTTTTTGCTCCTTCGGCCTTTCGCATGAGCGTTTGCGATTTGCGGGCAAAGATACCGGGGAAGAGTACTCTGTGTACCAGGGGTAGTATCAGTTCGCTACCTCCACTCGCTAGCACCAGCCCCTAACACCCCTCGATAAGACGCACCACTTGCCGCGGACAATGCGTTGCCAAACCGCAGCGATACGCATCGCATCGGCGATCACTTATCATCACCGTATTCACCGTCACACCCGTTTTAACACACTAATTGCGGCTTGTAGGTAAGCTCTTGTGAATTCAGCACTTGTTAGTAGTACCTATAACTTTGTTATTAGGGGGGTTTAAGGGTAGGTAACACAATTATGTTTCAAAGGTTTGATTGATGAGCCCCTAAAATCTATTGTATGTACAGTACAGTCAAAAGCACGTCAGACTAATCACTTTGGACTTTGTACCACTCTTATGTCGGGGGCATAAGTGCTATTATCGAACTGCAAGTGTTTACCGTGATGCAATGATGTGCCGTTGACCGTACTTAAGTAGGTACTCAATATTTTGTTATAAACAAGAAATATTGAGTAAAGTAAGATACAACGACGAGACGATATGGAACACAACTTTTATATTGAGCTATTTCAGCTTTAATATAAAGCTTAGGCCGCTAAGCATTTCTCTATACTAGTAGGTATTTACTTATTGAGATGAACGAATATGTAGAGTAAAACCATAGGGTAAACATTGACTAGTTGGTTTATTGGTTAACCATTTGTTCTTTTCGTTGGAATGTACAATACAGATATATTATTTACTTAATACTATGATTCTTAAAAAAATGGGAAAACTTTGGCGCAATAAGCGACACTTAACAATCACAAAAAGTACTACAAAACAATGCTTCTCACGTGAAATTACGCCGCGTGAAGTTTTGACTTCCCTGACATTTATTTCCTATCTATCTATCTATTCTTAATCCTATCTTCATGATCCAAAATACAGTATTCAAAATAATATGAAATTATAAAAAAGAGAAAAAACATGGAGTATTTTATAGGAATCATTCCTCTAAGAATAGCTACTCTGATTAAAAATACTCAAATTAGCTAGCTCAAATTAACACAACCAATTCATAGCTGAGATTGGGCTCCATCCATGCTCCATCAGAATGGAGTCCATACCATATGGCTTCCCAATTTTTAAGTAGAAAAGAAATATTTAATACAGTCCGTATTAAAAATTTCTGCACTTGATTTTTAAACTTAAATATTTAAAGAAACTTAATTTAATTCAGACTTAACTCTTAAATATTTATACATAAATATGTATACTTGAAGGTTGATGTACTGAAGGTAACACAAAAATACTGATACAAAATACATAGGTACTTAATAATAATTGTTCAATGTTATCAACAAATCCATAACACAATTCCTTAGAATCATCAATATTCAACTCAAAGGCAGGGCCCAGCAACTGCTTAAATTAATTTTGATTAAAACTGATGATAAAAAGTTCAAATGATATTTTTAAAGCTGTAAGTTCATAGAAAAAAAACTAGTTCCAAGCCATAACCTCATCCATGCCAGTCTTTCTTATTAATTAAGCAAATTGCATAAATAGATCATTTTATACTGGCTATTTTGCAAATGCTAAGTAATATCTACCTCACATCCCAACACATGAGATCTTTAGCAAATTCCACTCCTACTATGAGGCCTATCTAACTACAATATTTATCAAGAAGACTTCTTCAGTGGAATTCATCTTCTTCATCGAAGACTGGGAATGAGCCCCGAGCCAATGGTTCCAGGTGGACGTCTTGTGTCCAGTGATAGTACAGCGCTGCCCGGTAGCCTTCACCATGCCCTCTAAAGTATTTGAATGGATACCTCTCATCGCTCGCCACTACTCTGATCTTCTTTGTGACAACTTGCTTTATATCTGAGTTCGGATGTTCTTTAAATGCCATGTATGGATTGTTCTGCACAGCCCACTCAGTAAGACACCGCAGAAATAACAATGATGGATGTTTATCAAGTTTTAAAATTTGCTCATTGGTTAGCAACATGTCTAGATCTAGTGTAGTCAAATGCTTCAAATGCTGAGCTAACATAAGAACTCCACGCTGCGTGAGTCGACATTTCCACAGTTCTAAAACACGCAGTCTGGGTAGCTGGTGAACAAGTAATGCAATGTGGCTGTCCGCAAACCAACTCATGCTTAAATTAAGCTCTTCAACATTTGGTGGTAAATTGTCTATGAATGTTGCCAGAGATTGGGTTCTTACTAGGCGTGATCCTGTGACATGTAACCGAGTAAGATTTTGTGGGCGGGTTACGGCATGCGCTCCGGCTCCTGTCATTAGCCAGCAGGAATACAACTGAAGATGAGTGAGACCTTCACACACACCAATAGCAGTATATGCCGCATCATTCAGTTCTGTGCAGCGGAGAGTGAGCTCTCGAAGATGATATCGTCTGGCTTGCAACACTAAGAGTATTTCTTTTCTGGGATAGTATAAAGAGCGACCATACATGTACAACGCGCGAAGCATCTTACTCTCGGCTAAGCCGCGTAAGACACGCGCAGACACAATCTCGTTGATAACAAATGATTTTAACTTAACCATGACAGGCAGTAGTTGAGTGTCTAACACGCGATCTCGCAGGAAAATATCAAGATGTTCCAAGAACGGCAGCTCCTCCAGTAAAATAAAGTGACTGACGGCCAGCGGGTTCGCGGCGTAAATGACGAGCTCGCGGAGGTACGGAGAGATGGGCGGCGTGAAAAGAAGGAATACTCGGAAGGGTATGATCCGGGTGGTGACGCGTATGTTCTTGGTTCGGCGATGCAGGCGCTCGAGGTCTTCGAAGCGATCCACTAAGACGGTATGTTGCTCCACCAGGTCGGCCCAGCGCTGGCATACTTTTACCACGCTGCCAAGGATATCTCGCGACGGCAAACGATCTAGTATCATCTGCAGTACCTCGTCTGGTAAATCCTCCATGATGGCGCCTCATCGCCTTTTAACTTAAATCAACTTAAACCATTTTGAATATTTATTATGCTTCAAACATTTCTCTTTTTGTTATTATCATTCATCGTAGTACATTACAATAAACATAAAAAATATTTTTTATTTACAAACAAACAAGATTTCGTTATGTCAAACTAAGGTCAAATTGAAATGAAAGAAAGAAACGTCAGTTCAGTTTTTTTTAATTTATGGATAGCACAGGCCAGCAAACGAATTAAAAAAAAAATTGGTCGGTTGGCCGTTGGTCTTCTGTGTATAACTATCCTTCATCCTTCTATTCTATCCGTAGCCTTAAAAATATAAATACATCCGAAAAAAGTAAAAAGTCATTAAGCCCCTGTCATTTTTAACATTTTGACGCAGAAGCTAAAAACAGTTTCTGAAAATTAATAATATTATTTTGTTTAATAATTACGAAATTGAAATAATCGTTAATTTACTGAATAACGATTAAAACTAGAATGCGTTTATTAACGTTTAGTTTCCTCAGGAGTTGTAAATTTAAACCAATTCGTTACCAAGTTCAAAGGTGCTATAGTGATCAAGTTCAGCAAAAGATAAAGCCAGACAAATTAACAGGTACATAATACCCTGTACATAGTACATAAATATTAAATAAAATTAATAACTGGTGTACAATTTTCGCTGCTCCTGGTGCAGTCGTCTTAATTACTTCTAAATAATGCCTCTTAATTTTAGGTAAACATTGAACATTGGTTATTTTTTTATTTCAGCTGCTTTATGTTTACTTGGTTTTGGCCTGGGAATGTGCTTAAAACTATTTCGTTTTATTAACCCAGAAATGAATCCTGTTTATATATAAACAAAACCTTTTATATGTTGTGCATAAATTCTTAAACAAATACTTTGTGCACAATAATTATCATAACTAAGCAGTTGTATCACAGGAGATCCCAGTTACCTAGAGATACTGCCGACATGGAAAGCTGACGAAGAGCCCGAGCTCCGAGCAGCTGTATTGCGCGACATGCAGGTGCTGCCAAACTTCGTGTCGGAGAGTGAGGAGGCAAGCCTACTGGCCGAGTTGGAGCCCTATCTCAAGAGGATGAGATATGAATTTGATCACTGGGATAATGTAAATCCTTTTGTTTAATCTATTATATCATTGAAAATTTTTATACATCATCAGACCGTATCAAACTAAATTACCATTTTAAAACATAACTTTAAATAAAATAAATAAATAACTTTAGTAAGTGTTATACTTGATGTTGAAGTATGATTCGGATTCATTAATTGCATTCATGAATGTGATTATTAAAGTAAATGCACATGTAACTTAAATCTTATAAAATAATGAATAAAGTTCAAATAAGATTATCTATTTTCCAGGCAATCCAAGGTTTCCGGGAGACAGAGCGCAGCAAGTGGAACGAGGTCAACGCAGGAGTCCTGGCGCGGGTGCGCGAGGTCGCATTCGCGGACGAGTCAGCCGGAGAGCCGCTGCCGCACACGCATGTGCTCGACCTCGCTGCGGCAGGGTTTATCAAGCCACATGTGGATGCTGTCAGGGTGAGTGAGACATGCCGATGACACAATTCGAAACTGATTCCTCGTTCTTCCACAAGAAATGAGTTATATTCGAGAAACATCCTGAAGGACAAGAATAAATTTTACTATGCAAAGCTATCAATCAACTAATCATGTTGGGTACATTGATACCCCAAAGGAACTAATGAGGTGCACCCACAAACAAATAAGGGCGCAACTATGCAGTAATCATTTGCCACTAAAAATAGCAGACTTACTATCAAAAAATATTGACATTATTGAGGATATAAAGATCTACTGCTCAAGTGGTTTGTACAGTTCCACTGAGAGAAGGGATATATTGTCACTCTTTATTTTGTTTTTATGATTCCAGTTCTGCGGCGAGGTGATCGCAGGGCTGTGCCTGGCGTCGAGTGCTGTGATGCGGCTGGAGCACTCCAAGCATCCGCATCTGTCGCTCGATGCACTGCTCTCTCAACGCTGTCTCTACATCATGAGGTATACATACTTTCATTACGGGCTTGATCCCTGCATGGTACTGTTGGGAAGGGGAAACCGGGGGGGAGTTTTGTGGGTAGTCGCACGAACGCCTTTAGTCCCGAGCCCCACACACGGCCGCAGGCGTCGCTAGCTTGCATTTATAGCAAGTGAATGTGTTTTATACTTTATAATGCCAAAAAAAAATATATGTATAGTCGGGAACACATTAATTTACCCTAATCTGTCAAATTCCTTTAACAAATTTTGAGCTCAATGTCCATCGCTTCATTCATTAATATAAAAGTTCAGTCTTCACTTGTCCAGGTATCAGGCGGGGAACAAACTGTCCTGATACCTTGACAGGTTTTTTCTTGTATAAAAATATTGAATGAGTATGTAAAACAAGCATGATGTCATGGGGCGTGTGGTAGCAGAACATGGGCACCGGCTAATTGTGTTTGTGTGTAACAGAGGCGTGGCGCGGTACGACTTCACGCACGCGGTGCTGGGCGGCGAGCACAGCGTGTGGCGCGGCGAGCGGCTGCCGCGCCGGAGACGCCTGGCCGTCATCACGCGCAGCCGCCCGCCGCCGCCGCAGCCCTGGTCAGTATTGCACCACCGACATCTGCTCATCTTACCGAACATAGGGAACGAGGACGTTGAGGCGAATGGAACAGATGACTAGAAAATGTGCTATAAGGCTAAAAAATAACCACTAGATATTAGATGGTAGTTATTTCTTTGGTCCATCATCATATGTATTAATTATAATTAAAACATACTAGATGCGCATAATTTCGGGTTTGATGAAACCTACCCCGCTCCCATGGCTACCAGTCCTGGCCCATATACCGCCTCCTAACTTGCGTAGATGCAACGCCGCGGCGTCTGAGTGGAATAAGTGTCTCCGCCCAGGTATGCCTATTACAAAAACGCTTGAGGACCTACCACCTCTTCGACTCCCTTCGAGATCCCCAATATGAACCGACACAAGCCGGATCGTCGACTTCAGCCTGAAATCGGAGTGGCAGCGATCTTGGGAGGCATCGATGGTCCGCAGAAAACCCTTATTTCAGACCCAACCTTGAAACCCGCTGGTTTTGATGCCTCACGGAAAATATGGGTGGGTCTAAATCGGTTTAGGACAGGGTACGGGCGGTCCAACCACCACCTGCACAGGTGGGGACTGAGGGAATCTCCGGCCTGTGAATGTGGATTCGAGGATCAGACTCTTGCGCATGTCGTTAATGACTGCCCACTCTATAGGTTTCCTGGGGGCTGAAAGAGCTGAATAATTTGACTCCGGCTGCTGAGGACTGGTTGCAGCAATTAAGTCTAGAAGTTTGAGAGGAGTAAGGTTTCATGCAGCTTTCGCCATACGACATGATGATGAAAACATACTAGGGTCGCTCAGAGAATGACGTTTTCACGTTTAGTTATCATGTTTTAATAAAATTCAATTTTGCAAAAAACGGTGGTATATATTCTAGCAACCGGACATAAAATCATTAATGATTTAGATCTGAATTTAGGTATCTAAAATTGTCAATGATTTATTTTATAGGATTTGGGAACAAAAATTCCAAACATTCTTGTATTGTTTTTTATCATGAGTCGAATGAGTGTTGGTTAAATCAGTATGTTGATCGACTAAAGTCTAATTGAAAACACAATTTATAAACTTTTCAACCACTATAACATTTGCATCATTGCAGACCATGCTGAGTTCGCGCGCACCGCCACCGCCAACAGGCGCATCGCCTACTCTCTACGACAACTGAACGCAATGGAATAGCAGTATTTTTCTACCCAAGTAGATAGACTATTTTATTTATTATTTATTGTGTAAATATGGACATTGTTAAAAATAAATTGTTGAATTTTTACCAGTGTTTCACAAATGAAAGGCATTATTTGTACAACCTATTTATTCCAAAATATTATCTTTACAATACCTGTGCAATGTGGTGCACATTAATATTTTATAACAATTTTAACATTAATGTCTTAATTTTTTGACAAAATATCCAGTGGAACATTTTAGCAAAAATGTATTATTGTCTATTTACATTATGGTTTTTTGGTTGGGGTATTGCATTGTCAAATATAATAAAACTTTATTATTATAATTATGGTGCACACTATTTGGCCATTGAATTTCAAATGCACACCAACTTCATCTTTAATTGTTTATCATTACAAATATGTAACAAACTTAAATAGAATGTCTCTGTGGACTAGCTTAACAGAAAGCAGTGAAAACTTTACAAGTGATTTTAAAAAACACTTTTATTTACTACTTGTAAATACACTGTTATTTGGTATGTAAGTTACCAATTATACATTACCAGATACATCAACACTTCAGCATTTTGGTGGTTCCATCCAACTTCTGTATAGATCAACGTATTTCCTTCCTTTACCAGACTACCAAATGAAAGAAATATGGCCTTCATTGTCATTTCCCCTTGTCAAATACCACCAGGAATCTTCATTCTTACAAAGGTCTTTTTATCAGTCTACTCATCACGGTATTCAATATCCTCGAGAGTCTCCACCTCCAAGTACTCGACTTCACCGACCTCGACGTTGCCTGCTTCCGTGGTGTACTCCATTTCTTCAACGGACCCATCGTTTTCAATCTGCGATTCGTTACCCTCCTCCTGAAAGAATGTGGTAACTGTGAGTTTTAGAAACGTTTAACATACTTCTAAAAAGATTACTGGAAGGTAAAAAAAAGGAGTAAAATTACCTGCATGACGGTTTCATTGTTCCTGCCGGGCCTGTGCACTCGCGCATGCCGCTTCAAGGCCGGTACTGATCCGAATCTGAAAAGAAAGAAATGTTAAAAATAATGAAAAAAATAAGCCTCCGGTGGTCAACGTAAAGAATCTTGTGGGTAGTAATGTCCTCCTAGCTGAGATTTCGGCTACGGCGGCCAATCTTTTGCGATCAGCAAACTACGCAGGATATATTATAGTGCACAAGTGAGTGCGCAAGCACAGGTACACTCCCTATTCCCTCACTCTCATAACAAGGTGGGACAGCAGTCTAACAACGACCGAAGAGAGTTCAGGTTTTTTAGCCTTTTTAGTAAAAATCAGGATGTTGATAATTTGCCAAACGCCTGGCATTGGCTAGTCCTTTTCCCTGCCTTGTGCGCCAGGAGTCGTGGGTTCGAATCCCAACTAGGACATACAAACATTTGTGTCTGGAAGTTTATTTGTATTTAAGTATAAGGGTAGGTACTCACGTGCGTCCGCACTGGGCGCAGGTGGTGGAGGCCGGCGCGTCGGCCGGCTCCGCGCCCGCGTGGCACTTGCGGATGTGCGACATCAGGTTGGCTCTGTAAACATCATTTTTTTTACACTAACTCAGTACCTACATTGGCTTGATTTCGTCTGATGGTAAGCAAAAGGGGAGTTCAAATTGCCATGACAACGTACGACACACTGAGCCTTTCTTTCTATATGTTGGCTTGGCATAGCAGCAGTACTGGCCGGCAAGGTGCTGCTTCACTAGTAAGTGTTGTACGTACATGACAAAGATATTTTGATCAAGTTATAAGTGTCCAACTGGACTAATTTGGCACAAAGCAATGAGTTGCGATCTTTAACGTCGGAGGTCAATTTATTTATTTTTTACTTTAATTAGCACGGTATTACACCAATTACAATAATTAAAGAATATATATACATACGTTAAGAATAACAAAAATAATAATATTTCTTAAAACAAAAAATATCTTCTATCATACATCTCGCTCACAAAACTTCAAACATTCAGCCTTTACAATACCCCAAGCATCCGCAAACAGGTCGAATTTTGGGTTGGCCTCAAGGAGTGCGTTGAGCGCGGTAAGGACGCGTGGAATCGGCGAACGTGCCCGCGCTACGGTACGACAACCAGGCACAACAAACAGCTTGTGTTTCCGGAGTCGACGGTAGTTGTTCGGAACATATAATCGACACAGCGCATCACTCAGGTCCTGGACGTCTACTTTTCCGAGCAAGATTTTACAGGCCATAGTAAGCTGATCAAATGCCCGCCTAACCTCCAACGAATTGTAGCCCAGGCAGCCCAGCAAAAATTTTGTAGGGTACATAAATGGATAGTATCCATATCGTCGCTTGTAAAGGGTTCTCAGAAAAGCCTTCTGAACCTTTTCAAGCATTAGTGCATATGTACTTTCGTGTGGGTTCCACACGCAAGCACTGGCTTCGAGCTTAGTCCTTACGAGGGCACAAAATATAAGTCGAACGACGTGATCATTCTTAAAGTCTCTAGCATTCCTAAGAACAAAACCTAGTCTTCTATAACATTCCTCGGCCAACATTGTCATATGTCCATGGAATGTAAGCTTTTGGTCAAATGTTACACCCAGATCTTTAATTGTGTTTTTCTTCGTTATAATTTGACCATTGATGTAATAGTCGATACGAATAGGGTGTCTTGAGCGACTAAATGTCATGGAATAACATTTATCAAAATTAAGTTCCATTTTGTTGACGGCGCACCACTCGTGAATCGCGTCAATATCTTTTTGAAGTCCCTGACAATCGGCATCCGACTTTATTTCGAGAAACAATTTAAGGTCATCTGCATATAGCAAGCATCTTGCATGAGCGATTACTGAAGGAAGATCATTTATCATGAGCAAGAACATGAGTGGCCCAAGTATGGATCCCTGGCTGACACCGGATCGGGTGTGATATGGTTGAGACTCATAAGATCCAAGTCTTACAAACTGCCGTCGATCACGGAGATAATCAGCGAGAAACTGAAGAAGGCCAGGTGTGAAACCGATTTCAGAGAGCTTAGAAAGCAGTATGTCATTATCGACTTTGTCAAATGCTTTCCGAAAGTCCAAATATAAAACATCAACCTGCCCTCCACGGTCCAAACTAGCCGAAATGTATTCCACGAGGGTCAACAAATTAGTATTTACCGATCTCTTACTTGTGAAGCCATGCTGTTCTTTACATAAGTATTTGCTTACTTGAGCATTTATATGCCGGTATAGTACAGCCTCGAATATTTTGGCTGGAGAAGACAAAATTGCTATTGGTCTGTATTCGTTGACCATCGTCTTATTAGTGCTCTTGGGTATGGGAGTCACTCTCGATAGTTTCCACTGGGGAGGGTAGACACCAGATTTTAGGGCAAGATTAAAAATGTGACATAGCGGTCTGCATAAAAAAGATTTTCCTTTTTTAAATATAATTGACGGTATATTATCTGGTCCAATAGAACTATTAAGTTTTAATTTATTAATACCAAATTTA
Source organism: Mecyna flavalis (assembly GCA_949319885.1). Lineage (NCBI taxonomy): Eukaryota > Metazoa > Arthropoda > Insecta > Lepidoptera > Crambidae > Mecyna > Mecyna flavalis. The sequence continues at coordinate 14,045,586 of OX439414.1, read as the reverse complement.
ACGTCTTCAAATGTGAACCGAAAGATATTTATGTAGTTACTACTATTTGCATAAGCGGCACTTTCTGTTAAATTACTGGTATCCAGTTGAGGGGTCTCGGACAAAAAGACGCTAGCAAAATATTTGGCAAAAGCCTCAGCTGCTTCAGGTCCAGAGTATGAAGAACCTTCGTAAATAACATTTGATTCGAAACCTCCCTTTGAACGCAATTGTGAAATATGCTGCCAGAACTTAAGTGGGTTTACTTTAATGTCACTCTCTATGGTACTGATTAGGGATTGCAACCGGTTCTACCCGGAACCGAAAGAACCGGGAAAAACCGGTTTTTTTCGTCAGCTCAAGAACCGGTTCCAGAAACTTCAAGAACCGGTTCTTTCGGTTCTTACGGTTCTTTCAGGTTTTGCACAATTATCTTAAAGAATTGTTATAAGAAGGTATTTAGCATGAATCGAGTTCCATAATCAGCTTACTATGAGCTGCTAATAAGACAAGAATTCACTCACATATTTTTTCCTGAGTAGTAAGATTATTATTTGTAGTACTTGGCTTCTTGTGGGATAACCAAATAGTTCTGAAACAACTTCTAGTAGCAGAAATATTCTCATTATAATTTTTTTTAAATAACATCTCTACTCTTTACTACTTTGTGTGTTTTAGGGTCCATCAGGCGATATCCCTTTGATGCTTTACAATAACCCACAAATATCATTTTTGTTGATTTTTTATCCCATTTTTGTCGTTTTTCTTTTGGGATATGCATCATAGCTACAGTGCCAAATATTTTCATATGTGACAAATCTGGTTTCTAACCTTTCCATAATTCATAGGGGGTTTTACACCTTCTAAAGACTTTGTCGGAGAGCGGTTTACAACATATGCTGCAGTTGCTAATGCTTCAGCCCAATACTGCTTCTCCAGGTTAGCATAGAACAGCATGCATCTCGCTCGTTCTACTTAAGTCTTATTCATCCTTTCGGCCAAAGATACACCCTCAGTACACAGCGGCAACTTTTTGACATCTGATATATTTAAATGGCCCATTCGCAGATGCCAGAGGTAAGGGCTACAACTATTTGATGAACTTGAAGTAAAGTAAGCTGCTTCTTTACTGGTGTCCATAATGTATAAGTTATTGTTTAATGTTGCAGAACTTACAATTTCACCTTTGCCATTTTGTACTATACATCCCTGGTTATTGAATGTAACTTTAAAACCATTCTTCACAATTGTACTAACTGAAAGTAAATTTGCAGCTAGCTCAGGCACAAATAAAACATTTTTTACTTGTATTTTATCCTTTCCATTTACTTGAATGTCCACACAACCAACTCCTTTCACAGGTAACGGTTCTCTGTTGGCTACTGTAATATTCTTGACCGATGGTTCTGTGACAGTGTACATCCAATCATTCCTGCTTGTCATGTGCATGGATGCACCCGAGTCTAATACCATTTATCACTACTGCTGTCTTTCACAGTTGTTGAGAAAGCTGCTATAAAACTGACACTTTTATCATCTTTACTTTCCACTGGTTTTTGCTTACAGTTACTTACAAAATGCCCCTTTCGGTTGCATTTGAAACACCTAGGACCTTTCTGTTTCCCCTGCTGAGTGTTACTGAAAGTTTTCTTTGTACTTGAATACAAGGCAGTTGACTTTGAAAGACTAATCTCCTGTATAAGTTTAGTTTTCACTGAGTCAGCACTTATTTTAATTCCAGAATTCTCTAGCCCCGTGATCATGGGCTTATATTCCTCAGGTAGCCCGGCCAACATGAGAGTGCCAAGCCACTCGTCATTAACTTCAAAACCAATATTCCGCAGCTTGTGAGCTGTGTTCATAAGCTTGCTTACATAATCTTCAACACTGTTACTTGGCTCCAAAGTGGTGTTTATAAAATCCTTAAGTAGTCCGACTCTTCTGGTCAGGCCATTATCATCGAAAGCTCTCTGTAAACTATCCCATACTTCTTTAGCTGTCTTGCATTCTTGGACATGGACGTAATTTTGTGGCTCTAGTAGTAAAATAAGCTTTGACTTCGCTTTAACATCCTTGCATGGATCCACTGGCTTGCTATCGGGGCGCTCAATACAGCACCACAAGTCTTCATGCTCCAGATATGTTTTTAGGCTGAATTTCCAGGTAGAAAAGTTTTCTCTGCCAACCAATTTTTCCAAATTAAACATATTTGAGCCCATTTTTCGTGATTTTGTTCGTTAGCGTCACTTCAGATTCAAAATCGCAACGACAATTTCGCGGACTGAGTTCGACTAAACTTCCGACCGTATTTCCAGCAGAACCACAACGGAACTACGCTTTGCTACCATAAAGGATATTACTAGGTTGTTGTGGTATAGAAATAAACGGCTTTTAGATAAAATTAATTATAATTTATTCAGGAGAGATCACACTGACAAGACGTTACAACGGCAAGAGAGAAAGATGGCGCCAAGCGCGCAGAAAAAAAAACTAAAATGGTTGCGTTCCATTTCACTAACACATTTTGGTGTTGATTATAGTAGTTGATTTAAAAAAGTGTTCTTTTAATAAAAAAAGGCAATTTATTTTTATTTTTTTTGGGAACCGAAAGAACCGAAAAAAGAACCGGTTCTCCCGGTTCTTATGACCACAAGAACCGAAAGAACCGGTTCTTTAAAACAGGACCGGTTCTGCATTCCCTAGTACTGATATAGGATCTGTAAGCAAGAGCACAGCGCTTTTTGATATCTGTACGACACTCTGAAAATCGCTGGTAAGATTCTGCAGATTTTAACCGTTTCCAAGCAGAGTGAAGTGATTTCTTACGTTTGATATCTTTTATTATGTCTGATGTAAACCAGACAGGATAACGTCTACAAATTTTATTACTTCTATGCTTTTTAGGCATGCATAGGTCAAATATATTGTAAAAAATGTCATAAAATGAGTTAGTAGCTGTGCACACATCTTCACTTTTTAGTACTTCATCCCATGACACGCTAGATAACAAAGAAAATAATAGATCATAATCACATTTTCTAAAATTCCAGTCTTTTGTTGGATCAATATTGCTCGGTTCGACGAACTCTGAGTAATGCGCTGAATCAGTTTGCATCTCGATATTTAGAGGGGGGTGATAGGCATCTGGAGTGACAACTCCTGCAATGTGATTGACAACTACATCTCGCGCCTTGACCCACCCGTCGCACTCCCGAACCAATGCAACATCTAACATTCCACCATAAACGTTAACAACTACATTCTTTTCAACCAAACCACAAAAGGACAGAAAATAGTGATAATAATTGTTTACATTTAGCGATGCACTTTTCATATTTAAATCTCCAAGAATTACAACATAACCTTTTAATGAGTTAATAGTGCTTTCAACTTTACAGAACCAATCAAAATATTCACTATCATATGCACTCGGCTTAATGTATACTACGCACATATAGAAGAGATTCCCGTGCCAGGTGAAACTTGCCCAAAGATCTTCGCCAACTTCTGTCTCAAGATCTGAACGACGACGCAGTATTATAGGGGCACGTGCAGCAAGTAAGACACCTCCACAAGGTGTTCTCCGGTCACGACGAATTAAGTTCCAATCTCCACAGGCCAGTTCAGAGTCCAGTACAGAAGAATCAAGAAAACTTTCTGTTACTGCAACTAGGTGATTCTCCAGTAGAGCCAAGCTATTTCGCCAGATAGATAGTTTTGTTTTAAGACCACGGACATTCTGATAAAAAATGCTAAGGTAATCCTCTTTATTGGGTGTCTGTACCGATCCGAAAGGACTGCGTGTCCTTTGTGGATTTGGATTGATTTGCTGGCCTTTTAAAAGTTACCCATGTTTTTATTCTGGCATTAACAGGCCAAACATCCGTAGAAAAACACAAATCATAGTAAGCGGTAGGAACACCTATTTTAAATGATTTGTAGTCGCCTCTGGGGACTAACTCCTGAACAGTACACGTTCCTGTAGGGCATAACTGCCGAAGGTAGTCTCTAATGTCATCGGCATTGGACTCCATGTTCCATAAATGCATATACCTTCTGGGCTCCACCGCTTTAAGGGATGTCCTGTTCGAGCCAGCGGTACCGCATAAGGACGCCGGCCGCTGTTTTCTTCTATACTTGACTTCAGTATACTGTTCAGGATCATGTTTGTGCTGACTTACCACGGTCAAACTGTCCTCTTTCGGCAATGTGTTTAATGCCGTTGGTGTCTCGGCTACTATTCTCGGAGAATGTGAGATGGGTTCACAATGTACAGGCAGCTTACCATTATTTGTCTCGGCTCTTTTATTTTTCTGCTTTCGCTTTTTAGGCCCTGGATTTGCAGACGTCCCTGCCGTGGTGGTAGTAGGAGGGTGTGTGGGTATATTTTGCGCCTGTTCTGGAACCAAAGATGGCGCGGTCGTATGCGTTTGAGGTGCCAAATCCTGTGGGGTCGTGGACGCTGTGAGATTGCCAGTTCCAACAGACTGAAGCTTCTCGTTAAGTTCCCTAATCTCTGCACTATATTGGAACATCTTATGTTCATAGTTTGATATCAAACTGACAGCCTGTGTAATTTGAGTCTTAAGCAGTTTGATTTCTTTGCTCATGTTCTGGACCTCTGTTAAAATGAGGTCTATTTGTGCCGAAGGAGGAGGAGTATCTTCCATTGAAGATGGCAAAGATGCTTTGTTTCGGTCTCGAAGCGTCACATTTGGGTCTCGGAGCGTAACATTAGGGTCTCGGGTTTTTCTTGTTCCCACGGGTGTCAAGCTGTTATCCCCGCTTCTCTTATTTGCGCAACGGCATTCAGGACAGATCCACTCATGAGAAGATTCGATTGGTTTCCCCCCCGCACAAAGTTGGTGATAAGTTTTGCAACAACTTTCTAAAGTGCAACGGAAGAACGAATCCTCCTCGACATCAATAAAAGCACAACAAGCGGCACAAAACATTGCGTCTCCGTTTCACAAGCCCAGCTCCAAAAACAAACAGATGAGATGATTCACCTCGATCAATAGTAAGCAAAGCGTAGGCTGTCCAAACCAGTTAGCAGGCGTACGATGCGATGATTCACCGGTGACGGCGCGGCGTAAGCGTAGGTTAATTTCGGGCGCCCGCGAGCAAGCTTCCGTGGCTCGGTGGCTAAGCACGCCCGCCGCAATCCGCGCGTCGCAGTGACCGCGGGCTCGATCCTCAGCGGGACCAACAAAAAGATTTAAACTCACGGGCGCGCGCGAACCGGCAGGGCTTCGCAGCAAAATCCGGGCTTCACCGCGACTAGTCGGGCGGAGTCCGACGGCCTCCAACTAATTCGGAACAGCAGGCAACACACGTCCGATCGCTACGATGTCTCAACGCCGAAAAAAAGTCAAGATCCACTTCGGACCATTCAGTCAGTGAAGTAAGTTTAAGTATACTGCGTGTTTTTTAGTCGTTGTTTTCCCGCCGCAGTACGCTTCACCTTCAGTAGTACTATCAATTTATGCAAGTAATTTTTTTATTTTATTTTTTAACTTTTTTTTAATGGCAATCAAATGTTAGTAAATAGTGAATTATCATTTTTTGATAAATGCGAAGGGCAATGACCCCGGCCGATGACCGTCCGCGACGCAGCTAGTACTACTGATTCGAGTTTCGTCTATCATAATCGTAAAACTTTTGATGTGACTAAAAAAAACTTTATTATTCTATTTTACTACTAAGATAGAATCATTTTACTGCGGGAAAAAAAATTACTAAAATGCCATGCAGGACAATATAATCAAAGTAAATAAAGTAAAGCTATCATACCTAGTCCCGAAGCGCAGGATGCAGCCATCGTACCCGCACACGTACTGCTTGGCCTGGCGGTGCTTCAGCATGTGCGCGGCGAGCGCGTCGGGCGACGGCAGCGCGCGGAAGCACGCGCCGCACAGCGCCGGCGCCGAGCGCGCGTGCGCCGCCACCGCGTGCGCCGACAGCGCCACGCGCGACCCGCACCATGTGCCGCATAGTGGGCACGCGCCCGCGCATCCGCCCTCATGCCGCCGCAGCTCCGACTGGCTCTGTACATTAGTTATACAATACGACACCTTTAGGGGCTTCGTCTTCTCATAATTATGTATTAGGATTTATGTCGAATGAGACGCCAAATAGGGACCCGATGTGCGAAAAACACTGAGCGAGTAATCACTACGTTGTGCGAAAAAGAAATTAACTAAATATAAAAAAAAAAACTAACGTTTTCATAATTCCTGATAATTTATCTCGTAGATATTAATAATGTTGTTTTTTATTGTTCTGTCAGATAGCAGATTCTTTCTTCTTTTTTTAGATATGACAAAAAAGACAACACCTTTTAAGTTATCTCACAAATAAATTACTATCAAGTATCAACTTTTCACTTATCAACTTAACAGTTTTCAGGTCAAAATAAAAGACATTTTTTTTCTTCTTTGCAATATCATGAAATCAGTCCCAGAACTTTAAGCAGATGTTTTTAGGACAAATTAGAACAATTAGCTCGTTTTATAACTGAAACCACTCCAAAGGACATTGGCTACTCAATCCAGTTCAGCCAGTTGTATAATTTTATTATTTTTTTTATGTAAGAGGGAGGCAACGAGCAAACGGGTCACCTAATGGTAAGCAATCACCGCCGCCCATAAATACGCGCAACACCAGAGGAGTTCAAAGTACGTTGCCGGCCTTTAAGAAAGATATATTATGCTTGTTTCTTGAACATTGCCATGTCTTATTGGTCCGGAAATACCGCTGCAGGAAGCTGATTCCACAATTTGGTCGTACGAGGTATGAAGTTTCGGGTGAATTGTATGGTAGTAGACTGCCACTCGTCAAGGTGATAAGAGTGAAACTTGAGTTTGTGACGTGCTGTACGGTGATGAAACCCTGCAGCAGGTATAAGTCCGAACAATTTCTCCGAACACTCCCCATGGTTCATGCGGTAGAGAACGCACAGAGATGCTACTCCTCTACTCTCTGCAACGCCAAGGGATCGAGCTTAGCAGAAAGACTCTCGGCGCCGACAATTCGATCGGCTCGCCGTTGAACGCGGTCAAGTTACGTCTTACTAATGTTCATAAATTACTTAGCATTACTATGTCTTTTTGATCATAGATATCAAAAAATTAATGCTCTAAACTCACATGGAAGGTAGTATCACACAGATGGCACGTGAGCGCGGCGCGTCCGTCCGCGTCGGCGTGGTCGGCGGCGTGCGCGCGCAGCGCCTCGCGCGCGGCGAACTGCGCGCCGCACGTCCAGCACGAGTGCAGCGCGTCCGCCGGGTGCGTGCCCATGTGCGCGCGGTACTCTGATACGCGCTGAATATAACATATTGATTACAACACTTATCTTGTTTCTTTTATTAATCCCTAATACTCTACTGGCTAGTACACAAAGGGCAATGGAAAGGAGCATGTTGGGAATCAGACTTAGTGATAAAATCAGAAACTCCGAAATAAGAAGAAAAACTAAAGTTACAGATATAATTACACGTATGGATCATTTAAAGTGGGGATGGACAGGACACATGCTACGTTGCAAAACTAACAAATGGAGCAAACAGGTGACTTTATGGTACCCAAGGGAGGACACTAGAAGAAAGGGGCGTCCAAAAACAAGATGGAGTGACGATATCCGCCTCACCTTGGGACCTTATTGGACCAGAGTGGCAGAGGATAGGGTTCAGTGGAGAGAGCTGGAGGAGGCCTATGCCAAGAGGCACTCCGAATTAAGAGACATATTATAACTGAATCGGTTAATTAACAAAGATGTAACAATACGGAATAAAGGGCTTTATTATTATAATACTCTGAAACAAGAGAAAAAAGATGATTGTGTCTAACAAACATCTTTTTTCGCTATGTTTGTCCCAGGGATTGCTTTAACCCTTTCCCCGCCACGCTTTTTTCCGAAAATGGTGCCCCACACGCCACAACCATTAAAAAAAAATTCCAAAAAAATTATTAGGTTATACTCAACTCATTCAGGCAAGTATAATACGATTCAACTAAACTGGCCCGTCCGAACATCGTGCGAGAACCTGCGCAGAACACAAATGTAGGTGTTAGAGGGGTGCAGCCGCGCCCCGCACCTGCGCAAACGACACTTGCAGCTAACTTCGGACGGGCCAGTTTAGTTGAATCGTATTATAAAAATACAACGTTTCTTGATCATGTTTTTTTGTCTGAGATATCAGACATTGGCGTGGTGGGCACGAAAATGGTTTGTCTGATATATCAGACATTGGCGTTGAAAGGGTTAAGAACCATCACAGTCTGTTAGGGTGGAGAGTGGTATATGAAACTCCCACTGACTAGGGTCTACCCACTAAACAACAGAATGCATAGTACAAAACAGAAATCAAAAATAACTTCTAGTTGCTAAAATCTTTTGTAAACAGACAATGATTTTAATTTCTTTTATGAAGTAGATGGCATATTCCAAATAACTTATTAGTACCAATAGCTCAACAAACCAAAGTACGAGTTGGCTTCTGATAAATGAGATCTCTTCTTTGCCATATACACAAACATCTTTTAGCCATGATGACTTAACCAGTGAGGGCTGTTCTATAATTTTTGTAAAGTTAGGAAAATTTAAAAAGATGTCATTTAACTAACTTCATCAATAAATTAGAAGGTAAAGTAGTTTATTGACCTAAGTGTTTATCACTTGAAAATATTAAAACTTACCTGAAATGAATGTGGGCAAACTGAACATTGATAAACAGTATCTCCTCTTGCATTTCTAGCTCGCTCCAAGTCTTCATCATCAGCTGCAGCGGCCGCAGCCAGTGCATCTTTCTCTACCATAATAATATCTTCCTCACTATACGTCCCCCCTGCATTGACTCCCGGGCCTCCTACCACAATGAACACATCTATCTTCTGTGTCAACTCATGAAGCCTCCGTCGAAGAGCCCGGATCTTTTCGCTGAGGGGTGGCACTCCTTTTGCAGAGATTGAGTTGCTGAACTCATACGATTCGATGGTGCGGCGAATGCATTCCCCGCACAGCCGGCCTTCCGGTACAACCTGCAAACAGTAATATGTCTTGTTTAATAGGTATTCCAAGTGTCTTATACCTAATCTTTTTAATATCAGGTAATGACTTATTAGAGAAAATTTTAGATAATGTATAGAACAGATAGATATCTACCGTTAATACCAAAATATTACCTAGCAGGAAGTGTCTGATTGAAATCACTACATTCACACTTTTGTACAATGATACCTAATCATTGTGTCGGCATGCAATTTCATAGAGAGGGAACTGAAGGCTTGTCGTACCTTGTTATTGTTAAGGTGCAACAGCATAGCCCTGAGCGGGATCTGCTGCGGCGGCGCGCCCGCGTCATGTTCCTCCGGCGAGAGCAAGTCGCCGCCCGACCCGCACAGGCAGCACGCTTCCACCTCAGTCTCAATCTTCAGCATTGTCGTCGCCATCGTTAATTATGTAAAGTATACTGTAGGTTGAATGTGTAGAAAATAATTAATAGTCTCAAATTTAACTGAAAAGCTGCCAGCCAGCAAGCGAGCGAGCGAGCGTCCCAAAAAAAAACGTCAAGATGACATTTAATGATTTAATCATAGACAACGAGAAATTGACAATTTGTTTTATAATACAGGCGAAACAGGAATAACAAAGACATCAAAACATAAACGTAAATAAGAAAACTACAATTTTTTATCACAAACTAATGCAATTTCCATTGTATAAAACATCTTTAGATAGAATTTTTATAATTTTGAAAACATTTTGTCTGTATAATGGCGATATAAATATTAATATTAATATCACTAAATCGAAGTCAAAGAATTTATTTTGCAATTTGATTTACCATGAATTTTTTTTGCACGGTTGGACAATGGTTTCTTCGATGCCTTTTTGTAAGATTTTTCTATAGTAGAGTTGTATCTTCTATGAGTTGTATGTTTAATAACTTCAATCTTAACCCTTTATAAGGTAGAGGGAATATATTGGTATTGGTAGATTTTTCCACAACGAGTTGTGGTATCGATTTTTTTTATATAGCAACATTATCTTTGTAAATCCCCTAACATTATTTACTAAGGACTTGAATGCATGCAGTCGCCTTACATTTTTTTAGTCTGTGGCAGTCGTCAGAGTGAAAATACGTGAATTTTTGCACCCGTTGATAAATCTTTATATATCTCTAGTTTTCGTAATCATCAAAAGGTAAGTTGTTATTATTCATATTGTTTATAGTATATCTTACGGTGATCCCACACGGACGCGCTGCGCTGCGCTGCGCTGCGCTGCGTCGACGCACCGCAAGCGCTCGACGGAATGGGTGCCACACGATCCGATGCGTCGTCGCAACGCGCTGCGTTGTCCACGCGTCGTCGTGCGTTGTCTGCGTTGATTTTAGGTTTAGTTTGTGATTTTTATCCCATAAAAGAGGTCTTTCCTCAACTAATGAGATAAGGTAGTCCACGTCAATGTCATTAATAGTATTATGATGATTTATGTACTTGGGGCGCACCGCTATCTCGACTGCATAAACCATACTGCGACGCGTGCGTCGTCGCTCCGTCGTCGGAGCGCTGCACCACTCCCCCCGCTTCGTCTGTCGGCTACGCGTGCGTTGTACACGCGTTACGGCGACGCGCGTCGCCACAACGGACCGTGTGGCATGCCGTTCAATTTGTATGAAATATAACGCATCGACGACGCTCCGTCGACGCAGCGCAGCGCAACGCGCCCGTGTGGCATCACCGTTACGGCGACGCGCGTCGCCACAACGGACCGTGTGGCATGCCGTTCAATTTGTATGAAATATAACGCATCGACGACGCTCCGTCGACGCAGCGCAGCGCAACACGCCCGTGTGGCATCACCGTTACTTGTATTCAGTCAAATTTTAAATTTCAATTATGAATATTTTTTTCTACAAGCTTTTTTTGTGGTGGTAAAAATATTCCCTCTGCCTGTGCTGTGTGGTTGGGCTTGAGCCTGATATGCATGTTTTTTCAGGCTGTCTTGAAAATGAGTGGGAGTAGAAGAGTCCTCAACGATTTAGAGATTGAGAATGCATTGGGAGGTATTTTTGGCCTCCCCGATGATCCCAATTTATCGGATGATAATTTAAAATCGGACGAAGAAGATGCTCAATACAGCACCACGAAACTTCAAAAACTTCTTGAAAATTTTGATGAGCCGAATGACGGGCTTATGGCATCGACACCCGATCTACCTAGTAGCCCGATACCCGCTTGAAAGGCCCATGTCAAAGCTCACTTGACATCACATAAAAAATTGACGTATCCCAAATTGCCCGTGTCAACTGTCGGTTGACATGCGATGATGCGTCGCGCTTGGCGGGAAACTGAGCTAAATATACTTAACTTGCTCGCTCGGGCGTATTCCCTATATTTTTGTCTCATTCTCCCTTATAATAGCTAGGCAGTGAGACGGTAAAATAACATAGGCTCAGTAGAAGAAAAAATAAAAAATAAATGTCAAAGTTGGCCGGTCGTCTGCGCCAGTCAGTTGTTTTTTTACGCGCGGGCAGAGCTCGTTCATGAATTATTTGTGGTGGTTTTGTGAGTGTTTTGTGTAGGTTTTGTGAGTTATTTCGCTGGATTTACGAGGTAAGTGAACAAATTACATGTATTTTCACCATAAAACACAACATTTGACTGTTTTTGGAGATAGGAACTGAGATAGGAACTGAGATAGGAACTGAGATAGGATCTGGTTGCACTAATTTTCATATTTCTAGTTATTGGTTGATGCTATTGTCAATATATTTGTTTACTTTGTAAGAATATTAGACTAGTTATATTGTATAACTTTAAATTAAGACCTCGAAGTGGTATTTTTTTATCTAAGACACTCCAAAGTTACGCCCGGACGGTAACCGGACACCCGGTTATACCCGGATATGCAGAAAAAGTGCTATAAATAAATATTTTTGTATAGACAAGTGTATATTTACATTTATTACCTTATTGTCTAATATCTAATTAACGTAATTTAAAGTTTAAAACCTCAGGTGACTGCTTTAATAAACAAGGATCATAATTTTAAATACAAGTGGCTTGCCGAAACGTGCCGTAACCCGACACCTCCATATTTATCGCATCGTATTTCAACACCCGAGTCCCATTTAGATAAACAAAAGACTTAATTGTATAGCTTCATTCGTAGTAAGCGTAAAAAACAACACTTGACGGCCTTACAATAACAAACTGAGTCACAATGAACGATCGTCTCAAGTACCGGCCGCCCGGCGGCGTCCCGCTGCGCAAGCAAAAAATTGATGGGGCCTGAAGTGTTTTACGACCGCGCCGCGCGGTCTTTCTAGCGGATACCTCAAACAATTCAGTCTGGCAGTTCCACGCCTGTTCAGTTTCTATCTTGTTCAGTATCCGAATCATCACAGCATGATCGTCCTAGACGGGCAACAAGAACTGAAGTTTTATCTAGTACATCTGGTACGCATGAAATCTCAGAGCCAAGGACAGAATCACCAGATATTGTCTACGATGATTATATACGCATATATACGCATCATTTCACAGGGAATAAAAATATGTACCAGAGCCAGACAGGTAGAGGGAATATTTTTCCCACCGTGTTTTTTTTAACTTTTTTTTTTTTTTTCATTTTCTTAAATAAAATAAAAAAACCAATCTAGAAATATAAATAGTTTTATTGTATCACCTCTAGATGCTTATGCCTTATAAAGGGTTAAATAGATATCGTGCGTGACTGACACAAAAAAAAAAACTTGTCTATGGTGTTGTTTTAAGCAGCCATTGTTGTTGTTTTGCAAAAATAGAGGAACGCAGTATAAATCTGTTGTCATCGCAAGTTTTGTGTGTTATTCGGCTTATTTCGGTTGTATTTGTGTAACCGCAGGAAATACCATGTCGATCGGTGTGCCTATTAAAGTACTTCACGAAGCGGAAGGTCATGTAGTAACCTGTGAAACTAACACCGGCGAAGTGTACAGAGGAAAGCTAATTGAAGCTGAAGATAACATGAATTGCCAAATGACGCTGGTGACGGTGACCTACCGGGACGGGCGTGTCGCGCAATTAGAAAATGTATACATTCGTGGCTCCAAGATCAGGTTCCTAATATTACCAGACATGCTGAAAAACGCGCCAATGTTCAAACGACAAGGAAATAAACCGACAGCAGGACGCGGCAAAAGTGCTATATTACGAGCTCAAGGTTAGTATTAAACATAATATTACTAACAGGGCAGTCTACATCTCTATCATAAAAAGCTTGTTTACTAACATTCACAGTAAAAATACAGTCTACTCAACTGATTGACATCAGTTGATTTTTGGGACTGAGAATGTTTAACATCTTCAATATTTATCTTAGATCATCAAAGAAAATACTTGTATATTATTTTGCTATTATGTAGTACGTTTTTTTTTTAAATTTTAAATACTAGAATCAGTACCTTACCCAAGTTTTAATTATCATTGGGCCCAGGAAATTTGAAACATTTGCCACTTTTGTAATATCATCCTTAGATACTCAGATGCCAACAATTTTTATTTTAGCCATATCTTTTTGATGTGTAATGTTTTCAATAGAACTTGTGTATCTCATGTTTACTAATTATTGTTGTTTATTTCTTCGTTGTTTTCTAGAATTGACTATTTACTTAAAAAATTGCTTATTTCAGCGGCAGGCCGAGGTCGAGTAGGTGGAAGAGGAGGAGGGCACCGAGGCGGTTGGCAGGGTGGCTCCGGGCCATCAAGACGTTAAACTTAGGTGTTAATTTTATTATTACATCTAGGCACACTATTTTATCTAATAACTGTATGATACATACTGTTTGTTTATAAACAGGTTCAAATAAAGCAAGGATTTTAGTTTTAACAATACTTTCAGTTATTTTATTGGGGAGGTAAATTGGTACTATAAATAAATAATATTCCTAACTATGACTGCATAATCCTCACAAGACTTGTGGAATTGTTCAATACTTCTTAAATCTAATGAAATTATGATCAAACATTTTTATCATTTCATTACACATAATTCTTGTGTAGTATGTTAACAAGAAGTACATAACTCAAATGATTCATTATTGTTTATCATACTATTTCATTAGAAATATTGACCTGATTTGCATTATTATTGCTATTGTGATAGTTGTGGAAACAAAAGGTGTAAATTATGTACTGAGAGATTATTTGGGCCTGCTTTTAGATAAATTTCTTCTATTATAACTATCAGATATTCATGATGCTGATTCTTGTTTGTCAATTTTAGTAAAAAGAAGACAATCATTGATATCGGACAGGTAAATTTTATCTGACACCAGTGAAATTGGCCCTAAGCCTGCAGAATAGTATGTGTACAGTTAAAATTTAATTATAATTACTGTAAGTTCCATCTTGTGATATTGTGAGTGGTGTGAATGAACTCAATAAAGTCAATGTTGATTGACAAGAAAACTACTATTTTGTTTTAATTACAATAATATGTGAAGCCGAGTTTGCGACATCCTTGATTTTCTGGTCAATGTACAACGGATCAGTAGTACCATTGATACAATGTTGTATCACTTGTACATTCAATGGTACAAATGGTCTGTTTTTTCAAACACGATGATATGCATAAAATGTACAACAGACTGTAGTCAATGGTACAACTGACCCATCGCCGTAATTTCTAGTTTAATATACAACTTCAGATATAATTGAATTTGCATGCTGTGGTGTATTTGTGGGCATAATATACAGGTGTATGAGTACACTATAAATCACAGATAACTATGAACATAATACCTACTGTAAATTACCAGACATAAGTTGCTCACGTATCATCACTTACGTTGCTCAAACCTAAAAAAAACAATGCAAATAGTGAAATTATAAAAAAATATGATGTCAGGGAAGATTTTTGGCCATATATCACCTTGGTGTTTTAAAGCATTGGTATAAAATAAAACAGACCATTATTTACAAATTGTATAATCCATATTAGCCATAGGTACCTACTTACTGACTAAACTTTATCCTATGTCTTTCACCTTAAGATGCTTATCCTAAAGTAAACTATCACATTGACAATACATAGCCACTACCTATGTATTTTTGTTAATATACTCCTCATACATAATATTAGTTTTTAAACCTTTGAAAACTATTGCCCTACGAAAAAATAACTTCCTAACTGCTAAAAATTTATGAAAAGTTACAACTAAATAGTAGGAAAAGTATAAAGGGCTTATGCTTTACAGTTCAAAGTTACGTTTCTTATAAAAGGCAAGATAATAAACCACCTCTTAAAATGAAGATGATGTAAGTAGAAAAGAAAAATACAAAAAAAGTGTGGACCCTGGAAAATCCAATAATCAGTCCTTGATAACTTGCCCAAAAATTCTCTTCGTTTGTTTACTAACAATCACGAGAGAATTATTGTCAAATATTTGTACACTCGTTTACTCCCTTTTGGGGTCAACTCAAACAAACTGCGCCTTCAGAAACTCTAGTTAAAAACTTATAGTACTGCACTGCATAATTTGGTCCTTCTCACAAAAATTGTTAGGACGAGTCCTAATACGATACCTATACCTATGTATAATCAAAGGGACACAAATTACCAAGCTAACAAACAGCTTTATTAATACGACTAAGAATAGTTTCTGTATACGGGCCTAAGATTCTATAGCATTACCATCATCACTGTAATACATTCAATGTACAATGTATAACTTTAATAGACCATTACACCGATAAACAAAATTATAACTTTGCTAGCGTTAGTCAGGATCAAACATCTGACTGGCTCTCTCCGTGACAAGTTTATTAAAATTAATGTTTATTTAGGTACGTTTGCGATTTTTCACTGACTTGCAATCTTGCGTTGTTGTTAGTCTGTTGTATGTAGCGCATCCCGATAGCCGTTACATCATAAATAGGCAAAAAAAATCATATAAGAAACCATTTTTAAAACTATTAACTTCAATGAAGAGGTTCTTGGTCTATTAAAATTATTCTTTGTTTGTGAAAAATTGGTTGCGTATTTTTACAATAATTTATAGTTGATACATTTTCCTTCAGTTTGTATTTTATTCATCTTATTTTCAGACTAGAATTTTTATTAACATTTAGGTTTAACTAAATGTTACAAAATCAATTCCAATTCCAAAATCCTTATTTCCTAGGTCTAGTGGCTCTAGTGCATAAAGAGATAAAAGTAAGTTGTTATAATTTAATGCGGAAGGTGTAATAATCAAAGCAACTTCTCGTAGTAGGTAGATTCCGGTTCAACGCATTTTATGTCACGTATTCATCGTGTTATTGAGGCTACTGCATCAATGCAATCGTAATTTGTCGAGTCCTCAAATTGTTTCTCAATTTTGTTATTTCACTGCCGCACTCAGAAGCGTCATTTTACTTTAATGTCAATTAAAGCAAAACCTATGGTACTTAAAATCATGAAAATAGAGACTATTATTCAATGACAAAATTAGTAAATCAGAGATTAGCCTTAATTGGCGTCTTTGAGTGCGGCAGTTAGTCAGGGATCATGCCCCAAAATTATATTTTATATTGTTTCACACATTAACCTTTTCCACGCCAATGTCTGATATATCAGACAAACCATTTTCGTGCCCACCACGCCAATGTCTGATATATCAGACAAAAAAACATGATCAAGAAACGTTGTATTTTTACTTGCCTGAATGAGTTGAGTATAACCTAATAATTTTTTGGAATTTTTTTTTTAATGGTCGTGGCGTGTGGGGCACCATTTTCGGAAAAAAGCGTGGCGGGGAAAGGGTTAACAGTCTTGATCCTTAGGATCCATTTGGGTTGGGACGCACTTAGTCAGCTATTTTTGCCTTAGTCCTTGAAGGCCGCATTGTCATATGAACCAACCAGGGATGGTTGATTTTGTCAGAGAGTTTATGAATGTATTGAAATTGAATCTAATTTTAGGATATTGATTAATCTCAATCCTTTGGCAAGAAAGGCATCAATTCTTTTACCTCTAGTTTTACAAATGGTTCATCGACATTTCAAAATATTTTTGCAACATACAGATACAGTCGAAAGCAAAAGTAGCGGAATAATTAAATTGCATTATTACAATCCTCATTGCTACACTAGGGTGTGTTACAACACACTCAAAGCGTGAATAAATGAAAAATGCTATCACTATCACCAATGATCATTGGCTAACTTCTATGGGCGTAGCAACTGACCCTGCATTTCACAATTTTCAAGAGCTTTAAGATTTTATTTATTCGACTCAAATCGAAGCCTCGAAGCATTGTTGCATGTTTCTCAATTTAAAAATAGTTTCAGCTACGATTGCTTTGACTGTATATGTCGCAGGGATATGATAAAAAGAGCATTTCCATCGAGGACTGCACAAGGGCGTCACGTGTCGCTCTTGCCGGGCGGGTGCGCGCGCGGCGGTCGCGCGGGCGAGGGGACTTGCGCGGGCGCACGCAGCGCGCGGTACAGGCGTTGCACTGGGATCTCCACCAGCAGGGCTAGCGGTAAAGCTGCCATGTAAGACGCTACTGCCACGCCGAACCACTCTAGTACCTGGAACGATATTGGTTTACATATGTAATAAAGTTGATCAATAAAATTCCAGAGACGTCATATTATGAGCCGGTTAATATACATTCTTTGAGGGAAGTTAAGTGGGATGCAATATAATAGTACCGAGTCCTACACACGGCCGCAGGTGTCGCTAGCAAGCCCCAAGAAAAAAAAATTGCGTCATATTTCGCGAAGTTGGCATTATGAGAAGTGGCTTTTTGCGAAGTTGGCATTCTGAGCATAAATGATACCTTTTATCATAGCTAAGGTTACAGATGGGACCTGATAAAAATGTCACTTCTGTTTTAAAATATAACGCCTCACCTTGCCCCATAACAGGTGGCAGGGTCATAGATCAAATGCGTTCATCAATGTGTAGTCTTCATTCTCTTCTTGTGTGTGGTGGTATGAGTGAGAGGGAGCGGTATACTCACGACAGCCTGGCGGTCGATCTGCGTGGGCGCGAGGTGCGAGGCCAGCAGCGCCTTGTTGATGATCATGTGCAGCAGCAGCGCGCCGAACGACAGCCGCGCCGGCGCCGACCAGCCGCGCCACGAGATCACGCGACGCACTGGCGCTGCACAAAACGAACAACAGCATAAATAAACAGAAAAAAACACTCATTTGGAGTTTATTTGGTCTGAGTTTGAAGTAGGTATCACGTTTCAATTTTTTAATCAAAAAATGCCCTCCAGCCTATGCTTGAGATGGCTACATTAGACTTTTGACCAGTCCACGTTGCTAGACTCCGACATAACCTCAGCTTTATAAAACTGTCGTACTACTGTGGCCATGTCTGTTGCATAGATACAGACAGGATGGCCAAGATCGCTACTAGGTTATTATATTCCACGCGACAGATACTGAAAAAGGGCAGACATAGGCGGCGAAGGAGATAATTCATTAATAGTCTGTTGCAGTCTCCGTAACGAACGCGATTTGATCGTATCCGTAACGAACACATCCGTGGCAGCCTTGGGGTCCGTGACATAGCGGATAAGCTTCAGGAAAGTCGTCTCCGATGGTATGGTCACATAAGCCGCAGGCCGTCTGACTACGTCGGGAACAGATGCCTCGAATTAACTGTCCAAGGCCCTAGATCACGCGGTAGGCCTAAGAAGCGCTGGCTGGATGTCGTGCAGGCCGACATGACAGAGAACGATCTCACTCCTGAGGATGCAGAAGACCGGGCAAAGTGGAGAAAGTTAAGCAGGAAAGCGGACCCCGGCACTAGGCTGGGAAATCGCTAGGACGAAGAAGTCTGTTGCAGTCTACTGTTGGACATAGGCATAGTCACCACTTTGCTCGATCCTCGGCTACTGGCATTTAGCGCCTGCCGGCCGTCTTACGCAATCACTTCATTTTCCAACTAAGCTATCTTCCGGAGCTTAAGAGGATTTTGTTCAACAGTGGGCTCTAATATGGTAACAAAAACAATAACATACACTGCACGCCGTGCATAGCCCCCAGCAGCGCAGTGGCGACGAGCAGCGCGAACACGGCGCGCTCGCTGGCCGCCAGCGCCGCGGCCTGCGCGCGCGCCGGCGCCGCGCCCAGCAGCCGCGGCGACCAGCCCACCCACAGCAGCGCCAGCCACGGCGCCCACCACGACAGCCACCGGAACCACTGACAATAAACAGATTAATTAATAAAAAATATCCCTCAACTTGGCGTCGTGCAGACTCAAACTAAGAATAGCGTTGACTATGGGCGCCAGACAGCAGATAAACATTAATTAAAAAAGTTTCTTTGTTAATTACATACTACAATACCACCACTGATAGTCTAATATAGCCTAAGTCAGTAAACAAATAATTTAAAAAACCTGATTTAGTGGAAGCTCTCCATCTGTTATTTTTATACCACGAAGGTGGCGCTTAAGCCCAACACCCGACTGGCAAGCGGTTACCCTCGTCGCTTATAGGAGCTTGGAACACCAGAGGCATTACGAGCGTGTCGCGCGGGAAAACAACCTTGGCAGTAAAAGATATTCTTTCTCCTACAAACACCATGCCCTGAATGAGCTGATAAATCGCCCGCATCAAGTAAGTACTCGAGAAACCAGAAAATAAACCTTTGCCCTCTTATTACAGAACGTGGTTTAAAAATTAAACCGAGCTTAGTCCTGACTAGGGAATGCAATCTCGATCTCGCGAGATCTCGTTTTCGCGAGATCTCGGCCATTTTTTGCGAGATTGAATCTCGGTCGAAAACAGAACGAGATCTCGCGAGATTAACGAGATTGCACTCGAGCACAAAAACCTCTTCGAAGCCCGAACTGACACGGTCGGACTTGCAATCTGTCGGTTTGGTTCGGTGCGGGTGAGGCGGCGGCTTGAGATAGCGGTCGTGGGAGGAGGTGTCTCTTAGTTTCGTTCGTGTCGTGCGTGCAACAATGAGGCTTGATCATCAAAGAAGGATTGCTTGCCTCTCTGTCTTTAACAGACTCCACTTTGGCGAGTGTTCTTCTCAACTGCACGACTTAATTTCGCCAGCTCCGTTCCATCAATGAACGACTAAACTGAGACTCCATCCCTATGTAGTCGAGAGAGAGTTGAGACCAAGCGATTTGCTTCGTCTTTTTTGAAACGGACTGCCCGGGAGTGGAACTCTCTGCCTGTTTCAGCTCTTGAAGGCCAGCATTAACGGGCTTTACCTAAGCAAGTGCGCTCTATAATTGCAACTGTGTGGTCAAGTGCTGGCTTAGTTCAAACATTAAAAAAAAATGTCTTTTGAAAAAAACGTAAAAATAAATTTTGGTTTGTGATGTTTATGCGGTTATAACTCATTAAATAAAACAACTTAAAACGGATAAAAACTCGCGATATATTCTACATTTTAAATTTAAAACCCGACGTATCGACCACTTTTCAACAGTCGTGATCACTGATTAAAAATGTAGAAGATATCGCTAGTTTTTATCCGTTTTAAGTTGTTTTATTTCGTGAAAATAAATGTTTATCTTATAATACTTATGATTTTTATAAAAAAAAGCCAAATGTATTCAAGTATTGTGATTATTTGCAAAAAAACACAAAACTGCTAATCTCGCGAGATCTCGATTTTAGCGAGATCTCGCAGTACCGATATTCATGATCTCGCGAGATCTCGCTTGAGCCCTAATCTCGCGAGATTTGCATTCCCTAGTCCTGACTTAACTCCTGACTAAAGTCAAACGCTATTACAAAACGAAGTTTTACTTCATTTCGAGTACTAAAGTTAGACCCAAGAAAGTCCGCCGATACCCCTAGTTTTACTATGGACTAACTTTCAAACGTCAAAAGATAACACTTTTGAAATTTCGCTCCGTTCTACGTATAGAAAGACAATTTTTGAAAAGAATCACTTAAATTTGTGAACAGAAAATTAAAAATATATGTTACTTTTTCTTACATTACTAAAACATATTTATAAATAAAGAATTATTATTTTTACTGCCTTATTTAAAGATTTTAAAACATGACATAAAACAAAGTCTTGTAAAATGAAACGCACTGAACGAGTTAGTACCAGTAAATTATTCTTATGTTGGTATTTGTTTTGTAATAAGGAAAGTTTTAAAAAATAGTCCGGACCTAAACCTGTACTAACAAGTACAGTTTTAAACCTGTTTTAGCGATGTTTTTTGTAATAAGAGGGTTGGGGTTTTAAATCCTTAGTTTACTTTTGGTCTGATTCAATCGAAATCCAAGAAATATATCGCTGATCTTAACTTCATTCGCCGGTACTTTACTGTTTATTATTCACTTCTTTTATCGCTTACCCTATACTCGGCAAGGCGCACGTTCCCGTCGAGGAGCGCGTGGTGCAGATGCGCGAGCAGCAGGCCGGTGATCGCGCCCGGCGCGTTGCCCAGCGGTGACTGGTACAGCAGGTTGAACGACAGGTCGCCCTTGTAGAGTGCTCGCACTGCCCTGGAATCACAGAGATAGCTATAGGCCGACACGCTGGCTGCTTCATCTCCCGAACTAGGAGCCAAACTTTTATACGTATTAGATCTGTTGGCAGAAGGGACGTAGTCCACCTGATGGTAAGTGGCCATTGCGGCCAAATGCATTGAGGTACTTTGTTGCCACTTTTAACCAGAAAGTGTTGCTTAATGTGCTGCCACACTGCCGGCTACTCTGATCTTCGAGGCTGTGTTCCGGCAGTATTATGTGGGAGCCAGTACACTTGAAATCAAAGGCTCGAAGATCAGATGAGTCTACAGTCTGGCAGCACATTGAGCGACGCTTCCTGGTGAAGTTTCCCTCAATGGAATAGGCCTAGTGTTGCAAAAAAACCGTTTTTTTTCTAGCGTGAAAAAAAACCTGAAAAAAACTGTTTTTTTTCTGGACCATGTTTTATTTCAAGAGTACGAAATCCAAAACTTTTAAGACAAATACTATACATAGGTAATAGAGTTTTTGGTTTATTTTTAACTCTACTATACTTTTCTGGTTGAGTGGTACTAAGATTTCATGAATATATTGGCAACATTTTTACATCAACGAAAGGGAAATCCCCAAATCAATTACATTTGCACACGGAGAAATCCCCTTTAGGTTTATGTTTATTTGAACATAGTTGGCTTAGCGCAGTTGGGGTGTGTGACGGATTAAAATATATCATTGAACTAAAATGTATGGCAGAAAAAAAACCAAATTTAGAAAAAAAACAACGGTGCTAAGTTTTTTTTCATGCTTTTTTTTCAAAAAACTGAAAAAAAACAAATTGGTTTTTTTTTCATTTTACATCACTTAATAGGCCACACTGGCCGCTTACCACCAGGTGGGCTGCATGTATGTCTGCCAACTGACTTAGTATAAAAAAACTGACTCAAGGCAGATACCGAACCCACTTCCTTCCTCTCCAGGTTTTATATCCGAGAGTCTTGGCCACTTTTCCACGCACGCGATCTCGTAAGGTCTCGTTTCACACTCACTCGGGGCGGTGCAGCACGAAGGTGGGCATGAGGCGCCAGGCGTAGGCCAGCGCGAAGAGCAGCGCCACGGCGGCGGCGAGCAGCGCGGTGAGCACGAACAGCGCCGCGCGCCGCAGCCGCCACAGCGCCAGCGTCAGGAGTAGCGCGCATGCGTATAGTTGCATATCCGCAGCTAAGTACCTGCCAAACATCATTTTGTGACATTCAATTCAATTCAAATCATTTATTTCAGCAAATAGCCATATAAAAAACATAAAATTCAAAGTTCACATTAAAATAAAACAAACAATAACTAACAAAATTCACGTGACAATTAAAATATAATGTAATTTAAAAAAGACTAGTAATTATAATCAAATCAAATAATAAATAAATAATGATATTAGAAAATTTAAAATTGTCACTCTAAACTACGGCGTTGGCATGCAGTGCACAACACTGGACCATGTACGCACAGTCTGCTCGGTCCGCGATCATCTTACACACATCTCACATTACCATATTCGCGGTGAAAAAAAAACTGGAAATATGTTGGATAAGGACAGTTTGGAAAATCAAGGAGTTAGGAAAAAGACAAGGAAGCTCAAAATGGACCGGTCAATCACCACCGGCACTGGCTTGTCTCTTTCGAATGGTATCATTTTTTAGTCTATTTATTTGAAAAATTGAATTGGTAATCATAACGACGAGCCATTTGGTGTAATGGTCGAGAAGTCGGCTATTACACCAGAGGTCGCGGGTTCGATCCCCGCACGGTACAAACATTTGTGTGCATGAACATGTCTGTTTGTATCGGTCTGGGTGTTTCTATGTATATTATGTATGTATTTACAAAAAAAAAGTATATAAGTAATGTTTATCCGTTGTCTGGCACCCATAGCACAAGCTATAGCTTAGTTTGGGGCTAGATGGCGCTGTGTGAATAATGTCCAGAGATATTTATTTATTATTTATTTATAAAAGAATGTCAGGTATTTTGTTGGACCAGTGGATCCTGTTGTAGGAGCATTAACCACTCAACGCCGAACCGGCACTCGGGTGCCGCATAACAATAGATTTTCTATTGTGTCTGGTGTTCCGGGGTTAGAAGGATTAAAATAGATTGAAATAGGTAGTTAGTGCTCATTATAATATTCACGTTCAGTAGCACACAAAATCCTCTAGAATTAATTTAACTAAAATAGCGACTTACCAAGTTTGAATAAGGCACTTGTCGTCAGCGTACACCAGGTTGTTGAGGTAGAGCAGATGGGTCCACCACTTGTGCCGGCAGACGGCGCTCTCGGCCGCCACGAGCGGCGCCCACAGCGGTCCACTGCCGCCCCGCTCCCACCAGCTCGCAGCGAACCACACCACTATGAAGTATGTTGGACTCATTCTGTGGGGAGATAGGATATCATCATTCGCCAAATTTAGATTGGAACGCAAAACATAGATATAATGACCAACAGACCATCGGAGGCAGAAAAAAAGGCGTCATATAAGGTACTTTGATGAAGTAATACGGTACTTAATTATTAATAAACATACATGTCAAAAGACACAACAGAAGTCATATTTCAAGTCTAAAGCCAGGCCAGTTAGTGCGGGAACGTGGCAAATGTCCTAGGGAATTTCCTCATGGACGAAGATTACTCCCTGCTCACCTGATGACCCTGTTGACCATGGTCTCGGCGAAGGTGGCGAGCGGCGCAATGCGCTGCTGCCGCCGGCACTGGTGCAGCAGCTTTTTGGCGAGCAGGAACGTCGACATCAGAACCCATCACCTACTCCCTGCTCACCTGATGACCCTGTTGACCATGGTCTCGGCGAAGGTGGCGAGCGGCGCAATGCGCTGCTGCCGCCGGCACTGGTGCAGCAGCTTTTTGGCGAGCAGGAACGTCGACATCAGAACCCATCACCTACTCCCTGCTCACCTGATGACCCTGTTGACCATGGTCTCGGCGAAGGTGGCGAGCGGCGCAATGCGCTGCTGCCGCCGGCACTGGTGCAGCAGCTTTTTGGCGAGCAGGAACGTCGACATCAGAACCCATCACCTACTCCCTGCTCACCTGATGACCCTGTTGACCATGGTCTCGGCGAAGGTGGCGAGCGGCGCAATGCGCTGCTGCCGCCGGCACTGGTGCAGCAGCTTTTTGGCGAGCAGGAACGTCGACATCAGAACCCATCACCTACTCCCTGCTCACCTGATGACCCTGTTGACCATGGTCTCGGCGAAGGTGGCGAGCGGCGCAATGCGCTGCTGCCGCCGGCGCTGGTGCAGCAGCTTGTTGGCGAGCAGGAACGTCGACATCAGGAAGAACGCCTGCACCATCAGCGTGCTGTTCGACACGAGCATGGCGTCTGACTCGCGTCGCATCTGAAGAAGTGCATATTAATTGGTTAGAATGAACCGTTAGTAATTATAAAACCTTATGCATTAGTTAAAAATCCCACGTTGGGCGCCAAATTGGAATCATCACGCAAGCGCTGAACTTCTCCGAAAGGTTCATTACTGCTGCAATAAGCACTACAGTCCTTAAAACGTGATATGATTAGAAGCTGTCAATTTGTAAGATTTGTGCTTAAAAAAATTTTGTCAATGTTACGGAATTTGTTTTAGTACAACTTTTCCTCATTGAAAACATAAAATTAAAAATTATAAAGTACCTTTAAGTACCTGCAAGCTAGCTACGTAGCTAAATTAATTCCAATTTAAGAGCACAAATCTTACAAATTGACAGCTGTCATTCTAATCATGTTACGTTTTAAGGATTTTACCTGGCTTATTTTATGAATATATATACACTAGTGATAGCTTAAGGTGTAGGAATTATCTCAGAAACACACAGTGAGTTCCGAATAACGAACCATGGTAGAGAGTAATTTGTAACTATAAACTAAAAAATGGGCTTAAGCTTAGTCATCTGTTAGCTATAAGACGTGAAGTTATGTTCGTAAGCCGGGCACTAACCGTGCTCATTAACACGCGTAACCGACACCGTCCTGACTCCAGATCGTGTAGAAATCAGTTCAACAACAACTCAGGACTACCTACTCGACCTACCACCACGACAGCGCCCAGTTCACGCCTAGGGAGCACACAACAACCCAGGGTTAGGTACCTGTTCTACGCGGCGCGGGTTGACGACGTAGGACAGCGTGTTGAGCCAGCAGACGTGCTCGACGATGAAGCAGAGCATGCCGAGCACGCGCAGCCCGTCCAGTGCGGCCAGGTCCGCGCCGGCCGCCGGCGGCGCCGCCAGCAACGCGCGCCAGCTGCCGCGGAGCGACCATGACAGCGCCCAGTTCACACCTGGGGAACACAACAGGGTAAGGCCAGGTGGTAGGTTTCTGTACTGGGCCGTCTAGGTGGGTACCACCACAGTCAAGTGCCAGATATATTTTCCCGTGAAATAGAAGTGTGTCAAACACTTCTGTGTTTCGGGGAAAGGGCACTGAAGCTAATGAAATTATTGGGTATATGAGACCTGTAGCGGGCGCAGGGCAGTGCCAGACAGTAACTGCTTAGCGGCTCAGCGGGCTTCAAAACATGCGATGCGTAGGTGTAAACACTTATTTTACCGACACGCTAACGCAAATCATTGTAACGAATGGTCAAAAAGTAGAAAGTCACCATTGAAAAAAAAATACAATTCGTGTTCACCTGGGGTGTGTGATCCAATGATCAAAGATGATACCATGGATACAAATATAGTGTCTTTTACGTATAAAACTATATAAGTACACGATTATTACATTATTATCCTAAAGTGCGGATTTCGTTTCGTTCTGATATTTAACATTTTAAGTTATTACATTTTTACCCTTACTATACAATGATGTAGGTAGCACACAAATAAAATGTCTACTACCGTCATTTTCACTTTTATATGGAACGTTCCTCTCCACACAATAATAATGATTTACATCTTAGTTGTCCTAGTCAAGATTTTTATACGGTAATCGTCGTCGAGTTTAAAAAAATAAAGATTTGATAAGAGTGAGTTTTTGTGCAAAGGATGGCTGCAAAAATGGCATAAAATCAGAAGTATTTGGTTAAATAAAATAATTTAACCAAATATTTCTGATTTTATGCCATTATCTTTCTCATATTCTACTATATCTAATTCTAACTGCACTGAACAAGACGGTGCCATTTAAAGAGCGGAAATGCTTTACGAAATTCCCGATAATCTTCAAAGCGTTAACATACCATGTTAGTTGCAACGACACTTTTTATTAATGTTTGTGTTAGAAACTTGAAAATGCCAGTACTAAGTTATTTTCATGAAGATATAACACAGGAAGAATAGCAGAACCGTATCTTGGATTTTGAAAGTGAGCCCTAATGAACAGACGTTGCAAAATGTTTGAATTCTTTCACAGAGCAGTGGCCAAGGCGAGACTCAACACATAATTTAATGTAATTGATGACTGAGATAGCTGAAGTATTGCAGAATAATGCGGTTTCGTCAAAGTAATTTTTAAGTTACAAAATACACAGGCGTTTAATAAAAATTTTAATTGATGTGCTTGGCCATAAAAAAGTTACGAGTACTTGAAGTTGAGCTAAAGGGCTCCAATATTTTTTTTAAAGTGTGCCGCGTACATTTCCTGTCTTTTTGCTAGGGCTTTGTTTGGTAAATTATAGTCCCAAAACTTCGCAAGCCAGAACAACTTCTCCTTTTTCCTGCAAATCCCTATCCTCCATAGCCCTTTCCTTTCACCCTTCATCCATATTAAGTTTGGAAAGGGACACCAAATATCTGAGACTTTTTTAATGTCATTTCACTCTAATCGAATCTATCCAACTTTCTATAAAAACAAACAAACAAGTTATCTAAAATTAGTGGAAAAACCAAAACTACATGTGTAAGTGGCGTCGTATTCGAATTAATGGTGTATCAATTTAAGATAAAAATACCAGTAAATTATACGTTTAATATATAAGTACACTTAGCGATATTTCCTAAAAAAAACCATTTTACACCATCTCAGCAGCAAGTAAGGAATGCAATTTAATTAAACGGAAGACACATAATATTATTCTTCAAGGCAAGAATTTCTTTATTAATGACACATTATCTGTGCCCATAAAATTGAATGATACTTATATACATATATCTTTTCAAGATCGATTGTTCCACCCTTGACCGGGATGCTGTTAAAGGGTTGTAAAGGATAATTATGCTGTTTACTGTCGTGTATAGCCTTGCCTTAATAGTCGGAAAAAAACCGGTGATTCGCAAAGATGTTACCTTGATAAAAGATTCATAAATGCATCTCTGAGGCCTAAATGAATAAAGAATATTTTGGTTGTAAAGACGGGGATGTGTCCTTTACGTATTCGCAATGCCAGATGTCAAGGTAATGGTACAGTATTTAATCATTTTTTCACAATATTTTGAGATAACTAAATAGACTGCCACAGATAATATGGCAGTAATGTCTAAACGCGCACAAACAAGCAGCATTCACTAAAACCCCGAAAACGTAAATGACTTCATTTATATTAAAAACGTTTCCAAACGCAACATTATCTTATTACAAACAATCAAGCAATTTCAATGATTACAGAGCATTACATCACGCCGTAGTACGTACGTTACGTTCATAGGTACGCAGTGTACTTGCAACGTGTGCAAAAACTTATTTATTCACGATAAATAGTACCTAAACTGCAGAGCGGCATACACTGCAGCTTCTAAACTATGCCCATTCAAAAATACACCTCGATACGTTGCTCCGTTGTGACGTGAAAAAGGACAAACAAAAACATTTCTATATCTGAACGTCTTATGTTTATAAAAATGTCCTTTCTCCTACTCTAACGCCCGGTTCACACATGCTCCGTTTTACTGTTCCGTTTTATCGTATACGTTTTTTTTCATCGATGGCGTATGTAGTTGTATTAGCGACTTCACACATGGCACAGTATTCTGTATACAGTAATACGACGAAAAAAGACGTACCATCGAGGACACCCGCGCGTGATCACTTTTGGAAAAATATACCGTGCACGCGCATCGTGACTTGTTAGGAGCGGCGCTTGTAAACGTGAAAATACTGCACAGGATTTTAGCCTTTAGGGTGATCACGCGCGGGTGACCGCGATAGTACACAATAAACCGGAACAGTAAAACGGAGCATGTGAACTGGGCGTAAGTGTCTAATTTTTCATTTACATGATAATAGTTAAGTCAATTCTTTAAAATAGAAAATAAAATGAGGAAAATGCACCCAAACTGTTAAATTAATAGTTGAACCATTTCAAGAGCTTATTAAAAGCCGCGAACGCACCTTGTCGCTGTGTCGCAATCGCAATGCGGCTTCTTTCGCGCGCGTAGATTTCGGCGCCGGGTAGGGCTGGCCAAACACTTTAACACAGTACAAATCACTAAGTAGTAAATAATCTATTTTTTTTATGAAAGCCGACTGCCACAGATTTCTTCAATACGTTGCCCGCCTTTAACAAGCACGTACCCAGAATTTTTTGTCGGGGGGGGTCCAGGTCGGGCGGCCCGGTCACCGTGGCCGGCCGAGGCGGAAGTTATTAATACTTGCTCCAATGACCGTTGAGGTGCCCCGCCACCACCCGCCCGCCCCGCAGATCAAAACTGAGAGTCATATTTTAGTACTATACTTACTACTGAGGGATTTATTTTATGGGTTGCATCTATTTTCGGGAGGGGTCCGGACCCCTTGGACCCCCCCCCTGGGTACGTCCTTGGCCTTTAATAATGGTGTAAAGAATTGAGGGAAGTGAGGGCCTATATACGTCCGTGTGAGACTATCCCAGTCGAGCCGGTCATTTTGACGTTCATTTAGGAACTTTCTGCTTTTACTTTACCCACAGAACAAAGAAAATTTTTTCTATGACTTTACCGCACAAATGTATGTTTTTTAACAGATTTAGGACATCTTATATACCAACCAAGTAATTTTAACTGTACTTTCCTTAAGTATTTCGTTTTTCTCTGGGGTGACTCTAACGGGCACGCATGTGTTGTTATCACGCGACACCGGCGCCGGCGCATCGGGAACGGAAATCGATTCGTTACATCACAAACACGGCGCATCGCGTAACGCTGAGAGGCCACTCATCTCCGAAAGTGATCGGTGGGTTACATTATAAGATCAATGATTTTTTAGACGGAATGCTTGTGGTGTATGTTTGCTGATTCTTGACTAATGCCCACTTCCTTACTTAGCTAAGTAAAGTATCGAACCTATTAATGTCCCACTGCAGGGCAAAGGCCTCCATCCTTGAAATCAAATTATCGTTACAAATCAATGATGGGTACATAATGCTTGCCAAATGCGGATTGGTGATCACAAACCCGAGCTGTGTCCGAAAAAACCGACACAAAGTTAGCTCGACCAGGGAATTGAACTCAGGACCCCGAGATCTCAGCCCGGTACTTAAACCACTAGACCATCGAGGCGTCCTTCCTTACTTAGGTTTAAGTTAAATTAAAATAATAAATAAAGTAAGTTATAGGTGTGTTAGATGCTGCAGAGAAATCCTGTCTGCCAGTCGAAATGTGCTGGCTCAATTGGGAAAATACCAGCCTCTCTCTCACTGATAACTAACGTGCGTGTATTACAAGTTTTGCTTTTACTCTCAGCTTGGTGTGTGAGAATGCCAAAGCACAGTGTTGAAGACTACTGGGACATAAATAGGATTAGGCGCAAAATGATCATGCAAAGACAGGAAGAAACGAAGAAAGCATATTTTCTAAGATACGAACTGTTCTTGAACACAATCTCAAGTACATATTTTCGGTCCGGGGATGGAACCAGCTGCTCGCGAATGAGGTTGTTTTGATGGCATAGGTCAGTAATCACAGCTACATCGACAGCTAAAAGTGACCAAAAGCTACGACTGACGCGGAGTCAACGCACCGCCAAGGCCGGTCTTGCTCTCAGATCGCACGCTGTAGATTGTTGCAACACCCAATAACTGTGATTTGGTAGGACCACGTGTAGAATCGGTATAATCCCGTAGAAGTAATTTTTTTTATATTTAGTCAGTTGGCAGACAGGTATGCAGCCCACCTGATGGTAAGCGGCCACTGCGGCCTATTCCATTGAGGGACGCTTAACTTGGAAATGTGCTACCAGACTGTATACTCCTCTGATCTTTGAGCCTTCAATTTCAAGTGTACTGGCTCCCACATTAATATTGCCGGAACAGCTCTGGCTGTTATGGCGGCAGATTTCACCTGTGGGGGTGGTAGCTAGCCATTCGGAATCTGAAAAAGCCCTACCACCAACCAGTCCCAAGGCGGGAATCGAACCCACGACCTCCGGATTTTATACCCGAGCGGCTTAGTCACTGTTAAATATTAATAAAATCGGTAGTTAGTCGTGATACCGGTACATCTCCAGCGCGAGACTACGTAGGGAGCGCGGCGTGCGCTTGCGCAATGCATATCGAAGGACCGGAGAGTAATGCCCTCACTGATGCAATAATGCCTGTAGGTGTTTTGGAAATGAGCAAAAATTTAATCAAAATTAAAATATGATTTATTCGTGTCGTTTTCTCACATAAATTTATCAATTAAAAGGTTACAGATTTTCTCTACTACTGGATTCGGAATGTTTTTTGATTTACATAAGCTCAGCTTTAATCTATTATTACAGGCGAGCTCAATACAACAGAAGAGCTGCTATTAGAAGAAAAACCGGCAAGAAACTCGATAGCTTTTCAGTTGCCAAAGTTTTACAACAATTATAGCAATACGATCTATCGCTCTGTATACTACTTCAATGGGCAAACTGCATTACGGCCTGCTTGATGACAGGTGGCTATGGTTCCAGCTTGGCCTATGTAGCGACGTAGCCGTACCAAAAATGATATATTTTTATATAATATACTCGTATATTACGATGTTCAGACAACTTTTTGTTTGTCTGCGCAAAGTTTTCTAGGTTATTCGGCTAATCACGTGAATAACATCGAATCGAAATGTTTAATGGAAAAAACCTGACCAACCAATTGGTGAATGTTTTTGTAATCATTTTTGTTTGTAACGCCTTAGCATTGCAATACATTCACTTGAAATAATGTTATCTATAGATGTTTTGAATAACTTTTTCGTCTACGCTAATAATTAATTTACGGTTGATATAAATGTATGAGAGATACTGCAGATATGTATGAATTTATATTTTGAGATAATAAATCTTCGTTTATTACGAGAGATTTAAAAAATATTTTCTTTATTCGTCATAGGCAAGCGCGTTGATCCATTAGCTATTATTTAATTTTTGACGAAAATGTAAGGATAATTAAATCACTTTCATGTGATGATCAGAATTATCTGATTTTTCAGACTAAGCCTCGATTCGAAAGAAATTTTTTAAACTGCGAATTAACTCATTAAAAAATACTTTACATTAAGTTTATAACAGAAAAAGACATTACTTTCCTAGCGTAATAGTGCAAATAGTAAACAAGGCACAATTTCGCTAAGTGACCGAGATCAGTCAGTCACCGCGAACGTATTATTTACGCTGGCATGCAGGAATGCGCGTTTGCATCAATGAGGACTGAACAACTGCAGCCGGCTTTTTTTTGCATTACTTAATAACGAACAAAGCGTTGGCCAGTGGTTCCCAACATTTACAAGAGGATCAATTCGATTTTGACGAGGCGTTTAGTGTAATGGTTGAGAAGCCGGATTTATTTATTCCTAGCATTGCCATTGACCACCTCCGTTGGTTAAGTCAAGCTAACAAGGGTCATAATATAACACGGAGGTCGTCTTTTCGATTCCCGCTTTGGGTCTGGTTGGTGGTGAGACTGTTTTAGAGTTCAACAGGTTAGCTCTGACTGTGTTCCGACAATAATAATGTAGGAGCCAGTACTTGAAAGTAAACGCAAGATCAGAAGAGCTTATAGAGTGGCATTTCATTAAGCGATGCTTCCTAATAAAATATCACTCATTGGAATTGGCTACAATGTTAAATGATGTTAAAAATAAATATTTTAGGATTGTCTACAGAACTTGGCGCCCATTTACATATCAATACTTTTGTCAGTGGGGACTACATTCACAGCTTAGGCACTTTTAACTTGGATGTCAAATTTCACATTTTTGTTTTTGGTCGGATAAGGATTACGGGACTTGAATGGATCATCCTTTATTTTCTCTACAATTTAGACATCCTTTAACTGTTACCTGTCAAGTGTTACATAGAAGGACTTGACAGAAATGTTGCATAATATCCAGAGATGCCCCCCTTATGGCCTCGTAAAAGTCAACAGAATCCTCAGAATTTGAATTAGGTTTCATGCCCATGTAAATCTTCATACTTCAACTGACCACTAGCAGTTTACTTCAGTTTGAGCAGCGCTCGACTAGTAATAATAATCCTTAGTAAATAGTTACTTATCAATTCATTAGCACGTAAATAGTCTGTTTGTTCCGGACCTGGCCGACTCTGTTCGGTTCATTAAACAAGCGGCTATATTTAGACGAACGATTTGGTGCAATGAACAAGGAGGCTACGGAAGAGGTCGCGAATTCGATCCCCGCATGGTACAAACATTTCACATTTGAATTATATAGGCTTGTTTATATTAGTTAGGGAGTTTTTCCATGTAAAGTTAGTACAGTCAGTACAGTTAGTCAGTCATCTATACATACTAATTTATAAAGAGGAAAGATTTGATTGTTAATTAACTGATATAAAAAATTCTGTCACTGTTAGAAAACTACACTGTCCCCGAGTGACATAGGGTACTTTTGTTCCCGAAAATGGGGGAAAGGGGGGATATTTAAAAAAGAAATTGGTTACGCGCGGCTGAAACCGCGGGTGGAATGCTATCTATAATATAAAAATGAATCGCAAAATGTGTTGGTAAGCGCATAACTCAACAACGCCTGGACCAATTTGGCCAAATCTTTTTTTAAAATGTTCGTTGAAGTTCAAGGATGGTTTTTACGGCGAGAAAAATTAGAATTATTGCTGGAAAAACCCTAAAAATAGCCCTTTTCTTTTTCCCATACAAATGGTTTGTAACTAAAACGTAGTCAATTTGAGCTTTATTGCTATGGTATAAAGTTCATATTACATTACAAGCACTCACTGTTGTCTAAGCAATGTAGGTGTGTTCCTAACGTCAAAGATCATATCTATCAAAACAATGTGCGTGTGTGCGTTGGAGCACAGAATACATAGTTGGAGGATTAGGCGTCTATACTATCTATATCTATACTAATATTATAAAGAGGAAAGATTTGATTGTTTGTTTGTTTGTTTGTTTGTTTGTTTGAATTGAATAGGCTCCGAAACTACTGAACCGATTTGGATAATTCTTTCACTGTTGGATAGCTACACTATCCCCGGTGAACATAGGGTACTTTTGATCCCGGAAATGTGGGGGGAAGAGGGGGATATTTGAAAAAAGAAATTACGCG
Source organism: Mecyna flavalis (assembly GCA_949319885.1). Lineage (NCBI taxonomy): Eukaryota > Metazoa > Arthropoda > Insecta > Lepidoptera > Crambidae > Mecyna > Mecyna flavalis. Next base: position 14,011,705 of record OX439414.1, on the reverse strand, counting down.
CGGGTGAAACCGGAAGCGGCGGAAGGCTATGCACCATAACCGCAGGCCAACTAAACCTACTGCGGCCGTGTGTGGGCCTCGAGACTAAAGCGTCCACTACCCACTAAACTCCCCCGGTTTCTCCTTCACAACCGATTGGGACGAGCCGGTGCCAGCCTGGTGGCTATTGACCAGCCCATGATTGATAGAAGTGGCCTTGCTTTTTGCGCCGGGGATCGTGATGTCATGTTTGTGATACCTTTTTTTGCGTCAGGAAATGCTGTTACGCACCGGCCCGGCGTCCCTGACCAAACGGACGCCGGACCCCCCTGCTAAAGCCGGGGGTCACTCAGGTCAGGGACGGAGGTTCGTCCCGAGCGGTGTGTCGGACTCGCACTTCGGCCCTACCGACTAAAACCTGACGATAAACCTCTCAGCGCTGTCAGGGGGGAATTCTTTCAATGTTGAATAGCTACACTATCCCCGGTGAACATAGGGTACTTTTGATCCCGGGAATGTGGAGGGAAGGGGGGGGGGGGGGGGATATTTGAAAAAAGAAATAACGCGCGGGTGAAACCGCGGGAGGAAGGCTATATACGAGAAACGCGAAAGTTTGTAAGTATGGATGGATGGGCGTTTGTTACTCTTTCACGTAAAAATTACTGAATTGATTTCAATGAAACATTACAGTAATATAGCTTATACATCAGAACAACACATAGGCTACAATTTATAAAGATATTCCCGCGGGATTACATCCTATAGTTCACGCGGGCGAAGCCGCGGGCGGAAAGCTAGTTATTCATATAAATAGAGCCATGCTGTAGTCAGTCGAATTGGTCGAGTTCGGATGGGGAAGTATGACCCACATAATATTAGTTTATTTATTTTAAGAGCAAACAAGTGAGAGTTTGTTTACTCTAAAATGTTACCTATCCTATCGCTTTCTACTAAGAAAATTGGTTGATATTTCACATAAAAATAACTTCACAATTTGTTATTAGAAATGGTTACGTCTTGCAAAATGGTAATCTGTCGACGCAACAGCGGGCATAAAACCACATCGCAGTTACATTTCCTAGGTTGGCTGCGTAGGTAATAATTTGAGTACTAGTAAATTGCTTTCACATAACTTATCAATGGTGTAAATATTACATGAGGCAAATGTCAGGCAACATTAATCTGCACTCAAAGAACGGGCTTTTAAGTTGTGTTGTGAGCACAGATAACTTTATCTGTGCTTATAAATATATGCACACACAGTCACACACATACCCACAAATACACACAAAATAGGCAAAATCTCCGGTCATAATATCTGTGATGGAGTTATCGTAACTTGAACACAATAACAGTAACTCATAGCAACTGTTGTACTAGCTTCCCGCCCGCGGTTTCACCCGTGCGTAATTTCTTTTATCAAATATCCCGTGGGAATGAGACGTTTCCCGTAGGAATTTTATAGCCTATGTCCTAATCCGGGTTATAAACTATACGTTTGCCAAATTTTATTTAAATGCGTTCAGCCGTTTAGGCGTGATTGAGTTACAAACATCCAAACATCCAGACTTTCGCATTTATAATATTAGTAGGATAGAAGCGGGATATTGATACGACAGCTTTCTAGCCCACTTACAATGGATTCGTATTACTATTGGGGGTACTTAGAATGACCGCAGTCTGTGGTCGAGGTCATACCGTTATCACAGAGTATCAGGTTCTTAACGTCTCACTGCAGGGCCTCCATTATTAAAATCAATCGCTACAAACCCGAGCCGAGTTAAAAAAAATCGACAAAAATTTTGCCCTACCCGGAAGTTGAACCTATGATCACGGCCCAGTACTTAACCACCAACCGTGCTTCGGAAGGCACGTTAAGCCGTTGGCCCTGCGCCTGATCTCTCTTTGGTCGTGTCAGACTGCTGTCCCACCGTGTTTTGAGAGTGAGGGAATAGGGAGTGCACCTGTACTTGCGCACTCACTTGTGTACTATTATATATCCTGCGTAGTTGGCTGATCGTAAAAGATTGGCCGCCGTAGCCGAAGACTAGGCTAGGAGGACATCATTTAACCACCAACGACCGTTATTAAGATATTCTCAAAATTGTCTTGTGAACAGATTACTATTCCCAGGTTAAAAAAAAAAAATTGTTTGGCGCATTCTAAAAAAGTACTATGGATTGGAGATTTTCATTCTGCTAGTTCCACACAATCCTTGGCTCTCCCATGTAATATGCATTAAACATCTCTGAATAAAGAGGGTGCGTTTAATATGGGCTTGAAATTTGAAGGAGTTATGTCTGTCTATGGAACAGCAAAACGATGCAGCTTGGGTGAAGGTGCCAGGCGCAGTTAGATAACGCGCCGGCCGCTGCGCCCGCGCAGTTGTGCAACAGATATGGACAACATCACATACATTGATATGTATGTGATGTTGTCCATGTCCCTAAAGTATATAGTTGAAGCGAATATTTAATAAAATAATATTCTTTACTTTATACTTTATTTTTTTTAATCAGCTCGGGTTTGTGGTCGCCAATCCGCATTTGGCAAGCGTGGTGGTTGAGCTAGTATCCTTCATTGTGACGATGATTTTATTTGCAATGAGACAATAAATAGGCTGATATCTTTACTTTAATTTTACTTCTATATTACATGAGGCTGGTTCAAAGATTCGTTTTTTTATAACGTTCGTTCGAAATAATGTTTTTTTTTGTTGTTTAGAAAAGGGTTTTCTTGCATTCTTCTTTCTACATTCCTTGGTACTCTGTTACAAGTATAAAACAAACTTAAGCGACAATTTCTAGATAGGTTGCGAAAGTTAGATCTCGCTGTTGGTCGCTCGATCCGGTATTTACACGTAACCTCTTAGTTACGTATTTAAGTGATTTTCGATGTCAAGCGTGGATAAGAGCAACACTGAAATAGTTGCACTTTCCATTTTACTCAAAACAGTAGGTATTTTAGAAACAAGTTACATCCTTGGACTAGTTGGGTCTAAAACCCAGGATCATTGGTCGATTAATCCTGAAAAACTTTGTAGAGTTCGACTGTAAAGTTTCCAGGTGAAATCTGTCGCCATATGGCTCTGTCCTAAGAAAAAAATATGGTTATTTAACTAGTATAGTAATTATCAAAAAAAGTCAATAGCAAGGAATAACATAAATCATCGCGGTCAAACTTATTAACTTATCGATCAAATCGGTAACAACGGATCTTTTTGGACATCCGCCATCATACATCCGCCACTGATGGACAAAGAAACTAATTTCTTCCCATAGTCCTTTAGAAGGAGCGTCGACCCCCACTATAGGATATTCCAAAAAATTTACCACTGTTCAAAAGTGGGGGATATGGCAAATAGAGAGTCAAAGTAGATTGGAGCTCGACAACAACAGTTGCTTTTATAATTTTCGATGTAAAGAATAGACAAGTCACACAAACAGTTGCATTTTGAACACCAACACGTATAAAGTAGCAAGTTAAATAAATTGAACATGTTATCAAATATCGCAATATCAGCGAGGAGCGGTGACGCAAGCGTTGCGTCAGGTTTTGTCTCGGATTCGCGAGGTCAATGCTATGCAATCAGGTCTAGCCTAGATTTGGGCCGAATGGGCGAGATTCGGCCGGTCCAATAGCAGAAAGGGAAAGTATCCTATCAATGTATATCTTGCCAAACCCAATTTCAGGACAAACTAGTTTTGCATAGGCTAAAATAATTTAAGTCAACATAGCATATATTATTATAGTGAAAAAAAAGGTGTTCAGGTTTTTAAAAGAATAATCACGAAGGCTTCTAATCTACTTATATCCATCCGAGTCTATTTTAAGGAAGAACTAGTTTAGCCTAGGCAAAACTAGTCTGTCCTGAAATCGGGTTTGACCGGTAACATAATTATACCGCAGGGCATAGGCACTTTTTAGAGGATGCAAATCTATCGTGTTCCGCTTGGTATATTTTTAGGCAAATGTTATATTTTTTAATATAACATTTGCCTAAAAATATACCAAGATTATTTCATCAAGTATCGTCGTTATTTGAATTTATTTTATTTTTTCCTAAAATAAAGGAGGAATGGAGATTGACATATTTATTTAGTTGAATGGGTTTTTTATTCAAAATCTGTTCATAACAATTTACACGCGCACGCGCATGCGAGGGCGCAGACTCGTTGATGTCTTTTCTTAGCGAGAACTTTACTCTGAAAAGACATCGACGCGTGAGTCAAAGCGAGAAAATAATATTTCTCTTGTTTTAATTGTCTACCCGTAATAAATAAAATTTAGTTAAGAGTTTCTGATTTTATTGTGTTTCCAACAAAAATAAGCAATTTTAACAAGCTATCATTTGTAACAATTTTATTCAAGATAAAGCAACGTGAAACAATAACTTAGCACTGGCTTGGTTACAATTTGCCCGTGATAATTTATCTGCAAAAAACAATTATGTTGTCTTCTTCTTGAAAATACAGAAAAGAGACAGCAATGTTGTTGCCTGACAAATTAATTATCACGAACACAAAATTGTCTCTTGCTTGAAAATCATAAACTCGAGCTGGCGAATTTATCTAACAGGAAAATACGAGTAATATGTAAAGCTTAGTCAACCAAAACGATATATAATCGTGTGATCAGTTTGTACTGCCGACTGCTGGCGGCAACCGGTAGTGTTGATACAATAGCGGGCGTTATGTAACAGATCTGATCGAAACTAATTCATGGTCATCTCACAGGCCTCTTGCCGTTGCGTCTATAGAAATAAAACTTTTTCAAAACTAGGTTAATGATTTTTGAGTTTGTATTTTAACCGACTTCAATGAAGGAAGAAGTTCTTCATTCGGCTGGTACGTTTTTTTTAAATGTACTCAGATTACTCTGAGGTTTCTGGATCCATTCCACTGTCACATGACTGTCTTGTATTAAAAACAACTTGGTTAAATCTTGGAAATCGGAATATATATATCGGAATTATAATCGGAAATAGGAATCTTGGATGTAATCTTTGGATTTTTTCTGAAATAAAATTATTATTATTATTTTCTTTTTTATGTTTTTTATCTCAGCAATTATTATTATTATTATTATTAAATGTAAACTGATTATTTTCGGGTTAATAAACAATAAAAATTATAAAATAAAATAACGACTTTTCAAAAACAGATTTTAAGAGCAAAAAAGTAAAAAAATAATTACGCCTTTTGTAAGTACGTCAAAAGCACGTCAGACGTAACACTTTGGACTTTGTACCGCTCTTATGTCGGGGGCATAAGAGCTATTATCGAACTGCAAGTGTTTACCGTAATGTGCTGTTGACCGTACATAATATAATTTAATACAAATATACAGCGTGGAATTTTAGTCGTTGTTTTCCCGCAGTAAAATGATTCTATCTTAGTAGTAAAATAAACGAATAAAGTTCTTTTTTAGTCAAATCAAAAGTTTTACGATTATGATAGACGAAACTCGAACCAGTAGTACTAGCTGCGTCACGGACGGTCACCACTGACCGGGGTCATTGCCCTTCGCGTTTATCAAAAAAATGATTATTTACGATTTACTCACATTAGGTTTCCATTTTCCCATCAAACTTTAAAAAAAAATCATAAATGTTTAAAAAAAAATTCAAAAAAAAATTCAAAAAAAAATTACTTGCATAAATCGATAGTACTACTGAAGGTGAAGCGTTCTGCTGCGGGAAAACAACGACTAAAATAACAAGCAGTATAATAAATACTACTTAAAATAACCAAATATTTTTGAGTTCAGTCTATAAAACGAAATACTTATATCGTGTACCATGTTCAGTAGGTAAAATAATTTATTTGTTTTTCGTTAAAACGAATCATGGTATCACACCTTCAGTTTGTAGAGCAAAGTAAATGGGAAATGACCCAAAGGAAAAAGCTTATTACGCTGTTGAAACCAATTCATTTGCATGCAGAACTAACAGTCTGCCACACCATAATTGAATGTGGTAGAGCCACGTTGCAGACAGTTTGCCTGCAACATGAATGCTATTGTGTTTTGTCTGGCGAGTGAGATAGCCGGAGGCTCAAATCCCCCTTAAAGGCGGGCAACGCGCCTGCGACCCCACGGGAGTCTCGGGTGCTTATGGGCAGCGATGATCACTTACCATCAGGTGACCCACTTGCTCGTTTGCCCCCCTATAACATAAAAAAACCATTCATTCACCGCCAAAGATAGCACAAGCGGAGCGTCAGGCGTGTCGCTCCGCTTTGCTCGCAGTACTTTAGCTGAGACAGCTTGTATGCATACAGTACTCACTCTTCTTGGCGTGGTCGGAGAGCGTGGCGTCGAGCACGGTGCTCACCGCGGCGAGCGCGAGCAGCGCGGCGAACACTCCGCTCAGCGCTCGCTCGCTCGCCGTCAGCGGAGCGTCGCTCGCAGCACTCGCTCCGCCTCGCTCGCAGTACTCCAGCTTGTACATACGCGCGGACAGGTTGTACGAAGACATTGTGCTTGCGTTCACGCATGATGCAAACCTAGGGGCAGAGCGTTTGGGTCATTAAATGCTTTCAGGCTGAATGTTGGGTGGAGAGGCTAATCTAAATTAATAAAATGAGCAGGAATTAAATAGTGCTGCCTTTCTGTTTTTATTTTGTTTTCTGACATGACTCGGTGGTACAGCAATCTGACATGATTGTGATTTGTGACCGTTCTTTTATTGTGTCACCTAAATTTAATAGTTCGCATTTGGCAAGCGCGGTGTCTGAGTCAATATTTATAATTTTGATGATGACATTTTTATCAATTATGGAAGCCTTTACACTATCTTGGGAAATTACACATCTAGCCCTTTTGTTACTGGCATGTTAATTACTCACCAAGCGTCAAGTTGCTGGTCACGCTGCGCGGGCGCAGCGCCGGCGGCGCCGGGCGCGCAGCGGCGCGACACGCACAGCCCGCGGTGCAGGCGCGTGTGGTTGAAGTTATCCACCCAGTTGGATGAGTAGCGCTATCGAAAAGAAACATAATTATTTTTATACAAAAAATTATACGGAGAACAAAAATACATAATTATGAAAATGATAAAAAAACAATTTTTATTAATCTATTGTAGGCAGTTGAGTGGGTAGTGAGACGAACGCCACTACGGCATTATACAAACTACTAATAAAAAAATTACGTTGACTTCGTAATACTATACTCACACTTATGAATAAAAGTATAGAATAACTATGTATAACTGATGGCATTACGTGTTTTCCGAGCACACGAGAGTAACTACATCAATAAATTCTTGACCGAATTAATGTCCGTACCTGATTAATTCGGTATGTTGTCCGAACTGATTTGAAATAAAAATAACCCAGATGTTAAAATAGATGTGTTTCCGTTAGTCAACGGACCCCAGCGCAAGATAAAATAAGATTGTCTGAACAGAAAAGCCTAATCGAAAATTTTCGAGTCAACTTGGGAATTCCAAATACAATTTTAGTTACTCGCCGATACAAGCGGCGCTACTGTTGCAGTCATTATAATAAAAGTAAGTTATTATTTTTTAAGTAAAAGTTCAATAAACACAAAAACCTAAATGAGAAAGCACCTGTAGAAAGTAAACGATTATGCAAAAGAGTTCTACATGTATCTTAAAACGACGCGAAGGTTTGTTTTTCAACCTTGACCGACATCACCGCGGGTCTTTGACACTTATCTCGTTTCCATTGCACAAGCCAACCTCAACGGTATCAGACGCCATTAGAATAATAATTTAGTTAATTATGGTCAGAATCAAGCGCAGAAACTATCGAACCGTGCTGTTTATGAAATATTTTATGAGATTTAAGTTTATGTAATTAGTCCAGTATTGCAAAGTTTGCCCTTGTTACCAGTTTGCCGGCTTATTATTTTAATTCTAATTAACTGCTTAAGTAGGTAGAATTAAAGTAGAGGTATAAATTATTATTTTTTACCTCCTCCGTGGAACAGTGGCTTAGCCTTTCGGGTATAAATAAAAACCCGGAGGTCGTGGGTTCAACTCCCGCCTTGGGTCTGGTTGGTGGTAGGGCTTTTTCAGAGTCTAACTGGCTAGCTTCCACCCCCAAAGTTGAAATCTGCCGCCAAAACAGCTCTGGCTGTGTTCCGGCTATATTAATGTGGGAGCGAGTAGACTTTAAATTTAAAGGCTCAAAGATCAGATGAGACTACAGTCTGGCAGCATATTGAGCGACGCTTCCTGATGAAGTGTCCCTCAATGATATAGGCCGCAGTGATCGCTTACCATCTCAGGTGGGCTGCGTGTCTGCGTGTCTGTCAACTGACGAGGTAAATAAAAAAAATTCTTAGATAAACATAGTTTCGATTACTTTAGGTATAGCATCACAATAACATGCACATATACTTTTTTTGTGGCTAGGTAATGCTTTGTGGCCTTTGCGCATACTTTTGCCTTAGTTATGTCGATAGCAATATTATGGTAATCCCCCATATGGTAATCAAATAATGGTATGGTAGGGATAGCTGGATGACCGCCGCTACTTTGTGGTCTGCTCCACTTACAGGTCCCTCGGGGGTGGTAGGAATTTCAAGGGGCACCATGATATTGCCGTACATTTCTGGACCTAGACTGACTAATCTAGGTCAACTAAATGGCAAATTTATGTCACATAAACAATTGAACTTCTGAGTGATGATATCTGTTTGCCTGTTTAACCTTTTAGCATGAAGCTCATTACTCTCAGTCATTTGCAGGATTTGTCATTGACCGTACCATTAATCATTCTCTTGTGTCAAATGAGACAGAGGTCAAATGTAACCTAATAGATTTAGTTGTGCAGAAATGTCATGCAAACTTGCCCAAATGAGATTATTTATCAAAGCAAAGTTTTTAACCGACTTCAGAATTCATTCGACTGTATGTTTTTATGTGTGTGTTATCTCATAACTTTTAACTGAGTAAACTGATTTTGACGATTCCTTTTTATTCGTAAGCTGGAGGTGTCCTGTGGTCCCATAAAAATTTAACGAGATAGCACAATCCGCAGACAAACAATACTTTTTAACGCAACTAAGACTCAATTGTGATCGTAGAATTTGCGTCGTTTAAACTAAATTATTAAGTAGGTAATTTTACCTACATTCATGTGATCTGAAAAAAAAACAGTTGCTACGAAAACGTGTGACGTGTATTAACTTGATTATATAATGATATATGAATTGTCTAACTCTAAGTCTTGATTGGCCAAGCTGTTGAGAGTTGGGTAATGAGCGACAGACATGACCGTATTCATTACCGCTGAAACTTTCAAACATAGCATTTTAATTTTGTTCGCTCTTTATACTCGTAATTAAGATGCGACAGTTGAAAATGACAGAATTATGTTCGCAAAATTGGTACAACTTGTGAAATGGACAACAAAGTAGCTAGCAACACTACTCTAACTAGAAAGTTTCGCGATCCTCGCCTTGAGTCTTCTAAATCCAACTGACTACTAACGTAAAACCCCACAGGTGAAATCAGATGCCATAACAGCGGTGGCTCTTTTTTGGAAATATAATAAATAATAATAATAAATATCTCTGGACATTATTCACACAGCGCCATCTAGCCCCAAACTAAGCATTAGCTTGTGCTATGGGTGCCAGACAACGGATAAACTTTACTTATATACTTTTCTTTTGTAAATACATACATATTATACATAGAAACACCCAGACCGATACAAACAGACATGTTCATGTACACAAATGTTTGTACCGTGCGGGAATCGAACCCGCGACCTCTGGTAAAATAGCCGACTTCTCGACCATTACACCAAATGGCTCGTCATATTAATGTGGGAGTCAGTACACTTGACATCACAGGCTCCGAGTTATATAACGGAAAGACAGCAGTGGACGATTACCATCGGATAAGCTGCGTACCTGTCTGACAACTGACATAGAAGACTATATTATGGCAGTATTTTGAGCGAAGCTCTCTAATATAATATCCCTAGATAAAGGATAGATTATATCTAGCACTATAGGTAATTGTATTGGTCTACCTGATGAGACCAAAAGTCTTTATGCCACATGAAGAAATAAGAAAGGATGGGAAAGTTCGTTATCCTTGCAAAAATCGAAATGATATTTAGTTATGAAGGCCTGTGTCCTGCTGTGCTATACTAATAGGCTGTCAGTTCAATGTGTTTGGTGTCGGCGGCAACCAGTTATTGGCGCAAACAGACCCGTTCCGCGGAGTGCGTATTGCGACACCCCCGCGCTTTGGAATATTTTACAGACGTCGCGTGACTTTTTAATATAAAAGGGGGGGGTGACAAGATGTCTTCTTTATATTTTTTCAGCAGCACTGCAAAATTTATTTATTCCTGCCAAGGTTATATTACCTTACTCATCGATAGGAACATAGCATACCAGTTATGAAATTCTACATTATTGTCTTCCGTACGGTGAAGAAGTTCCCCAGACGAGTGGCTCTGGTTGACTTCCACTATGCTCTACCCCGCATCACTCCGTCAGGCTTCCTCTCTGGTTAGGAGTTGAGGAGGCTGTTCCTCACCTGCATGAGGTCAAAGAGCTGATTCTGAGGAGCAGCGGGCGTCAGCTCGAAGCTGCCCACGCAGTACACGCCGCGCGTCGCCAGGCATTCCTCGTAGTGGTCCAGGTGAAACAGCCGTGGCATCTGGTAGAACTCCTCATCTGCAACAACGATACTCCTTAGATGACCTTGTTTTTCAACCCGTGAAATACGCTATGTGTCCTATGTCGGAGTGCGGGACCTGGGTTGCCCCTACCATGCGACATCCAGAGACCCTTAGGGTTTTAATGGAGAGTCCGCCTTTTTAGGGCAGGAGTGCCACATACCTCAGGTAATGTGTAAACGCATTTCCCGAAGTAAATAAAGTGGTGTGTGCGACTTCGACCAAGTCACTCTTACCCACTAAACCCCGGGATGTTCTTTGCCTGTTGGTGGTATCCTGGGAGATGGGTGACCCTTTACATCCATTAAACCACCGGCCTCGTTAGCTGAACTTATTTTACTCTAATCTGATTTTGCTCTGCGAGCAGGCTGAACAAATTGCACAAATATTTGTAAGAACTGTATAACTGTGTTTCTGGCAAATAAAAGGATTTTATTATTCTTAATAAACTGATCCATACTAAATACATTTAAATGCGAAAGTAACTATGCCAGTGTGCTTGTATTTATTTTACAGCTAAACCACTAAACAGATTTTGACAAATCAAATCTGTGGTATTATACTAAGAGTTCACAATCATGTAAGATTAAAAATGATGATAATGATTGACGATAAGGAACTTATTCAAACGATATTAAATCAAGGATAATAATATTACAATCCATGTAATAATGTGATAATTGCGTCATTATGCACAAACTGCCTACAATTTTGAAATAGATACTACATAGTACTTACTGCTAATAGCAGTATTAGTCTATTTAATATAGGTAACATTGCGAGGTATCAGATGCTGGCTAAAATACCACGCTTGCCAAATGCTGATTGATGATCACGAACCCAAACTTTGTTGGAAGAATCTAACACAAACTTTGCCCGACTACGGAATATGTATATACTTACGAAATGTTTTGTAATTACATTGATTTCTTGTATTTTCCTCAATTGATTATAAAAAACCTTCCCTTTTTGGTGTTAAACAATAATACTCGTAATCCTATGTTTACGCGATTACTACTCACTAAACAATTAGAAATAGCAATCGAAACGTCGCGTCGGTTTTTAATACATTAATCAGTTTATGATTTTTTATTTATAATGTTTGTCAATGTAGCTAAATGGTGTTTCCAACGATTTTATAGTTATTAGTATGTGGTGATAGTACACAAGTCACATAACCCCTGCTGGGCAGGTTTGTTGCAGGGCAGGTTGCGGCACCAGGAAGCGTCGCGCGTCGCGCCGTCGCACGGCGTTTACCGAGAAAATCGCCGCTACCGCCTTCCAGGCAGGGCCGGCGATGCGTTCATAGCATCTCTATTAAGTAACTTTCACGCATTTAACTCGTATAAAGAGCGACGCTTCCTGGTGAAGTGTCCCTCAATGGAATAGGCCGCAGTGGCAGCTTACCACCAGGAGGGCTGCTTGTCTGTCTGCCAACTAACATAGTATAATTATATAAAAAATGAAAACATACTAACTACCACAGGGATCATCTGATGAAATAGTGATCATGGTTGCCCATGGATATGTCCATCCATATTTATGTTCTCAGTCTGTAGTATCTAACAATGATTTTATGGATGTCAGATGGCAATTGCTCCATTATAATTATAATATTGTTTGTTTATCTACAGGAAGTATACTTTTACAGAGTCATTATCTTATTTTGTAATGAGCCTTAAGAATTTTCATTATAACTTGTCAGAATATCGGTCTGCCGTTTTATAAACTACATTTTCACTCCTAAATAATAAGACAATTTTTTTTTTCGGCCCTTGTGAAATAAGTCAATTGAAGTATTATCAAAATGTCTAGTTCCTTAGCACAAGTGGCCGTGTGGTGGCGGTGAAAGCCAGCCCTAGATGCGCTGCAGTAGAAAGTGCATTCGGCACTAATCCGACGTTGCGTCACCGCTCGCTGCGCGTGCGCACCACTGTTTAAACATGGTCCTCTGGTTAAAAATAATACGTAGGTGCTAATACCTCTGTGTAATGAGTAAGCAAGTATTAGAAGTTTTAATATAAACCATGAATAATTAGCTAGTACATTCTTTTAAGTTCGAATTATTTAATAAAAAAAATATTTTTTTTCAACTAAACTTTGTAACACAGTTAGGTTTTTTTTGACTGGCTAAATGAATGGCTAAACAAAAGGCAGAAAAAAAAATGTAATGAACAAGTGTGTTTTCTGTCTCGGTATTCGAATCTCAAAGCTAGAAAATGCATGGCACGTATTTATGGCACCTTTGCTGTTTCTGATACCCATAACACGTGCTACTTTAAGCCTTACTTTTGGATCAGATGAATGTATGTCCGTTATTGATTATATAATTATATTATAATATTTGACCACATGTTATTGCCATGAAAATAGGGTAACGTAATTTTCTGTTACATTTATTTCCTGTAGATATTTTGTATGGGAATTTTATTTGTTCCTTAGCCGTAGTGGCGCTATTAAAATTCACAATTTTCTCGAGTTACTTGAGTGAGCGATATAATGGTTTAATGATAAATAAACTGCGGTAAGTAGTATGTTTGTTTATAATTATGTTTTATGTAACAAACCTCAGAACCTGAGCACTTAGACGCAGAGAAGCTGTTAGTATGAGCGGATGTGGTGGCCCCGTCACTAGTGCTCCGGAAATGTAACTGGTTCGGTTCATTAAATAACTAGGCAGTTTAAAAAAAAAATGTACCTGTTTTCCATAAAGTAATAAAAGCTTTTTCTAGGATTGTTGTAGAAACGAAGTGGTTGGGGACTGTTATTGAAATTGGATGATAATAAGCAACACTTTAGGTTGTACGTCCGAAATAGGAAAACTGTTATACTTTTATTTAAAACACTGCCGCCCGCGGTGGATGTTACTATACCCTACCCCTTTGATTAAAAATATTCTTTAATCAAAGCTCTATCCTATAAAATTGTGATAGTTATTTTTGCTAAATTTAAAGTTAATCTCCAGCTCCCGAACTGTCCCCATTCATGACGTGAAAAAATAAAACAAAATTATTTTATCTCTGTTATCCTGAAAAGTCTATGTCTTAAATCCGTATTAAAATCCGTTTAGTATTTTAGGTGTGAAAGCGTAACAGAAAAACTCTTGCATTTTTATTAATATTAGTGTGGTTGACATGTTTTATTAAATGAACACAGTTTTGACGAGGTTTCGAGACAATCCCAACTCAATCACTGGAGATGCCGCGTTCGCAGCTGAAAAAGACGAGAATTTACCACATAATATACTGGCTGTATAAATAAGTTTTTGTGGCTCTCTACATTATAAGTTCAATTTGACTAAAAAGTAGAAAACAAAGTCATCAACGACTCGTTAGCAGGCAAATGATCCATGCCACTTTCATACTGATGAATTGCCTAGATTTCTGTCATTATATTATACTGGACTATGCAACATTATTCATCAGACATGTTATATTTTTTTAGGATAAAAAGTAGGCTTCGTCTCTCGTCATACTAAAAACACATTGATTTATTGCGGCGTAAAAGCTTTATTTCTTTTATCCCATGGGAACTGAGCATACACCCGAATTGCTTATGTTATTTTCCAAAGTCTACTCTATTCCTAATTAAACCAAAACAATATTATTCGTCATAGACAAACAACCTTACAAACAAACAATTGATTTAAATTATGATAGACCATTCGAACTCCAAACAACAACTACCCTACCACTACTACTACGTGTTTCCTTCCTCCTATAATCCTGGGCTTTTCAGGCGGGGCGTGAAGCGGCTATGCAGGCCTTCAGGGTGAGGGTGACTGGCTCAATGGGTACTATGATTGAGCCAGTCAACCTTATATTTGGACCTCACTTCCGCTTACCATCAGGTGGAGTGAGGTCATCCTGACTGCCTCCTTATAAAAAAAAAACGACGGGTTGCACTCCGGGAGTGCCGGCAGAAGTGAAAACCTGAATATTAACGTTGTGCATTTTTGATATGTATTTTGGAATGGTTAGGGATTTAATTGATTGGTAGAGGTATAAAAGTACTATCATTTATGTGGTAAAATACAATATTTATTTATTGCGCTATCGTACACAAACATGACAATTTATATTACATTAAAAAGTTTATCTCTCAGAATAATGTAATCAGAAACTTTTTCAGACTTATCAGAAACTCCTTGCTGTGACACTGAAACGCCATGTAATAAATGATGATAAAATGATTGACAACCGTCAATGTCATACTTTTTTGATTGACAACTATTTATTTTCGAAACAACGAAAACAAAGTTTGGAATTTACAACTAATTGCATACTGGAATCTGCGGATAAACTTTTGAATTTGGAGCAATCGGCCAAGAAATGATTCCCTTTACAGAATCCGCAGACTCCCGAATCGTTAATAACACGAGTGGTGTTACAGTAATCAACATGTCGCTTTCGAGGATGTTCACTGGGAATTTGGGGTAACAAGCCAAACTGTGTGTGAGAACGAGCCTCTTGTCGCAGGAAATCGGACAGCATTTCCAACTTCATACGACCTGATGCATGCTCCGCAGCATAGCGGATCCAAAGACTGCGGAGAAGTGGTGTTAATTTCCACAAAATACTGTTATATAATTCTGGCGAATAAAGATATTCCAAACTTTTTTAAAATGTTTTATTACGGCAATTAAATTTTGAATTTTGCAGGATATCAAATTAAGGTCTTTGTGGTCACTTTGTAGCATAGGAAGCATATAGGAAGCGACCGCACTGCGGCTATAATAGTAGAAGAGGTCACACTTGACAGTTCATTTATGCAAAGAAAAATATACCTTACGCTAAAGGAATAAAACTCAAGAAAACAACATCAGTTCTTATATTTACTCTTCTCCTGATGTACATAAGAAGCACTTTTCTTTGCATAAATGAGCTGTCAAATTGAACAAAAAACCATTATTGTCTATAGACCGACAAACGATCTGTTCCGGTGGCGGCGTCGCTACTGTCTATTTAAAACTGTCATTAAATATCGTTTTTGCATTGCATTTCACGTAGTTCCAATTTTGGCCACCGGAACAGATAAGTTTGTAGAAAACACAAATTTTATATGGATTTTCGATCAGGTCACGTGACACATAAATCCTGACGCGAGTTTAACATTTTTTCCCCATACAAAAAAAGTGCACAACGCCGCTAAAGAAGTTTTCACTTCAAAAACCCCACTCGGTTACCATAGCCGGTACCATAACTATTCGGATTATTGTATGTAATTGAATGTGATATAAATATACATTTATATGGCTTGTACCTAAGTGGTTATGTAGTTGACTGAAATAAATAAATTATTATTATTGTTATAGCACTTCATTATAATCCACACGTGATAGTAAGTTATCACGTGTCACCGGCAGCCCTGGCGTGAGTGAAAGTTCGAACCAGTGACCCGCGGGGTCAATGCCGCGTTATGACACCACTACGCCTCCGCGCATCATCAGTAACACGTAAGTAACTTAAGTGGCCTTTTTACGTTTATTGCAAACTGACCTTCCGTTCGCAACTTCCCCAGCTTGGACTATACGAAGATATCCCAAAGAATTATAATAATTTTCCGGAATAAAAAGTAGTCTATGTCACTAAGTTCTCAACCTATATACGTATATAATAAAAATTACGCCGAATCGTTTGACGTTTTCACTACCTGATGATCATTTTATTCATTTATACATTTTAGAGAGGTCCTAAAGATTGCCATAAATATAGATTTAGATGTTCAGTAAACTAGTTCATACAAAAACAAACATGAATTCTCGAGTACATAATTATTCGTCCCAACTCAAACCCACGACTTCCGATATTTGATAAGGACCGCCAAACAGTCATCGAAGTAGTCATAAAGATAACGGAAGGACTCTGTACTGCAATATTAATTGATCAATTTTTTACTTTCGACTACCGCTGCGGCTGCGCATCTTTCCACCAATATGGCGGCTATCTCCGGACAGACGCTGATACTACGAGTATTGTAACGCGTTGGCATTGGCCGTGAACTTATAGATAACAGTCCAGTGAGGCAATGCAATTCAGACTTGGAAGTTGGGACAAATATTGGACATTACCCCTAGTTTGTGGGCTCAAAACCCACCCTGACATACATTCTAGTTATAGACCGCCTCCGTGGAACAGTGGCTAAGCCGCTCGGGTATAAAAAAAAACACGGAGGTCGTGGGTTCGATTGCCGCCTTGGGTCTGGTTGGTGAAAGGACTTTTTCAGAGTCCGACTGGCTAGCTACCACCCCCACAGGTGAAATCTGCCGCCATAACAGCTCTGGCTGTGTTCCGGCAATATTAATGTGGGAGCCAGTACACTTGAAATCAGAGGCTCGAAGATCAGATGAGCCTAGAGTCTGGCAGCACACTTCCAGGCGAAGTGTCCCTCAGTGGAATAGGCCGCAGTGGCCGCTTACCATTAGGTGGGCTGCGTGTCTTTCTGCCAACTGACTTAGTATTAAAAAAAACATCATTGTGACGGACGTATAAGTCTATTGACTATTACTACAGGAAAAGATAAACTAGTGATGCCAAAGACTCTAGAATAGTGCAATGGCCCACGTTTTTGATAATGATAAGAGCTCCAAAATGCTACGTGCTTGTTCACGTCGAAAGCGCGGGCGCGGTGACGGGCGCGGGCGCGGTGCTCGCTTTACGCCCGCGCGCGCGTTTTGACGTGAACACTTCGATACTTTGATATTTCGCGACCGCACCCGCCAACGCGCCCGCGCGTTCAACATGAACGAGAAGCGCTACGAGAAGAGAGAATGATGATTTTGAGGAGAGTAATAAAAAATAACAAATGGATACAGAAAGAGTTACTGTCGCATTCATGACTTTAGTAAAGGTACCGGCAGACTTCTTAAATATCGGGTGGGGATTGCGCAGAGCACGACTTTTGACACGCCTGCGCGCTATTGGCCAGAAGCATACCTCTGACCAATAGCGCGCGCGCGCGTTCGGGAGATTCGCGCGCGCTATTGGTCTCGCGCACTTTACCCCGCTCCGTCGACCGATGTTCAACAAGTTTCCCGGTAGCTGTATGGATATTGAATGATCGTAAAACGCGAAAAATACTTAGTGTAGGTACCTAGTCCATTTTTACTCGTTCTGTAAAGAATTACAAATAGAAAGGTTTTCGTCATCGGAGTAAATATCCTATTCGGACCCATTAAGATATTGTAAATAAAAGGCAATTTTAAACACTGATTTGTTGTTTTGCCAACAACCGTCAGTTTAAGTAAGCACATATTACATAATAATTGTTTTATTTCATACTAGCGGCCGCCCGCGGTTTCACCCGCGTGGTTCCCGTTCCCGTGGGAATTGATCAAAATCCTTTCTTTTTTAAGATGTATTCTGCTATTCGGGACGGAAAGAAATCCAACAAATCAAAAACCATGGCAATCGGTCCAGTCGTTCTCGAGTTATAAGTGTTGTAACAAACACGACTTTCTTTTATATATATAGATTTTAGTAACTATTAGGTGTCATCTAAATATCAGAAATATTTTTTTTCCAAAATGTACTTACAGCCTTCGTCAAGAAAAAATAACGGCACGCACGTAAGTATTCTAATTTTTAAATTCGTACATCTTTTGTTCTTGTATAAAAAATGTGTAAATTGATTGCATTTTCTTCAATTACGGGCGGTTCACACATGTCTCCGTTTTACTGTTCCGTTTTATCGTTTCATCGATGGCGTATGTAGTTGTATGAGCGACTTCACACATGGCACAGTAATCTGAATACAGTAATACATACGCCATCGACGAAAAAAAACGTACACGATAAAACGGAACAGTAAAACGGAGCATGTGTGAACCGGGCGTAATAGTGTTAAATCATTTTTGACTAAATTGTTTTTAATTTTCTGTTCTAAATATTAAAAAGCTAATCATTATTGAAAAAATTCAAAGCTTTATATTTTTATGGTGAATATTTTATGATTGGCTTAGTTATTATAAGATGTGTTATATAATTAAACATCAGTAGCTAGAATTTATTAATTTATAAGTAAATTAAACGTTTTTATCTATAATTTTTTTAAATCATAAAGATGCAGGGTGCCGTTAAAAACCTCATCCAAACCGTTAACGTTACTCCTTTTACAATCATAAATAGGCAAAGCTTTTCAAATGCTGGTTATTGGTGATCGTGCCCAATCACAATTACCAACCAGGCATATTTCGTAGATAAGCACTCCTTTTACTCGTATAAACCTAAATAAAAAAAATGACGGGTTGCACTCCGGGAGTGCCGGCAGAAGTGAAAACTTGAAATTTTGGTTTTCGCCATGCTATTGTCCCCTAGGAAAATTTCGCAAATTGGTACTTTTTAAACAAAAAACACGTGTCCGTCTTATGAATTTTCAATCCTGACGGTCACGTGATCCTGACGCGTTTTTAGTTTAACTTTTTTTACCCATACAAAAAAAGTGTACAACGCCGCTAAAGAAGTTTTCACTTCAAAAACCCTTTGGACTTTCGCACTTAAACTAATTAGTAAGGTAAATCACATCACTGTACCGGTGATTTCGTAGCCGGTGTCGTCGGCGGCGGCCGGCGCCAGCGCGGCGAGCGCGAGCAGCGCGGCGGGCAGAGCGCGCGCACGCATGGTACTGACGCGCACGCGCACGCCTTTCGCCGCTCGCCGGCAGCCGGCCCTAGGGCTGCCCAAGTAGATACAGGAGTACCTGGTTGCTAAGATTAACCTGGACCAAGTGAAAAAGACCCTATTAAAACTTGGTCTGATGTAGTCCCCAGCTTCTCAAGTCTGTTCCGACACTTGGAAAATACAGATTGGAAATCATTTGCACGGCCAATTTACAAAGTATTGCTACAATGAATGTCACTAGTAACTCAAATCTTTGATAGGTATTGCAGAAGAAACAGTTTTGGAGTTAAGTACGCATCCTTGAGGGGTAACAATTTACTGAAAAGTCACGAGGGTGTAATTGGCGAAAAATATTGCGAAAAAACTTGCACAGTCTAATAGCTGGTTATTTTTTTTTAAATATATTTGGACTAAGCTAGCACTTGACCACAAACTAGAAGCGGAAACTTGTAATTGGCCTTGTTTTGTTACAATTAGTACTAGTTAGTTTCTAGCTGTAAGATTCCCTAAAAGTGTAAAATAAAATAAAATAAAAATAAAGTTGCCTGATGTTAAACAACTATGCGGCCTACGATGGAGCGCGCTTGCTTAGAAAAAGCCCGTTAATTCTGG
Organism: Mecyna flavalis; assembly: GCA_949319885.1. Taxonomy (NCBI): domain Eukaryota; kingdom Metazoa; phylum Arthropoda; class Insecta; order Lepidoptera; family Crambidae; genus Mecyna; species Mecyna flavalis. Next base: position 13,991,829 of record OX439414.1, on the reverse strand, counting down.
CCTTGAAGAGCTCCAAGTTGTATTGTGTAGGAAAGACAGATCTCGGCAGAGAATTCCACTCCCGCGCAGTCCGTATCAAGAAACTATACAGTTAGATACTATACAGTTGCTGTAGTTCCCCTATTAAAGGTTACGGAGGTCAGATAGCTGAGGCTCTCAGGGGATGGGCTGATTAATCGTGACAAGGCACCGGCTCGACCCAATCTCGGGAAAGTTGAATCCGGGGAAGCTGAGAGATAGTGGGATGATCACCTTTAGCACCGAGTCTCACACATGGCTGAAAGTTTTGCTAGCCTGCGGTAACGGTTTTACAATAAATTACTCTCCTCCTCTAACAAAAACTATCGCTGCCTCTCGAATGTAACTGTTCTTGCAAAGTCTGAGATCATTGTGCAAGCGTAACCTGGTAAGTTCGAGACATATCGCTCGGATAGAAGTGAAGAAGACAGCAAGCTAAAGGTTGGTTTTGGGAATTTGTCAGATTTGGGTACTTTCAAGAGAGGTAGTTGGAAAAAGATCTTAGAGAACCAATCTTTTTGGTCTCTTCGCATATCAATGTTTGCTACTCACATCTGGCAACCCTAGAGGTCCGTAGGCGTAGTGGCATAGGTAGTGGGCAAGCTCGGTGCATGTTTCCGTTCTGGTTTGTGGCTTTTGAAAGAGGTTAGATAATGCGCCTTCTTATATCCTTTCGCCGAGATGCATCTAAACATATTTCATACTTAGCGTGAACTTGTTTAGAACGTACGAGTATATAAGATTTTTATTTTATTTTAACTGGAAAACAAACTGCTTACCATGTAAAACATTAGTGATAAACATTAAAAATAACGACTAATCCTAATAAGTTATGCAGTGAAATTCTCTTGCACGTCATCAATTTTACACCAATTTTTTTTTTCTTGTTATTTTGCTGTTGTGTTTTTCTTTGTACTGTCAATTCTATGAATTGTATTTGGACAGTAAACATTTTTCTATTTCTATTAAGTACTTTTAAATTATTCTTATGGCAGCATTGAAGTATTTACCTACAGCGTAATTAGTTGTCAAAAAGAAGGAAGGACGAAACATCCATTATAATAAAAAAACACCACAAGTAACACGCGTGGTAGTTGTATTGTGCATTTGATGAATGTATATTATAGAGTTCTACCAGTAGGTTCCCAAACTGGCAAAAGTTGATTCTTGGGAAACCAAATAATATAATTATTCAAGTAATTAGCATCTGAAATTACACAATTCAGCAATTTAATAAGTTTAATATAGGTGAAGATGAAGGTCGCGAGTTCTTTTCCCGCAATTCTGTCACTATCTGCGACTAGCTCGCTATCACCGTTTAAATTAGCCGCCATAATAGTTTTGACTGTGCAAAATTATTTTGGGAGCCAGTATCAGCCATAAGATAGGCTGATACACAAAGAAATGAGATACTAAAAAAATACAAATTTTAGATTCGGGCAGTCCCTTAAGTACAGGCTAGTCGATATTTCGCGATTTTCGCGAGCGGGCGATACCTACCTATGCGATGTTGCAATGCGAGCGCGCTCGGGCAGTGTGTCGCGTGACGTAAGCTATCACAATAATGAACATTTATAAATATCGATACTTTTTTCACCTTTACGTTCATAGAGTATTGATTATACCGGCACTGATATTTCAATTAAAATAAAATTGGACCAAATTGCTTATTTATTTACCTTGTAGGGGCAGAAGGTATGTACACACTGGTAGACACATAATTATTTACTATATGTCAACTTATTCACAGTCAACAGTCGGTCAAGTTTCTGATGATTTATCTGCTAGATATCTGAGACTCTTTTGTTAATTTTCAATAATGAAGACCGAAATTGTGTTAAAACAGTGATGAAAATGGTCCATAGAGTCAAATAAGAAGTACGAGTAAAATATTGTTATTTTCTTAAGGGCGGCCTGTGCTCCTACGCACGGTCTGCCTAATGGCTGGCGGTACCGTCGTCGTCTACGTAAAGCAGAGCCACGAAAAGAACTGCACTTCAAGAAACTCGTTTGTAAGTAAGTAACTAAGCATTCTTGTTATTAATATTATAATGTAGGACTAATTTCTATTTTTGGAGTCGGTATCAAGTCAATCAATGTAACCGGAATGCATATTTTGTTTAAGTCAGTTTATTTTGCATTTTTTTTTTCATTTTTTTGCATAATATGAGTTTATTGTAATAGGGGAGAGCGGGGCTGAAAGTGCCGATTTTGACAAATTCTTATATGATTCGGATAAAACAAGTACTATGTCTGAAAGTAGTGGTTCATCCTAAGCCAAATTTAGTCTATAATTCGAATTTACCTACTGGATTAGCGGTTAAGTGGACTGTATATTTCTAAGCGGATCAGACTTGGTCTGATGGACAAACAAAATACCAAAGCGAGCTGGTTGCGGTGCGTGCGGGTGCGGCGATAGCAAAAATGGCGGTCGGTTTACCACGTAATTATGATGCGGATGATGCCGGGCTGGGGCGGGAAAAAACGGCAAGGGAGACAGCCCGGGGATTAGGATAGGAAATGCACGTACCTTTCAAAGCTGGATGCGGTGGATTGCCAGGTTCTTCATGTAGGTGCCTCTGGGTCATGCACTCGAAAGCACGTGCGCCGGCGCTGACGCGGAGCAGCTAATTCTTCTCAAAAACACTGTGTTCATATCAGCAACGGCACTTCACTAATACATAAATTACGTGGTAGTCCGAATTTCTTCACCAACTCAATTAAAACATAATATTCAAGGAGCCATTACGATCATGGCGTCCCGGCGGTGGCTTAGCGAGAAGCGAGTTCGAATGCGACTGTATTGCACCAAAACTGACAGCTGACAGCCATTCTTGTGACGTCATTTTTTCTTCTGTCACCGTACGTGCGGGAAAAGGATGGGAATATGGGAAATGCATCAATTACGTAGACAGACAGATATTAAGCAAGCGCGCGCGGGAAAGATGAACAATCAATTAGCTATTATTTAAATAGGGCGCAACCATTTCCCCCCCGCTTGAAGGGTCACCTTCAAAACAAAACAACAGATTCTGACGAGGTATCAAACTAAACTAAAATCTTAACCTAACGTGGATAGCCCACACTACCAAGGCTTACTAATTAGGTAAAGGACAGAGACGTACAACCGGGCGCAGATACGATCCGGTTGAAGTTCGAACGCGGGCAATGCGTGTAACCCCATTAGAACCTGGGAAAACTTCCTCAATTACCCCTAAAGGCCAATGAAGCGGTGGCGCGTTCTCGATGGTGAGAACCACAACTGTCCCGACAGTGATAGGGTCAGCAGGCGTGTCCCACTTCTGTCGAGACTGCAGAGTATGCAAATAATCAGCCCTCCAACGCTTCCAAAATGATTGGACTAATTTATCTAAAAGCGAATGACGCGACAGAAGATGTAGTCTATCTTCATCAATATCTCTAGCCGGAAGATACTTTAACGGCGTCAAAGTGAGAAAATGAGCCGGCGTCAAAGCTAAAGGCTCCGATGGATCGCTAGAGAGCGTTCTACAAAGCGGTCTACTGTTCATTACAGCTTCGATTTGCGCAAGCACGGTACTTAATTCTTCGAAACTTAAAATTTGCTCACCAACAACGCGGTACAAATGAGACTTAAGGCTCTTTACATTAGTCTCCCAATTGCCACCAAAATGGCTAGCGGCGGGTGTATTCAATATCCAACTAATACGATTCTCAGATAACATGTGAGCAAACTCAGTGCGATGATATTTTGAACTTAAGAACGCGTGCAACTCGGACAGAGCTCGCTTAGCTCCTATATAATTCGTCCCGTTGTCCGAATAAACATGGGTTACCGGACCACGACGAGACAAAAAACGTTTAAAAGCGCCTAAAAAACTAGCGGTGCTCAAGTCTCCCACCAATTCCACATGAACTGCGCGGGTTGTCATACAAACAAATAGGCAGACATAAGCCTTCGTGGAGCGAATTCCACGACCACGAGATACGGTGACCTTGAACGGTCCAGCGTAATCCGTACCTGTGTGTACAAAAGGTTTAGCGGTTGCCACAACTCGGCAAGTGCGATGGTCAGCCATCATTGGAAAGGTTGGCTTAGGACGTAAGCGGAAACAAGGGATGCATTTGTGCACCCTGTGACGAATAAGGCTGCGTGCAGAAAGAATCCAATATTTCTGCCGCAGAAGCGACATCAGCAAATCCGGACCAGCGTGACAATTAACCTTATGATAGTAATCGATCAACAATTCGACAATATGATCCTTACGCGGGAGAACAATTGGGTGTTTCTGATCAAACTCCAACTCCGAGTTCCTCAGACGTCCACCCACTCTAATCAAACCGTCAACTAAAAACGGACTTAGGCGTTGAAACGAGCGACTGCAAGTCTTGCCTGCTTGCAAGTCAGCTATTTCTTTAGCAAAATAAAAACGCTGGACTTCCTTAAACACTAACAATTCAGCGTACTCTAAATCGGAAGCGGAAATATAATCACGCGGTGGCAACAATTTAGCGAATCTACAAACATAAACCACACAACGAAGAAGTTTCGACCAAGACGATAAGCGCTTGGCTAAGCCGATAATGATATAATCTTCGTTATGAGTTGAAGAGACCATTGCAAGTTTCTTCTCCTCAGGCGGTTCCGAAAGCGTTTTAGGGTTAAAAGCGGTGACTGGCCACTCAGGGGGGCGAGATTGTGCCCATGATGGCCCCTTAAACCAAAGCGGGTGTTCGATAATTTGAGCGGGTGTAAGACCTATACACAGAAACATCTGCCGTATGTCGGCAGAGAGCGCGATGCTAAACAAGCGAAAATTAATGATAATACTTAGCAAATTACCCTGCAGGCTCCGACCACTATACAAAAGGTCATTAAGCGAGACAGAAGTGCTCGTCTTAGCACTACCGTCGAGGACCACTCGAAGCTTTGTAGCAAGCCTGTCCTCTCCAACAATCCCATGGTGCGGTATAATACACGATGGCGAGACATCCCCAACATTCTCAATATCAGGGGGCGCGGGTGAGAGATAACCCTTTTCCGGGTATTCTCTAATGACAGCATCATAAGCTCCTCTCATCCTGGAGGACGCTTCCAATTTACGTTCCAAACACATAAAGCGGCTTTCAGCTGACCGCCTCGAGTCGCCGAGAGAACTAACATTACCCTTAAAGGGGAGCGCTACGATATACCTACCACTCTCATCACGGGTAGTCGTGCTACTATAAATCTCTTCACAGATCTTATCATCTGGGCTAAGTATGGGAGGAACGCTCAGCTCCTCCAGTTCGAAAAACTTGCGAACGACCGACTCGAGAGGCTCGACTGCACAGCAACAAGAAACCGTAGTGTGCGATGCAACACTGACGGGAGCGGGACCAACAATAACATAACCCAGCACTGTCTCCAGTGCTAGGGGTGCGGGTGCGGGTGATTGACTGGGGTGGCCTAGTACCTTGTTAGGTAACAATAGGTGCGGGAAAATCGATGCCCCAATCAACATATCAATATTGCCAGGAGTGGCAAATGTATCATCAGCAAGCGGTAAGTTTTCAAAACTTGACAACAAAGACATATCAACCTCAACAGAGGGCAAGCGGTCGGTCACTTTGTCTACGACCAAAGTGTCCGCATCAAAATAAATATTTCGATTAAATCGCGAAAAGAATTTAATCGTAGCGGTATGCTGTAAGGTTTTACTGGAACCTCCTATTCCCTTTACAATAGTGCGCGTTGAACTATTATTTAATTGTAAATCTAAGCGTTGACAGCATTCGCGGGTTAAAAAGTTACTTTGTGAAGCACTATCCAACAAAACACGAATACAATGTTCCTTACCGCGTGAATCTAAAACAACAACTCGAGCAGTTGCGAGCAACACGGTGGTAGTAGGCACGTGCGAAACCGGTTTATTTATAGAACTGCTGCACATGGCGGCGCTCAACGTCTCGGGCACCGGAACATCAGCTCTCGGCGGAAGAGCCGGGGCGGAAGTAACTGTTCGCGCGGGAGTGACATTATATTTACCTTGGTTATCCAAATGAAGCATTGAGTGATGTTTACCCCCACACTGACGGCATCTACTATTCGAATTGCAACTATGCGCGCGGTGTTTCTTACTAAGGCAATTAAAACAATAATTATTTGATTTCACAAAATCGAAGCGTTCCTTAGTAATCCAATTTTTAAATTTAGGACATTGATACAAATGATCGTGTTTATCTGTACACAAAATGCAACTTGTATCGTTATCAATACGCGGTGATGCTATGACGTAACTTTGCGTTAGTCTCTGCGATCCCGAGGGCGAAGGCTTAGTGGTGCGCTTCGCTGAGCGATCCGATGTGCCACCATTACTATTATTTAATATACGCATATGATCGCGAATAAAATCTACAAAACTAGCGAACGTAGGTATTTCTGTACCTCGTTTATCCATTTCAAATGACCGGACAGTTTCCGGGTCCATTTTTTTCAAAGCGAGAGATAAAAACAAATAATCCAGCGGATCATCTAATTTCAAATTCTTTAGCGCGGCGACTGATGACACAAAACTGTCAAGAAAATATTCTAAATTACTAGAATTTGCGGTACTAATGGCCTTGCAATCCAATATTTGTTGTAAATAAGCGTTGGCCAATAAACGTTTATCTTCATATTTCTTTTTTAGCGTTTCTAAAATCAACAGGTAGTTTTCGGAGCATGTCGTAATGCCTGTACAAACTGACTGCGCTTTTCCCACGAGTCTACCTAAGAGATAATACAATTTATCTGAATCTGACAAGTTAGGGTTATTGTGTACAGTGCTCTCGAAACAAGAAAAGAAAAGAGGCCAGCTCTTAATGTCACCATTAAATTCAGGTAACTGTATAGGTGGCAACTTAGGCTTACTAATCTTGATATTGCCATCCGACTGCGATGGCATATGAGGTTTAACATCCGTAATCACCAACTCATCAGATATCGATTTGACGTGGCAATACAAATCTTCAAAAGAAAAAAGCGACTGATAAGAGATTACATACTTAGGGTTTAATTGTAATTCTAAAGCGTTAATTTGATCTAACAAACTTGAAAACTGCGAGCGTAAATCATCAACCGTTTTTATTTCTAACAAAAATATTTCTTTTATTTTTTCCTTATCAACATTCTTCCCGTGTTCACTAATTGTTTGCATACGCGAATACATTGCTTCGCTTTTAGCGTGCAGCAACGCTAACTGCATTTTGACATTAGGTGGATCAATAGGTGCCATTTTAAATTAAATGCAATAGGCAATCTATACCTAACAAACAAGTAAACAGAAGCGAGAACGGACACCTGCTAACACTATACCTATCGAGCGGCGCGGGTTTATATACAAGTATATAAACTTGTACTTATAAGTTATAACTATGACCGGACGATACCTGCGTGGTTTACAAACAAATGTTACGAAACAAAATAGGTATCTAGATAAACTATTATGAGCGGAGCGGGTCATTAACCATACAAGTATACCAACTTGTACTTATAGCTATCAACTAAACCGAATGATATCTGCGGGGTTTTAACGTCCTGTTATACCTACTGTACAAACAAATCAATTGACAATAATTAGGTACTTAAATAAACTACTGCGGGCTACTACAATCAATAAAATAGATATAAAAGTACCTAACTAACAGACATAATAATTGCGGGTTAATCAATCAAAAGTTATTATTATGTCGGTCGGCGGTGCGGTTACGAAACAAATAGGTAGGTATACGAATACGAGTATGGAACTGATTTTTCCCTAACAATGTGGGTAAATCGACAATCGTATGGAACGTTAAACTAATCCTAGATTCTAAATAAACACAAACAATGAATCCTAGGCACGAAGTGACCATAAAATGGATCCGGCACGAAGTGACCATAAATAAATGGATCCGGCACGAAGTGACCATAAAATGGATTAGCGGTTAAGTGGACTGTATATTTCTAAGCGGATCAGACTTGGTCTGATGGACAAACAAAATACCAAAGCGAGCTGGTTGCGGTGCGTGCGGGTGCGGCGATAGCAAAAATGGCGGTCGGTTTACCACCCTAATTATGATGCGGATGATGCCGGGCTGGGGCGGGAAAAAACGGCAAGGGAGACAGCCCGGGGATTAGGATAGGAAATGCACGTACCTTTCAAAGCTGGATGCGGTGGATTGCCAGGTTCTTCATGTAGGTGCCTCTGGGTCATGCACTCGAAAGCACGTGCGCCGGCGCTGACGCGGAGCAGCTAATTCTTCTCAAAAACACTGTGTTCATATCAGCAACGGCACTTCACTAATACATAAATTACGTGGTAGTCCGAATTTCTTCACCAACTCAATTAAAACATAATATTCAAGGAGCCATTACGATCATGGCGTCCCGGCGGTGGCTTAGCGAGAAGCGAGTTCGAATGCGACTGTATTGCACCAAAACTGACAGCTGACAGCCATTCTTGTGACGTCATTTTTTCTTCTGTCACCGTACGTGCGGGAAAAGGATGGGAATATGGGAAATGCATCAATTACGTAGACAGACAGATATTAAGCAAGCGCGCGCGGGAAAGATGAACAATCAATTAGCTATTATTTAAATAGGGCGCAACCACCTACTGATTTCGCACATTTTTAATAGTTTTTTAGAAGAAGTGATTTTTTTATACAGCGGCGGCAAGGCACTACCAACCCCACATTGGGGCAAGTTGTGCCGTAGCTGAGGTCGGTTGTGCCGTTGATAATGCTAGGTGATTTACATGAATGAAAATTAATTTAAAGTTTTAAAGACATCAATTATATAATAATATATTTATTCGTTATACATATTACTATAAATCAACAGTTTTCGCCATCAGAACGGTCTCAACGGTCGTCATCTTGCAAAACTCTTCTCTTAGCGGAGTTCTTAGTCGGCTTTTTTGTTTGTTTAAGCTTTTTTGTTTGTAATCTTTTCCTAAACCTTTCACTTTCTTTCTTTTTCTTTTTATTAGCCTATTCTTCAGCCAAAAAACTTCTTCCCTGGAGTGTCCGTAAGAACAGCTGTCATCCTTTTACGTCCTTTATTATGTCCAATTAATCAGGAAGGTGCCTTAGGCAGTGTTCTTATTAGCTCTGGTGATAAAATTGCTGTATTTTTATCTCCTGTGCTGTTATCAGCTGATTGAGGAAGCTGGAAGCTGCAGCAAGGAATAGGCTCCTGAGAGTACTGACAGTGGTTCTAGATTACCCAAATGGTTCATTTGTACAGTCAACGCTGCAGTTGCTTTGCGCAGAAACATGCTGTACTATTGATGGGCCGGCACAACCAGCCCCCCATGACCGGCACATTTTACCCCGCTTATTAGAGTGTGATATTTTGTCTCACATATAAAAATTACTTTGCTCAAAGCATTAAAATTACACTGCATAACAAACTAGGATAAATAACAAATATTTTACTAAAACTCTCATATTAAACGCACGAAAAATGCTACCTTGCGACCAAAAAGTATCGAAACGAAAATATTTACTTACGTGGCGTTGAGGACCCTCACATACACTGCCACTTGGTCCGCGTTGCTGACGCAACTAAAATGGCAGCCGTTTGTGCCCGACTGTTAGGCATTACGCGACACAATACAATCATATATGTATCTCTTTCTGTTTTCGAGATATTCGCGTCGGAACAATTTACCCCCGGCACTTCCAGCCCCGGTCTCCCCTACTGTGATAAGGGTACACCTAACCTAGCAACTCTGTGAGACATTCCTTTACAACGCATCATCAAAGAGTTAGTTACATCATTTAACAAGATTATCTTTAATTCTATATCAATACAATAATCATTCGAATACTAGTATTTCCGAGTTATTAATTTGGCACAATATTTCAAGATAAACCAACAATGCATTTACTAATTTGGAGGAATTTTCTTTTAGAAGTATTTCCAGAGTCCACAGAGAAATTGATAAAAGATATTACAACAGAGATATCTTCTGCGACGTGTCAGATCATTCATAATAATAACCGACAAAACAATTAACTGGTAATTGTCGGCGACAATTACGAGTTAATCGTTGCAAAGAAACGCGAAGTCCGCTGCGGTCCAGTTTTTGACGCGCGACGGACCGTTTCCACACCTGACACAGTGCTGCGAAAAGCAGTATATTAACTAACATAGTCTTATCACCTGACTTCTTCAACTGCGTCCATGGAACAGAGTCTAGTACGTCGCACTTTAAGGATTTGAATCTTAAAAGTGCGACGCCCGGAGACGGCCAAAAAAAATATATAGTTATTCTATTCGGAAACTACCAGTCTGGACGTTGTCATGGAAAACATCCCGTGCCTACGCCTGATCTCCCATCAGTCTTGACAGACTTCTGTCCCACCATGCTACGAGATTAAGGGAATAGAGATTGCGCTCTCATTTGTGTACTCAAATATGTACTGCCCGGTTAGTTGATATTGGCCCCCACCCCACACAACCACAGATCTCGCTAAGTACCTAGTATGAGGTTATGGGGTGTTTGGTCAGTTGACCCCGGTCCCGAATACGCCGCGGTGTCAACCGCACAAGAAATCTTTTTGAATTGGCCGATAGACACTGCGGTGTCAAGCGGTGAACAACTTTTTGGGGTTTAAAATCATTTACCTAGCGTGGTCATTTTGCCAGTGCTATGTTTATTTAAACATAATATTATATTAAGTAGTTATAGTATCGAAATTCATAATTAAATACATAATACAAATTCGTTCAATAAGAGAATCACATCACGCACTTACCTACCCAATTTAATTTCAGGACCCGAGTAACTCACTGTTATTGATTCACATGCAGTTGATTTTTTAACAGATTGCAAGCGATTATCAAACCGCAATGACGTGTAATGCGGACCACCTCCTTAGGTAACCGTCTGATTAATTATGCATACTCGTATTACATACGTAAACCTAATTATTATTAACGATAAGCGCCTACTTAAATATAACGGCAATATGTTTTCTCCATGAGCTGTAAATGAAAGAATTTTATAGGCGTTTGAGAAAACAATAGCTTTATCAAAAACTATTAAGGTATGTAAAATAGACAGTAAGTAGCCTCAGCGACTAATTTCTCTTGTATGAAACTTATGGTTTTATGATTTGATTTAATAAACTGTAGGCAACGTATGAGCCTGGTCATCCAAAGCGGAAACATGGCAATTAATTGTCCTAGGGACCTTACTTTTGTTTATAAGTTTTTTTAAGCTTTTTCTTTGTTTATTGTATATCTTATCTGTTTCAAATTGGCCATAAACTGATAATGGAAATTTTTTAAATATAATAATTTTAATATTACAATAGTCATTACTGTTTTAAATCCTTCTTTTTCTTTTTCTATAAAGTTCAATTACGCTATCATCACAATTATATACTGCCCATGAAATTAATGAATGTGAAAAATTAGCGAGTAAATTGGAATGTTGACATGATATTATTATTACCTAATTAAGTAAAGTTATTTCTATGCAACTGGCAAGACAAAGATAATAAGCTTTATTGTTACTGTCCAGAAAGCACTTCGGTGGATTTATTAAGTAGGGTATTTTTTTGTGATTTGGTTGATGGCCGGCGTAGCCGAAAACTCGGCTAGGAGGACATTTTTATTTTTAATTTCCAGATGTGTTTTAAAAAAAAAAGTCTTAATCAGAGAATGCAGGAAGGGGAATACTTGTACCCCTCCCTCGTCCGTAATTTTTAAGAAACTATAATTATTTATCACCATCATTTTAATAAACATCTATAGATTTTCCCCATGGATCTCCAAACTAATCGGTCTTGTGCGCTACCCGCATCCAGTGGATACTAACGATATTTGTACGATTGTTATCCTGTGGGAGGTTTTACACGGATGAGGCTTCAAGCTGTACGGTTCCACCACTCAAACATCTTTCCAGCCCACTGGCCGTCAGCTATCTTCGTAATAAGCCCTGCCCATTGCCATATAGGGCTCGTAATTTTTTGGGCTCTCATGCGGGTCTTTTCATTTCTGATGCGATTACGCAAGCAGACCCAAAGCATAAATCTATAGACTTTGGCATGACCCTTTGTGCTATCTTGAGCCTTTTTTAACAAATGTCTAATCCACTCTATATAAATTCAATGATATTTTTTATTATTAATATAGGTTCGAAAAAAGGAACACGATGATCAAAGATCACGTTTGCACGAAGAAGCCAATAATTAGTATAACAATTATAAATATTCACGTTTAGGTTTTGTGGTCAATTACGGAGCGGACACAAACCAAACCGCAACGAAAACAAACCGTAATGACTGGAAACGTTGCCGTTGTGCCGGGTACATCTGCAATGGAGAATGTTAGCTAGTTTCGATTTTTAGCTTTTCTTATAGTCCATATGAAATAAAAAAAAGTGTGTATAAAAATTATTTCGATATGTCACTTAGTTCCCGAGATATTGAATTTTAAACGGCGCGAGTGTTGGGCTTGGCCGGCCGGAGCTCGTTGCGGTGACGTCACTTTACACCCTCTCACGCAGTACGTTGCGCGCTCCGGTACGGTTATTTCGTAGTGAACCGTACCGGAGCGCGCAACGTACTATGACCTGTGACGTCACCGTACTGCAGCGCCAGCATGGCCGACGCGCGGCGAACGGGATTTTTAAATGTCTATAAAATCTAAACTAATTGATATTTTGGCATGGAACAAAAAATAATGTGTTTATATTCACATAGGCTTTACTGTGACAAAGTTACAAGCTGTTTCGCATACCTAGTAACATTCTCCATTAGACTGGCCATGCCGCATTCGGTAGTTACCTCGCCCTCCGCGCTAGGTGTCGTGGGATCTGCCAATCTACTGGGTCGATCTAGATTCTAGATCTTTGGTTGGTCCATAAAACTAATACATACTCGTAAACACCAAACAAAACATTAGTTACTTTTTTTTTTTTTTTTATCCCAGGACATTATTCACACAGCGCGATCTAGCCCCAAACTAAGCATAGCTTGTACTATGGGTGCTAGACAACGGATAAACATCACTTATATACTTTTTTTTGTAAATACATACATATTATACATAGAAACACCCAGACCGATACAAACAGACATGTTCATGCACACAAATGTTTGTACCGTGCGGGGATCGAACCCGCGACCTCTGGTGTAATAGCCGAATTACACCAAACGTGAACGTATACTTGAACGTTTAATTCGTTTTTTTTGTTCATTTTTTAATTTTAGTTATGGTAATACAGTAAGACCTACATAATAATATAACGTTGCTTATAGGAGATATTCCTTTCAAATCAATAAGTATTTCATCAGAACATCATCAATGTAGAAGTCAATGTACACTTTATTAGGCATTAATAAAAAAACCACTTGTCTAATAGCTTATCTATTAATTAAAATGGGATCCTGTTACACGGATCAGCTTTCGAATATAATCATCAATCAGTTTAACCAGTAAAAAGTATACTGTATTGTATCCATGATTGGCTAGATGGCGCTGTGTAAAAACGTTTTGTTTTCTATTTTATTAATGTTATATGAACTGAATAAATAAATACTCTTTGGTCCGACAGGTGTATAAGTAAAGAATTCGTCAAGATAAGAAACGAAAAAAAATATAACAACTTTATCTAAGTCTTACAGTTTTGTTTTGGGTTCAAAATAATCATTTGAAGAACATACTACTTAGGTCCCTCCCGACCAGTGCCAGCCAAATGAGTTTGTATTGGCCGGGACTTGGCAGGGACGCATGTTTTTTTTTACCTAATTTGACACTTATTTTTAGCCGACTTCAAAAAAGGAGGAGGTTCTATGTTCGAGTGTATGTATTTTTTTTTATGTATGTCCGTCGATTTCTCCGTCAATTGTGGACCGATTTAAATAATTCTTTTTTTATTTGAAAGTGCATAGTTCCGAGGTGGTCCCATTGTCACCATGTCAGGATCTGATGATGGGATCCCGGGAAAATCAAGGGCAAACCTCAAATTTTATAGGCGCTCACTACGCGTTACTTGTTTTTTCTGAAGCCATTTAAGTTTTTGCGTCCTATAGACATCACTTTATGTTGATGAGCTGATGATGGAAGGTACAACTCCTTAACGGTTAGGAGTTAGGGGATAATTCTTTCAGTATTGTAAGAATATGTGGACCGTTATTTGTATTTCATGTACTTTTGCAGCTAAGCTGATGATGGAAGGTAAAACTCCTTAACGGTTAGGAGTTAGGGGATAATTATTTCAGTGTTGTAGGAATATGTGGACCGTTAGTTGTATTTCATGTACTTTTGCAGCTAAGCTGATGATGGAAGGTACAACTATGATGATGGAAGCTAAAGGGTACGACTTCTTAATTCTTATGTCCCCCTTGCGGGCTGCATCTTTAGTTGGTCTACTGAATGGTGCTGAACACTTAATGAATACCTAATATTGTCAAATAATACATTATTCTACTATTTTACTCGTATTTTCGTTATCAATATTATGAGAGAGTTTTACTCACTCCTACGTATTATTCACACTAAAAATAGAAAAATAAACAAACATTTAAAAAAAAATTTAAACCGACTTCAAAAAAAAAACAAAAAAAAAACTACCTAAAAACACTGAAAAGCAAAAAATAATATTAATAAGAAATTCATCAAATGCGCTTATTGTCTAAGCCTATTAATAACATTAAATTGTATTTACGTGCTAGGTAGGTACCTACTAATCTGTTTGAAGTCGGTGCAAAGCCAAAGGTAATGAAAAATGATACATACCTAATAATTTATGTATTATACAGGGTTACAAATAATCCGCGGACGTAGGTACGTAGTCTGGGTACCTACTATTTGAGGATTCAGGCGACTGGGACCATATGAAACTGGGACCGCGGTCCCAGTTACCCGTTAACATTTTTGAATCGGTCGACTGGGACCATACCTTTGTTTTATTTATGACACCTTTTCTGCTAACTGTACTAAATCTTTTATTTCAACAATGGATTTGTGGTTAAAAATTACGGGTGGTCCCACTCGCCTGACGAAATAAATAAATAAAAACTAATCAGGCAACTGGGACCGCGGTCCCAGTTATGTAGTGGTCCCAGTCGCCTGAATCCTCACTATTTGGCTTGGCACCGACTTTAAACAGATTAGAAGGTACCTACTACCTAGCACGTAAATACAATTTAATGTTATTAATAGGCTTAGATAATAAGTGCATTTGATGAATTTCTTATTAAAATTATTTTTTGCTTTTCAGTGTTTTTAGGCAGTTTTTTTTTTGTTTTTATTTTTTAAAGTCGGTTTTTTTTTTTTTTTTTAAAGTTTGTCTATGTTAGGTAGAAGAAGGAGTTATTTAAAGTCGTCTGAATGAGGAAATATTTATTATTTGTCAACGGATTTCAGAAAAGCGCAGTAGGATAACGTTGTCTTCAGAATCTAAAACAAAAAATAGAGGATTAGCAAAATAACACCATGATAAGGATTAATTGAGTTTGTATGGCATATCTATTTTTTACACAGCTTGGCCTAGAATCCAGAGTTTCATGGGTTGAATTTACGCCTCGTTGGTGAAAGATTTTTTCAGTATTTGAAGGATTTTTTCGGCAATATTTATATGGGACTAAGTACACTTGAAATTAAAGGCTCTACGATCAATAGATCCTAGAATGGGGCAGCACATTGAGTTCAACTTCCTAATTGTCTCTTAATGACCTAAGTTGAAGTGTCCGCCTAGAATCATGGGAGCTACGACCAACTGCACGCCCCTCTTATCTTCAGGTTTGAATCCAATAATGGCTCCATTAATAAATTATTGCATCATTGTTGATGACGTACGCTGCCCATGGTCTGGACGCCGACGGTGGTCATGCCCATGGCGGTGACGGCGATGGGTCTCTGCACCCGGCTGAGCAGGAAACACATCGACTTCTGGTTACTGACGCTCATCGACTCCCACGGGACCAGGTACACGTCGTCGATCAGCCTCTCGCTCTGCAAGGGTAGTACACCACGTCAGAACACTAATAAGATACAGACTACAGTACAGCTGTAGTAAGTAAAAAATCAAATCTTTTCCTAGCTTCTGGTACTCAAGAAGCTAGAAAAAGAGAAAATTTTCTTGTTCTGTGCATGAATCGATGTCTCCGATTTAACTCGTTAGACGACGGGGACTGATGACATCAACGTAAGATCGCAACTTAGCGAAAAGTACACGCGCACGTCACTGATACAGCCTATCAGATTGTGAGTCTAATTCACACCACCAATGTAATTGTCTCCATTAGCATACATACAACAATTCAAGTCAGTACATTGGGTTGTGGTCTCTGAGCACAGACATCTAGCTCGGAGGAAGATCTTCCATTCTCTCTGAAACCACTGCTAGTGACCCCAATACGTCACAGTTATCTTTTCCTTCTCATCCAAATATTAGGAATTTATTCTAAACAATGTTTGTTTTTTCTTGTTTAGGGAAGAAATACTTAAAATCATAAAGAAGGAAGACGAAAGTTTGTTGTTACCTCCGAGTGCACGACCTCGAAGATGATGGACAGCTGCGCGAGCTGCGCCAGCGTCATCACCGTCAGCGCGCTATAGTGCATGAGCGCGTTCCCCTGCCACAGAACATTTGTCTCAACATTAGAATTGTTCTGATTGAACTGAGTCTTTGAGTACCCATTAAACGTCCAAAGATATCTCGCCTATATTATGTTATACTGCCACCTCGGCAATATCCTTGCTAAATCACAATGTAATTTACACGTTATGATGGTACCAAAATCGCACCCTTAAAAGAGCTGTTGAATTTGCTATTGTATTTGAATACTTCTTGGAATCATATGAAAATATTCTAAAATGTAATCAAAGCAGCATGAGGGTCCACTGATCTCCTCCCAGTTGTTCTGGAAGTTTGCAGTCGAATAGCAATTTGACAACAAACCACAAGGCTGTAACCAGCTGTTCCCAATTGGCTGGAATGAGGAAACCCGAGGAGTTTAGTGGGTATTGGGACGCTTAAGTGTCGAGTTCCACACACAGCCGCAGGTCTAGTCAACCTGCGGTTATGGTGGAAAAAAAAGATTGGTATTTGATGCCCCAGCTAAAGGGCCTAACTACTCACCCCTTGCAAACATTCCACCAGCAGAATGCTGATAATGAACAGATGGTACACGTAGTTCATTGCCAGCAGCGGCCCGAAGAAATTTGAAATGTTTCTTGTGAAACTGGATAATCAGAATTTAATGTATATGCTAAGTGTATATGGTATTATACACGGACTATGTGTTGTATGGGCTCTTGCCAAATAGTACATACGCATAATGTGTGTAGCAAAGCAAAGTCTTTGTGTTTAACACGCTCGCTGCGGGACCGAACCTGGCGTTTTTTTGTATGGTGCGTTATAAGGCCGATTGACCTGTTACTTAAACTCTCCACCACTGCGTTGTAAGGTTTATAGGCCCGGTAAGGTATTGTCGGAAATAAATGACTGTAACTATGCGAAAGCTTTAAATTTTGGATATCTACCTATCAATATCGCTAGTAGACGAGTTGATTGTCTTAGTGTTGGCTTCGCCCCGGGTTCCTTCTATTTACTTAAGAGGTATATGTAAAAATAAGTGTAAGGTCTTACAACCCGATGCCGCACTGAATAACAGGTTCAATTGGAGAATTATTAGTGATGTGCAATATTTTATCGAGACATTATATTTTGTTATATCGTTCATTGAAAAATTACGTATGGGCTTCATAAAAATCATTACTTTTTTTTCGTTTTTTACAAAAACTTTTCTACACTTCGACTTTTCTACATCAGAATGTACACTTTCACTTTTTTGTTTTTCTTGTTGAAACGATAATTTCAGCATTTTTTGACATCGCCCATTTGGTTGAGGCATAATTAAAGGTTTTAAACCACACAAAAACGCACACAGACACTCTAAAGTCTTAAATTATGCACTACCGTATTATGCGTCCGTTCTCGATAATTTATGTCACAACACTAATCGGAAGAAACACCTACAACAGTGCGGGAGGGGGTGGAATAACCTTATAACCTATGACGGGCTTTTCGACCCGGTATCCGCAAGGAATCGAAAAAAATATCAACCAGTGCGTTATCGGGCCGAAAAACCTTATGCACAAGTTTAAGCTTTACTGAGTTGCCCATAAGGTCCTAAACTCAAATGTATACTTATCTCTTTTGTACATGCAGTAATCTCATAGTACCAGCCCCCGCACCAGGGAGAAATTCGCGTTTTTCACCTCCGCACAGAGTGGTAGCACATGCATCGGGTCTTTCGGCCTTATATCGCAGTGAACGTGTTAACAAGACACGCATTTAAATGAGCTTTTTTTATATACTAGATCATTTGGCAGACAGACACGCAGCTCACCTGATGGTAAGCGGTCACTGCGGCCTTTTCCATTGAGGAACGCTTTACCAGGAAGCGTCTCTCGCTGCCAGATTGTAGGCACATCTGATCTTCGAGCCTTTAATTTCATAATTTTAAGTGAACTAGAAATTTGGTTGTACTCGTATGATCGAAGTATATATAACCAAACTAACTACTTATAAAAACAAACGACACGACAATTCGACCCAAATGAATACATTGACATTGTTATTGACTAATTTTAGTATACTTCAGTAGCTATTCACTTACTTCACAATAAGGAGGTGATGATGGATGCAGTTCGCTATTTTCTTCGCAATCATTTCGTTTTCTTGTTTATCAAAATTCTTCATTGTTGTAACCAAAAGTTCCTCACGGTCGAACCTTGAAAGAAACAGAAGAATCTAATTTAACCGCATACAAGTATAAACAATGTTTGCCTAAGCTAATTGGTAGACAGATTGCATTCATTTGCTTTATGTGCAGTTCCAAAGTACTTCATACAAAATAGCAGTCGTTTGATGAACTTTGGTGGCAACAGCTAATAGTAGAACTTGTGAATGGTTACAGTGAGACAGTCGGTTGACCATCGATGGCTGTGCCCGTGCCCAGAACCAATCTGCTGGCAAAGACGCCCCTGGTCCGTGCACTTAAGGTGCTAAATAAGGTACATGAGAAAATAGGGAATTCGCAATATGTACTTTAGATAAGAATAAGGATGGCCACGCTATCGAATGGTTTTTTGTAAATAAATAAATAAATCTTTTGTCAGTTCTCGCCACATTATATCTATCTACTTCAGCAATGGCCAATTTGTCCGGTTGTCAATAGGTTTATACAAACCTTTGCCGATCCATCACTTCGCAAGTAAACTCAACGTCTTTCGGCTGAGGGAAGTGGTTCAAAGTCGTCCTGAGATACCGCAAGTGGCCGATTATCTGAAAGACTATCAGGGAAAGGAACAAGTCCATGATATATATTATGGTGAACGCGCAGAGGTAAGAGAACCAGACGTTGAGGAGAGCCGACAGCAGCACGTGGTCCTCTTGCCTGAAGCCAGGGTACTCGTAGTGGACCGAGAACACCAACTATGAAAAAAAAATTTTTTTTTTAATTTGGGTGTGATAATTAAATTGCCATTTAACATCAGGTGGGCCTGAGTGCCTGTCTGCTAACTGATCTAGGTAATATAGGTAAATAGCGGTCGCCGTCGCGGTTTCACCAAAGCGTAATTTCCTTTTTCAACTATCCCCCCTTCCCCCATATTTCTGGGATAAAAAGTATCCTTTGTCTCCTGGTTCTAAGCCACCTCTCCAGCAAAATCGGTTCATCCGTTCTTGAGTTTTAAATAGTGTAACTAACACCACTTTCTTTCATATCTACAGTTACCTATATATAATATGGTGTTATCTGACCGTGAGATTCTCTGGCTGGATGTCGCGGAACTGGCCGGCGTTGTAGTTGGTGAAGAGCGGTCCCACGTTGAAGGTGGTGACGCCGGACACGGACATTATGACCATGTACACTGTGAAGTACGTGGAGATTTCGTCAACTCTCGTGTAGATCTGTACGATGAACAAATAAATGTATGAACTCGCTTTAGTAAAGTCTACATTTCTAAACGCAATTCAACTACGGCAATTAAGATCACGGTTTCGTCTGTCTATTTTACTACGAAAGATAGATAGAGCTAATTTATTTCTCAGAGAAGTGCTCTTACACGTACTCGAGATATTTGATATTTGGGACTGGAGGTTTGAAATTAACGAAGTTTTAGAAGTATTTTTTTCTTTTTTATAGCAATTCTTTATTGACTATTCGATACGACTTCAGAAAATTAACCACCTCATTATAACTATAACGATCTGAGTTATTTTTTTAACATTTCATTATTGTCGATAATAGCTCCCGTTCATCAGCGGTTGATCTGAGGATAGCCTTTTGTAAAGTTACTTTACAGTCTATTATTTTTATTAGCACTAGTTATTATTTATACTTTTGCTGTAATATATATATATATATATATAATATGTAGATTATTTTATCTTGTACGACCTTATAGCACTTACAATTTCCGCGTGCTCATCCTTATTTCTGAAATGGCGTAGGTGGAATTTCGTAAAGAATTCATTGAATATGTCCCCATATTTCTTGAAACACGGAAAAAAGGCTCGAAACTGAAAGCAAAGATTTAGTCTTAATGTTTGTAGAGATTTTGCGCCATTATTTTGTCCAGAGTCATTAGACTAATAATTGATATTGCAACTCTTGCTTTTTGTCACGTTGATGGCGCAACTTATTTAGAGTCCTACTGGTTTGCAATTCTAGAGACATCTCTCGCCAAAATAACTCTAGCTCTGTTCTGTTAATATCATTAAAATTACTTAAAACTAAAAAATCGCCTCTGTCTGGGACTGTCTTTTCCAAAGCAAGCGCGCTCCAGCGTAGATTGCATAGTTGTTTTAAAAGAGGCAGCTTTGTGGTCAAGTGCTGGCTTAGTTTAAAAAAATACCTTTAAAAAATTATTAAAGCAACTCACGACCATCAAAAAAGACAGGGACAGGGTTATGTATACGTTGCCTAGGGTGAAGAAGTCGAGCTCATCGGACTGGTTGGTGAGGTACATGATCTGCCCCGTGATGACGATGGTGGTCTCAAAGATGAGGTAGAACGTGTAGAAGGGCAGCTTGCGCGGCAGGCCGAGGACCGCCTGCTCCGGCCAGCAGCCCAGCGTCAGCATCAAGATCCGTATCAGGCGGAAATGCTTCAAGCGCAGGGGGTCGTCAACCCTGAAGGACCAACAGTAATGTTTCCACATCATAATCGTCATTGTCGCGGTTGACTGTTTATACAGGCCTCTCCAAAAGCTCGCCATATTGCTTGATGTTTGGCTACTCACATCCAGCTGCTGCCAGCCATTCTGTGCAGTTTGCCACTCGACCTGACCTGAGCTGAGGGCGCTCTACACTACTGTTTCCTAGTTCGACTGACGCAGATCGTATGAAACGCCTTAATGGAGCAGTTGGCCAGCCGGATGCAACTCCAGAAGTCGTGTATTTAATTCCTGATTTCGGTCTTGCTGGTGCTAGGAATTTCCGACCAGTTTTCTCCGGGGCATTTTTATTTGCTATCTATTTCTATTATTTTTATGGCAGCGCCTCTATTTTACAGTAATAATATTGCTTTAGCAAAGCCAGAGCTTTGCTTACCTATACTTGAAATTAAAGACTCGAAGATTCCAAAGATCTTTCAGTATCGTCGTGGAGCGATAATTTCTGGTGAGGTAATAGTATTTCTCAAATGGAATAGGCCGTGGTGGTCTGTCAGCACAAAGTGCAAAAGAACTGTAGTGAGATAAGAATAAATAATTATGTTCTTCATGTACTGTGTTTGTCCTGGCATCCGAATCCTAGATGTCATGGAGCCTAAGATTGGGGCCTTTTATTAAATACAAAGATCAAGGCAGTCAAAGTTTGGAAAAAGGCAAATATGTACTTACGCAGGCACAACGTTTTCAGTCATTGTGGTTTGAATTGCAGCCGCTCAGTAACTGACCATAAAACCTACAATCAGGAATTAGTTAAATAGTTTTAATTGTTAAACTAATTAAAGGCCTACTCGTTCAAACATTATCTTTGATCGAATCGCATTCAGTATTCTTTAATTTATATTCATTTAAATCCATTAGAATGATGTTAAAGTAAAAAATAACCATCTTTGTCTTGGTGTCTATAAATTATTTTAATTAATAGACTTCTCAACATTTTAAATAACGCGTTAGCAGCTACACAATAATTAATTAGGGGTTAGTATAATTGTAAATTCAGAATTGGCGATGACAGCTTAATTGAGTAACAATGGATTCAGTTAATAAAATAAAAATAACTAGGTATTCTTAAACTTTTTCCATATAGCGACATCTAGTCAGTACCTTTACGTAAAACTTTATTTTGTAATAATGTTTCTGTTTAGTCTTAGGCGTAAGTGTAGTACTACGCCCCGTAACATACAAAAACCATACATACATGGTTTAAAAAAACCATGTTTTGTAAATATATTTTTTTATGCTAGGTCAGTTGGCAGACAGGCAAGTAGCCCACTGCAGCCTATTCCATTGAGGAACGCTTCACCTAGAAGCGTCCGTCAATGTGCTGCCAGACTGTAGACTCATCTGATCTTCGAGTCTCTGATTTCAAGTGTACTGGCTCCCACATTAATATTGCCGGAACACAGCCAGAGCTGTTATGGCAGCAGATTTCACTTGTGGGGGTGGTAGCTAGCCAGTCGGACTCTGAAAAAGCCCTACCACCAACCAGACCCAAGGAGGGAATCGAACCCACGACCTCCGTGTTTTTTTTAATAAGAGGGTACTGTTTTTGATATTGTTACTTTTAAAAATAAATTGAGGATCCCAAAGTAACTAATAAAGTAAAGAATATTTAAGATTGCTCTTGATTACTACATGTAATAGATCAGATGTGGAGGGACGCGTCAGAAAAAAAAGGAAAAACTATAGCTCTGAGTTTTATTGAACATACAAGTTAATTTGCAGTACGACATAACTTTATTGTATCTCTTTCTATCTTGACGCTTGTAAGGCGCAATCTACATTGCAATACAGAGTTTAGCGGTCCTCTCTTTCACACAAAACCGATATCGATATACGAAAATTCATTTTTGTATTATTAAATAAAACTTCCCATACTTTTGAAGAATGTGATCCATTCTTTTAATTATATTCATGGTATCTAATATCTAACATACTCCAACTAGTTTTATTAGTGTTCGCGGGTGGGTCATAGGTCCAAACAAAACGCGGTTACCTTTGTTTGCATTTAGGTACTGTGTTTGTATTCAATGAAACCCAAAATATTCTATCTATTAGGCTTCAAAGATGCATTTACAAATCTTCAATATCAATGTTACAGTGTGACTCTTCCACCGGATTCGGAATGTTGTTTCTTAACTATCGAGAGAAACCGGCAAGAAACTTGATAGTTGTTATTGGGTTGTTTCTAACAGTACATCAAAAAAAACTGATTGTGCATCAAAAATACTGATTGTACATCAAAAAATACTGATTGTGCATCAAAAAATACTGATTGTACATCAAAAATACTGATTGTGCATCAAATAATACTGATTGTGCATCAAAATACTGATTGTGCATAAAAAAAATACTGAATTGCTAACCTAACCTAACCTTTGGTGTGCAATCAGTTATTTTTATGTACCTACATTGTACGGTACGCACATTTATAGAAAGGATTGGTGAAGAGAAAGTCACTGATTATAAAAACTAGAGTTTATTCTATGAACTGTCACAGAGTATGCACGGTAAAATATGGTAAAGAAAAATGGTTACGAAATGGTGAAATGGTAAGTATGAGCACGCGCGATTGGTATGGTGATCGGTCGAGTACTAAAGTAAAATACAATTGTAATTAAAAATTAGGACACTGAGTTTTACGTGTGTCGGGTAAGATTGCTGACGCGGCTGGCGAGAGTTCAATGTACGGTCGCAGATCGTACATGCTCCCGGGCGAGATAAAATCTAATATAAATGCATGAAATGGTGACACAACAATAAAAGGTTAGTAAATAACTAAAATGAAATTTAAGTGCAAGATGTGTGGTGGGGTGCTTTTTACAAGGTGAAGAAACAGTAGTGCCTTATTCTAAAGGTTAGTCAGTAGCATTAAAGTGGTTACGAAAATTGGGTATCGGTACCCTATCGACACGCGCACTGACACTAGGCACTTGCGCTTTATTATCACTTACACTAGCGCACTGATCACTAGAGACGCACTCTTTAACACTCACGCACTGCACACTAGCGTCGTAGGCGACGCTGAGGTCGCGGCCGGCGCGGGCTCGGCGCCTGCGCGTGCGCCGCCGCCAGCACAGCCAGCCCAGCGCCGAGGACGCAGCCGCGCTCAGTAGCACGTAGATAGCTGCATAGTGGTGGACGTCGTGGTATGAAATGACGTCAGCTACTCCTTCTTTCGATTTCATTTCCTTTATCTGATCTCCGATGGCTTGAAGATCCTTCTCAAATGCAATCGATCCCATTTCTATGGTAGTATTAGGGATAGGTATGTTGATTACCTTATTAATAAGTGGGATCTCAGGCGTCAAGATGTCTGGTTGGATGTTTATATTATTGAAGAATTGCTTATGCGACGTTAGGGTGAACGAGTCGCCCTTGATGACGCAGCCGTCTCCTAGCGTGATAACTCCGGCCTTGCGGAGTCGCTCCGCAGCGATCAGCTGATCACATATTATTCTCACTGGGCAGTCGCCGCAACAGGTAAACAAATACGAGTTTATCTTATGAAGCTGAGACCAGGAATGTTCACATGGAATGGTTTTTACAATACAATTCTGTCTGGTAAGATCTTTATAACACAGGCTTTGATCTGATTTAAACTGATAAAGTGGTGATTGTAATAAACATAAATGAATATCGGTGTCATATGAGATGCACGTTTGAAGCGCGTTATCACTTATGGGCACGTACAAATCCTTTTGTAAGTTGATCGCAACATGACTTGCGATCGGGACTAGGGTGACCATGTAGTTTTCCATTTCTCGAGGAATAGGTATAATCTTATAAATGTCGAATTGATCTCTACTTATAAGTGGGATTTTAATTTCAAACAGAAGAAAATTCTTGGTTATCCTTGCTTTGACCTTTAATAAATGGTAAAGTTTCTGTAGATGGTTGAAGATATCGTCCACTGGTAGAGACAAATCTTTGGGAATGCGTCCAGCTATTAGATGCAATTCTTGTAATAATTGTTCCGGTTTCAATAGGTGGACGTTGAAGTTGCCATAATGAATATTTGTAATGGAGTCCAGTAAGGTATCTTGTATTTTTCTTAATTCTGAAAGAATATTATTGGCGATTATGGCGGTTATAGCAAACTCGTTACTGGTAACTACATCCTTAATCTCGGATTTCAAGTCGTTCGCTGCCTTTTCTAGGCTGTTTAAGTGTTGGTTAAATATCTTATATTGTTTATCGACTGAAGTTTTAGCCCTTTTCAGCAAATTATATTCAGCTTCTACAATTGAAGTTTGGTTTCTCCATAAGCTCTCGAGGTGTTTTTCATTGCTCCGTACAAGGTCTATATCTTTCGAATATTGTTCCGCAAAGTCCTCATCTAATATCCCGAATAAGCTATGGGCAACGTTGCCTATGCCATTGATAAGTCCACGGCGCTGGCGATAAGTCGCGTGCGCTGGGAACTGCTGACCGAGTAGCATTCCATTATAGTAATTGTACTCGTTGTAACCATGACCTAACTGTAATAGGATTACATCACATTGTGTTTTGAGTTTGGAATTATTGCATATTTCAGTCAGGTGTGATATGTATTTGTCAAACAAATCTGAACCTTGCCAATATGGTTTTAAGTCCAAGTATGCAATGAGTTTCCATTCATCTCGAATTAAATACATGGTGGATGTTTGGTCAAAATATAACATACTGTTGTTATTGTTCAACGGGGATAAATTGTATGAACATTTGGCTGGTGTAAGTAAACATGAAAATAACAATAACATAGTAGTCAAAAAGCTACCGAACGGTTTAGCTTTTCTTACGGTTCTTGGTTTGGTGTCAGGTTTAGGTTTGTCCTCCTCTTGATTTGGTGAGACTGGTAGGACTGAAAGTTTCAGGATAGGACGTTTCATAATACCCGTCTTGGTTTTTAATGTCACAACACGGACATAGCCATCTTTACCCGGGTGAAGTTCGAGTACTCTACCCAAGGCCCATTTCCCGGCTGGTAAGTTGCTGTCATGGATAATAACTACATCACCAACCTCTATGTTTTCTCGAGGCTGTCGCCATTTCGATCGTGCTGACAACTGGGTTAAATATTCGGCCTGCCAACGTTTCCAGATATCTTTAAAGATTTTTTGTGTCAGCTGCCATCGGGTTCTTTCATCTCTCTCCGTTTCAACTATGGTAAGATTGGGCCCACTAGATAGAAAATGAGATGGAGTGAGGAAATTCAAATCCTCAGGGTCTTCCGTCAAAGGGCACAAAGGGCGCAAATTGAGGCAAGCTTCGATTTGCGACAAAATGGTGGTGTATTCTTCAAAAGTGAGTTTCTGGTCACCCACTACTCGTTTTAAGTGAAATTTCAGGCTCTTTACAGCAGCCTCCCACAATCCTCCTGCGGTAGGCCAAGCTGGTGCATTGAAGTGCCAATTGACTCCCATCTCTGCGATTTCTGTCATGAACTCTTCGTTAAAAATGTACTTCAGCTCTTCTAATTCCTGGTTAATTATTCGGTTTGCCCCCACAAAGTTGGTGCCGTTGTCCGAATAAATATGTTGTGGGGTGCCTCTCCTAGCAGCCATTCTACGTAAAGCTGCGAGAAACGAAGAGGTACTGAGGTCCGAGACTAGTTCCAGATGTACGGCTTTGGTCGCCATACATACAAAAACAGCCACGTAACCTTTGGTGGTTTTGACTCCACGACCCTTGTTAGCTTTAATAAGCACGTGACCTGTGTAGTCAACGCCAGTATGTTGAAATGGTCGTGATGGGTTACTTCTGGCCTCTGGTAGATCACCCATCAATTGTTGGTGCTTAGTTGGTTCTTGCCTTCTGCAAGTAACGCATAGGCGAATGTGTTTTTTGGTTTCACGAGTACCGCTGATGATCCAATAATTTAGTCTCAGATACGCCAGGGTCAATCTTGTTCCACCATGTAATGTCTGGTGGTGAGCGTGGGTGATTAACAAAGCAGTTAATCTGTTGTTGGGTGGTAAAATAATTGGGTGTTTCATGTTATCGTCGATGTTCGCATTTTCCAGCCTTCCACCGACGCGCAGTATACCATTTTTATCTAAAAATGGGTTCAAGTTATAAATTCTGCTATGTTTATCTAGTTGGTGATTGGTATTTAATTTGGTGATTTCATTGGTAAATTCTTGGTGTTGGATGGTTTTAATAATCAAACGTTTACTCTCTTCCAATTCGGCACTGGTTAAGTATGGTAATTTTTGTGGTTTACGTAATCGCAATACCCAGGCAAGAATGCGTATTACTCGCGTTATTGAACTATATCGTGTTATTAGATCTAGTACAATACTGTCGTCGGGTGCTCGAGTTACTAAATTAGTTGAACACTTTTTGATTTCGAGGTCTGTGGCGAATGTTTGCTCTTTTTTATCAGAATTATCATGGTAAGTCGGTAACCACTGTGGCCCTTGCCACCACAAAGCGTGTTCTTTGGTTTGGGATGCGCTCAATCCTCGACTAGCGCAGTCAGCCGGGTTTTCCTCCGACTTGACGTATTTCCAGCAGTCGGGTGGCATGTTCTCGATGGTTTGCCGAACTCGATTTGCCACAAACGGTTTCCATCGACTGGCCTCTCCATTTAGCCACCCAAGGACTACCATAGAGTCGACCCAGCCATATATTTTGGTGTTGTAATCCTTAAAACAGTCTTGTACTTTCCGCATCAGTCTTGAAAGTAGATGAGCGCCACATAGTTCTAATTTCGGCAGTGTGATGGTTTTACTGGCTGGAACTAGTCTCGCCTTTCCCACAACTAAGACGACAGATGCCGACTCTCCTCTCTTTATTTTGCAGTATATTACGCAACCGTACGCTTTGGTGGAAGCGTCACAAAATCCGTGGAATTCAATGGTATCATCTTTTCCCATGCCTAGCCACCTTGGTAACTGCATGTGGCCGACATTATGCAGGTCGAGTTTCAGCTTCTTCCACTCTCTACACATTTCTTCTGGTAATGTTTCATCCCATTGCAGCTGTAATTGCCAAACCTTTTGGAACAAAACCTTCAATTTAGTGGTAAGTGGGGAAAGCCAGCCTAGCGGGTCAAATATTTTAGATATATCCGACAGTAGGATTCTTTTTGTAACTGGTGAATCGTCAAATTGTATTTTACAGTCGAATATAAATAAATCAGCTTCTGGTTGCCAGCGGAGGCCCAATGTTTTGGTGGATTGAACTTCTTTAAAGTCAAAATATTCTTCGTTGGTTTGGGTTTGATCGGATATTAACTCTATCGCATTCGACTTCCATTTGCGAAGGTTGAATCCTCCTGATTTTAAAAGTGCAACCAAATCAGCCTTTAAGAGTATCCCCTCCTGGATGGTATGACTTCCGTGAAGCAGGTCATCCATGTAAAAAGAATCTTCTAGGACTTTGGTGGCGTTCGTATTCTGGTAATTGGTTCGTTCATCGATCGCGAGCTGTTTTAATGTCATCATTGCCAAAAAAGGCGCTGATTTGGTGCCGTAGGTTACTGTAGTGAGCTGGAATTCTTTAAGTGGTTGGTCGGGGGCATCCCTCCAAACTATTTTTTGGTATTTCTGGTCGCTTTCATGCACTCTTATTTGGCGGAACATCTTCTCAATGTCCGCAACGAAGGCATATTGGTACTTTCGCCACTTTAAAATTAAGGATTGTAAATCCTGTTGTAAATTAGGACCTACTTCCATAATATCATTTAAACTGAGTCCCGTAGATGTTTTAGCGGATGCGTTAAAAACGACTCTAAGTGCAGTTGTAGTAGACTCAGAACGCTGTACGCTGTGATGCGGCAAATAACAATGGAGTTTCGTATTACCGTCGCTAGTTGGAATCATATGACCCAGTAAACGATATTCGTCAATAAACGATTTATAATCTTTCGCAATCGATTTATTTTTAGACAATTTTCTTTCTAACTGGTGAAATTGGGCAATAGCCATTGGTTTGGATTTTCCTAATAGTTTTTTATGG
This sequence comes from Mecyna flavalis, assembly GCA_949319885.1. Taxonomy (NCBI): domain Eukaryota; kingdom Metazoa; phylum Arthropoda; class Insecta; order Lepidoptera; family Crambidae; genus Mecyna; species Mecyna flavalis. The sequence goes on along the minus strand of OX439414.1, from coordinate 13,962,683 downwards.
TCTGGTTTGAATGGTATTCTGACGTGGTATCTTCCCGTTTCGTCCCTTGTGGTGGTAGATTGGTAATACTTGAGGCAATGGTCATCTGTCTCCGAGAGTTCTACTGGTGTCTGCGTAATGTCTTCGATGTTCCAGAACTTCTGTAGGTCATCGATTTGGTTTATGACGACGTTGCATTGAAATGTCTGAACATTCCCGCATAAGATCCAACCAAGTTGGGTTTCTTGGGCAACAGGCAAAGCTGGACCCATTTTGATGATACCGCTCATAATGATAGATGAATAGACATCCGCGCCTAACAGAATATCAACTTGACGCCTAACATAGAACTCAGGATCAGCCAAGTTGATGGTCTCTAAATATTTCCAGGATGGTTTTTCATACGATTTATTTGGTAATTTATTTATTAGGCTTTTCATTATAAATGCATCAGTGGTGATATTGAAGTCGTTATGTAAAGATAATATTTTAATTGTAATAACCCCCTTGCAGTTATTTTCTTTGGTTCCGACGCCGAAAATAATTCCTTTGCAACGTTGTCTCGTGAGGCCTAGTCTTTGTGCTGCATTTTCGGTAATTAAAGATGTTTGGGAGCCCTGGTCAATGAGCACCCGCATGGTATGGTGACTACCGTCAGCAGCTTGGACTTTTACCTTTGCCGTGGCCAACAAAGTTTCGGCTACATTTTCTTGTGACACGTGGCACGAATTTCGGCCATTCGTAGGTTTGGTGGTCGTAGATAATTTGGGTGTGGAATTTTCCGACGATGACGTAAATAATTCATGTAGTAATGAATTGTGTTTGGCGTTGCAATGGCGGCAAGTTTTGTTAGATAGGCATTCCTTGCCGTGGTGATCGAATAAGCAATTTTTGCATAAATTATTTTTCGCAATGGTTTTTTGTTTCACATCCGGCCTTGATTCACGAAATGATTTGCACATGTAAATCGCATGGTTTTCGTTGCAATGAGGACATTTTTTGGCTTCCACGTGCATGGTTTTGTATGATGTTGATGGTTTGGTAAAGGGCTTATTTACTTGGTGATTGATTGGATGTTGGTAGTATGGCTTCCTGTAGCGAAATTCCTCATGGTATGCTTGAGATGGTTTGGTAGGTTCTTGTTTCCGCTTAAACGCCTCTAATGACGTAAACTTTGTTTCTAAAAACTTCAGAAAGTCTTTTAACGTGGGTAGCTCCCTTGGATTAGTCAAAGACTCAACATAATCATTATGAGAAGTCACGTCGAGTTTCTGGGCTAAAAGATGCACCAGTAGCGGATCCCACGTTGATGTATCAACCCCCATCTTTTGTATAGCATGTAGGCATTCGTTTGTGGTGTCGTGTAATTTCTTGATAAGGGCAGCTGTTTGGACTTGCATAACAGGTAGGTTTAAAAGAGTAGAGAGGTGAGAAGTAAATATCAATTTCTTGTTATTAAAACGGTGGTTTAAAATTTCCCATGATATCTGGTAATTTTCAGAGCTCACATTTAAATGCTGTATTAATTTTTCGGCTTCTCCTTTTACCTTGCTTTTTAAAAATTGAAGCTTTTGTGCGTTAGACAAAGACGGTTTGTTGTGAATAGTTTCTTGGAATAAATCCTTAAATGAAGTCCACTGCTGATAATTTCCGGTAAAGGATGGTATTTCCATTTTTGGTGTCGACTTTTCTCTATGTGAAACGGACCACATTTTTGTATTTATGGCCCTTTTTGTATAGGTATAGGATTTTTCATATTCTAAAAATTCTTTTTCATATGCCTCACAGTTGATATCGCTTTCATTTTTCTGTTCGCCGTCAATCTCCCAATGCAATTTATCAATGATTTCCCACCTTGACTGTAACATCTTGAGAGCATCTTCAAATTCCCACTTATTTTCCAGTACTTCGATGTCAATATTGCCTACTGTTCGTGAGAATGCTTTGAAATTGGTGATCTGTTTGCGCAACAAGTCGTCTAGCTTGCTGGCGCTGGCTTCAGCCATTGGTGGTCGGATCGCTGGTGAAGGTGGTAATTTAAGCTGAACATTCAATGGTGTTGCAGGTTTTAGGACAGGTGTTGTCGGCCTACTGATACTAGCTTCTCCATGGTAACTCTGTATAGCTTTCCTAGCCTGGTTATAAAATTCCTTTGTACGTTCATACTCTTGGCCCGTAAAATACGCATTGTTTTGGTCTCCAAAACTACATACCTGAATGTGGTTAGAGTGAAACTCATTCCAGTAAGAATCTAAGGTCTCTAGCTTCCTCCTAATATAATCTGGTGTTTTGCGGTCATGGCCATCCTTCTTGAAGTTTCTCAGAAGTTGGTCCATCCCTGACATAATCTGGTTCTGCGTTTCCAGCAAGCCCTCCATGGTGATGGTGTGGTTGAGATAAAAAAGGAAAGGTCTTACTTGAAATCGCAGCGAAGGTGGTAGCGTCGGTACTACGGAACCTGGTTCGGCTCAGCGGTAAGTACAGAATAGATCAGCCTGGTGACGGCTAGCTCTGGACTGGAGTCGCCCAAAGCACTGATGGTGGTCAGGAACTGGTGTCGGGATAGCTCTGCCTGGTGACGGCTAAAGCTTTTTATGAACTGGTGTCGTCCACAGTGCTGGTGTTTCAGGAACCACTCGTCGAATAATTGGTAAGTTCGTATGCACTACACTATCTTGGCAATTTCACTGTTCTGGCACTCGCGAATGTTTTCTTTTAAACTCGAAGGACCATTTAAATGTACGGTACGCACATTTATAGAAAGGATTGGTGAAGAGAAAGTCACTGATTATAAAAACTAGAGTTTATTCTATGAACTGTCACAGAGTATGCACGGTAAAATATGGTAAAGTAAAATGGTTACGAAATGGTGAAATGGTAAGTATGAGCACGCGCGATTGGTATGGTGATCGGTCGAGTACTAAAGTAAAATACAATTGTAATTAAAAATTAGGACACTGAGTTTTACGTGTGTCGGGTAAGATTGCTGACGCGGCTGGCGAGAGTTCAATGTACGGTCGCAGATCGTACATACATTTCAGTATTTTTTTGATGTACACTTAAAAATATCTCGTTGTATTTACTGCGACCTACTCGTATGTATTTTTTATTACCTTCACTAATTCGGCACTTATTATAATAGGTGCTAATAGGTTATTAAAAGTCGTCCGAGTGAGGAAATATTTATTAATTGTCAAGTGATTTCAGAAAAGCGCAGTAGGAAAACGTTGTCTTCAGAATCTGAAACATAAAAGTATTAGATTAGAAAAAAAACACCATAATAAAAAACTAATTGAGTTAATTTCATAGGCTATTTAATTTTTTTATATTTTGTACTCTTAGGGACTCTTTTTGGGTCTAAAATCCGGAGGTCATGGGTAAGATTTCTGCCCCGTTGGTGAAAGATCTTTTCAGTGTTTGACTGCTTAGCTACCACCCCATAAGTCGTCTTCTTCCGCCATAATAGCTTTGGCCGTGTTCAAGCAATGCTAATATGGGATCGAGTACCTACTTACACTTGACAAGATCAGTGCAGCCTAAAAGTGAGGCAGTACTTCGAGCGATGCGAACAAGTATCTCTCAATTACATTCGCACAGTATCTGCTTAGGGGCTACATCACACCGCGGGCCCCTCTGATCTTCGAGCTTTAATTTTAAGTACTGTAATTGCTTCAAAAACTGACTGATGAATGATTGTTGATGACGTACGCTACCCATGGTCCGGACGCCGACGGCAGTCATGCCCATGGCGGTGACAGCGATGGGCCTCTGCACCCGGCTGAGCAGGAAACACATCGACTTCTGGTTGCTGACGTTCATCGACTCCCACGGGACCATGTACACGTCGTCGATTAGTCTCTCGCTCTGGAAGCGTAGTACACCAGGTCAGAATATTTCTGAGTACCTTTTATCTTTTCCTAGCTTCTGATACTCATGAAGCTAGAAAAAGCGTAAATAAAATAGAAGCTAAGACAGCCTATCAATTATGTGATCCTGATTGATGCCAGCAATGTAATTAACTGCGCTGGTATACATACAACACACCGAGTCGGTGTACATTGGGCTGAGGTCCCCGAGGTCAGACATCTAGCTCGGATGAAGATTTTCCTTTTGGCTGATGCCATTACTACTGAATACAAAAATTCAAGCGTTACTATTTTAATTATCGATTAAGCTTAAAATTGTTTAAAAACTAATTCTCAAAAGCTAAAATCAAGACGTTTGTTGATAATATGTGTTGTTACCTCCGAGTGCACGACCTCGAAGATGATGGACAGCTGCGCGAGCTGCGCCAGCGTCATCAGCGTCAGCGACCCGTAGCGCATGTACGCGTCTCCCTGCACATAATTTGTCTCAATATAAATAGTTTTTATTCATGTCTTGAATAGAGTACCTAAGCTCATGGGGGGGACCAGTATGCCCCAAGAAAATATCTCAAAATATCTATCTCGTACATGTAAGACGTTAGCACTATACACCTGCACCACAATTTAAATTAAACACGGTGGTACCATTCAAAGATTTGATGATTTATTTCCATATATAGTCGGCAGCAGAACAACCTATCTCTTAATCTGTCAAAATGTCCCAAATAATATGAATCTCCATGTGAAGGAAATTTTATCTGATAATTGGTTAGGAATTGTGCAGCTGAAATGTACGCTTGATCCTTATTCCTATAATTTTGGGCCATTTTCATCGTGACTATTCGTACAACCTTTCTAGAAAAGCTGTTGAATTTGCTTTTGTACTCGAATACTTATTGGAATCTTACGACATTTTTCTAATATAAAGATTTTACAGTGTGAGGGTATAGGAACTCTGACTACTGACTTCCTCTTAGTTGCTTGGGAGGTTCGCAGCAGAAGAGCAATTTGGTGCTCCAATTAAAGAAGCCAACACCTACTCACCCCTTGCAAACACTCAACCAGTAGAATGCTGAAACTGAACAGGTGGTACATGTAATTCACTGCCAGCAGCGGCCCGAAGAAATTTGAAATTTTAGCTGTGAAACTGAAAAATCAGAAATTATTGCTATTTATCGTGGACGATGTGCAACTTAGACCAAACGAGTGCATATTAACCCATTTTATCGTCAGTTCACTTACTTCACAATAGTGAGGTGATGTTGGATGCAATCCGCTATTTTCTTCGCAATCAGTTCATTTTCTTGATCATTAAAATTCTTCATTGTTGTAACCATAAGTTCTTCGCGGTCGGACCTTAAACGAAGCAGCACTTTCTCAAAATTATCCGCTTACAAGTAAACCAAGTTTGGAAGCGTTAATCGTTAGACAGACTACATTCATTTGCTCTGACACCTGTGCATTTAACAGTCATTTTGGTGAATTGTGGGGATATTAACAACGTAGTTGTAGCAATCGCTACTGGTTAACCTAAGACAGCAGGTAAACTTATCACTTGTTAGTTATCAGTTTTCAGTCAGTGTATACAAACCTTCGCCGATTCGTCACTCCACAAGTAAGCGCAACGTCTTTCGGCTGAGGGAAGTGATTCAAAGTTGTCCTGAGATACCGTAAGTGGCCGATTATTTGAAAGACTATGAGGCAGAGGAACAAGTCCATGATAGTTATTAAAAAAGCGCAGACGAAAGAGAACCAGACGTTGAGAAGAGCCGTCAGCAGCACATGGTCCTCTTGCCTGAAGCCAGGGTACTCGTAGTGGATCGAGAACTCCAACTAAGGAAAACAACAGATAACATAAACATAAACATAACATAAATAACGAAGTGTGAGTGAAGATTTACATTCTATAATGTTAAAAAATCAAGCTACAAATAGCTTCAACTTAGTTGCCAACTATAATACCATAAAATAAAGTTGCAAAGTTCGAGAATTATGAGAGGCAGACTGGAAGATTAGATGCAAGCACATTGATCTAATCTTCCAGTCTGTTCTTCTTGCCCAGTAAAGCGACTATAAGTTGGCGGATTTTAAAAATAGTAATACCGTACCGTATTGACTTGTGCAGTAATTATTTATTAATCTGTGCTTGTGCTCTCTGGGTCTATTAGAGTCCTCCTGCACTGACCTGCTCTCTCATGACAGCCACTTGGCTGGCTGGCAGGTAGCAAGCCTTTTATTATTACGGCTAAACTTAACCGCTAGTAAATGCGTAGGATCGATTCTGGGGATCCTTCCAATCCTTCGAGAAAATACTTATATAATATTTTTGTAGAAGTGACAGGACTTTATGGTCTTACTAATACACATAGGTAATACACGGCCGCTAATAACAATATAAAAAAGGGTGCGAAGAAGCGCTAAGCAACCCCAAATGTATATGTGTTGTCTGACCGTAAGATTCTCTGGCCGGATGTCGCGGAACTGGCCGGCGCGGTAGTTGGTGAACAGCGGCGCCACGTTGTAGGTGATGACACCTGATGCGGAAAGCGTGGCCATGTACGCCGTGAAGTACGTCGAGATCTGGTCAACTCGTGTATAGATCTGTACGATGAAGATATGGAGGAACTCGCTGATCAGTCAAATGTACATTCCTATGGTGAAGTACCAAATAGTGCCAATACTTTCTATCGGAGGCCTTGGTGAGGCCTCGTTATTCGGAACTGGAGGTTCGGCAAATGTAAGCTACATTTACTCACTATTTATTTTTCTTTTGATTATGGCAATGTTTATCTCCTACTCTATGGTGTCTCACCATTATGTAATTGTTTAATTTGAAAGACTTATATATTATTACTAACTAATAATTGAATAAGTAAATAAAAACACAAGTACAGTACATAGGCATAATGAACTTAAAAGCACTTACAATTTCCGCGTGTTTATCCTTATTTCTGAAATGGCGTAGGTGGAATTTCGTCAAGAATTCCTTGAAAATGTCCCCATATTTCTTGAGACAAGGGTAAAAGGCTCGAAACTAAAAATAATGTTCTTGATCTTATTGTATGTTTTATTTTATTAATAGCAAAATTGTGCGCCATTATTGGTACACAAAAAACATTAAAATCTATGAAGCTATTTTTGATTATGATCTAATAGAACATTAATGAAATTGCTTCAGTCTAAAAGTCCTGCTAATTACTAATATGTATTGCAATTCCCGCTTTGTGTTCCATTGATGTTGGTCCTTTTTTAATGTCTGGCTTGCTACCCTAAACGCGCGTTATACCCTAGAGATATCTCCTGCCAAAATAACTCTAAGCTATATCATAAAAATGTTCTCAAAACTAAAGAATCGCAAATTACAAGTAGAAGGCTTCTTTCCTTTCAAAGGTGGTAATAAAAACAACTCACGATCACCAGAATAGACAGAGACAGGGTTATGTAGACGTTGCCTAGGATGAAGAAGTTGAGCTCATCGAACCAGTTGACGAGGTAGATGATCTGCCCCGTGGTGAGGATTGTGGTCTCGACGAGGAGGTAGAACGTGTAGAAGGGCAGCTTGCGCGGGAGGCCGAGAATCGCCTCCTCTGGCCAGATACCCACTGACAGCATCATGATCCGCATCAGGCGGACGTGCTTCAAGCGCAATGGGTCTTCATCCCTGAAGGAAAAACAGTCATGTTTTTTCATCATCATCCTTCAAACGTTCGCCATTTTGCTCGTTTCTTGCCGGTTCTTCTCGTTAGATAACAACATTCCGAATCCGGTGGTAGAGTCACTATGTAACCTTAATATCTAATTGACGATTCATAAGTGCATCTCTGAGGCCTACATGAATAAAGAATATTTTGATTTTGGTTTTGATCCTCGGCTACTCGCATCTAATTCCGGCCAGCCATCTTGCGTTAATCAAAGTCAAAGTCAAAATATACTTTATTCACGTAGGCTTCAAAGAAGCACTTATAAATCGTCATACATTAATGTAAAAGACTGACTCTACCACCGGCTTCGGAATGCAGTCATCTGTCGAGAAGAACCGGCAAGAAACTCGATTTCAATCGCCAAGACAAAAACAATATTATATAAAATACAATCTTCATGTCACCTGCCCTGTGGTACTTCTGGTGAGTTACTGGTATTTCTCAATGGTAATGTTGTATAAATATGAGATAACAATGAGTATGTTTTTCATGAAGCTTCTTCAGCCCTCAGGCTAGGTGGAGCGATGATCTGCGCATGATCGCTGGCAGGAGCTGGATGCGAGTGGCCGAGGATCGATCAGCGTGGCGAGCATTTGGAGAGGCCTATGTCCAGCAGTGGACTAACACAGGCTGATGATGTTGATGTAGCTGCTTTTCCTGGCATCCTAATCGACTCTACTATAGATAATCATCGAACTAAGATCGAGACATATACTTTAATCTAAGTTAAGCGTACTATTTAATAATCTGTGGTTAAGCTGTCAAAATTATATACTTACGCAGGCGCAACGTTTGCAGCCATAACGTAGATTTATTGTTTGGTTGCGGTTTGGATTGCGTCTGATTGCGTCCGCTCAGTAATTGACCATAAAACCACAATAAAACCTAAAATGAGGAATTAAATAGTTTTAATTTTTATACTAATTAAAGGCTTTCTCGTTCAAACATTGTCTTTGATCGCATCATATTCTTATAATATGTTATTTACTCCTTATTAAGTTAATCCATTTTAATTCATTATAGTGCTTTCTTTAAAGTAAAAAATAACCTTGTCTTCGTGACTATAAATTGATATAATTAAGAAAGATGTCACGTTATCAACTTCCAGTTTATTAATTAGAGGGAGGCATAATTGCAAATCAAGGATCAACTGGCGATGACAGCATAATTGGTTAACTATTCCAGGATCCCATTTTTATTTATATGATATCCGACAAGTGATTTTTGATTTATCGGCATTAACTACACATCTTTATTATTACAAAGAGGAAAGAGTTAATTGTTTGTTTGTTATAGGCTCCGAAAACACTGGACCGATTTGAAAAATCCTTTTAATTACTATTAGAAGCTGGAATTAATAAAGTATTATAAAATGGTTAATTCCTACGGGAAATCGGGTAGTAAGCATTTATCCTTCTGTAATTATTATCATTTTACATAACTTCTAAACGGGTGGACCTTCTAAATTAGGTTGACATTTTATTTGGATATTTCGACGGTTTCCTGGATGATTTTTTAAATATACAATTGTCTGCGCTTAGTTCAGCGCTAGATGGCCCTCTGTTGTTCTGTTTAAACCATATTTTCTGATCTAGAACAAAAAAATGCAATAGCCTTCAATTATGCTGTCCCCGCCAATTGATCAAGAACAGAAAGTTATGCATGCTTTTGATAATATCGGTAAAAATCAAATAACGCGGACATTTAATTGTTGACACTTTTTAATTAAAGTAATTAATAGGCACCAAGACAAAGAAAGACAAGAAACGATTTTTATATACAGTAATTTAATTACTATCGCACAATGAATTGGTTGCAATTATTAATAACGAGGAAGCCTACATTTCAATTTCACTTATTAGGTTTTGGAGCCAATTACTGAACGGACACAAAGCTGACCGTCCATGACTGGAGACGTTGTACCCCCGTAAGTAGATTTATAACTTTATCCCCAGTAATATCTAGCCAATTGTATCACTGCCTGACACAGACTGACGCACCAGATCTACAATGTTCTAAACCCGAATGAAAAACTAAGTAAAATTGTAATTAACCACTGAGCTCTATGATAATACGCTCAGCGTAATTAACTCTTACACCTGATCTTCAGTCGGGCCAGACTGCTGTCCCACCGTGCCATGCATTATAATAAACCTGCGTAGTTTGTTGATCGAAATGGATTAGGCCAGGCAAAGATCATTATTATTGAATTTTTAAATGTCAATGTCCTCGCCTAACGTGCTCAGATTTCTGCGACCTATTTTTGGAATCGAAAGCCTTCTTCATCGCGTTGGTTTTTTCTATGTATCATAAAAATTGGATAAGCAATATATGAGCTACACGCACATTTCCAAGATGAGGCCGGCCGGGGTCTTTTTTATTTATATTAATATTTTTTTAATGCAATGTGTAACAAGACGAGCAGATCGTACACCTGATGGTAAGCGCCACGTCCGCCCTTAGATAGTTCTGTGCCAAACAGTATCTAAGCAGTTACTGTCTGGCATAGCCCTGCGCCCGCTACACCGAGACGACAGTTATTAGGTCTCATATACCCAGTAATTTCACTAGGTTCAGTGCCCTTTCCCCGAAACACAGAAGTGCACACACTTCTAATTTACTTTACTTTTAGGGATGAGGACCCTCTGCGCTTGAAGCACATCCGCTTGATAAGGGTTTTGATGCTTTCGGTGGGCATCTGGCCGGAGGAGGCGATCCTGGGCCTTCCGCGCAAGATCCCCTTCTACACCTTCTTTCACCTCGTGGAGAGCTCCATCCTGGCCACAGGGCAGATCACCTACCTCCTGCACTGGTTCAATGAGCTCAGCTTCTTCGTCCTGGGAAACGTTTACATCACGATGTCTCTGACTGTTGTGGTGCTTGTAAGTATTTTTAATTATTATGACATTGGAAGCAAATGCTAAATATCAGATACGATACAAGGTAAAGTCTCCTTTATCTACCTACTACCCTTTTTTTTTGGAGGAGAATGCACCATAACCACAGGTTAGCTAGATCTGCGGCCGTGTGTGGGACTTGAGACTACAGCGTCCACTACCCACTGAACTCCCCCGGTTTCCCCCTCACACCTGATCGGGACGAGCTACCACCCTAGGTCGAATCACACTTACTTACCATCAGGTAAGATTTTGGCCAAAAAAATGATTGATGTTGATTGATGTTACCCTTTTCTCATAAAAAAAACCTTGTATTAATCAGCCAAAATGGCATTTAGCAAGCGTCTTTCAATGTGCTGCTATACTCTAAGCTGTAGTTCGTTAAACTTTCAATTTAAAATGCAAGGGTGCTAATTTAATCTCGTGTAAATTTATTTCCAGTTCCGAGAATTCTTTCCGATAAGGAAGAAATATGGCGACCTGTTTAAAGAATTCTTGACGAAATTCCACTTACGTCATTTTAGGAATAAGGATGTGCACGCGGAAAGTGTAAGTGCTATTAAACGTACAAGTAACCTTGAATATACCTTTAAAGATGAATCACTACTACTCATAACGGGTCCTAGTCGAATGATTACAATACTGTGCACCTTAATCAGGATTGAAATGCAGATTTGAATATTAACGCAATTTTTGTGTCACACCAGCGACCAGGTGTTTTTGACTTTTAAAAATGTGGAAGGAGGGAGAAGGTTAAAGGGAATATCGGATTTTGGGAATAGGGATGGGGAGGAGAAATGGAAAGAGGAGGGAGGATTCAGAACTCCGGCAGTCACACTTACAAAACGAAGTGCAGTAGGAAATAAGGAAGGATCTTCTGTGAAAGGACGGTATGTTGAGCCACTTGAGTGTCGACAGATCTACTCGAGAGTGGATCGGATCTCCACGTACTTCACGATGTTCACGTCCACGCTGTCCATGTCGGGCGCCGTCACGTTCAACGCGGGGCCGCTGTTCGCCAACTACCGCGCCGGCCAGTTCCGCGACAACCCCCCGGAGAACCTCACGGTCAGACAACACCATCTACACATATCACTGACGAATTACAGTGTTTAAGTCTGGAATCTTAAAGTCTAGACCCTTCCTTCGCAAAGAAAACTTAGGTCTCCTTTGTGTTCGTCCGCCGCAACTAATTGGAACGCTGTGAACTGTTCCCAATCCGGGAGCGTCCCGTATTTTCGATGTGGACAAGTTGCTAGACCGCTGAGTGCTAGATGTTCGCAAATGTATCGGATTAAATTACAATCTATCATACGATGATTCCTTTCTTTATCGTACCATAAATTCTCTTTGCCGGCTTATGTATTTTGCCCCTGCCTATAACATGGGTTCCTTTAAACGAAGCGTAAAGAAGCACCTTGCGGGCCAGTACTGCGATGCTAACGGATAGAACGCCTTGGTGTGACATCCGTTGTCATGGTAATTTGGCCTCCCCTTTTGTTTACCATCAGGCTAAGTGGAGCCAATGTTCTGAGCTACTATAACACATGTGTTGTATGATAGTTGGAGTTCGCAATCCACTACGAGTACCCCGGCTTCAGGCAAGAGGAGCACGTGCTGCTGACCTTCATCCTCAACATGTGGTTCTGCTTCGTCGCCGCGTACATGGTCACCATCCTGGACCTCTTCCTCTGCCTCATCGTGTTTCAGATCATCGGCCACCTGCGCTACCTCAGGACGACTCTGAAGCACTTCCCTAAGCCCAAAGAAGTTATATTTAGCTGCGGTGTGATGAACCGGGAAAGGTTTGTTTAAACAAAATGTTTGATTTGGCAAATCGGTGCCTAGTCAGTAAGGCACCGAAAGGACTGTTGGGCCGAGTGGAAACATGTAAGTTTGACTCTAACGACTGCTGCACTACTCTGCTTCCAATTGAGGAATTCATATGGAGTTTCCCTGCCACGGTGGGACAAAGTGGCTTGCCCTACCTTCCAGCCTGACGTACTCGTACAGCTAAACATATGAAATAACAAAAATATTTATTATTTTTCATCTATCTTTTGGCATAAAGTATAACTAAATATTCAGTTATTTAAAAAATCAACAAAGCTTTTAAAAAATTCCTATTGATGATCGAGTAATGCAGGTACACCCATGGTTTGACGCCACTGCTATTTCGAAGACAACTTATCTATTACATATAATAAATTTGTAGAAAAGTGGTGTCTGTACAATGGAAATATATTAAAAAAAAAAGTAGCAGGGATTGTTATTATATCGATACCGAACCCGAAATTGTAATTAAAAAAATTTTTGTCTGTTTGTCTGTTTGTCTGTTTGTCTGTTTGTCTGTTTGTCTGTTTGTCTGTTTGTCTGTGTGTTTGTGCACGCTAATATCAGAAACGGCTTATTCGATTGAGATGCAGTTTTCACTTATATATTGTGGTAAGCTTCACTTAACATTTAGTGTTTATTTCATGTCAATCGGTTCATAAATAAAAAAGTTATGTCAATATAAAGGTACACGCCTCGCGCCTGAGCTGCGCGTCCGTATATAAAGCGCGCTGAGAGTATGGCGAATAGGTAGTTGCATTCGATTATTGCGATTTACTTGAATACTGACAGTTTGGATATTTCATTTATTTATATTTAGGGGTTTGTAGGTTAGGTTGTCTTTCTTAATTTTCTTTAAAAATTTGTAAATAAATATTGTAAGCATTTGTTATAGGTTAGGCATTTCTTTCCTTGATTTTTTGGTATACTTATCTTAATTTTTTATTTAGGGTTTGTATATAAATGAATAATTTATAAGTATTTGGTATAGGTTAGGCAATTCTTTTCTTGATTTTCTTTATTTAAGTACAAGTTTATAAGCTCAGGTTATTAATTAATTTTTCTAGCAATTCTTTTGTTTCATAAAATTTGTACGTTTAGTTTACACATCTTAACACTTTTTGCAGTCAGCCTATGTTTTGCGATGACAATTAATAAAGCCCAAGGTCAGACGATGAAAGTTGTGGGTGTAGATCTAAGTATCAGCTGTTTCTCGCACGGTCAGTTGTATGTGGCTCTGACACGGGTTAGCAATCCTAGGAGCCTGTATGCTTTCATTCCCGATGGCCATACGTCACATATCGTATACCTACAGAGAAGCATACTGTAAAGTAAATTTTTTAGCCCGAAAAGTCACTATTCCACGCGGACGAAGTCGCGGGCACAGCTAGTCTCCAATAAAGTTATTACTAAATCAGTTTGGTGGATATGACTGTATGTTCTATGCTACGTATTTGAACATATAGTTTTCAAATGATGTTCCTTTTAAGGTCTTACCGCGAGGAGCTCATGTTGACAATGATGCAGGATTTTGATGAAGAAGAAAATGAAATAATCCAGAAGAAAATCGTGGACTTCATCCAACATCATAAATTGGTAGTGAAGTATGTAACCTCCTGATACACTAATTACAATACATTTGATATCGCTTACGAACAAAAATAAATCCAGACATACAGAAACTGTCTGCAGCATCTAAAAAAACTGATCTTGCAGAAAGAAGAAAATTTAATGATACACATAAATGTAGTTACTTATAATGTTTACTCAAGTAATGGTATCATGCTTTTCCAGTTTTACTGCAGAGATATCAAGTTTCTTCGGGCCGATGCTGGCCATCAACTACTTGTACCACCTGTTCAGCATCAGCATTCTGCTGGTGGAGTGTATGCAAGGGGTGAGTACCTAGGCATTGGCTGTTTGGTTAGCGGCCTTTCTTTTGCAGAGGATAATGCGATGATGCACCTTAACCGCACTTATTCCTGCGGTCGTTTGTGGGGCTCGGGTCTATTTTACTCCACTTTCTACTGAACTCACCCGGTTTCCCATTTTCACCCCATTAAGCCCTTGGTTTGCGACCTGAAAGAGATCTAATGTTTCCTCCTGAGATCCAGGTTCCAGTCCACTGTCCAGACCCTCTCGACCTTCCTCCAGGCTTGATTGACTGTCCAATGAACCATCTCTTATGTGTCGTATATATGCTAGCAAGTGACATTACTTTATTTGCCCAATAAAGGATTTCATACTACATAATTCGTAGTTGTAGGTTGCAGTGCCCTCTGTCATCTAGAGTTTTAGAACTGTTTTGACTTTATTGACTGTACGTTTTGATGTAGTATTTGCAATTTAATTTATTTCTAGGCCTAACGATGGCAAACTCGTACATCAACTTGTTTTAGTAGTAGTCTCCATGAGACTTTTTTGGTCGTTCAAAGTCTCTCTTTCTCAGTTCAAGAAATAAGCAACTGAAATGCTTCTAACCTATGTTACTTAGATCTGTTCTGTTCTGTTCTGCAGGGTGACGCATACATGCGCTATGGCTCGCTGACACTTATGACGTTTTCGCAGCTTACGCAGCTGTCCGTCATCTTCGAGGTAGTGCATTCGGAGGTAAACCCCAAATTAACAAGTTAGCTGTGTAACGGAATATTAGACATTGAGCCCTCAAGTGCAATCACATTTTTTTGTAAACTTGTTCGAATATTGTATTTAAGGAAATTTTATGACAAGAAAAATATTTTCTGGCTACTCCTTTCTCAGTTTTTCCGGTTTTTCTCAGTGCCCCATATGTGGGGCATGCACGTGTAAGCTCCTAACTTAGTGCCCCACATAAGTGGCACAAGCACGTATGAAGCCATTTTTAATAATTATTTGGCGGGTACATACAATTTTGTTACTAATACGGGTTTGTCATTTACTGAACAGGGACACAGTGCAAGAAGCTCGTAAAAGGCGAAGAAAACAGACACTCAATGTGAAATATGTAACAAAGCTTTGTGCCTCAGTTGTTACAATACTTCTCATAATTTTTTATTTTATTTTGTATTTTATAGCTTGACTGAGTAGATACACTTACCTAACTGCAGCCTACTTTAGATATATTTCTGGAGAATTCTAATTATTAGCAAGATTCAAATAAATTCCAAGAAGTATAATATTATGTTTTTAATTTTTGGCAACATTGGGCAAAATGTTCTCCGGGTATCTATGTGTTTTAATTTACAATTTCATAGCCCACACGTGTAAGGCAATTAGAGTGCAATAACTCATCGTGCGATATTTGAGAAGACTAAAACTTTTTACAGTGGCGTGACCCATATGTGGTGCACTCACGCCTCAGCTAAACCACAAAATGCCCCACATGTGGGTCACACACAGGGAACGTGTTAATACTAAATAGTAGTGACTTGACGAGCCAGTTGATGTAATGGTTGAGAAATCGGCTATTATATCAAGAGGGGTTCGTCGTCAGCTTTTCTCTGTTAGGCCGCTTGTAATGCTAAGAAAAGTCACGGGCCTACGCAAGAATTCGCGTCGTTTCTACACACGAACCGTGTACATTGCTCCTGCGCTAGATTCGACACGCAGCGGACGCGCATGGACTTTTTCTTGTCTGACGGTGAAATTTCTTAGCGTGTACAAGAAGCCTTAACGGTTCTTTCTTAAGCTCGCTGCGAAATTGCAGAGTGAGAAGCTCAAGGACGACGTGTACATGCTCCCGTGGGAGGCGATGAGCGTCAGCAACCAGAAATCCGTGTGTTTCCTGCTAAACCGGGTGCAGAGGCCCATCGCCGTCACCGCGCTCGGCTTGACCGCTGTCGGCGTCAAGACAATGGGCAGCGTACGTATAAATGTCGCAGGGATATGATAAAAACAGGGATTTGGTCAATTCCCTAA
Organism: Mecyna flavalis; assembly: GCA_949319885.1. Taxonomy (NCBI): domain Eukaryota; kingdom Metazoa; phylum Arthropoda; class Insecta; order Lepidoptera; family Crambidae; genus Mecyna; species Mecyna flavalis. The sequence continues at coordinate 13,946,510 of OX439414.1, read as the reverse complement.
GGGATTTGATCAAATCACGGAGGATGTTAAAATAACAACTCGAGTTTATCATTTCCCTAAACAAGTCTAGTGATTCGAACAAATCCCAAAATTGGTTCAGTGAAATGACAAAATGTTAGTGAAAACAAAAAAGGTTTTCAGGGTTTAAAAAAAATAACCACGAAGGCTAAGGCGCCTTAGCCTTCTAACCTATATCCATCTGAGTCGATTTCCGCCTTAGTAAAAACTAGTTATTTTGGGATTTGTTCAAATCACTAGATTTGTTTAGGGAAATGATAAATAATCGTGTTGTTATTTTAACATCCTCCGTGATTTGATCTAATCCCCCAGGGAATTGACCAAATCCCTGTTTTTATCATATCCCTGCGACATAAATAACAACATATTATTTACATCTACGTCACATATTATCATGATAGCGAAAATAAAAAATCTTCTCCCGAGCTAGTTGGTCCGGAGACTGACACCCTAAAATGTATCTTGGTCAACTGAATGGATGGACGTTTATTTACTTATTTAATTTACACTGCGCAACAATTTAAGGCACAAGAGGTTGGTATAATTCCACATTAGGCTTATCTGAACGGAGTTTTAGGTCCACATTCCGGGAATCATTTTTTATTAAGTCTTTTAGATTATGATTATATATTTATTAGCTTATTTATACGAGTATAGCCTGACCATATATAAAAAGCCTTGCCATAGTGCGGAAAAATATTGGATCAAATAAAAAAACAATAAGATGGCATTCAATAATGCCGTCTGTCAAAGTGTGATGTCAATTGTCAACCGTGCCTTGTTACTATTGGATCATCATCATCAACCTGTGACAGTCCACTGTTGGACATAGGCCTCTCCAAACGCTATTGGATATTGTGAGTTATTTGTGAGTGTAACCATAGCAACCAAGTGTTGCTATATAACCATGGCTAATGTGTCGCCTCCAGAGCAGGTTTTTTATTTTCTTGGTCAGGCTATACTTACATTTCTTTACTAATACTTTTTTGTTTCAGATTTTGAAGACGACACTGTCCTACTGTGCTTTTCTAAAAACATTAGAATAATAATAAATTATTGTTTTATTTTTTTTACCCCGAATACGTTACGTAGAGTTCACTGGCGGGCCGGCGGTGTGGGATTCCAACGCTATAGAAAGAAGTTTATTCACATAACCCCAGGGAGCTCCACGTTGCTTAATGGTGGTGTCGTAAGAGATGGTTTCTATTTTGCTCTGACAGATTTTCGTAGCATTTATCATCTTCGATTATTTGTTATCAATATCAAACTTGTTGTTTGATATTGATTATAAAAATATTCTTAATTTTTGAAACCTAACTGGCTTCAAAGATTTACAGAGTGAATCTATCAACGGTTTCAGAATATTCCTATCTATCGAGAATTTACAAACAATTGTTCGCAAAGTAATACTTTTTTATACTATGTCAGTTGGTGGCAGACAGGCACGCAGCCCACCTGATGGTAAACGGTCACTGCGACCTATTCCATTGATGGATACTTCACCAGAAAGCGTCGTTGCTCAATACCTGTAGTTTTAATATTTTAACTTTTAATAAAAACCGCTACAACAACTGTAGAATCGTATGATTTGGCGATCTATGTGTGCTTTTTGTAGCCGAAATTAACAAAGAGATTTTACTTTAAAAATGTTCTGTTGAACTTTAGTAGTACAAGATTTAAAAAGGGCACTGGCTTCCTAGTTTTCTAGGAAATATAATAAAATTACAAAGATATAAAAAGCTTACGTGATAACATGCAGTTTACCTGGTGCATCATATTTATCGCAACTAAAGCGCATCATTTAGTGCATTTAAGGTCCTGTGGTTTCATAAAACTGAAGGTGACTGCGAGACAAATACTTATTACAGTACACAAAATTTTATGAAGGAAAACTTACTTTTTATTGTTTGGTTCAATCTTTATTCTATACATTAAAAGTAATTACCAACTTATACAATGGAACGCATCGTTAATCCAGTAGATTAAGTACCTGGCCATGATCTCGCGGTCCTGGGTACAATTCCCAGGCCTGGCTATTGATTTGGGCGTGACTTCCCCACCGTACCACCGCCCATACCCCCAGTGGTACGGTGGGTCCAGGTGTTTCTATATGTGTTTCACAAAAAAGTAAATTGAATATTATTTCGCAATATAGGATTATTATCATAACTTTTTTTTTTTTTTTTTCGTTTGGTGCTTATATTAAGATTTTATAATGTTATTATCATAAGGTCTATGAATTTGATTTTATTAAAAGAAGCGGTAAGTTTGAGCCTTTCGCTATTGGATACGAAGAGATTATCATAACTAGCCGAAATAAAAACCGCGAAGGCGTCCTTCGCGGTTTCACCCGCTCGTAATTTCTTTGTATAGTATACCCCCTTTTCTCCACATTTCCGGGATCAAAACTACCCTATGTCACCATGTGTTTAAATAATAGAATTTTCCAAATCAGTTCAATAGTTTCGGAGCCTATTCAATACAAACAAACAATCAAATCTTTCCTCTTTATAGTATTAGTATAGATCAGTAGTAACTTAAGACTCGTGAATCTTAACTTTATTTATTAGTGGATCTTAAATATTGTCCGCGTGTGATTCTTGTCTTGCTGAAATTCATGGTCTATATAAATTGCCAGAGTATGCCTGCAGATGGCAAATTGTGTGACCTAAATGGCTGTACGTTGTGATTACGATGACTTAAATCCACTTTTTACACGATTCGTAACCTCGTGGAACTTTGTGGTTTAAGATCGGATCGGTGAAATTTATTTAATATGTTTCTCCGACAAACAATGTTGAATTATATTATGTTTGGTTGGGTCGATGGCGAAATCGGAAGTGAATTTTAAAAAGGCAAAACAATCGTGCGATAAACATTAATTAAATATAGACTAAAGCGCTTTTACTATGGGATACATACGTAAACATTTTAATGCTTATTTTTGGTAAGTACATACATATAAACAGATCCTCCTCCTTTTTGAAGTCGGTTAAAAAGGTACAGGTCCCGGCAAACATCTTGAAATCGGATGGGGATTGCGCAGAACTCGAATTTTGAGATGCCTGCGCCATGTTCTGTGCTTGCGCGTTGTTGGTGATACGCAAGTGCACATGCGCGAACTTTCCCGCGTTCCGTCGACCGAGCGTCAAGAAATTGGCCGACACCTGTAACATACAGGCTGGTAAAAACAGATATCTAAATATATATAACTCAAAGGTGACTGACTGACTGACATAGATATCTATATCAACGCACAGCCCAAACCACTGGACGGATCGGGCTGAAATTTGGCATGCTGGTAGATGTTATGACGTGGGCATCCGCTAAGAAAGGATTTTGATCAATTCCCACGGGAATGGAACCACGCGGGTGAAACCGCGGGCAGCCGCTAGTTATGTATATGCACAGAAATGCTTTACCGTGTAGGGATTGATCCAGCGATCTCTGTTAAGATAAACAACTCTTCAACTAGCTCTATGCATCAAGTCAAAGTCCAAATATAGATACTTCCTTAATAAAAACAATCATCAAAATCGGTAGGTACATCCAGTAAAATGTTATAAGGTAACAAAAAAAAACAGTTGAATTAATAACCTCTCCTATCTTCATTGATGAATTTGTTTGGGCAGAACCTAAGGCTGCCCGCCCTCGTCGGATAATCGGTGACCGACTTTTATAGGTGTCAAATTTCGGTTTGTCCACTTGTCCCTACTTTAATAGAACGTACTGATAGCAATGGAGCAACGCACACGTCCTACAAAAAGTCGGTCAGAAATACCATAGAAATAAAGTCGGTCACCGATTGTCGGTCATACAAAAAGTCTGACGTGTGTGGGCACACTAATGTTTTTTGAGTCCAAACAGCCGATGCGCTTATGACATTAATTAATATAGGATATAGCTACATATGTATATTATCTAATTACGTTTGTGGTTTAGCAGCGTCACGCATCACCGGGTCTCGTCACAAACAGACGAAATGTAATGTTCCGGCTAGTCCGGCTACCTAACGGAATCATTAACTTAGATCTCGGCTTATTTGATCTTTTTTTTATGCCAGAGGCGGCAAACGAGCCAGCGGGTCGCCTAATGGTAAGCAATCACCGCCGCCCATGGACATCTGCAACACCAGCCAGAGGGATCACTGATGCGTTGCCGGCCTTTTAAGGGGGGGTGGTACTTCCCCGGACGAGCCGGCCCATTCGTACTGTAAAACAGCATGGCTCTACCACTGCTAATATTCATTGGGTTTTTGGTAATTTTTCACTCCTTTCCCAAACTAATTCTACAATACATTAAGATGTAGAGTGGAGTGTAAAGCATGGATGGATGTTTATAATACTTTCACTTGAAAAACTACTTAACACATTGAATGCCATGGGGGTCACCGGTGACCCCCAAATAATATGTAAATTTTATATGGGGCTTGGAACTTTGGCAGTCAATGATTTAATTAAGATGAAAATTGACTGTGATTTATGTTATAAATCAGTAACAGAAGGTGTTTTTAATTTATCTTAAATACTAGATACATATTATACTAATTATAATATATAATACTAGCTTACTTTTTTGTAACTGAAAAATTTCATCAAAATCCGTCCATTACTTTTAGGAGACAGAAAAGCGTAATGAACATGCATGACTACACTCTCCCAAACTTTCACATTAATTTAGGATTGTAGTTCCGTTTGAACCTTGACTTTGAACAGTTGAATAAACTTAGCATGGTTCCTCCAGTGACGTAAGAAACCCTTGTTATTGCTCGCTTTCTGCCTGCGTCACATGCACCCAACAAGTTTTAACGTGTGTTATATTTAGAATTCAAATGGTTCGATACAGGTGGTTGTATTTTATAGATGTGTAGTACAACTCGTAACAATTTTGTGTAAATGCCTTTATCGAGAAGTAAATAGGCAGGTGATTTTTTCCGGAACTACCTGTCTAGTAGTCCCCCGATTTCCCTTTCATAAACAAAGAACGACAACAAAAGACTCTACAATTATAAATATTTAGCAAAGCAGCCAAGAACTTATGGATTACGAATCCACGGCGCTTTTGGTTTCTAAAAATTCGTTTCTAAAAATTCAAGTGATGAATATAATCGGGAAATTGTTAATAATTTCTGTTGGCAAACAGGCGCACAGCTCACCTGATGGTCAATGACCAGTGAAACCTATTCCATTTAGAGTTACTTTACAGTAAGCAATTGAGCTGTCAACTGAAGATACAAAAATTAGGTAGAGAATCGCGTCCAAAAATAAACATCCTGTACATGACGAGTTTATTTATAGATCAGATTTGTTTTATTTGTGTTATTTAATGGATGTTTTCGAGAACTGAATCAATGGGTATTTCCATAGTCTCTCAGCTGCGCCCGCGCATGCAACTGCACTTCCGGCTATCGAATGCTATAGTGGGAAAAAACAATGTGAACACCGACCATAGACCCAAACATATTATAAAAAACGTTACATAAAATAGTTGTACTTTACTAACCTAACTTATTCTGAAGATGATCACGCTTGCCAAATGCTCATCGCTGATTACAAACCCCAGCTGTGTCCAGAAAAACGGACACAAATTTTGCCCGGCCCGGCAATTGAACCACGGACCTCGAGATCACGGCCAGGTACTTTAACCACTAAACCAACGGGGCGGTACGTCAATGGAATCTAATATACATTACATTTAGGGCTGCCATCACTTAACCCTTAGCCATTGTCGACGCCGGATAAACACGACAAAACTAACGAACAGCAATTCATTTTATTTTTAAAGATGGATAGAAGATATACACGGCACAGATAGAGACTAACACGGGGATGGAACCCACAGCATTAAGGCTGTGCAGGAACTGACTTCTCACCCTTAACAAATTATCCATTTACATAAAAGTACAATTGTTGTAACAGACGAATATTTAAACATTTTTTTTAACACCAATCCTCCAAAATGTACAGATAATGAATATCTCAACAATAACATGTCAGCCTGATTTGATGCTCCCGCGGCGGCTTTAATGGTCCTTTAAATACACCTCGAGATGCGTACGAGCAGCCCAGAACGCACAAACAGCCATAGTACGAAAGAGGTCGGCGCGACCGTTTAAACTTACGTGAAAACTATACAAATGTGCACTGAATTTATAATAAATTAATACTATATTTAATACGTATAAGAAGACAGTGTAGTAAAAGTGGTGTATAGAAAAAAAGGAACGGTTGAGTGAAAACAAATTGAGTTAGTAAAATGTGGTTGGTCCTGTGTGTGTTGTTGGTTGCGGTGGGATCATTAGGAAATGGATTGACAGGTAAAGTAAAGAGCTTTTTATAAAAGCACTGAACTTTTTTTCTTTGACAAGAAAAAATTGAACTGGCTAAGTACGGGTTAAGTAACTGGCCATAATTTCGGGGTGTTGAGTTCAACTCTCAGGTCAGGCAAACATTGTGTCGGATTTATTGAACAGAGCTCGGATTTATATCAAAAATGTTCTAGAATCTACATTGTTATTTAATTTACTCCTAATATATTATCTAAAAAAATCGGCTTGTTGTTATTCCATGAATGTGATTTATTTCCTTAATAAAGTGATTACTATAACAAAAATACGTCGATCCGTCTTTCCGTCATGAGACGTGAAGAAACATAAAACATAAATACCCTTATTTCCGCTATCCCACAGCACTATCCCGGTATAAAAAGGAGCCTGTGTTCTTTCCCAAGATCTTGTCTATGTCTGTAACTTCTTAAAGTAGGTTCAAAAGATTATAATTAAATTGAGTAATTTCGTTACTAACAGACAGACAACATTACGTCCGCATTTATAATACTCGTATTAGTATGGAAGAAATTTCTTTTTTATAATGATTCAAATAAAAAATGCCAACAAAGCATGTGATAAAAAATATTAAATGCCTAAATCATGATCCTCCATACTTAAGTGTTTAAGCCCAAAACTGCATTGTACATTATTTTGTACTATATGGGTATCGAACTCGCGACCATTCTTGTAATCAACTTCTCAACCTTAAAATGACATTTGCATTACGCACCTCGTGGGTGTTTACCGATGACGTTGAAACCATGTTATTAATGAAACGGATCTTATCATTTACCTCTCGCCTGCAACAGATCATTAACAAAACTGGTAGTTATTGATAAAAACATCAATTAATAAAAAATATATCAATCAATCTGTCATTTTTTGCGGAACAAATGATTATAGCTGAGACTCGGAACTAAAATAAATAAATAAAAATATTGGACAACATCACATACATTAATCTGACCCCAAAGTAAGTAGCGTATGCACTATGAGTATCAGAAACACCGAAGGTACCACAAATATATAAGTACTTAAATACAAATATACATCCAGACAAATGACAAACACAAATGTTCATCACATAAGGGTTTGTCCTGGGTGGGATTCGAACCCACGACCCCTGGCGCATAGGGCAGGGTCATAAGTTTATAACAAAAAAAAACGTGCAATACGTTCGAATAGTTCTATAATGAGTTCTATCCACTAAATTCTTTCGGTTTCCCCTTCACATCTTATGGTGCGTCTATGCTTACGAAGCGAGCACGAGCGGCGCACGAGCGGAGCACGAGTCGAACCGTACTGCTCGCGTGACAAGTGTGGACGCACTTACGAGCCTGCCACGAGCCTACGACGATCTCTCCTCGAACATAGTTTCAGCCTAAATATCGAAAAACCGGCACGCGGTGCGAGACAAAAAATTGTGTAGTTCTATCTCTTTCTTTGACGTGGTCTATCCGTATCGCCCTCTTTTTCTTGTGTGAATGCGATAGATACTATCAATTTGTATGCAATTTGTCTATAGTTTTCTCTGTCTACGGGCGGAGCGGACCATTATGGTGCGTCTATGCTTACGAAGCGAACACGAGCGGCGCACGAGCGGAGCACGAGCCGATCCAAAATTCGTGTACTGTGGACGGACTTGGAGCCTCGAACGAGCGCGCTTCGAGCATTCGTTTCGTGCTCGACTGTGCTCCGCCCGTAGACAGAGAAAACTATAGACAAATTGCATACAAATTGATAGTATCTATCGCATTCACACAAGAAAAAGAGGGCGATACGGATAGACCACGTAAAAGAAAGAGATAGAACTACACAATTTTTTGTCTCGCACCGCGTGCCGGTTTTTCGATATTTAGCCAGTGTTGCCAACTTAGCTACTTTACAGCTAGGAGTGCTCGTAACGACTACTTTTTGTCAACTCGTTATAACGATATGTTATTTATAAATCACATGTTATTTTATGTGCGATAATATAATATATTTGTTTCGTAGTAGTTCGTTGTCGTTGCCGGTTTGGAATATGATATATCACAATTATAGCATAACGAATCAACTAATGTATTCTTAACATTAAACCGTTTAAGATTTCGTTGAGATAACATTTGACTACTTACATACAATACAATAGAATAAAATAAGTTTTTTTTTATTTATGACTAAATACGAACAGGAAAATATTATTATGTTAATAAAAATGAAAGAATTTTTGTCCTTTTAATGCCGAAAATCTCTTAAATTTAGATCAACAAAATGAGCGAATATAAATAAGATATTCCATACATTATTACCGAGCCAGCGTCCTATTTTATATGGAACAATGTTTTTTTCACACATTTTGTTGGTTTAACATGCTAAATAGATTTTATTCATGGTACCAATAAACCTAAAACCTAACCTAACTTAAGCACTAACTACTAAATCAACTAAATCTAAAGTATTCACACTTAATTTTCCTATGTTGAAAGTGTTTAAAGTCAACTTTTGCTACGAAATCGCTTAAATCGCACAAATAGCACGTAACTGACTTGAATTGAATTTTTAACGTAACCGCAACGACAATCGACAACGAGCTACAAACTTCAAAATGTATTAAATTCGTTTGCACAGCAGAGAGAGTAAGACGGGATTATAATATATTTATTATAACCGCGTCTTGCTCACACACTTTATAGACCGACAAACTTATCTGTTCCGGTTGCGGCGTCGCTACTGTCTATTTAAAACTGTCATTAAATATCGTTTTTGCATTGCATTTCACGTAGTTCCAATTTTGGCCACCGGAACAGATAAGTTTCTAGATCTGCACTTTAATGTTTTTTCAAACTTGTAACGCCATCTAGTGCAATTGTATTAAATCACTTCCTTTAAATTTAGATAAACAATCTACTTTACGCAGCGTACAATAGATGGCGCTTTTATACTTTTATGTTATGACCTCGTTCTGCAAAACAAACTATATTATATTAAGTTTGCCTGCTATTGATATATATCAATAGCAGGCAAACTTAATATAATATGTGTATATTTTAACATATGAATATAATTTTATATTAGTAATAAATAATAAGCTAGATAATATAACGAACACCTTTAGAAACTATCAGGGTTCAGTGTTGCCGCTGGTCATTTGTAGGATTACCATAAACAAAGGATCAAATTGCCGTATTTAACCAAAAATTACCAAAAATTGCCGTATAATTGCCTGATTGCCGTATTTTAGCGTAAAACAATGACTATTCTGGCGTACGTATGCCGTACAATTCATCTAAAAAGAGCCGGATTACCGTACGATACGGCAATTGCCGTACAAACTGCAACACTGTCAGGGTTGCTAACTCATTATCTTTGGTGGGTGCTAAATGACATATCAAATAGTGCTAGATTGATAAAAAAAAATTAAGTAATTGGGATCGTTCTTCCACTGTTTTCTGTAATTTTGTACATCGTCGTAACTCACTTTTTTGCTTAAAGGAATATCCTTTTTTGTAGGTTTTAAAGTTTATGAATGATGGCTGTTTAGTGCTAAATTAAGTGCTAGGTGCTGAATGTTAAATAACAGTGCTGGAATTGCGAAAATAGTGCCAATCTAGCACCGAAAGTGCTAAGTTGGCAACATTGGAAACTATGTTCGAGGAGAGATCGTCGTAGGCTCGTGGCAGGCTCGTTGTGCGTCCACACTTGTCACGCGAGCAGAACGGTTCGACTCGTGCTCCGCTCGTGCGCCGCTCGTGCTCGCTTCGTAAGCATAGACGCACCATTATTAAAGTGACGAGCATGTACCCTTTTAACCTGTGGAATGCATAACGCACACTGTCCACGGGGGCGAGGAATAGTGTGCATGACTCCCGTTGCCTTTTATGGAAAGATTTTACCCACTACACCCCTGACTGCTCCTTCTGCCGAGTCGGAGGCGTCGTCGTAGGGTCTTCAGGAGTCTTGACTTCCAGGTGACTTCTCTGTCAGGGAGATAGTCCGCCAACAAGGGTAGCAAGTATACCCCCTATGTCCCTATGTCCATTAGTAAATTGAATCGCACTAAACTTGTCCCGGATTAATAGCACAACTTACATGGCCTTAGCCTATTTAAATGTCAAATAAAACGCTTCCTGAATAAATTACCTTTATGTCGCACAAAGTGACCATTTGTCGGAGAATTGTGGTTTTCATATAAAAGCTTATTGATATAACATTTACGTGCAAATGAGCACGTTACCGATTGTAATCAACCGCAGCTACCTCATTGAGACACATCTCTGAAAAATATTTAGTAAAGACTTATTAATTGCACTTTTTTGTTAATTCAGTTGACAGACACTTAACATTTAATAAGGGCGCCCTTCGGTCAAGTGCTACAGCACCAAAGACTACTCCAATCTTCGAGCAGTGGCGTAGCGTGGGTGTCAGCCGCCCGGGGCGGCGGAAGACAATTCTGCCACCCTTTTTTTTTTGCTCCTCCAGTTGGCAAAGCAGCCCACGGGGCGGAAGACGATTCTGCCGGCCTTTTTTACAATTCTTTTTTTTGCTCCTCCAGGGAATTTTGCCGCACCCTAAAAAGTGCCGCCCGGGGTGGACACCCCCCCCCCCATCGCTACGCTCCTGTCTTCGAGCTTTTATATTTAGCTCAACATTTTTCTTCTATTAACATATGAGCGTATTAGCTCGGCGGTAAGGAAAACATCTGTGTAACCACAATCTAATTTGTCTAGATCCCCTGTAAAGATTTACAGAAGTTAGGTGCCAGTCACTACAAGGTAACAACTGGACTTGTCAAATCCTGGACAAAATGCTCAAAGAAAGAGTTAATTGTGTTGTAATGTTTGGATGCATAGTTTAATAAATACAGAAAAATGAACATTTTAGTACTTCGCCGCCCCCTAATTATGCTCCTTATGATCTTGAGGAAGGCTATTTTTTGCTTTTTTAATACCCTACAACGCTAAACCTAAGCACTGCAAGATTTTAGGAAAGGTCAAGTTTACCTTTTCTGCTTTGTTTCGAATTAAATTAATTAGTTTGTTGTTTTTGGGCTATTTTATCAATTAAAAAGTAGGTATAGTTCGATTAATATTTATCGTAAGATCTTTTGTGAAAATGTTCACCAGTTGTATAAACATCAATGATAGCATATAACAACGTAGGCCTTGTTGTCCAGACGAGGAGTACGCCAGCTTCCCGCGGCTGTTCCACCTGGACGACTACGACGAGTGCCTGACGCGCCGCGACGGGCTGTTCTGCCTCGGAGAGTTCCACCTGACTCCGCTCCACTCTGAAGACCACACCTTCCGCTTGATGCTGGTAAACCGTCAAACCTATGGCCAGTTTCACCAGTCCCTTCCCCTGTCTAGTTCGTTATGTTTATGATATTTTATATGACTGATATCTTAAAGGTGAATTATTCCGATCTGTCACCCTACTTTGTCCCCTTGGGGTGACAGATCGGACAAAAATGTTCGATCTGTCCCCCTGTTCCCGACGAGGTGACAGATCGAACTTCATTCACCTCCTTAAAGTTTTATCTGTCCCCCTACTACCGATAGGGGGTAGTCTTTTTTGTCTTTTTTGTTTTCAGGAAAAAAAAGACTTCATTGTTATTATAATAAAAAATCATTGGTTCACCAACAATTGAACAATATCTATACTCATGCATCCGGCAGATATCAGGAACTTATGTGAACGTATCCTTGCCTGGTAGGTGTAAGGACTTTTTTAAAATCCAGAGACAATCATTTATTAGTGGATCTGGTAACCATCGGTCATAGCGTTTGTTATGTACTGCTAAACTGTAGAGTCCTTTAATCTTTGAGACTTTATTAAGTGTACTAACTGCCCCTGACATAGACATTATCGGAACGCTACATGACTTAGGTACTTTGTTGTAAGAAAGGAAGATAAAATTATAATCTATTTTCTTCTTATTAACAGAATTTACAAATTTTCTACAGGAATACACCGCAGACCAGTTAAACTTCAACCGCACAATTATACATCGCGGTTACTGCGTGAGCGAGCGCTGTCCGCTCGAGCAAGCGAAGCGAGCGGAGCGACCTGAGCGAGCGGAGCAAACGATGAACGCACATAATCTCCGCTTCGAGCAATGCGTCTACAACTGGACGACCGCTCAGGGCTACAAAGCTGTCACCAAAGCTGTGCAGTACTGCCACACATCGGAAGACAAGTCCAAACCACTTATTTTGGACGCACCGAAGATAGCTTTTCTCGTCGTGATAAGCATTATCCTGTTCCTAAATGCAGTCGGTACTGCGTATGACGTCTTTACATCTGAAGATAGCAGTAAGTATTCTAGACGTTACTGAAATTATTGTTCAACATGCTATTTTTAAGTGCCTACATAAACCTTGTGAAGAAGAAGAAGTATTGTTATGTCTTCTGTAAGGTTAATAGATAAATACAAGATGTAGAAGACATCTTTGTTTTTTGTTTGTGCTTCTCAAAATACGAGAGCGTTCATAACGGCGGTGTTATTTTCTAGAAAATGAGTTGCTGATGGCTTGGTCGATGAGAGGCAACGCGCAGCGATTGTTCAGTCTCTCTGTGAACAAGGACCCGAATATGACCGGGCTTGAAAGGCTACAGAGCGTTCGGTATGTATTTTTTATACCACATCAGTTCGCAGACTTATTCCCATATTTTGGGGAAATTAAAGCGTGAAAATATATAAAAAAATATATACCACTTCAGTCGGCAGACAGACTCGCAGCCCACCTGATGGTAAGCGGTCACTGCGGCCTATTCCATTGAGGAACACTTCATCAGGAAGCGTCGCTCAATGTGCTACCAGACTGTAGGCTCCTCTAATCTTCGAGCCTTTAATTTCAAGTGACTGGCTCACACATTAATATTGCCGGAGCACAGCCAGAGCTGTTATGGCGGCAGATTTCACCTGTGGGGGAGGTAGCTAATAGCCAGTCGGACTCTGAAAAAGTCCTACCACCAACCACTATTGTATTGTTAACTTTTGTAGGTACTTATACAATTCAAATATTTAAACTTTCTTTCAATACATGTTTGATACAAAAACACATATGACACATAATTATGTCATACTTGTGATCAGGGTCCTTTGAAAAATGGTCAGCTGGGACCTAATCTGTTCTTAAAAGGATAATAGGTACATACTTATAGTTTTCAAATGGTATTGATGATTGATATTTAAATTATACAAATAACTTTTAACTAATGAGACATGTCTGTGTTTATTTTATAAAGAAAAGGACCAAAATACCTATACCTATGTATGCAAATTTGACAGCCCAGCGAGTAGGTTGTCTGGTGTATTGTTGAATATATAAATAATATAATTATAATAAATCATGAATCCTATCATTGATGACGTACTCTGTCAATTCTTTTATTATAAATAAATATCCATCCAGACATTTTCTCAAATAACCGTCTAGCATTTAGTATATTCATTTTATTTATAGAAACACCTATGTAAACAAACAGATATCTCCTCTGCCGTAATAGCCAACTTCTTAACTTTTACGCCATATCGATCGTCCAAAGATCTATGAAACACAATGCGAAAGAAAAAAGATGATTGTACTTAAATAGTTATTTATGTGACTGCTGCATAATGAGGGTCATTAAAATACGAATGTGGTTTTATGAAACGAACGAAGTGAGTTTCATAAAAGAATCACATGAGTATTTTAATGACTAATTATGTACAGTCACATACATAACTTTATCTTCATTCATACGATAATATGTCTATTTTATAGTCAGGATCGATGAGCAAAGTTAGTACTTAGTACAAAATCATGTCATAATTTGTAGGTCAATTTGAATAAATGACGTTTGTAGTTTTTAAAATCCATAAACAATCTAGACTCGAGTTGATTTCGATTCTCAAATCGATTGTTATAATTTCAGCATCGAATTAAATGTATAGGAATGGAACATAAAATTACTAATCGACTAATTCGATAATCGAAAAAACCTATTAATTTTTACTTTTAAAGAAGACGTTCGAAATTTAAACGTAATTAAAGTATCGGTTACCGACACTAAAATGTAAACATTTCAATGCAGCCACAGATACTTATATCTAAATGTAGGGCGTTTGCTCATCGCTCCTGAATATAAAATCCCACCAAAAACATAAATGTAAAAAAGGAAAGCCAAGTTCAATACAAAAAATATGTTTGGCTGTGGGCTTCGCCGCAAAAAGAATGGAGATCTTAATGAGTGCCAAGTTCTATGATCTTAAAGTAGGTAAGATTTGACTTGGCCAGTTTTCATTATATCAGTCATTTTATAAAGTTATTCAACATTATATTCTGATAATAACTGGCCAAGTCAAATCTTACCTACTTTAAGATCATAGAACTTGGCACTCATTAAGATCTCCATTCTTTTTGCGGCGAAGCCCACAGCCAAACATAATTTTTGTATTGAACTTGGCTTTCCTTTTTTACATTTATGTTTTTGGTGGGATATCATTACTTTTTGTAAAGAAAACTAGGCAAGTATTGAGACTTAATGTGGTGCCACGCGCCGCCGACGACACGTACCATCGCGTTGGCCGGTTGTTTAGCGCGTATTACAAGTTTTTTGTATGGGGACACCACTTATTTTTTGACTTAACTTTATTTTTTTATTTCTGTTATATAGAAAATATAATAATACATAACATATTGGAATATTTTTAATTCCAACGCTACAATAAAAAAATGTATGGGGCCCCCAGTATTGACCGACTGACTTATAGCAGCAAAACCTAACCTACTTCCAGATGACCTAGAAAGATGAAATTTGGAATCCAGCTCGGTGATTGTGTGAAACCGTAGGGAAAAATCTGAAAATAGAAAAAAGTTAAAAATTAGGGGGGGAGACCCCCCCTCCTCCCCCTTTTTTGTAACTTTTTTATATTTTTAGATTTTTCCCTACGGTTTCACACAATCACCGAGCTGGATTCCAAATTTCATGCTTCTAGGTCATCTGGAAGTAGGTTAGGTTTTGCTACTATAAATCAGTCAATCAGTACTAAAACCTAACCTACTTCCAGATGACCTAGAAGCATGAAATTTGGAATCCAGCTCGGTGATTGTGTGAAACCGTAGGAAAAAATCTGAAAATATAAAAAAGTTACAAAATAGGGGGAGGAGAGGGGGTCTCCCCCCCTAATTTTTAACTTTTTTCTTTTTTTAGATTTTTCCCTACGGTTTCACACAATCACCGAGCTGGATTCCAAATTTCATCTTTCTAGGTCATCTGGAAGTAGGTTAGGTTTTGCTACTATAAGTCAGATAAAACCTAACCTACTTCCAGATGACCTAGAAGGATGAAATTTGGAATCCAGCTTGGTATTGTGTGTAACCGTAGGAAAAAATCTAAAAACAGAAAAAAGTTAAAATATAGGGGGGGAACGTCCCCCCCTCCCCCCTATTTTTTTACTTTTTTCTATTTTTGGACTTTTTCCTACGGTTACACACAATTACCAAGCTGGATTCCAAATTTCATCTTTCTAGGTCATCTGGAAGTAGGTTAGGTTTTGCTACTATAAGTCAGTCAGTCAGTACTAATTTTTACGACTTTTTGACCTTCATATCTTTATAACCGTTTGAGCTAGCTTCATGAAATTTGGGCTTCTAGGTGTCCTTATGGATCTGATTAAACTCACGTAGTTTCATGTGTTTCGGTTAAATAGGTTTTAAGTTATAGAAGGGTCAAAAGTGACACCAAATGGTTCGTGTAAATATACCTTGGCGCTGGCTAGCCCGTTCCTTTGCTTGAACTTGGCTTGACACGCTGCCGCGTGTCTAGATAGACATAATTATGGTATGGATGTAGATAAAGATTTTTACAAAATACAGAACCATAACGAAATTTAAAAAAAATCTTCCACTATCCAAACCCACTGAGGTCCATTATAATACGCGCAGTGTCCAAACCACTTTGTTCCACGAGTTAGGTACCTGAGTGGGCCACCGTAGTGGTGGGGATAGATGTGTCACACTAAATCTCTCTATAATTATAAAAAATGAGGATAATAGTTCCGTCGCCCATAACATTTGCTTGCGGGTAGATGAAATTTTTCATTGGTTTTCGCCCGTATCACAACTACATAAGTTTTCAAATTATGGTGGCCACTCGACAAGTGGTCGAGATTTTTATGGTCGAGTTGCCCCCTAAGCCCACTATTTGACCACTGCCTTATTAAGGGATACGAGTACGTTGAAATACTCACACTTGCATTTTATTTCCTCTTGCAGAGTAATAATAATGGTTTTAGAGCTCGGTCTGCACGTCGGGTTCCTGCACTACAGAGTCTACACGCACAACTCGAGGGACTTCGAAGGTGTAAGTGCTCTTCCATTTTTTAAAAATAATTCTCTAAGAACCTTATCTTCAGAGAGATACTCTGTAATTCATTCTTTAAATACTTTTCTTGTGACCTTTTTTTAATGAAAGAGTGAGGAAAACAAGCTACTGTGACTTCCAATGGTTTCAATCACTAGCGCCCATTTACACTTAGGGATCTAACAGACGAACGACCCATAGTTTGCGACCCTCGACGTGACGACGACTGTCGCTGGTCGTCGAGGGTTGTTCGGGGCCGCAACGACAGCCGACGACTCTCGACGACTGTCGCTGACAGTCGTTGCGGCCCCGCGCGACAGACGCAGAGGGTCGTCGGCTGTCGTTGCGGCCCCGAACGACAGCCGCTCACCGCAGTCGTCGAGGGTCGCAAACGATGGGTCATTTGTCTGTTAGATCCCTTAGAGGCTTCTACAAACTAGACGATGATTTTTTCCTCTTTTCATTTGCTTTCTGGAACCTTAGAGCAATAAAGTTTGACTCCCATTAGTACCAGCTTATCTTTGCATGACGTTAGGCGGCACAGTGGCAGTCCTTGTCCTCGGACTTTTTTCTTTTTGGGTCTTATGGTTTTGTATTTCGAGCTCACAGGCTTCAAGCTACGTGAGTCGTTATTATTACTAAATAATATAGTAAGATAGTGTTGTTTGGGAGCAGATGCTTCGAGCGCCCCTGGTGATGCTGATGCGCAACGGGACGGCGCTGGTGGAGGCGTTCGTGGTGCTATCCAGCTTCCTGCTCGGCTCCCTGCTGATGCAGCGGCGCCGGCGCCTCAGCCTCGCCATACTGCCGCTGCAGCTGCTCAAGAGGTTCTTCAGGTAAGCCGCCATACTCACTCTCCACTAATTTGATTTTTACTGGCCCTGAGCCTCGCAAGCCTTCGGCTCGCCTGATGGTAAGCGGTTTAGGTGTTCATCGTCAATAGCCACAAGGCTGGCACCGGCTCGTCCCAATCGGGGGTGAAAGGGAAAACCAGGGGAGTTTAGTGGGTATTGGATGCTTGAGTCTCGAGTCCCACACACGACACACACACAACTACAGAGTTTAGCTGTATGTTCTACCAGTCGATAATTATCGACGATTATTATTATCTTATCGACTGGTAGAACATACAGCTAAACTCTGTAATTTATGAGTTATAATGGTTTTGTTCCTCTTCCACCGGTGTTCCTCTTACCCTAACTGACCATATACCACGAGAATGCGCTCAGTCCTCAAGTTGTTCTGTCGTGTTTGTACGCTTGTATCACCAAAGGCGTCACTCGTGCATCGCCAACCATGTATTTTTTTTAAGAGACAAGAAACAGTTCTTCCTATTGCCAAACCCATGCTCTCCCTAATTGAGCTCTGGAGAACTAATTCACCAATAGAAACACAGTACAACAAATGACCCTTCCGTATGCTTCAGAGGTCGTGGGTTCGAATCTTATCCAGGACAGATTCGACGTGAAAACGTTTTGTACTGGCCTGGGCCACCCATAGGCGCCCGATTCAGTTACAGCTTACCATCCACGTATTATATGTTGTTGTATGTCATAAATAGCCTATGTGTTATTCTGATGTATAAGCTATATTACTGAAAAGTTTGATCTAAGTCCGTTTGATAGTTTTAATGTAAAAGAGAAACAAACATTCATCCATCCTCTTGTCCCTCCAAAGTGGGATATAATAACTAGCCCCCCTAGACAAGCGGCATTTATGACGTTCTTTATAGCTCAATTTGCGATAGCGAATGTCAAATCCCATACTTTCAACACGTCACTTTTCTATGGCATCTGTCAAATCCATACAATTTAAAGTTAGCGAATTTCGCTATCGCTGTCAAAATGTTACTTTGTCTAGGCCCCTAGGGCCGTTAAATCGCTACATGGCAGGCACCGCCGCGGCTAGTTTCTTTTGCTTGTAAAAGGGAAACTGGGGGAGTAGTGGTTAGTGGATTTAGTCTTGAGTGATGAGTCCCACACCCGGCCGCAGTCTCGCTTACCTACTCAAAATAATTCTCCTCTACATAAGTCTAATAACTAGACCTTTTTCACTGTTATTGTGCAGACTGACCCCAGTACACCTAGCGACAGTGGGCTTCGCAGCGACGTGGTGGACGACACTGGGCGGTGGACCAATGTGGGCCACTGTGGAGACCGAAGCCGCCATATGCTCTCGCAAGTTCTGGACGCACCCCCTTTACGTTTACAACTTCGTCGAAGCAGAAGACCAGTGCTTGCTTCCCTCTTGGTAAGTCGCAAGTTATCTAAGTTTTTTTTTTATTTCTTATATCTCAAGATAGCAAATAGTGGACGGAAAGAAGTTCTAGTTTGCTAAAATACACCTTGTAGATAATATTTCCTATGGTTTCTATTTAT
This sequence comes from Mecyna flavalis, assembly GCA_949319885.1. Taxonomy (NCBI): domain Eukaryota; kingdom Metazoa; phylum Arthropoda; class Insecta; order Lepidoptera; family Crambidae; genus Mecyna; species Mecyna flavalis. The sequence continues at coordinate 13,927,457 of OX439414.1, read as the reverse complement.
TTACTGAAATAACTGACAGACTTTTCAAACGTAAATAAGATTGCTTGAACATCCAACCCCAGAGAAATTAATAAATAGTTAGTCGTCACTTTCTGAGGTCAAAAGCCGAGTCGGTGTCAAATACGAAACAACAAATACATCCAAACAGCTATTGTGATGTCAGCTGTGATGAGATTTTGGTTGGAATCATTTGATAAATAAATATGAAAAAATTATGTCGAAAAGTCTTTGTTTGTATTCAAATAATAATTTAATGCACTCGTTTTTCCAGTATTTTGATCGTACCAATGATAGAATAAAAATATATTATTATATCTATGGTTTATTCGTTTGGTTTGGCGAGCCATTTAGTGCACTGGTCGAGAAGTCGGCTATTACACCAGAGGTCGCGGGTTCGGTCCGCCCCGCACGGTACAAACATTAATTGTGTGCATGAACATGTCTGTTTGTATCTGTCTGGGTGTTTCTATGCATAAATGGATGTATTTAAAAAAAAGAGTATTTATAAAAGTAATGATTGTTTATCCGTTGTCTGGCACCCATAGCACAAGCTAATGCTTAGTTTTGGGCTAGATGGCGCTGTGTGTATAATGTCCAGAGATTTTTTTTATTATTGCAATGTGTAACAAGACGAGCAGATCGTACACCTGATGGTAAGGACAGTTGAGTGCCAAACAGTAACTAAGCATTTACTGTCTGACACTGCCCTGCACCCGCTATACCAAGACGACAGTTATTAGGTTATTTATTATTATTCGTCTGTCATGGCCCCAGGTTCTTAGCGGTGGACATGCAGCTGTCACTATTGGTGACGGCTCTGGCGCTGGCGCTGGCGCGGTGGCCGCGGCGGGCGCTGCCCACCCTGGCCGCGCTGATACTGGCCTCCGTGCTGCTCAACGGTGGCCTGGCCTACTACTACCAGTGGACGGCCGCGCTGTACTACGTGAGCCCTGAGTACGTGCCTTCATAATTCATTGGCCACAGCACAGTATCTATGAGATTTATTGTTGCAGCGTTAGTGTATTGGCACTTGGTAGGATACCACTTCATCGTGCTCCGTGGTACAGTGGTTAGAGCGTTGGGCTCTAAAACCCGGAGGTCGTGGGTTGGAATCCCGCGGGGAGCATCACTCTGTGTGATTGTTTCCAGTGTGGTTAGGACTGAAAAGAATGATGATTCCGTGGTTCGAAAGGCACGTTAAGCCGTTGGTCCCGACTATGTTCCAAGTGGGTTTGGTTTCCCTTGTAAGGGTTACGGAGGTCAGATGGCAATCGCTCCATTATAATAACCAGGTTTGTCAAATCTAGGATCATAGGACCCTGAGCAATCGGGAATTGCAATGTGTAACAAAACGAGCAGATCGTACACCTGATGGTAAGCGACACGTCTGCCCTTAGACAGTTCAGTGCCAAACAATAACTAAGCAGTTACTGTCTGGCACCGCCCTGCGCCTGCTATACCGAGACGTCACTCGACAGTTATTAGGTCTCTTATACCCAGTAATTTTACTAGCTACCAGTGCCCTTTCCCCGAAACACAGAAGTGCTTGACACACTTCTATTTCACGGAAAAATATCTGGCACTGCGGTATTACCCACCTAGACGAACCTACCACCTGGTAAAACACTGTTGTAACAGATTGTGTGTGCCTGTAGGAACATCCGCGGGCGGCTGGTGGACGTGCCGTCGTTCCAGTACTACTACATGGCACCGTGGGGCAGCCTGCCGGCCAGCCTGATCGGCCTGTTCCTGGCGCATCTCTACCAACATCTGCAGGAAAAAGGCTTCAAGGCTTCGGGACACAAGGTACAGTCAAAACTCACGTCAGACTATACACTTTGAACTTTGTACCACTCTTATGTCGGGGGCATAAGTGCTATTATCGAACTGCAAGTATTTACCGTGATGTGCCGTTGACCGTACTAACGCTTTTTACTGCGACTATGCGACTGAAGTTGTTAGATGGAACCTCGAAAGGGATAATTATGATGTGCTAAGATAGCATCCATAAGAAACAAGAGTTTTCTCGGTCACTATAGTATACAACACGGTAATATCTCATAGATATTGAAAATATTTCAGAAGTTGCTAAGTTTTCCTGCTTTAGCCGGAATCTCGTAACTTAATTCAATAGATTTAATTATGATTATGATTTAACATTCTCTTCCGAAAAAAGGTGTCTATGGGCGGTCTTCCAAGTGAAGCGTCCCTCAATGGAATAGGCCGCAGTGGCCGCTTACCATCAGGTGGGCTGCGTGCCTGTCTGCCGACTGACCTAGTATAAGAAAAATAGTGTACGCTACTGGTCTGTTCCAGTGGCTCGCGTGGGTATCGGTGGGCAGCTTGGTCGGCCAGGTCGCGCTGGCGGCGTCGGGCTGGTGGCTTCAGCACGTGGCCGGCCGCGTGGCCATGGCCGCCATCATCGCGCTAGAGCGCCCGCTCTTTAGCCTGCTATCTGCTGTCTGCTTCTTCGGGCTGGTCACTAAAGTTAAATGTGAGTTAAACAAGACGTTTCTGTAATGACATTATCACATTGGACATTATCACATGCATTAATTTGACCCCAAGGTAAGTAGTGTAAGCCTTGCACTAATTGTGTTATGATGAGCAGAAACAACGAAGGTTCACCACAAATATTTATTATAACTAGCGTACTTAAATACAAATACACATCCACACTCAAAACAAACACAATTCTCATCACAAAAATGTTCGTCCTGGGTCGGATTCGAACCCACTACCCCAGGGGCATAGAGTACGGACACTCCTTACGAAATGCAACACCCGCCACAATGTCTATTAATTTTCATTGGTCATTATTCCAAAAAAAAATGATTTACCTACGGTTTTTCTTTTCAAATAAACGAACCTTTTTTTAAATAGTCCAAAAACAATTTTAAAAATTAAACACCTTTATATAATTTGTTTAGGATGGGATGTTTTTAAAGATTTTTTTTATTAATATTAAATTACATAAATGTCGTGTTGTTGCAGTTTACATAGACTGGGTGTTCTCGTGGTCTATCTGGATTATCCTTGGCCGGCTGACGCTCTCGGTGCTGATGCTGCACTGGATCGTCATCCTCACCTTCCTGGCCGGCAACTCACTGCCGGTGCACTTCTCCTATATGAATATTGTGGGTCTACTTAGTTTTTACTATACTAACAAGACGAGCAGATCGTACACCTGATGGTAAGCGCCACGTCTGCCCTTAGCAGTTCAATGCCAAACAGTAACTCAGTTACTCGAGACGACAGTTATTAGGTCTCATATAGGTACAACATTACACTTACATTTATTATTTTTCGGAGGACTTTAGGACTTTATTTAGGACTTTTTCGGAGTCCGACTGACTTGCTGGCCACAGGTGAAATCTGCCGCCATAACAGCTCTGGCTGTGTTCCGTCAATATGTGAAATGTGAATTCCGTAATGTGGAAGCCAGTACACTCGAAATTAAAGGCTTGGAGATCAGATGAGCCTACAGTCTGGCAGCACATTGAGCGACGCTTCCTGGTGAAGTGTCCCGCAATGGAATAGGCCGCAGTGGCCGCTTACCATCAGGTGGGCTGCGTGTCTGTCTGCCAACTTATGTGGTATAAAAAAAAACTAGAACTAAATAAGTATTTTTATACAGGCATTATCCAAATGTTTCATATCTGAAATTAAAACTTGTGCGTATCTAACGCAATGCCAATTTAAGTCCAACAATTAAATTACTAGTTATTATTAGCTAGTGAAATAACTGGATAGATGAGACCTAATAACTGTCGTCTCTTAGGGCGGGCAACGCGCCTGCGACCCCAAGGGGGTCTTGGGTGCGGGTGGCGGTGGCGGTGGCGGTGGCGCACTTGCTCGTTTGCCCCCCTATAATATAAAAAAAAAACAATTAAATTATCGTAGGTTTTTCTTATTTTTCAGATATGGGAGACTGTGGCAGCGGTGGCTATAACATACACACTCGCAATACCTCTTACGGTGCTAATAGAAACGCCTTTTCAAAGAGTATTTTCAGCCATCTCTAGTATATTCCTTATAGTTCAGTAGCATACTTGCTTTTTAGAGGTAATTTTATTTCTGGCTACTTGGACTGGGTAAGATTGAAGTGTACATACATAGTTATAGATTTAGATATGATAGTCCAACCTTGCACTTTCTCTAGAAATGGAGAAAACTGACAAAAGGACCGAATTTAAATGAATTTAAAAGACTTCATGTGTGAATTAGACTGAGGCCTGAGCTTTATAAATCCGAGTGAACAGGGGAACGGAGCATGAACAATTTTTGAGGCTTCTTATTGTATTCTCTTAAAATGTATAGGTGACAAAATTTGTTTAAATAAGTACGTAAACAAACTATTTAATAGTGATGTGATTGGAATAAATAAGTTGTGGTGAAATAAAATATTTTGTGTGATTACTTTGTTTCTTTCATTCATGTAACACAAGTTACTAGCGTAATGATAATAAATATTACAAATAATATTTAAGTACATATTGATGATTCTTCGAAAAGCATCGATTATTCCCGTTGTCCACAACCTGTTTGTCCACCACTGGTGGACAGCGAAACAACTTTTATAATTACGATCAATTTACAATTTACTCTGAAATTAATAGTAAATAGGGACTTTATTAATTTGTATTATGCGCCTACTACCTATTTCACGCGTGGTAATTATTCATTCATTCCACCTATAAATAACTTTTCAACTAGGTATCTATCGATAACGAACGACTCATCTCAGGCGTCCATTACAATATGAGGCAGATGTTCAATAAAACCTCAGATATAGTCAAAAATTACCTATACCCTTACAACAAAATAATTCTTACGTGGTAATTTTTTATCTCTTTAGAACTCTACATAATAGTACGGTCTCTCATCTCAGGTATCTCGTTGCAATGTTGTCATAGAGTATATTGAATATACCAGAAAATGTTGTCTTGCGACCGCGGAAGGTGTTTTATAAAACCCCAGATTAAATAATCCAATACCCAATAAATACATAGGCCCTTATCATCGAAAAAATAATTCTCAAGTGGTAATTTTTCGTCTACTTAGTTCAATGCATTTTAAAATAACAAACAAACGACTTGGTTGGATCGTCTATTTTTACTACGGTAATAATATCACAACGCGTTTCGGACCGACCGAGGTAGGTAACTGTCAAACGTCAAACATGAATGAATGAAACGTCAATTCCATGTCAATTCCTCGAACGCAGCGCAGTTGACGTTTTTGTTTCAAGATTTGTTTTACCCAGGACATGGAGAGTTTTTCCATGTTAGCATAACGTACAGTAATTAGATTAAAAATCCAGTGAATCGGTTAGGATGGGGAGTCATCATAGTCACGAGAAGGGGGAAAGTGGGAGTGGGAGTTCGACGCCTCGAGGATCCCAGCGCGGGGCTTCCTCGCGTTCAGGGTCTGGGGGAGACCTGCAGGGGCTGACGGAGAAGACGGAGAAGCCGCCGCCGCTGTCCATGGTGCCCGTGGAGAAGCTTGGCAAGGTGGGTAGTAGCCGTAGTTACGTACAGGGTTATGTGAACTTGTGTGACGTCGAGAATGTTTGTTTTGCTGTCAAGGCTGTCGGTTCGAGCGGTGTCGTCAATTGTGATTTAGCCTCTAGTTAATTACTGTGAAATTGTACTCAATAAGTTTTTATTTGAGTGGAAAAACGTTTTATAATGCTGTATGATAGAAAAAGAACATGAGAAAATGTATACAATAATTTACATTACAGATTTTCGAGTTTAATGTCAATAATATTTTGGATAATGTGACCTTGGTCCTATCTTGGGACAGTGGTTCAACCACTTGAGACAAATACTAGGACATATGTTTAATCCTTGGCTGTTTTTGCCGGCTTTTCCTTACAAAGTCCATTTACCTGTCCAAAATTGCCACACCAATGCCATTTGTTAGATGAAGCTTTACTTCCTGCAATTAATTCTTCATTTAAATCCAAACTGTTTTACTTTTAAGCAAAACTAAGCATTAAAAAAATACCATGCGTCCACTTGCAGCTTCACCTCCACATGTTCTAAGTACTGTGCTATCCCACAGGAATGTGAAATTTTTCCAGGATGTTTTTTATTTTCTGTTGCTATGTGTAACAAGACGCACAGATCGTACAACTGATGGTAAGCACCACGTCTGCCCTAAAGTAGCCCGGGCTGGTCAGTAGCCATAAGGCTGGCACCGGTTTGACCCAATCGGGTGTGAAGGGGAAACTGGGGGAGTTCAGTGGGTAGTGGACGCTTCAGCCGCAAGTCCCACTTCGTAGCCTGCGGTTATTATGATGCATAAAAGCATTTTCCTCTGGAGAAAAAAGGTTGTAAAGTAGCCTGTGTAGGTCTAGTTAATGTCTCTACCTAATTTCATCAAAATAAGTACAGTAACAGGTAGACAGACAGATTTACTTTCCACTTGTTTAATTCAGTCTGAATTAGAAGTACTGATTACAGAGTATATATCAGAATAGGTCTTTTGTGAAACTGTAAATGGCAAAAAGATTAAAAATTAAAATTCCTTATCAAAGTTATGAAACGAAACTAGGTAATTGTTTCTATGTAAATTTCAAGTGAACTCCAATGAAATGTCTTACCTCTTTTCATTCAGTACTAAAATAACCAAGAATTTTGTTGTTGTGGACAGTCTACAGCCTAAATTTAGAATGTTTTCACAAATATTTCAGACAGATAAGTACTTCATATGATTCAGAGTTTTATCTGATAGCATCTTTCATTTAGTCTTGTCCAGTAAACTGTTTTTGTTATGCTCAATAAAAAGCACTTACAATATTTAGGAAATATCTTTTTAAAAATTATTTTAGATTCAACTGAATGATAAATACATGAGTCTTGATAATGAGTGTGTTAAATGCTCTTTGGAATTGTTTGTGGAATTAATTGTCTTTAATTATTGTCATTGCTGCTGCTGTTAAAATTAAAGCAAAAAATATTTTTTTATATAATCATTGTTATAGTCTACAAATATTGATATGACAAGTTTATTCTTAATTTCTTATGTTTTTTTTGTTACTAAATATTTTATTGCATAAAATAATGCAAAAATTATTGCAAAATTATGCATATTTATTAACTTATCACTATCTACGAATAAGTAAAAAATTATGATTGCAATATAGTTAAATGTAACACATCGAGTTTAATTCATAAACCTGCATTATTTAAAATATATTTTCCTTTGAAGATAGCAATCTTGCACTATCTAGACAATAGATAAATACTAATCACAGTCTATCATTCTGACAAATATAGATTAATATTTGAATGATCAACATGGTTGCATTTGAGCATTTAGTTCAAAGTTTTATCTTTGTTTTCAAACATGTACTCAAGAAAATGATAAAAGCATTTCCTTAAAGCAATGATTTAATAAGCTGTAATAAAATAAAAACTAAAAAATTTAGGGGAATGTTGCATTGCATGTGATGGTGGAGTCAAAAAAATTAATACATATTCATATTCACAAGTATTTGCCTATTTTAAATACATATATTTGATAAAAAACAAGAAAAACATGTAAATTTGGCTCTAGTTTCGGATGCTAATCTAAACTCATATGACTTGAATAGGAAATTGTGAAAATTTAATTATCTTTTCTTGAGTTAGTCACAAAGTCGTCACATGCTTCGTGTCGTCACAGCGGGCGCGTGATAGCAGTCGCATTTTTCCTCGGTCTGAGCCTAATTTGATAGCCTATAAGCCTATGCTAGTAAGCATTCCGCGCGCGGCTTCGCCCATGTAATATCTACGACAATGTTACCCTGAAGAGAACAGAACATAGACACGTATTATGAATTTATTATTATTCCGAAATCAACAATTTCATTTAAAATAATGTTACTTTCCAGTGCCTAAGCTATCCCTATACTAAAAAACCATGTCGATCCGTTGCGACGTGAAATAAGAACAAACGAAAACACAAATTTTTCTTTCATCCGGTGGGAACTGAGCATTGTCCTGGTTAAACATGAAAGCTTAACAGACAGACAGAATTGCTTTCGCATTAATAATATTAGAATCCTATTTTTAATTCTGCCCCAAATTACCGTCATACCGCACCTATTAATACATTTTATTCATCAAAGATACGGCGCGGTGTAAACAACTACCTATTTTTATCTTGCCTAGCTTGTGTTTTTAAATGTCATTTTCCGTCCATAAATCATGGTCTTTATGCATTTCTCAAAGCCTGTGTTTAGGTCTCCTGCACTCTCACTCACTAAATGGACCGCAATTACTGTTCTAACTTCTATCAAAGAGGAATGATTTAATTGTTTGTTTGTATTGAATAGGCTCCGAAACTATTGAACCGGTTTGGAAAATTCTTTCACTGTTGGCCAGCTACACTATCCCCGCGTGACATACTTTTGATCCCGGAAATGTAGGAGGCAGGGGGTAATAACACTGGTCTACATCAAATTTGCCATTACATGAAAATGTACTATATTGGTTGTATTTCACTCACTGAATATAAATATATAAGTAAAAATTCATAGTTAGCTCTTATTGTGCAACTGTGCCATATAAAATATAATAGCGGGTAGCGCGATAGTTTTACCACATTAATGATGATAATTCAAAATATTTAGAGATTACCTGCGGAAATTTTATTTTTTCATATTTGTTTGTTACTTCTAACGCTGACTGTGTTTTGTTCAACAGTTAAAACGTGAAATTGTTATCGTTTTTTGACATTTTTTGTGAAAAATCTACATTTTCCATTATGTCTCCCAAATGTGTTAATAGTGCAGCCAATTTTTGCTACAATATGTGGTAAGGTGACCCATATTAACCAAATATGCTCAATTACTCAACATTTAGAAACTGCTTACTTCCATTATTTTGGAATTAAAATTAAAAACCAAGACAAATCGTACCACATTTTATTTGCACAGCTTGCTCCACAAATTTGATTAAGTGGCAAAACAAAAAGAAACTTTCATTGCCTTTTGGTGTGCCAATGATGAGGAGGGAACCTACCAATCATGCGAATGACTGTTACTTTTGCTTGACTCCATCCTGTATGGTATATCAAGAAAAAAGACACGAAACGTGGTATACCCTTATGTAGCCTCTGTGTCGCAACCAGTACCACACGGAATCGATTTGCCTGTTCCTCGACATCCCGAAGAGTACCAGCAAGATTCTGAAGAAGAGATAATTTCAATGGAAGTTGACTACAATGAGCCTACAACCTCACAATCGTCACAGTTTGTGGGTCTCTAAAAATTCATTTTCTTTATTCTCATCTTGATTTTTTCCCTTCTAACTGCGGCGATGTATGTGACGAACATGGCGAATCAAGACATCTCGACAATGGAAAACATATACCAGGGCCGATGGAATGCGTCAATGTTAGCGGACTACTGCTGGAATTTGAGAAGAGATACCCCTAACAGCGATTACAAAAGATTAACGAAAAAGAAGCGAAAATCTTAATTAAACACGTTTAAATATTATGTTAATATTTCAATATTCCCAATTTTATATAAAAAGTAAAAAAAAATAATAAATAAATATAGTTTTTTTTTTAATAAATTGTTTTGTACTTTAACATGTTACTAAAAGTCAAATTTTGTATAATAGGTATATTTCCAAAATAAGAGCTAATTAAAAAAATATATCTGTGTTTTCGTATTCAGTTACCTCAAAGCAGTATAAAAATATAGTATTCAATTGATGGACACACAAAAAGTAAAATTTTGTAGACCAGTGTAATTTATTTGACAAAAGAAATTACGCGCGGGTGAAACCGCGAAGACGGCCGCTTGTTACCTACTCATAGTACTCATACGTCTAGTCTTCTGTGTGCGTTTTACTTATTTTTTTTTAAAATTTACTTTTAAATCCTATATCTACAAGAATGGTCATAATTTAATACTCACTCATAGGGCTTTTGCATACTGGCTGTGATGTTTTCTTGCACTGTGGCATTGGGTCTGGACAGAAGCAGTGCTAAAAATAACAGTGAACATTGTATCCAGTTATTAACACCACCGACGATAAAACTCTATGATCTGTGAAACTGCTTACTGGTGTCATGTCTTAAACAGTCACTTAAAATTCAAAAAATCAAAATCAAAATATTCTTTATTAATGTAAACTTGTATCAAGTATTTATGAATCGTCAATTACAGAGTGACTCTACCACCGGTATCGGAATGCAGTCATCTGCCGAGAAGAACCGGCAAGAAACTCGACAGTTACTCTTTGTTTTTTTCGAATTCGTTGAGGACACTGAAGAATATTTAACTAAAGATTGTTTTCAGAGATACTGTTTAGAAAATAAAAAGTAACTAATTGGTTCTTGTTAGTAAGGTTAGCGTCGTTTATTTGTGATTTGTTAAAAATTATTATCTTGATAAGCGTCACATGATACACAATATCAATAACGTGTGATCACTATGAAAAGGTGTAAAGTGTTTGTTCGTTTATCTACGAGAAATATAATTTTTTTTTCGAACGTTAGCTGTCCTTCTGCGGGCTTGCATTAGCTTTCGACTCAAAAGTCAAAGCAATTAAAATATTCATGTTTAATCTAAGTATTCTGAACACGAAAACAATCTTTTTTTGATACTGAAAACCTTTTAAACTGTAGCCAGAATAATCGAATCAATTTTATCATAATCGCATCTATAGAAATGCAGAGAGGGAAATATTCAGTACCTATCAATGCTTAAGATAAGTAGGCCTTACTGTATATTTTATAATTTTCTACTAGCCCAAAATATGCATAAAAAAAAACAAAAACCAACAACTAAAATTTCTGAACAATACAAATGCTCAGAGTGCATTTTTCTTCCACATGACGGACACATTCGAGCCGCTAATAAATGCGTGCTGCCTTCATTAACAGCCGTTGCCGGTAGTAGCGATGTTTGTCCTTATTCTCAAGGCAGGAGAGTTCAAATTGAGTAGTCAAGTTGTAGGTGTATACGTTATTAGGAAACCTACGCTTAATCCTGGCTAGTCAGACCCGTCTCCGAGTAATTTTAGTCTGACGAGCCATTTGGTGTAATGGTCGAGAAGTCGGCTATTACATTAGAGGTCGCCTTCGCGTTCGATCCCCGCAAGCTACAAACATTTGTGTGCATGAATGAACACGTCTGTTTGTATCGGTCTGGGTGTTTCTATCAGGGATGTAACGGAGGTGAGTTTATCGGAACCGAAATCGGAACCGGAGTTTTTAAATTTGATTTATCGGAATCGGAACCGGAACCGAAATCGGAGGCGGAAGCAGAAGTAGTTGAAAGGGAGATGACAGGAGAAGGACAAAGTAACCGAAGTCGAACACGATATGCTATGCGACGGAAGGAGTGTGGCAAATTAGCAATTAAAAAGTTGGTTTTTATTTAAGTTATTTTCTCAATATTATATTAAATGCAATTATAGCGTAAAACACAGGATTTCCTATTTCAGGCTCATAAAAATTCGATCTTAAGCAAAAGTTTGTACTTGCTGATAGAATAGTTCTAAGAATTTTAATAAATTGATTTGATTTGATTTGAAAGAAACAAAAAGAAAATCATGTTTATCTAGAAAAAACAGTCATCATTGAATGAAATCGAGATTGATTACTATCAGCATTTTAACCCTACGTTTGTTTGTTTATCGCATAAAAGTAATCGCGTCAAAAATCGAAAACATTACTAATAATAATAACACGAAAAAAGGAATTATTATTATTATCGATAGAGAAACTGGCTTTATTGTTATTTGCAATAAGCGAATCCGAGTGTAAAGTATAGAGTTAAAATTAAATCACTCTACTTATCCTCCTTACTTAATCAGCGCTTTGACAAATCCTGACAAATTCAATCTCGTTGAATTAAGGTTTAATTTATTTTATTGTTCCGTAGTGTTTTAACTGCGCACCATTCAAATTCAAAAGGGTTAAGTTCTTTACACAATGTAATTACACAGTCTGGTGGTCTTCTCTTCTTTCACATTCTCTCTATATCTTTAACATTTTAAACAACTTTTCTCTAACTCTCTCTCTTCCACTTTTGGCCATCTTTCGATAGAATCTAAAACATAATGTTAACATGTCTAAATTCGATATAGCTTTTATTCTCTCTATTTGACCTTTAACGATTGTATTACCGTATCGCATTGACATAAAATACACTCAGTTTATGTCGTAATTAATACATATACATCGCACCCTTCACTCAAACGACACGACTCATATTTGATTCATTTAAAAGGGAAATATTTGCATCCTGCTCAGTATGTTCAACAAACTTAAAGCAAACAATTGAACCCTGAAAGTAATCTTTGCAGTTAGTAGCAACAGATCGGAAGTGGCGAAGATATCGCCAATCACGGCAGATAACGCCTGTCCCACAGACCATTGTTGTGATTGCGAAGGGTGGAGTGCCTGTGTCTAACTTTAATTATATCTCCGGCTAATATCAGTCAATGTGTCGCAAAACCTCTTTGGATTTGTCTCGAAAACCCAACGACAGAAAATTTGATGTTTAAAAGAACCCCTAAGTTAACATTTTATTAATAGTACTATCCCTTCGGCATTATTGTTAAACAAACCTTAAGTGATCAGTTAGCGAGTTCATCACAGCCAGCCTATAACGTAGATTTGAAACTACTTCTATTTTTTGTGTAAAATCATCAGATCGCTGTCTACTACTAGTTTTTTTTTTTATAAACATGGCCGAAACGACTGCCCTAAATAGACAAAATAGTGTTAAGACCCCTCGCCCTATGGCGCAAGGAAATCGTCCCGTCTTGCAAAGGCAATTAGCGGTGGAACCAGAAGACGTGTGGTCCACAAAGAGTCTCCGGTACAGACTGCTAGGAATACAAACGAGCAAGATTAAGAAGAAGAAAACAGCTGAAAGATGTTGCAAGGTGCGTGGAGTTATTCAAACATGTAGAAAGCTTGCATTGAAACGCAATGAGTCCCTCCTCTGATGAGATTTTAATCTCCGTGTCAAGCCGATAATATAACTACTCTTAGGAAATTCTTTATTAACAAATCATCGCACTTATTTATTTCTGTAAGAGTTGTCCGCCTCTTAATCTTCTGAAGTAGCTTAATACGACAGTACGACGACAGCGCCTAGAATAAAGGGTTATTGGCCTTTTGAAGTGCTTCAGTAGGAAAGTGTCTGGGTTTAGTGATTAGTCACGACACGCGATAGTTTAATGACAATCCACGCAAGATGGTTAGCTTTTCTGAGCGTTGCGGATTCCGTGTTTTTGATAGTAATCAAGCCAAAGATACGAGTATAGAAATGCTGAAATATAAATTCAAACCAAAACTACAAACAATTTGATTTGTTTTTTTGCCGTTTCTTTCCAACATCAGGTGTAAAAGCGTTTGTTTTTACTACATTTACAAAGCAAAAATAAAACAAACTGTAAATTTTGTTCGTTTCTTATAATTTGTGCATTATAATGGCGGCAAAGTCCACAGCAAGTTTTTGTTATGATTCTAAGAAATGAGATGGGATGCAAACAGGATGAAGTTGATTTTCTTCACAGCTCGTTTGACGTCACAGGTGCACCTTATTCAAGAAATGGTGAAAGGATATCTTACAATAGATGGTTTATTATATGTAATACAGCTCTTGATTACCAGGGCCCTTTCTCAGATAAGCTTATTTCTTTCTTAACAACACATTTTAGCCAAATGCAAAATATCAACATTGTAGCACGTGACACTTCGTGTTTCAACTTTGTAGTTAACGTATGATTAAAAGCAGATAAACCTTGATAAATCTCTTACTTAGTCGATAAGGCACAATATGTACATTCACGATAGTTAATTTAAAAACACACAAGTTATTGCAATAATTATTCCTTTTAATGTTATCAGATGCATTTTCGGTTATGTGTCATTATGGACTCAATGTCTTCTTATTAATCCCTTCCCGTAAACTCGGAATCCTGAACAGAGTGAGACGATTTTTCACTCCGGTGCAGCTTTGTCTCTTATACAAGGCACAGGTTCGCCCGTGTGTGGAATATTGCTCTCATCTCTGGGATGGTTCCGCAAAGTACTTATTGGAGGCTCTCGACAGGTTGCAGCGACGTGCTATCCGTATTGTCGGTGATCAAGAGGTGACTAAGACCCTAGAACCTCTTCAGTTACGTAGAGACGTTGCCAGTCTTAGTGTTCTCTACCGTCTCTATAATGGGGAATGCTCTGAAGAGTTATTCCAACTCATCCCGTCCTCCCCTTTCCACTCCCGAACAACACGCGCCGGACTGCGTTGACATCCTCATACCATCCAGACACCCGTACCAAGAGGTATAGTTCCTCTTTTTTGCCCCGTGCCATTAGGGCATGGAATGCCCTTCCGGCTCACGTGTTTCCTTCCTCCTATAATCCTGGGCTTTTCAGGCGGGGCGTGAAGCGGCATCTATGCAGGCCTTCAGGGTGAGGGTGACTGGCTCAATGGGTACTATGATCTATTGAGCCAGTCAACCTTATATTTGGACCTCACTTCCGCTTACCATCAGGTGACGTGTGGTCAACTGACTGCCTTTTTATAAAAAAAAAAATTGAACATAAAATGGATGTACGGGCGGCAGCTGCAGATCAACCTACCCTAATCTGTCAAAAAATCTCTATTTAAAGAGAACTCTTTATGAAGTAAATAAAGCTGAAAATTGTTTGTAGAAATTTGACAGATTAGGGTAGTCTGATGCTTCAGACCTTATTTTTTTGGAAATGTAGAAATCTGTTCATATTTATTTTATAAAGTCTACAAGCCTATAGCCTATATTATTGTTCGCAGCTTCTCTGCCAGCGCTCACAAAAAGAAGATGGCATCAACGGAGTCACAGAAAAATCGTTTAGCGTAAGTGCCAACCATTTATTATTTAATATTATGATAATTTTATTCCATCTTTATTCTCGGCCATCACGAACTGCCATAAAAGTAAAGGAAGAATAAATATTTATTTAAAAGATTTGATTTCACTGGCTTACTGCATCTGCATCGGCTTACGTTGTACACGTCACTGGTTACAGCATCAAAACAGGTAGATATTGATAAAATTATAATCTTGATCGGTTACTGCGGTATTTTCTGTTACCTCTTCAAGAAGATGATCACTGTATCTTTTTAACATACAGAAGCAAGTCGTCATGAAGTCCACTATAAAATACAAATACTTTTAATGTTAGCGAATATTGTTGAACGATTTTATCTACGTCCCAAAGCCAATAGATTAAACGATTGAAAAGGAATCAAATCAAAATCAATTTGTTTTTGATTTAGATTTTTGAAAAGGAAAGTAATTTTGAAATAGAAAAAAAATAAGAGAAAAGAGTTAGACTTGTGTTTATCTTACGAAGAACCAAAAAAATAATAATTATAAACCTTAATTTATTTAGCCTCACTCTAACTAATCAGTTTGTGAACGGTTTTGATATGACAAGCAAAGGTCCATCGATCTTTTGCCTCACTCTCATCAGGATAATATGACATTGAAAGTTCCGTCGATGCAGTGTACCCGCGTGTGATGTTTACAGAAATACCTGTTCCCAATGTACCCAGAGCTGGCCCGGCAATTCTACAAGTACGTCCACCGCGCCGCGCATTGCAAGAACAAGCACATACCGCTGGCGGCGTTCCGACAACAGTGCGAGAAGGTGCTCAGCATGCTTGATGACGCCGCCATCATTGAGACTTACGTCAGGTATGTAGCGTTATGCGACACCAAATATAAAAAGGGTAATCTATATGGTGAACGCACATTGTCTGAGCCGAATAGACGAAGGAATCGAAGACATTTTAGTCACCTAAGGAATCGAACGAACCATAATTAATTTAACTGTTGACATCTAATGACATAATTATTAAAACGCTGCACAGATGTAGACACTTGACATAGTACGCGGCGGCACACTATTGTAACATAGTAACTAGAAACAAAAAATTTCTACGTTTGCGCAGGGTGGGCTGATTTTAAGGCACTGGTGGCTAGTATCCAACACAAGGCACAAAAGTCTCTACGTCTACGCAGCACCTCAAAGTAGAACTTGGAGCTAAATCTTTTAATTGGTAGAGGCCGACAATTAGTTTTCTTGATTCAGATTTCCAAACTAACTTTCTTTCTAGAATCCAAACCTCTGAGAAGCCTTGTCTTTACAGTCACTCTATCTGGAACTAGAGCATAATGTGTAAGAAAATTAAAGAAGACATGTGTTTCTTCAATTCACTCGAAACTAGCAGCATAGACACACAAACTAGAACTAAATGAACATCTAACCCTTTAAACGAAGTTGCTCTTGATATAGTCGCTGATGTACCGTTTCCATTGCGCAGGATGTTCGGCGCGGACACAGACGACAACCTGGTGACGCCGGACGGGTTCCGCAACCTGCTCTACACCAGCTACAAGCTGTCCATGGACCACTACCCTGAGGGGCCGCAGACCTGTCTTATGGTGAGTGATGACGTAACTTATGTTTACTTAGCCAAAGTTCCGGTTACGGCGGTCAATCTTTACGATACACCAACTGCGCAGGATATGTTGTTTTTTTTAAAAAAAGAAGGCAAACCAGTGATCCTGTCACGTAATGGTAAGTAATCACCGTTTCTTAATAACATTAGCAACATAAGGCCCATAAGGAAGGAATACGCTCCTTTCTAACGGAAATACTGCTAAAAGTAATTCATTTCAAATTTAGTTTGAACGTGGCAAAAAGTGCCGCGAGAATGAAGTGCCGCGAGAATGAATGAGATGTGGGTGAAACTTAATGGTTTGTTGCGAAGTACGGTGGTGAAATTTCGCACTCCCCGTAAAATAAGCGATAGAGAATGCAGAGTGAACTTACAAGTCTACGCAAATCCAGAGGATCAAGACGACAAGAAAGACGCTGCAATCGCTGGATTACTTACTTACTTACTCCGATGGCTCAGCGACCCAAAATGTGTCTTGGCCTCCGATACAAGAATTCGCCAGTCCTCACGATCTTGTGTTCTTGCACGCCAGTCTCCAGCTTGCAACTCGCGAAGATCAGCCTCCACAACATCGCTCCAGCGATACCTAGGCCCGGGCGGCCAACCGGCCGACGGCCCGTCGGCCGGCCCAGATAGGCTCTCTTGACGCTGCGATCTTCTCCCATTCTTTCGACGTGACCAAGCCACCGGAGTCTGTGTGATTTAATCTCCCCAATAATGTTAGGCTCAGCCACGAGTTCTTCAATCTCGGCATTTTTTAGCACCCTCATACTACCATCGGGCCTTGGCACCAGCCCCAGAATCTTTCTTAGGATCTTTCTTTCGGTAATCAGAAGCCTGTCCTCCTCTTTCAGCGTCAGTGTCCAAGTTTCGCAACCAAAGTTTTAATCGCTGGATTAGTCAAGAAATAATATTAGGCCCCTTCACAATGTACCGTGAATGTATGTTAAGTGAAATTAAAAAAAGATTAGTAGTTTAGTTGCCAATTTAATTGTACTTTAATATTTTTATTTACTCAACTGTTTAAATAACGTACTGACGTGACGTGTTAAAAGATACGTCGGGCTTCAAAGGTGTGGTGCTTTGATCATCAGTCATAGCAAATATTTAGGTTGCGATCACGATCAAGGACACGACAGGCGGGGATTTGCCAATTTTTATGTTTGTTTAACAATTGAAAAGAAACAGATTATTGTTCACTTGAAGATGGATCTAACAGCCTTCAATGCCATTGGAAATTAAGCTTTATTCATTTGTAACAAGGCTTAAGGGTTATGAACGGCTTAACAGCATAGCATAGGCACAATTGATGGATCTTATTTTCATAGGATTAAAGGTCAGATCAACAATTTTACATACATACATCTGATCCCAATGTAAGTTGCTTCAGCACATGACGTGTCAGAACTATCGAAAGTTTTTTTTTATACTAGTTCAGTAGGTAGGCAGACAAGCAGCCCAACTGATGGTAAAGGGCCACTGCGGCCTATTCCATTGAGCGGCATGCAGGAAGATTCGCTAAATGTGCTGCCACATTGTACGCTCCTCTAATCTTCGAGCCTTTGATTTTAAATAAATATCTCTGGTCATTATTCACACAGCGCCACCTTGCCCCAAACTAAGCATGAGCTGGTGCTATGGGTGCTAGACAACGGATAAACATTACTTTTTTTTTGTAAATACATACATATTATACATAGAAACACCAGACCGATACAAACAGACATGTTCATGCACAAAAATGTTTGTACCGTGCGGGGATCGAACCCGCAACCTCTGGTGTAACAGTGACTTCTCGACCATTACACCAAATGACTTGTCAAAGTGAACTAGCTCCCACGTTACCTAATATTGGTACTAATAAGTACATACTTAAATACAAAATAACATCCAGTGTTTGGATGGAAAATTATCAAATATTTAAGTAACTAGGAAGGCGGGGTCACGGTCAAGGATGCGCGCGCGACGCTGACGGACGCTATGCGGGCGCGCGCCAATTTTATGTTTATTTATCAGTGAAGAGGAAAAAAATATTGTTTAATTTCGCATGCTAGTATTATTGAGCCGTTTCAGCTGTGGATATGTCATAGTTACTAATAGCAAGAAAAGCAAATTTTTATTTTCTTAAATTAAGCAAAAGTACATAGTGAATGCTATGCTAATTTTGGCGCTAGATGGCATCACGAATATTTATTTATTTAACTTCATTGCACAACATAGGGTACGAAAGGTGAACTTAATGCCTCATGGCATTCATTTATTTAACGGTCCAATATTCTTTTTTGGTGTAATTCTTTAATAACTGGCTAAAATATCACCATAGACAAACGATGAACTAGAACATACAAACTGGAAGCCCCATTATGTGTATAAGGTCAACGAGTCCTCCCCAAAATATTTTGGGGTGCAACCACTGCAGGCCATCCATGTAGCCTGGAGATAGATGCACTTTTTTTTTCGAAGAAGAATGCGTTTATGCACCATAACCGCAGGCTAGCAAACCTGCGGCCGTGTGTGGGACTCGAGACTAAAGCGTCCACTACCCACTAAACTCCCCCGGCTCCCCTTCACACCCAAATGGGACGAGCCGGTGCCAGCGATAGCTATTGACCAGCCCATCCCCGGGTACCCCGACTTGAGAGGCCTCAAGTCGGGGTGGCGCCTAGGGAGAGCCACCCGAGAAACAAGGTGACCCTCAGACTTGGCTCGGGCGACCTGTGCAATGCGGACGTTGGGGGGCTACCCCCGCCCGCAGGTCAACCCTCAGGCCGGAGGAGGCATGCTAAGTGAGCACGCCTTGTCCGGCCTGGCCGTCTCCGCCGGAGGAGAGCAGCGAGGGGGTCCTCCTCGCGCTCCCGCTCCGCTGCCTCCTTCTGCGACATTACTTGCTCGCAGAGGAAATAGATGCACTGGTTTAAACATTATTCAATAGATGCAGCGGCTGTTTTTGCTGAAGTAATAATGGTGATACCAAAATGGACCTGATTGCAGATAAACAAGACGTTGTCAGCGGTGGTGAACGGGTGCTTCAACAAGAAAGACTGCCACAGCATCGGCTTCGTGGTGCGCTGGCTCGAGGAGCACTGCCACCGGCTCATATTCCCGGTTCACAGGTTGGTCTAACGATTTTATACGTACCCAGTACATATTTATCATTTATTTATATTTTAGATAAATGAGGGCGTTTTTTTGTGTGGTTCAACTAGTGATGTGCCGGTTTTTAACAAAGGATATCCGCGGATGTGAATATGGAATTTAACTATCTGATAGTTGTCACTACTTGACTTTTAGCCTTACAGACTTTTTTGACTTGCACTGTGATTGATTTCTTTTCATTGGTTTACAGTTTGGTTACACAGGGCGATATAGTAGATAACCTTAATTTTTGGTTTAAATGAGTTAAACAACTTACGAAACCAACTTTATAAAATTTGATTGAAAATTGAAAATTAATTAATAAGGTAAAAGGTCCGCAAAAATAGTCTGGAAAACGGATATGCCCCTTCGCACTCAGATATCTGCGGATATGGATGCAGATATGGTACACGACACTAATATTTACAAATAATTGAAGGCGTTACTTTGAGTCTTAGTCTTAGGTTAGTATAAGAGTCACACTCATGCGCGCGTTCGGCTAGATGGTCGCTATTTTACAACAACAGTGTTTTATACTGATACTCATACCGTATGGCTTGGTTGTCAGCGTGACTAAAGCTAGCCTTAATAGGGCGCGGGTAGATGAAATTTTTCATTGGTTTTCGCCGTTATCACAACAACATAAGGTTTAAAGTACGGTGGTAACTATTTGACCACCACCTTATTAAGGGTTAACTGATGTCGTCAGGTACTGCGTGCACATGCTAGCCACGCGGCACCGCGACATAGAGGCGGCCGTGGAGTCCAGCGCACTGGGCGCCGGCCTGGAGCTCGGCACGCCCGTCCTGGACCGCGCGCCGCTGCGCCCGCCCTCCGCGCTGCTGCCGCTGTCCGTGGCCTGGCTGCTGGCCGCCGCCGCGCCGCCGCTCTACAGCCGGCCCGCGCAGCCGCCGCCCGCGCAAGCAGGTACCACACACACACACACAAACATACACACACACACCCCATAACCTACCCTCTTGCCCCTACCCTTCGGCGTGGACGGCCGGGCCTAACCTTGCCAACGCCATGTCTGACCTAGTTTCTAGAGTGCTCCTTCTTAGGCGCTCTCCCGGCCCGACAAAAGGCTGGAATACCGCGGAGGAGCTATTGAGTCTACGTCCCCAGTAGGCAAACTGTCAGCGGCAGACTGAGTAAGCCCCAAAGTGGCGAACTGAAATTTAATACAAATATATTAGAAAAAATTCAATTTGTCCAGGTATCAGGCGGGACTCGAACCCACGTCCCTCGCTGTCCGGGCGAGTGCACTACCAACTATGCTACCGAGACCTTAGTGGTATTTGTTCCTATATGAAAAGGTAGGTAGGTAGGTAGGTAGTGGTTAATTTAGATCTGAATTCGGTTCATAAGGCATGGTTGTTCCAGGCACCCTGGCGTCGACGGCGTGGCTGGCGCGGCTGGTGTGCGCGGTGCCGTCGCACTGGGCGCCGCTGTACTGCTCGCGCGACCAGGGCCTCGGCGCCAACCGCTTCCTCCACCACACCACCTCCTACAGGTAACATGAGAAAACCGGGGCATAGCGAGTAGTGGTACAGTTGCCAGCACATCAGACTACTCCAATCTGTCAAATTTCTTCAACCAATTTTCAGCTTTACTTGCTACATATAGAGTTCTCTTTCAATTAAGAATTTTTGACAGATTGGGGTAGGTTCGCTGTTGTCCGTACGTTTATTCCTAAGTGTCACACTCTACCGCAGGTCTCGCAGGTTGTGGTGCTTTGACAAAGACTCGTCTGGCAAAGAAAAAGATAATTGTAGGGAATAACAAGGGTCAGTTTCCTGTAGCTTAAGTAGTGTGTGATTGTACTTTTAGCGGCAGTCGTTCCGCGCCACGAATAAACACAACACGTTCCCTGTGTACCATCTTTTATTTATTAATCTCGTAAGTTTTCATATAGTTTGATTAAGCCACCACAACCCAGTGGCAACTATCATCAACATTGGTGACCCCGAACGTTTGTTTTGAACATTGAACAGTGGTTATAAATTTAAAAACTTTTGTGCGATTTTTTGTTTATTCGTATTTGACAATTGTGAAGAAAAATGTCTCCGGATCTCGCCGTCACCGACACGACCGACTTAGACCGTTTAGCAGCGATTGTGGATAATGTAGCAGAGGTAGCCCGTCCCGGACAGGTGGCTGAAGTCTCTCGTCCAAGTACTTCGAACGACACAGCTCTCATCATGGCAGAGATCGCGAAGCTAAGTGTCCGCATGATGAACTTAGAACGTGCCAGACCGAGGCGTAGAAACTGGAGTCGTCATGGTCGTCAACGTTCACGCTCGGCGAACTCGCACAGGAGCATGTCCACACAGCGTTCGCAGCGCGACCCCAGCGCTGGCGGGGTGTGTTTCTATCACCGCAAATTCCAGGACAACGCATACAAATGTCTGCAGCCGTGCTCTTGGAAGTCGTCGCAGCAGTCGGAAAACTAAAGAGCGAGGCACAGCTGCCGGCGGAAGTCTGTGCCATCTCGCCTTGTAGTCGCCTTAGTGTCACAGACATTAATAGTGGTCTTAGTTTTCTCGTCGATACTGGGGCAAATATTTCGGTGCTGCCAGTTACTCGAAAAAAGTGTCGTGTACAGTGTGATGAGTACAAGCTATACGCCGCAAATGGTACGGAAATTAAGACTTATGGTGTAAAGACGCTAGAGTTAAACCTAAAACTACGTAGGCCATATCGTTGGGACTTCGTGATAGCCGACGTTAAGCAGCCGATCTTAGGTGCAGACTTTCTCGCCTACCATAAGTTAATTGTAGACCTTAGTGCGCGTAAACTTAGAGACCAAGTAACGGATTTAAATATTATAGGTTCGATAATAAGTGTCAAAGATCCGAGTATCAAAACAATTAGTGACGCACATCCTTATGGTAAGTTATTAAATAAGTATAAGGAGATTACGAAACCAATGTCATTCCAGGAAACTTCACCGCATAACGTTTTGCATTATATAGAAACAACAGGCCCTCCGGTGCACGCTCGGGCGCGCCCTTTGCCGCCCGATAGATACAAAAGAGCAAAAGAAGAGTTCCGCATTATGCAAGATGCTGGTATATGCCGACCTTCTAATAGCGCGTGGGCAAGTCCACTCCATATCGTTCCGAAGAAAAACGGCGATATTAGGCCATGTGGAGACTATCGGAAACTAAATTCCATCACTAAGCCGGATAGATACCCAATACCGCGTTTGCACGATTTTACATATATTTTGGCGGGTAAACAAGTCTTTTCAAAAATCGATATAAATAGAGCTTACCATTGTATAGCTGTGGCACCAGAGGACATCGCAAAAACAGCCATAATAACGCCGTTTGGCTTATTTGAGTTTCCTAGAATGACGTTCGGTTTACGTAATGCGGCACAAACATTCCAACGTTTCATGAATAACGTGTTACAAGGGCTAGACATGGTTTATTGTTATTGTGATGACGTCATCATAGCCAGTGACAATGAGACTCAACATGAAACCCACTTAGAATTGGTATTTCAACGTTTCAAAAAGTTTGGCTTAACCATTAACCTTTCTAAGTGCTGTTTTGGGCAAAGTGTAGTCGAATTCTTAGGGCACGAAGTCAGTGCAAAGGGTATCAAACCCCTGCAAGACAAAGTTGAGGCCATTGTTAATTTTCCTAAACCTAAAACAGTGCAAGAATTACGACGCTTTCTGGGCATGGTCAACTTTTATCGCTCTCATTTGCCTAACACTATGTACTATCAAGCAGAACTTAATAAATATTTAATAAACACAAAAAAGAAAGATAAAACTGTAATCATATGGGATGAAAAAGCTGACCATGCATTCGAGCAGTGTAAGACAGCGCTGCAAAACGCTGCTACACTATCTCACCCGCAATCTGAATCGACCTTGGCTTTGATGACGGACGCATCCAATAATTGCGTAGGCGCTGTCCTACAGCAAAAATCAGGTAACTCATGGCAACCGCTAGGGTATTTTTCGAAAAAATTGTCTCAGGCACAACAGAAGTACAGTACTTACGATCGTGAGTTATTAGCCATTTACATGTCTATAAAACACTTTCGTAAGTTATTCGAAGGCCAACCTCTGACAGTGTATACAGATCACAAGCCATTATGTCACGCATTTACAAAATCCGGTAAGGACGACAAGGAGACTCCTAGACGTACACGACAGTTGCTTTTCATCAGCGAATTTACGACCGACATACGGCATATTAGCGGTTCAGCTAACATCGTAGCCGATACGTTATCGCGCGTAGAAACAGTTTACTGCCCGACTGTACTCAATTACGATCAACTTGCGGACGCGCAAGCGAAAGATGAGTACTTAACGCAGTCGGAGAACCATAACAACGGCCGTGTACGCTTAAAGAGCCTGTTCGTTCCCACGGGACATAAGTCGATTTACTGTGAAGTGTCAACTGACGAAATAAGACCTTATCTCACGGAGGAATTTCGAAAGCTTGCATTTTACAGTGTACACAATTTAAGTCATCCTGGAGTACGTGTCACACGAAAATTATTATGTAAAAAGTTCTTTTGGCCAGGAATGAACAAGGACATAGGACAATGGGCTAAGGCGTGTATGCAATGTCAGAGGTCCAAAATCAGCAGACATACAATTTCGCAACTTGGTCAATTTCCGCCAGTTAACCGTTTCGAACACATCCACGTAGATATAGTCGGACCGCTACCGACTTCTCCACAAGGATATAGATATTGCCTTACTATCATAGATAGATGCACGCGGTGGCCGGAAGCATTTCCTTTAAAAGAAATTTCTGCTGATGTTGTGGCTAAAACAATTTATGACGAATGGATTTCGCGCTATGGCGTGCCAGTGAAGCTTACTAGTGACCAGGGGCGCCAGTTCGAAAGTAGCCTGTTTACTAATTTAATGAAATTATTAGGGGTAGATAAAATTCGTACAACGCCATATCACCCCCAAAGTAACGGCGCAATCGAACGGTGGCATCGGTCGCTTAAAGCATCATTGATGGCACGATTGGAAAATAAGTCATGGGTTGATGAATTGTCTACCGCGTTGCTAGGGTTGCGCGCCGCTTGTCGTAGCGATAGCGGAGTGAGCGCCGCAGAATTGACTTTCGGGCGAACGCTTCGTTTGCCAGGCGAATTTTACGATGTCACACAAGAACGCGATCCCAGTAACCCACTAAATTTAGTTGACAAAATCCGCGAAACCATTAGTAACTATGCTCCAATTAATCAGAATTCACGTAATTTACGAAAATTCTTCGTTCATCCTAATCTAGACACTTGTGATTACGTTTTTATTAGAGATGATTCGGTACATAGATCATTAAAACCACCGTACGATGGTCCATTCAAAGTTTTGGAACGTGATTCTAAAGTATTTTTAGTTCAATTACCTAACCGTCAAGTTCGTATTTCAATTGATAGGTTGAAGCCAGCTTTTGTGTTAGATGAACAAGTACACGCAGAGAAATATCTGGCAACATAAACGAGAAAAAACGCTACTGTAACTAGAACTTCTGTTAGCAATCGTGACAGCAAGACTTCGCGAGTTGACTTTACAAACACCATTCTGTTTGTATTTTTACTTATCGGATTATAATGACAACTAGATGTTTATTGTAACTGACCAAACAAAATAATACTCACTACAAGGTAAATATCGTGCCTCTTACAATACCATGTAATTGTAACCATACGTTAAGTAGACATTACTAGATCGATTGTAAGGACTACTATGCAATCTGGTAAACATAAACACTTTTTTTTTTGGGTTTACTAAATACTTTGCTGTATCTTCTAATGAATTTGTGTAACATAACGACGTGAACATTAATGATAACTATTCGTTTTGCAACGCTAGCTTTATGTTTTTGTAACAAGTACAATACACATTGTAATGCTGACGTAAACATAAACATTTTTTTTTTGGGTTTACTAAATACTTTGCTGTATCTACTAATGAATTTGTGTAACATAACGACGTGAACATTAATGATAACTATTCGTTTTGCAACGCTAGCTTTATGTTTTTGTAACAAGTACAATACACATTGTAATGCTGACGTAAACATAAACATTTTTTTTTTTTGGTTTACTAAATACTTTGCTGTATCTACTAATGAATTTGTGTACAAAACGACGTGAACATTAATGATAACTATTCGTATTGCAACGCTAGCTTTATGTTCTTGTAACAAGTACAATACACATTGTAATGCTAGCATCATATGTATTGTTACAGCTACTATTTCGTATGCAGTAGCTACTGGACTGGTTTATGCTGCCAATACACCATCCTTCCTATCGTCAAATCGGCATGACGCGATCGATTGGATCAAATCGAATTGACCGTATATGGACGTAGATTGGCATGACAAAAAGATTTGACATGCCAATTCACGCCCACATACGGTCAATTCGATTTGATCCAATCGATCGCGTCATGCCGATTTGACGATAGGAAGGATGGTGTATTGGCAGCATAAACCAGTCCAGTAGCTACTGCATACGAACTATTAGATGAAGCCTGCAATCTAGTGCACTTACAGTACTAACGGGTCCTCTCAGGCTTTTAGTTGACAAAAATACAATTATATTTGTCTTAGTATGTAAATAAAACTGTATTTTCTCCATTAAAAGCCTAAAAGGGATCCGTTGTTGGTGCTGTCAGTCCACTGGATTGCAGAGGCTTCATCTAAACGCAGTCCATAGAACCATCAGTAAGTGTGACGTCTTTAAAAATTTATAAAAAAAATGCATTTTTCATTACAATATCCAAAGACTACGACAATCTGGTATCATAAAGTCGAACACAGAGTTCAACAGGTGCTAGAATCATAGAAATTGAGATTATCAGCATTTTTGTTAAGACGTCGCACGCACTAAGGCTCCATATGCAGGTTTAGGTTTCCTGGAATCAAAATTAAAAATATTTAGTAGATAGAGAAATGTCATTTATTTTATAATCATCACAATCTTTAGTGCAATATCTATACCTATCATTCCTACACATCTTAGAAGTATTCTAATAAGCGTTTTCACCAATACTACTTAAAGACATCAATGTTTAAACATAAGATTAAAATAATTTGTACCTTCTTTCTTTTCATTTTTACTATAACTTATAATTTTTATCTAGTTTATTTAAAAATAAGCTAGTTAAAAATTAAAAGTTATAGTTATAATATTAATTATAAGTAAAAATCACAGAAAAAATATTGTTATAATTCTTCTCAATACAGACATCTGGGTTGTGACTTGATTTATTATATTATATTAAATAAAGATCAATTATACAAGGTGACTGTTTTTTATTCAAATAAATTTAAACGGATGGTCAGGTCAAGTGTTTAGAACATAATAGAAGCAAAAAAAATATATATGAATAAGGCTATGTTTTTATGAATGATTATTATTTTTTTCATGTCTAAGCTTAAAAATAATTGAGATGCCCAACAAGTATCCAATTAAAATTATATATATATTTTTTTTAACAATTTTGCTTCTTTTATTTTCTAAACATGAATATAAAAAAGTCACCTTATACGTGACATTTAAACGTCACCTTATAGGTACCTATATCTAAATTGAAGATCGAGGCGTAACATAATAATGTTTACCATCAACACTAAGTGTCAAATTATTTGGCACATAACTAGCAATGTTTCCTATGGAAAAGAAATAAGTATTTCCATCACTTAATAATTCTACAACAAAACAATATAAATGTTCATTAAAACATAACGTATCAAACAAAGAACACTCAAAAATAACAACATAATTATCGGCTATAAAAATATTTTCGATCAAGCCAAACTTTGGTAATAATTTGTCTTCATAAAAATCTATTGTTAACGTTATATTAACAGTGTACTTAATTCCGTTGACTTGGACCCAATTACATTTATATAAACTTATAAACTCTAACTGTAATTGACTTACAATATTTTCAGTAATTCTCAGATCGCTTACAGTTTTTTTTCTTCCACAGTCAAACGACTGTTTAATGAAGGTATTACTGATAAACTTATTATTTAACTGAAGTTGATGTTTAATAGCAAGTGATTTACAAATATTAATTCTATTATTGGTCACGTTTGCATATAACTTAGATATGCGATGTTTAGCTTCATATCTCATCGACCAGATATTTACTAAGGGACCGAATTTAATTAACATCTTTGGATAATGAGTAAGATAATGGAATTTAGGAGTTAAGCATTTTTTACTATATTTCAAATATAAGAAGTTATGTTCGGAAATAAGACTTTTCAATAAATCTGAATCTTGTTTATTAATGGCAGTTGACATGAGAATGTCCATTATCTTTCTCAAACAAATATAAATATTCCAAATTGCATCTAGGCCGGGTATCAGGTCACCGACTAGCAATCCAAAGTATCTTACAAAACAAAGTGTTTCTGCTGCTGACATTTTCAGAGTATTGCGTTGCAAATGATCCAATGTAATAATTGGGGGTGTGTTCCTTCTATCAGGCCCGTAATTAAAAGAAATTATTCTATTATTTAAAGTTTGTAAAGAAAAATATTTAAGGTCTTTAATGTAACTTAAAACAATGAAACTCATATCGTATTTACAGACCCCTTCTAAGAGATCATGCATTATGTCAACTCCAACATGATCTATAACTGAAAACCCATTTACTTTATGCCAAACACATTCATCTTTAATGCCTGTAGCAGAAACATTTTGCAATTCTACATCTGCCATATATTGGGGCATAGTACGTAGCAATGATTCATCACATTCATAAGCCTTTCTCATAGTTTCTTTAGTAATCTTACATACACGGCATGGATAGTTAGATGAAAACGATTCCGTAAATCCTGTGATTGTATGTATACCTAAATTATCTCCTATAATAACAGCTAATTCAAAATAAATTTGAGTTTTCCTGCCAGAACAATTAACCTCGATTCCATTTTCTAGTAAATTATTTAAATCTGAAATTACTGGGGCAAATATAACATTATTACCAAATTTTTGTCGATCGGAAGAATGGAACAACAGTGACAAAAATATATTACCTAGATGTGATATTTTATGGGGAGGAATACACATAACACTAATATAAACAGCCCCAAGTTTGTGTATGCCTGAATGACTGCCTAAAGCGTTACCAACTTCGTAATCATCAAAAAAAAGACACAAAGGAAATACAATTTTTTCTTCATGTAAAGCAAGCTTTTTTTGCCATTCAGACCCTTTTATTATATTTTGTATTAAATTACTATTACTGTTTAGTATTTTCGTAAAATATTGCAACGTTTCCTCCAATACACCATCCATTTCAAAAAAATTTTTGAGTACTAAGTTTATAGGAATATGCATTGCTGTTACTTTCACTGTAGTAATGTTGCAATGATTATTACTGTCATATTTTGTCTCTAGTCGTTGTCCAACAGTATATTCCTGGGGCTCTATATATGTACCAAGACATTTAAAGTAAGACAGCCTCTTATGTTCTGATTCAAAATCTTTCATTGACTCATTTAAAGATGCAACTCTGTTATATGTAGTTTGGTAACAGTCCTCTTTTAAGGTATCATGCATTGAAGAAGGATCAAGTAAAGGTTTAATAATATTGTTACTTAAGTTGTTCATTATTTCTTGAACGACGTTAAGCGGTATAACTGAATTGGCATATAACAATGAAGCAAACTTAGCTAAAGGGTTGGTAACTGATTCAATGTTTTTCACCGGTTCAATATTTAAACTACACGAGCTGTTAGTTAAAGACTTTGTTTCCATAGAATCTAAATCACAAGTAGCTGTATTTGTCACTAGAGGGACTGTACTCAATGAATTATTTGTTAATATCATGTCATTGGTATGAGTACCTAAGGAATTTGATTCTTTTTGATGACTCTTTAAATGCTTTTTAAACGAATTAAAGAGAAAAAATTTCCTATTACAATCTTCTTCCAGACAAATGTAATTATTTAAAGGTAAGCCCCTTTTCTGGTGATATAATGTTATGTGAGTACACAATTGTTTGTAAGTTGACAAATCTATGGAACATACAAAACATTTAGGCATTATAACAGTTTTTTTAAAATAAGTAGGTAAGTATTTGTTTAATTTGTTAAGGATTGATGTCCAGATCAGTTATAAAAGCATTAACAGTGCTATAGTTTTTGTCCCACTTTGTTTTTAACTGGTATAGTCCTAGCTGTATGAAGTTCCACACGCACATACTCTCTGTTGGATATTGACAGTGCAGAGAGTAGAAAATTTTGAAACATGTATCCACTGTTTTTAAAATTGAATTCGTTTCGAAAAATAAATCGTTAACTACGACATAGTATTTTTGTATGTCCATATAAGAAGAACCAACAATCACAATTACCGGTTGGAGCGTTAAGTTGTATTTTAAATATTTCTCACGCCGGTTAGCTATTGCGACCTGCAGATCCATGGGTCTCAGCACGTGTGTAATGAAGCCATCCTTCACTTCAGCTTTGGATGGCCGCCATACTTGCTTTTTCGTCTTGTGTGTTGGGTTTCCCAGAAGCAGCGGCAAAAGCATAAATGCTAATATTGATTCTATTTCCTCGTAATTGTCATCATCTAAAAAAACAAAAGACGTTAAGTAAAGTAAAGTAAAGTATCAGCCTATTATGTCCCACTGCAGGACAAAGGCCTCCATCCTTAAAATCAAGTTATCGTTACAATGATGGTTACCTATTAGAAACAAAAAGACAAAATAATTATAAGTTGTTTACATTTTTATATGGAACATACTTATTATAACACCTAGAGGTACTACTCACCTTTGTTTAGAAGCTGAAGTTGTTCCAGTATGTCTTTTACTTCAGGTACTTGGCTTTTAGATAGAGCTAATTTGAAAATGTTTCTTTTTATTGTTGGGAATGTTTCAAATATTTTATTTCCTGACGATGGATATAAAAACTGAAAATCATCAGTAAGAAGCTCATGCCCACGTGGCGTTTTTAACACTGGGTATTTATTAATGTATGTGTCAATGGTCATTTCAGAAGTCTCTATTTCCTTTAGTCTACTTTTTGCTGTTTTGTGCCACTTCTCAACCACTGAATGCCAGGGTTCCGTACAGTTTTGGAGCCACTGGATATCTTCATCTGTACCAGTTTCTGGAAAAATAAATGAACTAATAAAAAATCATAAAATATAGATTAAAATAAGTTGCAAGTTAATAAAAGAGAAAACAACTTAAGGTTGAGGTACGTAGGTATATTTACTAACAAGAACAAAAAAGGAGGAAAAGAGCAAAAACATTTATCTTTAAATAATCATAATTATACCTAAAACCATTAAAAACCAGAATACCTACTAAACTACCTGGGCTGATTGACAACCTGTCTGCCTATTTGGGAGAGGCCCTAGTCCAGCAGAGGGGTGGGATCACTATGGGCTATTAAAAAAAAAATACTTTGGTAGGTAATTTAATACTTGCCTGTTTCATCGACTTCTAGTGGTTCATTGCTGTTATTGTCGATGTTGCTGCAACTTTTCTTTTTAATAACCTTAGCCTCCCTAAGTTCGCGGCGCCTATTTTGTAGACAATCATATAATTTGCCCTTTGCACATCTTTTAATTTTAAGTTTAGTATCATTAATGTATGGAATGAAATATGTACTTATATTTTCCTTTTTGAATACTTCAGTTATCTCTTGTGCTTTTGTAAGTAGTATAGAACTGTCTATTCTGTTATTTGGGTCTGATTTCATAAGATCTTTTATTATTATATTGCAAACTTTTCTTCGCCCATTATTTGATAATTTGCCTTGTCCTGAATACAAATTTAGCAGGCCCCGTCCTTCGTTTGATTTTAAAAGTAGATTTCTCAATGGCTGAAAAAGCAGATTTATTAAAATAATTAGGTCGGTATTATAATGATAATTATGATAAAGTTTTGTATAAAGACTCTAGAGAGATCTACCTATGTAATTTAGTTCTAAAATTTGTATCTGTTTTATAGTTACTTTATTTAAAGTATTTATCTTACCAAACATACGTCTTCATTATAGATGGTCATATCCTGATCTTTACTCGTGGTAGCCACCTGATCCTCACTAGTGGTAGCCACCAGCTGATCCTCACTAGTGGTAGCCACTATAGTGACGTTGGAATCATTTAGTTGGGTTGAGGTATTATCATTGTTTAGAGGAATCAGAAATTCACTCACACTGTGTATTTGCCTGTGTTTGGGATTAAGTTTATCTACAAAAACAGGTTCCTGCAAAATAAAATTGTAAGTAATTAAATTACCTACTACTTCAGTAGGTAATAGGTATACTCGTAAAAACAAACCAAATGAGCCTAAACTCAGGAATTACTAGTAACCATTCAAGAGGTCCACCCTTCATCTCCTAATGCTATCAGAGCAGCTCGATGGAACTAAATTACTGTATACTTTGAGTAAATGTATGTAATACTGTATCAGTATTACATACATTTACTCAAATCAATTGGATAGTATAACTTGGCTAAATTCAACCTTTAAGATTTGTTTACATTACATTACTTACATACATAGTTACAGGTGAAGCTAATAAAAGCATGTTAAAAAAAGGAGATACTTACAGGGCTGCTGCTGGTAAATGTTATTTCTGGGCATTCTTCTGGGTTAGTTAATTTGTTCCAGTTTTCCAAGTTCTTTAAAAATTTGGCTCGATCTCCAATTGGAAGGATTAATTCTTTAACTAGACTACTGTCCAGCAGCGACAGTGTCGATATTGTTATATTATTTACTGAAAAATCATAAAAACATAAAGATTATTAAATAATAAATAATGAATAAATAATATCTCTGGACATTATTCACACAGCGCCATATAGCCCCAAACTAAGCATTAGCTTGTGCTATGGATGCCAGACAACGGATAAACTTTACTTATATACTTTTTTTTTTTGTAAATACATACATATTATACATATAAACACCCAGACCGATACAAACAGACATGTTCATGCACACATGTTTGTACCATGCGGGGATCGAACCCGCGACCTCTGGTGTAATAGCCGACTTCTCGACCATTACACCAAATGGCTCGTCAGATTAATATAACACTCATGCAAGGTCCCAACGCAAAAAGCATAATTTTTGACCTAGGAGGAATCAAACAGTTGGCTTATTAACCTAGGTTTTATAAAACAAGTCTATTGACTAGTTATCTATTTCGCCTGTTTTGGAGCCGAGCTGACACATTCGGTGACCTGTGTGCCGAACTGAGATTACCTATTATGAGATGACCGTGTCAACCTTATGTACTTACCTACTAATAATTTACCTATCGCGTTTGAAGACTTTTTACTATAAACTTATAAAGTCATTAATCCATCTAACGCCGGAACACCAGACACAATAGAAAATCTATTGTTAAGCGGCACGCGAGTGCCGGTTCGGCATGCGGGGATCGAACCCGCGACCTCTGGTGTAATAGCCGACTTCTCGACCATTACACCAAATGGCTCGTCAGATTAATATAACACTCATGCAAGGTCCCAACGCAAAAAGCATAATTTTTGACCTAGGAGGAATCAAACAGTTGGCTTATTAACCTAGGTTTTATAAAACAAGTCTATTGACTAGTTATCTATTTCGCCTGTTTTGGAGCCGAGCTGACACATTCGGTGACCTGTGTGCCGAACTGAGATTACCTATTATGAGATGACCGTGTCAACCTTATGTACTTACCTACTAATAATTTACCTATCGCGTTTGAAGACTTTTTACTATAAACTTATAAAGTCATTAATCCATCTAACGCCGGAACACCAGACACAATAGAAAATCTATTGTTAAGCGGCACGCGAGTGCCGGGCCGGCTTTGAGGAGTTAAGTACATGTGGCTGATGTACGTAAGTGGGTACTCTAACCACAGATTAATAAATAGTTACTAACGTAACAGATGCTGCACTTAGAAGAAAATTTCCGATACCGACTGCTATAAATACCTACTCCGTCGTGACAGCAACCGCTGCATGCTAAAATGTGCCTAAATGCTCAAGCGTACAGATGTTATTACATCGCAACGCGCGATCCCACAGCAATCGCAGGGCTGCTAATACTTTTTTCGCAGTGACATTAGCTAATGTCAAATTTATCTAATTAAAAAGGAATCGTACGTTCCTTTTACGAACGAAAGCAGCGATTAAAAATAAGTGAACAACGTGCTTGCTCGCTTGCGAAAACCGCACTTAATTTGGGCCTCCGGAGGCCCGCGACCGCGTAGGTAATTATAGCGCGCAAGTACATGGAGTGACGGAGCCCTGCTCTAACTCATTTAATTTGATTGAATAATAGCTATGAATACTACAACAAGAAGATTGACTACATCAGCCACATGCGAGTACAGAACAAATTTAAATACTATAGAGCTAATAGAGGTACCAACTTACCTTCAAATGTATTAATGTATTGAGGTAAACCCCACTGCTGCAATAACTGTGGGATATCTCCATCGACGTCATCAGACATCCCTTCGATTAATTTTATGTATAGCAAACTCTCAAATTAACAATACACTACCTAGTGTATTAATGATAAGCGCGGTCGAAAGTCGAAAACACAATCACAATGGCGCCGCGGGGCGGCCGGCTGACCTGTACACTGGCAGGGGCAGGGTGGGGGGGCGCAAGGCGCGAGCGCGGGTGGCGGGAATCGCGGCACGGACTGTCAACTGATCGTTTTGTCATGCAAGTTTTGTTTTTAATAAACAGAACAAGATGCTTAGCTATGAATACAACCTTAATTGTTATTGTAACATTATTATTTTAAATATTTTAAAACACGCTAACAAAATAGCAATGATAAATACATACATTGTACCGTTTACTGCTTCCGGTGTGGTTTTTACTATAATATTCTTGTTATTCTATATCACTACCTAAAAAGTAAACCAAACTAAACTAATATTATACGCCACTTAGAACGATATGTATTGCAAACAATAATGTAGTTGTAATAAAAAGATTATTGTTTTGATTACAGATACACTCGTAGTCCACCAGTAACATTGTAAATCATTAACCGGAAATAGATCATTTAGTAACTGCGAATTCCTGTTTCTTAGTACATACAATACATTAAATACATATGATCATAATTGTTGTAAAAGATGCAACAATTATAGATGTTTTAGTTCAATAATATTTTTTTGTGAGCTACATTAATCAAATAATACAATGAAACATACAATTAGTAAGAGTGATTAATTAGTCGTAGAGCTAACAAGGATCAAGTATTTCAAACTAGAAAAATTGTAACCTATTTTAACTATTCGATTTAGTAGTTCTGTTTGTCACCGATTTCTCTGCGTGTAAACGCACATAATAGTTACCAAAACGTAAACAATTCATCTCCTATGCAAGTACAAGACCAATGTAACCGTAGCGTGAGTGACAGCCCTAACGATTCTCATGCGAGGAACTTTATAACACGTTATGGCCGCGTGATCAAACCACCAGTACGCTTTAGGTAAAAATAATTAAGCTATAGGTTGACATTGTGATACATACATATAATTAGGTAATTATTCATAGACTGAATAATAATATAAATATGGTTTTAACATAAAATCAAAGAAAAAGTAGCCAAATTAGTTAAGTGTAACATAAGCAAGTAATTTTAAAGCTTAACATAACGCCTTATAAATAACTATAATGACACGATGCAATTGGCGATTTGTACTTTAGTTTAGCTTTGTTGTTGGCAACGATGAGACTACCTATTAGTTATTACCTTTGTTAATATGTATCTAGTACTAAGTTTAGAAATATTTCGCAAAATAATCTATCATAGGTCATTATGTGATTTAAAAACATTTTCTCTGTATTCAAGTAACCTTTAAAATTTTAAGAAATAAAGTTTTTTGTAATAGTTATGATAAATTAAGTAAACAAAGTTTAAAATGTTTAAAGTATGTATCTAAAGCATTTGATAATGATAAGGTGTAGTTTAATATATCGCTTCACGACAGCACTGTATTACAAAAAACCCTATTGTTAAACTGTGACGACAGTAGAAGTTTGTACTTAGCGCACGCAGCTGTGCGGTTTCAAATTCTGATGACTACTTACGTTTACCACAGTTTAACAAAGACGTTACTATTAGCAATTAGAGTGACTTGTTCATCGGGTAGTCAAGTATAATTGAATGTATTTTATCCTATTTTTATTTGTACTTGTTAATGTATTACTTTAAAAATGTACAATTAAATTTTTTCCTCATAGGGGAGGAATGATGTAGGGAATAACAAGGGTCAGTTTCCTGTAGCTTAAGTAGTGTGTGATTGTACTTTTAGCGGCAGTCGTTCCGCGCCAC
Source organism: Mecyna flavalis (assembly GCA_949319885.1). NCBI lineage: Eukaryota > Metazoa > Arthropoda > Insecta > Lepidoptera > Crambidae > Mecyna > Mecyna flavalis. The sequence goes on along the minus strand of OX439414.1, from coordinate 13,891,521 downwards.
GAATAAACACAACACGTTCCCTGTGTACCATCTTTTATTTATTAATCTCGTAAGTTTTCATATAGTTTGATTAAGCCACCACAACCCAGTGGCAACTATCATCAACAATAATCATGAACTTGGCCCTCCAATGAATGACAAACACGACATCGAGAAAGAAATTAAAAGTATAAAAAGGGGGAGGTAGTTTTTAGTGGGAAGTCCTCCTATGCGTTCTCTGACCTGCTCCTCTAAATAGGAACGAAAGAAGATAACCCAACTTCAAAGGCTCAAAGATCAGATAAGCCTACAGCCTGGCAGCGCATTGAGGCACTGTTGAAGTGTCCCTCAATGGAATAGGCCGCAGTGGCCGCTTACCATCAGGTGGGCTGCGTGTCTGTCTGCCAACTGACTAGTATAAAGAAAAAAAACTTGCTCAGTCCAATTTAAAGATGTCGAAGTTGTCCCTGGGCAGCGGTTCCCTTGCTCGTTTGCCTCCCCTAACGTCAACGCTTCTGTCCCCAGGGGTCCGACTCTGGTGTTGTTGGAGGCGGGCGAGCTGACGGTGGTGCTGGCGAGCCCGCAGGAGTGGCACGAGACGCACCAGTACTGGGGCGGGCCCGACGCCGCGCTCATGCAGCTCTTCCCTACGTAAGCATCAGAATTTGTAAAATCTCTCTGGACTCTGGACATTATTCACTCAGCGCCATCTAGCCCCAAACTAAGTATTAGCTTGTGCTATGGGTGCCAGGCAACGGATAAACATTACTTATATACTTTTTTTTTTTGTAAATACATACATATTATACATAGAAACACCCAGACCGATACAAACAAACATGTTCATGCATACAAATGTTTGTACCGTGCGGGGATCGAACTCGCGACCTCTGGTGTAATAGCCATTACACCAAATGGCTCGTCAAATAAGGAACCTGCTGAAAGATCTTAACTCATGGACATGTGTCGCAGGTTCGCGATGATCGAGCGCGCGCCGAAGATGCTGTACCTGAACACGTCGATACGCGGGTACCCGAAGGGCCTGCGCGCGGGGTCTGACCCCCGCCAACCGCTGCTGTCCATCCCTGAGGACTTCGACACGCTCACCTTCCAGGGCGTGCCGTACGCGCTGCACGCTATTCAGGTACACACAACACAATCCAATAACCTTACACTACATAATAATTATATTAAAGGACCTAAAGTAGAACCTTGGTGAACCCCCGCCCATTCTAATATAATATAATAATAATAATAATATTTATTTTTATTGCACAAAAAAAAAGGAACATACATACAGAATAAATAAAAATTACAATTATAGTGCACAGACAGTATACAGTTAAACTTATGAGACAGAGGTCCCCAAACTAGGCTTAGCCTGTATCTTGGGGAACCATAAATGAGATGAATAACTTAATTTATTACACAATAATTATGCTACAAACATGACTTATATTTATAGTACTTTCTAAAATCAATATAAATTTTACAAACACCATTTATGTAATAAGATCCTCTGTATTTGAGTAGTCTATTGTAAACAGCCACTTACTAATAACTAATTTAGCTTCCTGAACCGAACTAGTCTTAATGTCGCAGTGTTTTACTACGGCATTGTAGACCCTGGCTCTGATTGAGTCGCTGAATCGTCGAAAATTCTATAGTAATGAATATTTGAGGGCCTAATAACGACCCTTATTGCACTCCTTTAATTTAATTATATGAACACAGTAGGTCTAAGTACGGAAACTTGAGGTATTCCTGCGTGACAATAGTAGGTAAACATAGTCATTTCATTCAAAAGCCTTTCCATCTTCCAACTTATTGGAGTTCAATGATGATCCGGATAGTAACATGTTCTTTGTTCAGGTGTGGGGCTGTGGAGACCAAGCGTCTCGTGAAACTCAGCTGGAGATCAAGAAATGGCAGGTCCGAGAGGCGGAGCGCCAGAGACAGGTCAGTAGAACTTCAGTTACGTCTAGAGTTGCCCAACTATCGATAGTCTCGCTATCGATAGTTGACCTTGAAAAATTGTTACAATATCGATAGTGCTATCGATAGTATCGGTATTATCGATACAACAACACGTTTGCTAGTTTTACGCTCACTGTACGCAGTTTGCAGCGTTACGCGCGCCAACTATCTCAGTGAGCGGCCGACTCCCAGCAAAACCGGTTGCGACGTTCGAAAATTAAATTTCAGTTCGCCACTTTGCGGCTCATTCAGTCTGCCGCTAACAGTGTGCCTACTGGGGACCGGCCTAACGTTGACGCGTCGCTTTTGTGAAATAGAAAAAATCTACTTTACTCTTTTTCTTTTTTTATGAAAGAGAATGAACATATCTGAATTGTGTTATCAGGTGAAGCTATCGGCGGCGGACTGGATCGAGCACCCGGACCGCTACCTACTGGAGCTTGCGGGTCGCCCGCAGTACAACAACTCCGCCAAGTAGCCGCCCCACGACACGTAAGTACCTACGTCTAGCTCTTATTTTATACTATACTAGCCTTCTTCTTCTAACTTCCAAACATCCAGACCTTTGCATTTATAATGTTAGTAGTAAGTAGGATCAGTTGGCAGACAGCGTGGTAAGCGGCCCCTGCGGCCTATTCCACTGGGAAACCTCACCAGGAAGCGTAGGAAGCGTCGCTCAATGTGCTGCCAGACTGTCGGCTCCTTTGATCTTAAAGCCTTTGATTGCAAATGTACTGGCTCCCACATGAATACTGCCGGAACACAGCCAGAGCTGTTATGGCGGCAAGTTTCGCCTTTTAATAACTTAGCTGCTTAGCAAATGTTTGTAAAGAATTATGACATCCAGGTAGTAATCAACTGTACTCGATCCATTGAACTACAATTACTAGCGTATGGAACCGACACCGCAAACCAAATTTTTGCGCGATGCTTTGTTGCCGACGGCAACAACTCATTTCGAACAAAACGCGTAAGCGCTGTGCTTTGCATGGCGCTTACGACGTTTTGGTCGCGAGAAAATTATACTCTGTAAGTAAGCAATCTAGCGCTGTATGTTTTATTGTTCGGTTATACGACATCCGCTGTAGCAAATACTCTCTATACGTAAGTAGTACTTGTAACTCAATGGCTCGATTATGGTCCAATGAACCTTTAATAACCCTGACTATTCTAGCAATGTTGTACACTATTTACATAGCGCCAGCTCGAAACTAAGCGTAGCTTGTACAGTCGGCTCCAATCAAAATCAAAATCAAAAATCAAAATCAAAATATTCTTTATTCATGTAAACTTGTATCAAGTATTTATGAATCGTCAATTACAGAGTGACTCTACCACCGGTATCGGAATGCAGTCATAAGTGCCCAATGAAGTCAAACAACTGAAATAACATATAAAAGAGAGAAAAATTTATTTTCTTTTGCAGGTAAAGCGACTGTGCGGATTTAACATAAGTAAAATCAAGAAATCAAATATTATCAACGACTTCTCAACAACATTTTGATTCGTTAAAAAAAACTTTCTCTTGTCAATTTAGGTCCTCAAATTCGATGGCAATTTTAACTTATTTTCCTAAGGTACAGTCAAAATTAGTAGTATAAAAAAGTGAAGAATAGCACAGTGTAGCATTTAATTTGTATTATTGTTAGTTAAAGTTTAAATGTGATCAATTTGACTGTACCACTCACTCTTGTGACTAACATCGCCTAACTTAAGTTTGTACTTATCATTTTTCTTGATTTAAACACTCTTACATCACTAAAGTATTTGATTCATACTAATCTCTTAAGTTATTTTTTAACTGATTAGTACAGTTGCAAGCTTTAGAACGGGACTCATTACCACAGAACAAAGAAAATTTTCTCTCTGAGGTTAGAATGATAACGTCCCTACCTTTGTACCAGAACCGAACGCGCCACTTCTTCACACAGCACACAAGGAAAACGATGCATTCATTGGCTAAAAAACTTCTAACAAAACTAATCCTTCTTATCTTAGCAATAGGGTTAATTTTACGATAATACACAAGCTTGTGTTACCAGCTGTAATAACCATGTATATAATGCATTTCGTCAACTCTTACTTCTACATTTTTCAAATGGGCAAGTAATAACATTTGTGTGCAAACGTTTGAAATACATGTTTCAGTATAAAAATATGCAATACAAACGATGTAAATATGTTAAATCAATTATTTTTAAAGAAATTTTCCGTGCTTGCATCACTGGAATAGTGTAGCGCCTTGTCATTTCACAATTCGATATCGATAGTCAGGTTATTATACTTGTTTATAATATAATAGTGTTAAGATAGCAAAATTCAGTTTGTTTGTGTAAACTTAAACACTACTGGACCTATTAAGAAAATTCCATCACAATTAGAACGCTTAATTCTTCCCCTAATGTTCCCACGGCCATGCCCACGGTGAAATCCACGTGGAGTCTCTTTTCTTAGATATATTTACATTATATTTTTCTACCTTGTGCTTTCTACAATTAGAATGCTTTATTCCCGGTTGCATTCATTCATTTTGCAATTATATCATAGTTTGTTGAAAAACTGAAACATACAAAACTTTACTGATAGGCTATTTAATTGAACTATTTATATCTTACTCGAAAATTTTATCTTATGTTATGATTGAATGTAAGTTGCCACACACCGTACACATTTCACGTACACCAAAAACTTAACAAAAATCGATAAAACTATCGATAACATGCAAGCACTAAAAGTCAAGCTGAAAATTGCACAGAGTTGCCGATTAAGGCTAAGAATTCACGGCGCGGTTTTTTGTGCAATTTCGGCGACGCCGCGGTTGTCGTGCGGTTACAAACCGTCCACGATATGTTGTCTTTTGGTACGTCACGTTGCCAATGTCACTAGTGCAAAATTGCGCCAGATTTCTGTGTCAAGCGATCGCAGAGCGCGCGGTGCGGGTGAAAATAGCATCGTGAAAACTGCTCTTACTTTTTTCATATAAATCAATATTCTTTAGAGGCTGTGACCCCGCAACCGATGCGGGCGTGATTAAAAACCGCGCCAGCTGCGGTAACTTGGCGGGCAACCGCAATTAACCGGCGCGGGCGGGAGGTATAAAAATCGCACCGTGAGTTTTTAGCCTTTGTGTTTAGTGCGAAACACGTGCGAAAATCGTGCAATTGGGCAAAGACTAAGACCAGTTTGACGTAGGATATGATCATTTGATCATATGCGTGGCCGACCGACCCCGCCCACTTTATCATTCTAACCATTTTTCTTTTCTATGCTCATTACGGACTCATTAGTCGATTTACGAAATAAAAATTTGTAAATAAGCCTCTGTTTAAAAAGTCTGCGAAACGCACAATCTTAAGGACAGTAAAATACCAAAATGAATTTGACTAACTGCGCAGGCTTCGCACGGGTGAAAAAACTAACTGCCCACCCCGGCTTCGCACGGGTAAAAAAACCTTGCCTTGACAACAAAATATAGATAGTATTTGTAAAATATAAATATTTTCTCTAAAGCCTTATTTAAAAGATTTGTATCATTAAAAAAAAATCTAATGGGCATTTAGATAAATGTCGGTTGTCTTCCATGCGATTGTTGTTATGAATTGGTATAAAGTCATGAAAATTATTCAAAACGTGGAATGAGTTCCTTTGCTAAGTTTTAAACAGTATTTTTCAAAGACTCGTGCGCACCATTCTTATTTTACTTAATATGACGGCATAAAGTGGCAACACTGCTTTATTTTGTTGCTAAAGAAAAAAAGTACTAGGTGTGCAGAGACTATCACCAGTTCATTGACCTCTACTTAAATACATAAGGTATATATTCTGTACGTAAGAATAACGTATTATTGTATTCTGTATGTACTATTTATGTATACTTTTTGAGTTTTACTGGACACGTTTGACTCACTTGTCATAACTCTATTACTTTGACAATAAGGCACTTCAAGTGCTCACCTACTTTAGCTGCCGCCGACTGTAACTAATTGTGAAAACACAACGGAGGTTGCGTTTTGTTATTGTAATTATATGTCGGAGAATCATTATCCAGGGAAATATAGTATATTATACTGAAAGTAACTATCTTAAAATATAATACACTGTCTAATTATATTTTTATTTATTCACCTTTACGCATACCTATTGCCCGCGTCAACTTAATTGGCTTGTCTGAAGTTAGCTGCGAGCGTCGTTTGCGCAAGTGCTCTGACACCTATACATTGTCCTCGCACGATGTTCAGACAAGCCAATTAAGTTAACGCGTATTATACTAGCAGCTTTGAAAATCTAAGTGCTGTTTTCATAAATTAGACGATGCACAATGTTTGTTCTTATTATACATATTTTGTATGTGCAAATTGAATATTTTCGAGATATTTTACTAGACAAACGTCGTGTTGCTCAATCGTTGTAATTCCAGCTGGGCTTTGTTATTGTGTTAATTACGTAAGCATACGTGAAGTGTTGGTGTGACCATTGATTGTTGATATGTAATTATTATATATTGTATAATATTGCGCCTAACACTGAACTGAGTTAAAACCTGTAGTAAGTGAAATATTTTGTTTTACAGCTATTATTCTTAATTTAATTTCGTGGCGATAAAATAAGAATAAATATCCAATGTTTACTTTCATGGTTACGTATGTTTCGTAGCACACAGTAATATAAGAAAGAGTCTTAGGTAATAATACAATTGAAACATAAAGAAATAGCCATTTTAATTTAAATGAACGTATTTTCGAAGCATTTTCTCGACAGTTCCTGGAACTTTTGATTCCGTAACAATGTTAACAACATTTTATAAAACCAAAATTTATTATAATGGCAAGAAGTCTTATTAAGTAACAGCTGTATCGTAAAATGTATATAATATACCCAGTAACGTACATACGGTGAAGTAGCAAAACCTCCTAACTTTCACTTTTGTGATTCCTACTTATTTTTAACTGACGAAGAATTCAGTTTCTGTTACATTTAGGAGTTATTAAATTGGATATTGGTGATTTTAAACGTGAGAAAAAAACGTCTAAAATTTCCATTTTTGTCAATTAGTAGTTAGGAGGTTTTGGTCCATGGTCGCCGCGATGCTTATTGGCATCGTCCTCTCCGCTCGTCTGCAAATGGCGGCCCCGCTCCGCATGAACCAGCTCGCCTCGCCGACATTGTTCCTACTGTTAAGCCATAAGGTCGCGAGTCATTAATGTTATTTGTATTATAATCTGTTAGTTAGCACAGATGCCCGGTACCGTTTAAGATCGCCATGGATTTTAATTGAGTACTATTTTTTGTAAAGGAATTTGGCAGCCTTAAAATCCAATTATTTGTCACAGATAATAAAAAAGTACTACTAAAGGAAAAAAAATAATGTTCTGTGCATTTTGGCGGTCGATGTGGTGTCCTCGGTACATTATAAGGACCAAACGTTATTGTTTCTCCACGTTTTTAAATAACTTTGATAGTTTTAAGTCTTACTTATTTATAATCGAGTGAGAGGTGATATTTAATCAAATATTAGAAATTAATTTTGATCCATTTTGCACTTATTTTCCCATTTGTTAAAAAATTTAATTGTTTAGGAAATAAATTCATTATTATTATTATTGAGATGACCACCCTTGCGATTTATAGCATACATAATAAGCGTTTTTTTACAAATTGCGTATATAATTTTTAAATGATATTTCAATTATAATCAGATTTTTTGAAGAATTCTTTCGTAATGGCGCCACTCAATGTGCTACAAATCGCAAGGGAATAATGTGGATCCTGGCAAAGTGCCTAAATGGTAATAGACAAAGGAGCTTTGCACAGTCATAGAGTAAGACGCTTGACTCATAGGTGCTAATCATTGCTTGTTACGAAGCGGGACTAGACGAGGTACTTAACGATGATGAATAAATTATTTTAGTAATATCTGCAGTATTATTTATAAAACCCCCTTTATTGAACGTAGTTCTGAAGGCTTTATCCTAACGTAATCACCAGCCGAATGGTGTCCTCTGCTATGATAGTTATTGGCCTCCCCCTAGAATTTATTATTCCTGTCCCGTTCCTGTATAGACTACCTGCATAGTTGATGACAACAAAGATTTGAATCAGAATAATTTCATTGCAAACTGGTACAAGTTGGTAAAAAGTAATTAAAGAAAACTGAGCATAAGACGAGGCCTTGTCCAGAACGGCGATTTTAACCCGCGAATTGTGCCGATTTCGCCGCTAAACACGCGGCGAAGCTCGTTGACGCAATTGGTCCCAACTCCCAAGTACCTCGCCAAAGCGCTTGGTTTGCGCGTTTAGATTCGCACGACGAATTCGCCTTCCTGGACAAGGCCAAAATGTTTATTATTTGGACTTTATCCTGCTTTTACAAATGGCACGATTCGGAATGTCAAGTTTGCTAGCTTTTACCGCAGCGGTCCGAAACATGAAGAGACCATTTAGCAAAACTTTTAGTTAATAATTTTTCTCTTGTTGGACTATAAAACAATAATAATGCATAACAAAGACCACACGTTTTACTTTAATAAAACCAGGCATTATTAAAAACTGAAAATTCCTTAAAAAAGAGGATTTAACGTGATAAAACCTTGAACTTGCCGTTATCGCCGAATGCACCGTATTTATTTTTGCCTTTCGGACCGTAATTTCAAGAACTGCTGTAAGCTGTCAAAATCAAAAGTTAACCTTTTTGACACTTGAATAAACAAAACTAACTTATTCATTAAAACTAACCTAAATAACTAATTAAAACGGCTGATAATATTTATATTAGTCCATTCAAAGTGATAAACAATCATGGCCGTTTACGCGGCCCACATTACCAGGACTGTTCAGGGAACTCCTTCGGTGTTTCAAGTCACTGCTCAGGAGGCTTTAGGGGCCACAGTGAAACCTGCCCTGAAGAAACTAATAGAGGTACTATCATTACCTTTATACTACGTTTAATGTAGTTTAAAAGTTCTCTGATCTTATAATAATTGAGTTTTTTTAGCTTCTTTACTATTTCTTACATTGATAGGCCTTGGCGCGATAAGTAAGATCATATCGTAATCTATTTTATCAATGATATATGGGATGTATGATAAATAATCTAAAATGTCGTACTACAATCCAAAATTGTTCTCTAAATGACATTATAACGTAGGTAAATAAAATATTAAAATGTAAAAATAGTTGCAATTGCGCTTGCAGCCAATAGCCCATATAATTGAAATCATAGCATTTTACATTTTTGGGCAGCTTACTCAATCACCATAATTAACAAAATTAAACAAATAATACCTAAACCTATTGGCTGGGTGATTAACCACTCAAAGCCGAACCGGCACTCGCGTGCCGCTTAACAATAGATTTTCTATTGTGTCTGGTGTTCCGGGGCTAGAAGGATTAAAAGAAATAAGGTAATTTTGTGACTTTGCAACTTAATTTACAACTTTCAATTCTTTTGCATGTCTAAACTCTTTTATCCTACAAGCGCATAAAAATTTGTTCAATGAGTGCAACGAGTCAGTTGGTATCGATGTACATTCCATGTCGCTTGGTAAATTTCGTTACACACTTTTGTCAATGTCAATAAATTTTAAGTTATAACTACATTTTAATTGTTCTTTTAAGTTTTTATTGTAACACTATATGGTTGAAGCATGCAGTGTATACCTTTAATTGATTGTGCAATTAGATTTAGTTTAAGTAAGCTAGTTTTATTCTCATGTATAAGTTGTAACAATCGTTGGTGTACCTAAATAAATAAATAAATAAAAAAAAATATAATCTTAATTTAGTGTCATAATCACTGTCAGCATCAATTTTGTTTGACAGTACTTGGCCGGAGCATACCCTAACAAATGTGGATGGTGTCTTGACTGGTACGATGAGCTGTACCTCCTCTTTGACTGCTGTCTTCAGTACCACTACCTTAAACACTATGGTAAGTATTTATAGTTGTTAATGGTAATCCTTATCTTGCTTAAAGATGGGTGGTAGGATGTTGGAAGTTTTTAAGAACTTTGGCATTGTGGGACTAAACTTTATATTTATAATACATATAAATAAGCAGTAAATGCTTGACATTTCAATTGTGTCACACCTACCTGCTAGTAGAAAAAGAAGATTGAATCTATTAGCAGAATAAATTATTTCATTTCATTTTTGGATAAGATCATTTCCACTTCATTATCCTATCTCCTCTTCTCAGCGGCGTCATTCGCCGAGAGCTTCTACGGCCTCATTTCTCAATAATAAAATAAATAAATAAAATAAAAAAAGCATTTTATTTCCATAATAATAATTTTTTTTTTGTTTTGGTTTCTTTAAACATGTTTATTTAATGGAACCCTTTTTGGTAAAAGCCATTTCTCAATAACACCATAAATATGACAGAATCCCAGGTGAATGATAGGTAACAAAAGCATTCTCTATCCCATTCTCCTCTCTTCTGCGCAGCGGCATCATTCTCGGAGAGCTTCTACGGGCTCATGCGCGTGCCGATATCCCTCAGCTCGGAGTTCAGCGCGCAGCACCGCCGCCTGCCGCGCGGCGCCGAGCGCGGCTCGCTGGCGCTGCTCGTGCTACTGCCCTATGTCAGGGACAAGGTGGAGAGGATCGTGGATCGGTGGCGGGACGATGATGACGACGGACGCTTGGGGAAGGTGAGTTATAGTTACAGCCCGTTCACACTAGTCGTAACAGCCCGTTCACACTAGTCGTAAGTCGCATAAAACTAAAAGTCGAATGCTCTGGTCACCATACACTTTATATGGAAAAAAAAACCATCCGACGGGTCAGCGCCCGTCTTAAGACTAAAAATCGCGTCGAATCGTGCTCGCATAGGTGCCTGCTTGTTGCTGTTCACACTAGTCGTGCATCTAATCGACTCGAGCGCGTTGTTACCTCTCTCCCCGCCCCGCTTCCTTCGCCCGGCGCGAAACTACGACCTATACGACTCGCGACGCAGTGTGAACAGGTACATCAGACTTTCGACTTTTAGTCTTATACGACTTACGACTAGTGTGAACGGGGTGTTAGAGTTCTTTCAAATTAGACGTTTTGTGTCCGACGGCTGCCGCGCGTTTACCGTGCCGCTCTGGTGCCGTGCGGCTGCGGTGCGGTAGCCGCACGTTACCATACGTCTAAATTGAAAGCGTATTGAACTGCCGTGCGTTTGTTTGCTAGTGATGTTTTAAATATATTTAGCAACAGTAAGTCATGGACTCTGACGAAGGAACATCGACCATTATGTTTCTATTCTACATTATATGTATGTAGTAGCTGCAACGAAATGCTTTGATCCCAAAGCGATTATTTTGTAGCATATATTAAGATATGCTATAGAAGTAATATTATTTTTGAAGCCAGTGTCAGGTTTTTTACTTTAGTCTGAAATTGTTACTAATGTTTGATTTTTCTTTATTTTTAAGTATGTGAATCTGGGTAAAACCATTAAATGCGCTGCTTATATGAGATTTTCTTTCCATTAATAAGTATTCAACAAGAACATCATCAGTCTGGGGGTCAATGAAATTTTTCATCATCATCATCTCAGCGTATTCCCGATTGCATCCAGTATGGAGCTCAGGGTCCGCTTCGACTGTGATCCTAGATTTGACAAGGCTGGTTATCAATGAAACAAATTGTATTAGGGGTAATATTTATGATTCTCCTAGAGCACATCAGACAGACTCCGACGCGCTGCCATCAAAGTATACAGCATAGTGCACTGCGCATCGGAATGCGCTAAGATGGCGCAGACGGCGCGCTACCTGTGCGGGGCGTCCCGCGCGCACGCGCCCGCGCTGCGCGCGCTCGGCCTGGCGCTGCGCGACGCGCCCGACCACCACGATGAGGACCACACCTGGGGAGACCTGGCCAAGAGTCTGGTTACGGGACAGATTGGGTGAGTCGGAATAATTTCATTTTTCTATATTAGAAAAATAGAGTCATCACTGCGGCGCTCGGCTTGGCGACACCGTTCAGCCGTTTAGGCGTGATTGAGTAACAAACACCCAAACATCCAGACTTTCGCATTTATAATATTAGTATCAGTTACATCGAGCTATGGGTTAATAATGTCGTATGTGTGTGTCAGTCAAGCGATGCTGACGTTCCCGATGGTGGGCGGCCTGGCGCTGCGCGCGGCGGAGTACGGCGCCTTCGCCGTGCAGTTCCTGCGCTGGTGGGACAGCTCGGCCCGCGTCGCGCAAACGGACCTGCCCACGCCCGCCCCGCCCAAGGTAACACACACACACACAGACCTGCCCACGCTCGCCCCGCCCAAGGTAACACACACACACACACACAGACCTGCCCACGCTCGCCCCGCCCAAGGTAACACACACACACACACAGACCTGCCCACGCTCGCCCCGCCCATGGTAACACACACATACAGACCTGCCCACGCCCGCCCCGCCCAAGGTAACACACACACACACAGACCTGCCCACGCTCGCCCCGCCCAAGGTAACACACACACACACACAGACCTGCCCACGCTCGCCCCGCCCAAGGTAACACACACACACACACAGACCTGCCCACGCTCGCCCCGCCCATGGTAACACACACATACAGACCTGCCTACGCTCGCCCCGCCCAAGGTAACACACACACACAGACCTGCCCATGCTCGCCCCGCCCAAGGTAACACACACACACAGACCTGCCCACGCTCGCCCCGCCCAAGGTAACACACACACACACAGACCTGCCCATGCTCGCCCCGCCCAAGGTAACACAAACACACAGACCTGCCCACGCTCGCCCCGCCCAAGGTAACACACACACACACACACACGGGCCTGCCCACACCCGCCCCGCCCAAGGTAACACACACACACAGACCTGCCCACGCCCGCCCCGTCCAAAGTAACACACACACACACACCTGTCTACGTCCGCCCCGCCCAGCCAAGGTAACACACACAGTGACGTGTGTGTCAGTAATGTTGCCAGACCCTACATGAGAAAAGCAAAAACTGACACTGCGGCATCTACCTACTGACACTATACGGTTTTTTTTAATGGACTCTGTCACGGGGGAATGGACGCCATTGCGGTAAGAGCGTCTCATCTACCGATGAGACACACTACACGCAATACCCGTCCATTCAGTCAATTTGTTTCAATTTTCTTATTTATGACACTTCGTTACACTTTACCGAATGAAAATCACACCACTTTTCAACACCAAACTGCACTAGATCACAAATAAAAAGATTTAAAACTAAAAGACGCGTGGACCCATCGCCTACCCTCCAGTGAATCCCCCTATAGGGTTTAATAGACAACATCTAGGGCGACATTGAAAATTTCCTGTCAGGCGTCCACAACCCTTTACACGGATGTTGCCAGAATATCGAGTCGCATCAAAAATTAAGCTTTGAGATATTGTACTCCTAATTACATTGACATATTTATCTTAGCAAACTATCAGGGTGAGGATTTGATGAAAATATTCTTTGGTATTTTTTTAATATTTTAAATATGTAACTTTTAATTGCAGAAAGAAGAACGCGATATAAAACTAATGAACAAGTGTCCGATTTGTCTGAGGTCTTGGAAAATACCTACAGTACTGCCAGTCTCGGGGTAAGTTGTACAAGGATAGGTACATTAAATTTTTGAATATTAAGGTCAGCGGTCTGGGCGTAGGTTACTTAAATAGTCTCATGGCGATAGTAGTGTGGAGGCACATTGCAGATCACGATGACTGTTTGTGGCAGATTTCTGCCATTTAAGATAGGAGATTGCTTTTATGCACCTTAATGGTGAATCCTGCGGCCTTGTGCGGGACTAAGGCCCTCCATTTCCTACTAATTCGAGGAAGAGGCCTCCAGTGGGCTGCGTGTCAGTCTGTCAACTTAGTAGTATACAGCGTGGAATTTTAGTCGTTGTTTTCCCGCAGTAAAATAATTCTATCTTAGTAGTAAAATAGATTAATAAAGTTTTTTTTCTTTTATGATAGACGAAACTCGAACCAATAGTATAATAGGTACTTACTAGCTGCGTCGCGGACGGTCACCGCCCGGGGTCATTGCCCTCCGCATTCACCAAAAAAATGATTACCTATTTACTAATAACTTACATTTGGTAACCATTTTCCCATCAAACTTTTAAAAAAATTAAAAAAGTATAAAAAAAATTCAAAACTAAAAAAATATTAAAAAATTAATCGGGAGTTCTACTGAAGGTGAAGCGTTCTGCTGCGGGAAAACAACGACTAAAAAGCACGTAGTATAAAAAAGTAGATATTAACTTGTGTTGTGTTGGCAGGTACATATTCTGCTACGTGTGCATCTCGCGGCACGTGCGCAGCACGTCGCGCTGCCCCGTGACCGCCTGCCCCGCGCGCGAGCGGGACCTCGTGCGGCTCTACGTCGACTGACGCCGCTGACGCCGCTCCGCACTGGTATGCAACCATCCATCATCTTTGACGACACACCCTACGGTGTGGAACTAAGGCTGCGTCCCCAGTAGGCAAACTGTTAGCGGTAGACTGAGTTTGCGGCCTTCGATTTAGTACGCCTTTCATATATAAGGTCACATTTTATTAACGGGCAATATTTTATAAGAAAATCAATTTATGTAATACACACACAATGCATGATATAATGTTTAAATATTCCTAATAGTTTCATTTTTAACGTTTTCAAACAAAAAAAAATCTAATATTTTTGGGAACAGCCTGTGTGTGTATGAGATGAACTTTGCATAACCCTATTTTCATTCATGAATTATTTAAACATGGCTTCTACTTATCGCCGTTCTCTTTCTCTTTAATCGGGCCCCTCTCATTTTAATGACATGAGCAATGTCATTCAGAAATGGAAGCCGGCCGTTAAGTGTGAGCAAGAGCGCTATAGCTAAAGAGCGAGAAGGCAAGTAAGGAGGCGGGAACGCCCGTAACGTGGTTCCATTGTGTAAAGTTGTTTGACATTGACTTTTCTAGTATCGATAGTAAACAAGCGTATTTCACGTAATACACAGGTTGTAGTATTTGACTATTAAAGCAAGATGAAAATCTTCGTTTTTCTCGAAAACTATCGTATTAACAAAGAAAATATACGGTATGAATATCTTTTATTTTTAGTGCAGAATCAATTCTTAAAATATTGCCCGTTAATAAAATATGACCTTATATAATGACTTACTTTAATATATGGAAAGGCGTACTAAATCGATAAGTCACAAACTCAGTCTGCCGCTAACAGTTAGCCTACTGGGGACGCAGCTTATGGCAACATTCCGAGTTGTGACGATAATGACGTCTGATTCAGTGCAATGTTTGAGACCAGTACACTAAATCGGTATTACATCAGAAGTCGGGGGTTAAATCCTCGCGCTATACAAACATGGACGGTGTTTTATGTATTTACAAAAAAAGTACGGAATGTTTATCCGTTGTCTGGCACCCATGATACAAAATTTGCTTAGAATGAATCTAGATGGCGCTGTTGCGCTCTACGACTCGTCGAGTATCATACGAAAAAGAATCCCATGGCACACTTGTAGTGCTTTGAAAAAGGTTTGCAACCCCTGGACTTAAATGACACTATCGGAAATCGATCGTAAGTTTTATTTAATATAATTATTTAAAAGATCTATTGCACAGAATTCTTCCTTACTTTTCCTCTTGTTCCGAAATATGCTCAGTTCACATGGGACAACGGAATTAAATGTCGGCGAGCAGAAGCTAGTTATAAATTAGTTATTATTGTTTATTGTTATTGATTATAATATGTTCGAATTGTTATGTAAAGTAATGGACTGATAATATAATGTATATTATGTACTTTATTGTTTGTATATAAGTAGTCTACTTATTGTTGAATTATGGCAATGTGATGGAAGGAATGATGTAAATAGTCAACGTCATTGGATGATTTTTATAATCGCTAAATTGACTATTTGTCAAAATGTAAGTTGAAATGTAAATACGGTTATCGGATCCATCAACATTGCCAGTGAATATGAGACGATGTTGTTACTAAGTCATCACGTTTTTATATTTATGTTATCGGTTATTGTAAATAAAATGACGTTATATTTTTTTTCGATGTTTTATTTTTTAAGCAACATAATGAAAAAAAGTGTCCACCTAGCCGAGTTTCGGCTACGGCGGTCAATCAAACGATCAACAACAGGATTATAATACACAAGTGAGTGCGCAAGCACAGGTGCACTCCCTATTCCCTCACTCTCATAACACGGTGGGACAGCAGTCTGACACGATCGAAGAGAGATCATGCAGGCGCAGGACCAACCAATTTTTAGTCTTCAACCGCCAATTTAGAGATCAGATCTCCCTTACTTGCTGGCGTCATGGCAAGTGACCTTCAACGTCTCATCCAACAGTAAGTAGCTAAATTAAACTTCAGTAAGAGATAAACCTTTTATTTATATTTACAAAATAACAAATCAAACTTACACGATAACGTTTATTTATGTCAGTAGATAAAAAAAATTAAAAGTTACACTTTTAGCCCGATTAGAACAATCTCGAATGCAATTATTTAAAACAAATATTTAAAAAAAATAACAAAACGATCTGAAATGGAATAACGTGCGGGGTTATTCAATTAATAGCTGGCTATCACGAGTAAAATTTATCTAAATGTGAAAAGTAATTCGAATTTAATAATTTGTGAATTCTATTGCATTTATTATTAAAAACGCCGACGCGAGTATCAGCAATCCACTGATGGTCCACTCTACAGCATTCCGTATGACGTCATCAGTACGGTAGGCATTGCCGATGACGTCATACGGATGCCGGTCAGTGGACGCTGTTGTATGAGTTTTTATAGAAGGCAAACTAAAATCCGTTGCGTGCGATGCGTCCGATGCGTGCGATGCGGACCGGTGGACGCTTACCTTTACCATACGCCACTGTACAAAACATATATCTTTACAAGTAGTCAATATCGGTAGTAAGCACGCCATGCAGGTAGTGATGCGCGAGCTGCCTCCCGTTGGCGGCCACGAGCACGATGCGTGCCTGCGCGCCGCGCGCGAGCGCCGGCCGCGCGGGGTGCTCCGCGTCCACCGCCGCGGGGGGGAGGGACGCGATGTGGTCGCGCACCGCCTCCCGGGTGGGGAAGATCTGCGTCCCGTATACGATGCTGTTGTCTGGCGCGTCGAAGATCTCCCAGCTTTGGTTTGTCTCGAAGTACCCGCCCTCGCCCTGGGGGACGAATATCTTTTATATTACGTCTGTTGGCAGACAGACACAGTCTGCCTAATGGTGAGCAGCACTGGTGATCTATGTCGTTAAGGTACGTCCTACGGTTTAGATGATGATGATTAATGTCATTCATGGTACAGGCCCCGGCAAACTCCTTGAATATCGGGTGGGGATTGCGCAGAACACGAATTTTGACACGCCTGCGCGCTATTGGTCAGAAGCAACCTCTGACCAATAGCGCGCGCGGGCGTCCGGGAGATTCACACGCACTACCGTTTACGCGCAAGTGCACATGCGCGAACTTTCCCCCTCTCCGTCGACCGATGTGACGTACAGTCTGTTCCACATAAGTTGTCCTTTAGCCGCCATATTGGCAGCATTGCCTACGCTTTGTAAAACTGTCAAAAAACAGATTGAAAGTATCGAAAAACAGTAGTACCAATATGGCGGCTAAAGGACAACTTATGTGGAACAGACTATAGCCCACTTAATGGTGAGCGGCCCGAGCGATCTATGTCATTAAGAAAACCTACATTAGTCGGTAGTCGGCAGACAAAAACGCAGTTTACCTGTTGGTAGGCGATCTGTGTAGCTCATGCCATTGAGGAACACTTCCCAGTAGTGAGCGGATGCAATGGCCGAACTTACTAGCATAAGTGTTCCTTTTATAGTGTATGAAAGCGAATGGATATCGCTATATCTAGTTCCACACATAGTTAAATTTAATTCAACTGGAACTTTGGCAATTAAGCGGTGTGACCGGTAACATCGATGCGTTGGTTAACGAACGCAGGCGACACAAGCATTTTGAAGAGCCATTTGGTGTAATGACCGAGAAGTCGGCTATTACAACAGCGGTCGCGGGTTCGATTCCCGCACGGCACAAACATTTGTGTGCATGAACATGTCTGTTTGTATCGGTCTGGGTGTTTATATGTACATATAATATGTATTTACAAAAGAAGTATATAAGTAATGTTTATCCGTTGTCTGGCACCCATAGCACAAGCTAATGCTTAATTTGGGTCTAGATGGCGCTGTGTGAATAATGTCCAGAGGTATTGATTTATTGGGACCGACCTCGAAGGTGGACACGGCGTAGTTGTTCCCGCGCTTGGCGGTCACCACGGAGACCAGCCCGCCGTCCTTGTTGACGATTGGCGTGCCGGCGATGTACTGGTTGGCGGACTCGAACGTGGCCGCGCAGCGCCACTGCGCCATCGCGCCGTCCGACGACACCAGCAAGATGCGCTTGGTGCGGTTTATGAACACCTGCCGACATTCACACGTGTTTAACGAATAAAATTTATTTACATACATACAGTCACGCTTTTTTCCCACAGGGGTAGGCAGAGATCAAATCCTTCCACTGCTACGATCCTGACACACAACTTTTGCTTCCTCCACATTCATAAATCTATTCATACATGCCGTCGGACTTCTGACCTGACCTTTCCTCAGGACATCTCCTATTTGGTCTGAAATGTCTTTCTCTGCCTTCCCCTTGGCTTCACCACCAACCACAACTCCATTTCTTTGGTGGAAAGTTATGACTGGTGAATATGATGGCGCTTCTACAAGTTCCGGGACGGTATCCAAAGGAATGCTCTGGAATTATATATGCGAATAGGCAAGAACCTAGCGCCCAAGATAGCGCCGATTTCGGCGGTAAAGCTTTGCGTATTTCCCGATACACACATTCTTGAATCACCTAAATGTCTGATAAGAATGATGATTCCGTGCTTCGGAAGGCACTTCCTGCGCCTGATCTCTCTTCGGTCGTGCCAGACTACTGTCCCACTGTGTAATGAGAGTGAGGGAATAGGGAGTGCACCTGTGCTTGCGCACTCACTTGTGCACTATAGTATATCCTGCGTAGTTGGCTGATCGAAAAAGATTGGCCGTCATAGCTGAAAACTCGGCTCGGAGGACATTATTTCCCGATATTTCTGGATGCGTCAACTTGCAACGTTAGCTGTTGTGTGCGGCGTTTTAGTAATGCCGTAGAAAACGTGAAAGTGGCAGCAGTAATCCCTATAAAGAGAAGTGTGTTGCCAGCTACAATACAAAAAGGCGGTACCTTCTCCGCGACGTTCTCGTCGACCCGGACGTAGGCGAGTTCGCCGAGCGGCGCCAGCAGCTCGTCGCTGAACACGTCGCAGTAGTGGTGCGTCGTCTTGGCGTACTCCTCCACCTGTGGACAAGTCGATGTGAAACCCTGACGGTAAGCTAACATGGAACCATTTGTTTATTATTATTATTATTATTTTTTATAAATGGATTACCCCGCGCCTGTTTGCGGCGCGATGATTCTGCCAATGTCAAGTGAATGATGAGGGAGTTTCTATTTGCGTTAAAACGTTGGTGTTAAGATGTTTTAACGCTTCATTGAAACACTGGAGGATACTCTCAAGGTCACGGGGGAATGGACGCCATTGCGGTAAGAGCGTCTCATCTACCGATGAGACACACCACACGCAATACCCGTCCATTCAGTCAATTTGTTCCAATTTTCTTATTTATGACACTTCGTTACACTTTACTGAATGAAAATCACACCACTTTTCAACACCAAACTGCACTAGATCACAAATAAAAAGATTTAAAACTAAAAGACGCGTGGACCCATCGCCTACCCTCCAGTGAATCCCTTTGTTTATTATTTTAGACAGTGGCGTAGCGTGGGTGTCAGCCGCCCGGGGCGGAACACAATTTTCTGCCGCCCTTTTTTGCTCCTCCATTTGGCAAAGCAGCCCACCTGATGGTTAGTGGTTACTGCGGCCTATTCCATTAAGGGTCACTTCAACTATTGTGTTTTCCGCCCCCTAAAAAATGCCGCAGGGCGTCCAAAGCTCGGCGGGGATGGAGATGGCAGTTGGTACCTGTTCTGGCAGCGCGCAGTGGATGGGCAGCACGGAGCCGAAGGTGGCGAACTTCTTGCCGTCTCGCTCGTGCAGCTCGGCGGGGATGGAGAAGGACTCCACGAGCCCCTTGTAGTTCTCGTTCAGGACGGTGCGCTTCGACATCGTGCTTTTCTGCAATGATCAATGGTAAAGGTGGTTAATTTGGTTGGTGGTAGGACTTTTGAGCCAGTGGTTAGCTATTACTCTCACATGTGAAATCTACTGCCTACTTGAAATTCAAGGCTCGAAAACCAGAGGTGGAATAGTTTTCAAATGCAGATATAGAATTTTAAAAAAGCAGCAAGTACCTATCTTGCTGTTTTTTTCGATGGATAGCAAAATTCCGAAGCGGTGGTAGTCACTCTCTAACGTAAGTAGATATTTATTGACGATTCATAAGTGTAACTTAAGAATTTTCATGATATGAATAAAATAATAATATTCTTTTAGTAAGAAAATTTAGAAAATATATCATGCTGGCGCCCTAAGCAGTAGCGATGGGGTGGCGGGGGGGGGGGCGGTCCGCCCCGGGCGGCACTTTTTGGGGGGCGGCAAAATTTCCTGGATTAGCAAAAAAAAAGAAAAAAAGGGGCGGCAGAATTGTAAAAAAGGGCGGCAGAATCGTCGTCCGCCCCGGGCGGCTGACACCTACGCTACGCCACTGCCTAAAAGGCTTGTTTAGCTGCCTGATCTTCTACTTTAACTTGGCCCAGATTGACTAGCCCTCTTTTTGTAGTATTTATAGTTAAGATTGTGTGTATAAGCTTATCAAAACTGCAATAGATAAGATACCTACTTTTTCGTTAACGACGTCACGACGTCTTCTATCTTACTACGATAAATCAAAACTACGATATCACAAACGCGCGTTCTCACTTCAGGAATGCACTTCCCGAATGATACAGCAAATCAGTCAATGACTTTATCTTGAGAGATGAGAGCTATGTGACAAGGACCAATGTTTTCGCAGTTACGTAGAACAGTGCACTGTGTAACACGGTCATTGGATTGTGAACCTTATAGTGTTGGCAGAAGAACTGTTTATCTTTGCCAGTTGCATTGTTGCAAGCCTCGATAAGCACCAAGAACAAAGTACGTTCAACGAATTTGACGACACGTTTAATTACATGCGCATGCGCTTTGAAGAGATAAAAAGGGAAAAATTATTTTACTATATAATATTATGATAAAAATTAACAGTTTCATCCAGATCATTAATGATCAATTAATTACTATGGTAACACTGCTGATTGGCCTATAATTGGCAACTTTGTTGCGTCCTAGCCATTGAGCCTCAGGAATCACCTTGACTACCTCCACTGTTAATATCAGAAGGGAAATACATACATACGCTTATTTGTTACATAAACACCAATTTATTTTATGTTTTCAGTAATTTGAACGAAACTGCCGAAAATGCTTGCGTCTAAATGTGGGACTAAGCAGTAAGCATTACCAACCTTATTCAGACATTAGGACCTTAGTGAGACTTCAGGCCGTTGTGGGATTCGTTCCACCAAAATCTAAACCCCCAGTTTCTCCTTCACACGCAAAAAATCAAAAACCGGTGCCCGTGCTTGAGTCTTGACCGGCATAAGACACTACTAATCTGCACTGACATGACAAAGACGACATACTATAAAACAAACAAATAAAAACAACCGACCGTTTTAACTGTACTCAACTCCATCCGACGGCCGGCCTCCCGCCAACTGCCCGGTCGAGGTAAATTAGCGATTGTCAAATACGATTCTGTTTAGCGCTAAAAATAATGACAGTTAAGGTATGACATGGCCGCTGGCCATGTGACCGCGCTAGACCATAGAGCGACGTCAGGTGACAGAACGAAATACAATGTTTGTTGATATACAAATTACTGGTGAACCGGGCAACGCCCTGATAATAAGCGATTAGGTATATCCATTACAGAGATTGCTTGGTCGCTAATCACTAGGAATGGATATAGATCGTGATTATTGGTTATGCTTCGATGATGCCCAGAGTAGTCTGTTGGTAGGCAGATAGTCGACCCTGAGTGGCCTCGAGGACCAAATGACCGTAGTGCCACTTGAAGTGTGTCAGAAAGAACAATGACAGTTTTCAGATAGCAAGGTCCAACGACCACAAGTAAAACCAGTCATCATGAAGCACTAGAGTATACCATATAGTATACCACACTTGGGTTGGTAAATCACCACAAAGTTGGCACCTGTTCTTGCCTTTCTGGTGTGTGTGGTTTGAGGAAACCTAAGGGGGTTAGTGGGTAGTGGGACAAACGTGCTCACTCCCGAATGCCACAGAAGCCGTTCCGTTTTTGGAGGACAGCTGAATGCCAGCCAACTAATGAATTGGCATAACAGACTGAATGAGGTGTGGTACGCTCGTCTCTTTTCTCCGTCCTATATAATTATGTATGCATGCAGCAAACTGACAAAGCCTTGATATGTAGGTGTTTTCCCTAACTTTCCAGTTAGTAGCAAAATATTGACTTCGATGGTTCCCATACTAAAATCTAGATTATGGTAAAACTAAACAAGTATTTAAAGAATACAGTAATATTTTGTCCTTGCTAGTCTATCAAGTGCAAATATTTACAAGTCGTGACTTACACTTTCATTAAGGTCGAGGATGAACCTCGCGCAAGAGTAACCATGCAATAAGTGTTAAGTCCGTTATTTACACTGGATCACTATTATGAAGATATTTTGTAAAAAATAACATTTAAAAAAAAATATCTTTAGATAAGCTTGGATCCCAGCCGATAAGTCCCCAAAGGTGGCACCTGATCACTGTATAGTCCTTCTTGGGTGTGAAGGAGAAACCGGTT
The DNA here is from genome assembly GCA_949319885.1 of Mecyna flavalis. Classification (NCBI taxonomy): domain Eukaryota; kingdom Metazoa; phylum Arthropoda; class Insecta; order Lepidoptera; family Crambidae; genus Mecyna; species Mecyna flavalis. Next base: position 13,868,654 of record OX439414.1, on the reverse strand, counting down.
AACTTATGTAGATAGTGAGACAAAAGTTAAGAGTAACTATTTTTAATAAAATTGAAAGTGAAAATAAAAACAATGTATATGTACCTATGTAATTTATTATTTATAAGTGTTAACCGATCTTCACGTGCTGATGTACCCACATTGCAGAATAGAAATTATTTATTTAACAAGTCATTTACATAGTAAAGTCATTACACGTCACCTCGGAGAAACGAATCATTCAATTAAAAAATGAAATAGAAATAGAGCATTGAAAATTGCCAAAAAAATGTTGTCGTAAATATCGCAATAAATATGTAATGTCACTTTTGTTGCTGACTTTACAAGCATTGCCTGTTGCTTACTGCGTTGAAAACTTTATTATGAGCGGAAGTTTTTCTGAATGCCGATATTTTATTGTGTGCCAAAAAACCTTTTTTTTTTTCTCGGAGGAGAATGCGTTTATGCACCATAACCGCAGGCTAGGCTAGCTAGACCCGCGGCCGTGTGTGGGACTCGAGACTGAAGCGTCCACTACCCACTAAACTCCCCCGGGTTCTCCTACACACCCGATTAGGACGAGCCGGTGCTAGCCTTATGGCTATTGACCAGCCCATTTCCGGGTACCCCGACTTGAGAGGCCTCAAGTCAGGGTGGCGCCTAGGGAGGGCCACCCGAGAAACTAGGTGACCCTCAGACTTGGCTTCGGCGACCTGTGCAATGCAGGCGTTGGGGGGCTACCCCCGCCCACAGGTCAACCGTGTGCCAAAAAACCTAAAGAATCTAGTTGAATCATTTTTTACTAAGAAAGGCCTTGACAGTCGAGAAAATGGTAGGTACTAATACAGTCAACAGCACATCACGGTATACACTTGCAGTTCGATAATAGCGCTTATGCCCCCGACATAAGAGCGGTACAAAGTCCAAAGTGTTACGTCTGACGTGCTTTTGACTGTACAACAACATTGTAAGTACTTAAATTATAACAAAAACGAGAGTACCTAAACAATAATGTTATGTTATTATTTAGGAGCTAAATTATTCAGAGACCATGTTCATTTTCATGAAAAAACTTTTTTACAAAACCACCTAAATTGAATTGACATTAATTTGTCATCAATAGGTAAGTCTATAGGTATTACTGGTGGGTTATTCCCCGTGGTCCCTGTGATAGTCCCTGGAAGGGACCACGGGGAAAATAATTCCCCGTGGTCCCTTCCAGGGACAGGGACAGGGACCACGGGGAATAAAGGTTACTGGTAAGTTGTTGTACAAAAAACATATAAGTATGTAAATAAAATTGTTTACGTTTTCATAACGATTACAATTTTTAAAACTAATAAGGATGACCTTGTTACTAATATTATGAACGCGAAAGTAAATCTATCTGAATGTTACGCTTCTATATTATGTCAATGACATTAGGCTTCTTTTATCCCGAGCTACCTAATACTCAATTAACATTAATAGAAGTGTTTTTGTTTGTATTTCTTTCACATCGCAACAACGAATGATCGTGAATTTTGCTTAAGAGTGACATAGACTATAGTGAAGCCATTTTAATAGGTCACATTTGACAGTTCATATATGCAAAGAAAAGTGCTACTTATGTAGGTACGGTCAACAGCACATCACGGTTAACACTTGCAGTTCGATAATAGCACTTATGCCCCCGACATAAGAGCAGGCCCTGATTAAGAGTTCTGACCGCCCTAGGCTAAATATGAGGACGCGCCCCCTCCAGGTGTGTTACGGACGGGTCTAAAAGTAGGAATTGAGTAGAGTAGTAGTATTATGAAAATTTTAACATGGTTCATACTACCTATAAAAGTTTTCAAATCGATCTGCAACCTCACGCATTATAAGACCAAAACCATGACAAGTGACTGCAGGCTACCAAGTAGTAAACCAAATCCATCTCGTGTTTGCCAGCATGACTTGTATTGGCTTAGTTTCTATAGACAACTTAGTTTCCATTGCCATTGAATCGACTTGAGTTTTTTAAATATTTACTCTAGAGAAAAAATAAATATTAAATATTAAAAAAAGAGAAGGGGCATCATACAAGTGAAACATTTTTGCAACTGATTCAAAGTCAAAGTATTTATTTTGCAATTTGATTTACCAAGAAATTCTTTTGCACGTCATAAACTTTTTTTCCTACCAGCACTTCGACGTGAATGAATGGCCTGCTGCTGAGAAGAAGTGCCGCAAGAAACTCAATAAGCATAACAGTAGATGTGCAGAGAAGCAAATGTGTTTCATGTCCACAGAGTCTTGTCATTTAAGTAATCTTCTACTTTATAGTAACCTTTCCTCATAAGGTAATCTTTAATTATGACTTTAAATTTATTTAAAGGTTCTACATACAAGATGTTGTGGTACTTTGTTAAATAGCTTAATGCTCAGTCCAACAAATGACTTTCCTGTTTTATGAAGCCTGATATTAGGAACGGCAAGTCTGTGCTTATTCCTTGTGTTAAATTTGTGACAGTCGGATTTTTTAGAAAATTATTGTAATTTTTCCGAACATACATTAAACAATCAAAAATGTATTGTGAAGGAACGGTTAAAATGTTAATTTGTGTAAATAGATCTCTGAGCGAATCACAAGTTCTAAGGTTGTAGATTGCACGAATAGCTTTTTTCTGTAATATAAATATAGACTCGATGTCAGCAGCAGAGCCCCACAACAGTAGACGAATTATGACATGACACTATGAAAATAACTAAAATAAACCAATCTTGCCGTTTCAATATCAGTGATATATCTTATTTTTCTTACTGCATAAGCAGCTGAGCTAAGTCTTGCTGCTAATGCAGCAATATGAGGACCCCATTGAAGTTTGGAATCAATATTAATTCCTAAAAATAAAGTATCATTAACTATTTCTAATTGCTCATCATTCATAGTAATGAAGTATCCATCTGTTTTACATTAGGCATCATAAATTTAACACATTTCGTTTCTTTGCATTTAGTAATAAATTGTTTGTGTTAACCTATTGTGACACTCGCGAGCCCTGTTCACCTTGTCAAATATTTTTTCATTTCTATCTGTTTTAAATATCAAAGAAGTATCATCAGCAATCAGAACTATCTCACAGAGGTCCCCGGTGTAGTATGGTAGATCGTTTATAAAAATCAAAAATAGCAAAGGGCCCAGTATAGAGCCTTGTGGCACGCCCATTCTCAGTTTAGCACCACACGAATTAATATTGTTGATATTGACTCTTTGTATCCTGTGTGTGAGATACGATTCAATTAGTTTCATGGCAGCGTTAGAGACACCGTAATGTTTTAATTTATTAAGTAATATTGTATGGTCAACACAATCAAATGCCTTTGCTAGATCACAGAAATACCTATTGCGTTCTGTTTACCTTCCCAAGCATCAATGATATGTTTAATAAGTTCAATTCCCGCATTGGTTGTACTTTTGTTCTTAGTAAAACCATATTGCTTTTTATGAAGTAAATTATTGATGTGGAAATGTTCAAGTAATTGATTAAACATAATTTTTTCAAAAATTTTACTTAAAGATGGTAAAATAGAAATTGGCCTGAAGTTGGATGGGTCACTTTTATTGCCCGATTTAAATAAAGGTATTATTTTACTGTACTTCATCAAATTGGGAAATTGACTTTCATCAATGCATTTGTTAAAAATGTATGCTAAATGGGGTGAAATAACATCAATTTCTGTTTTCATTATATCAGTAGAGATGCCCCATAAGTCTTCGGTTTTTTTCATGTTCAGTTCTTTGAACGTTTTCAAAATTGTGTTTGAGTTTATATAATTAAATTTAAACGGAATCTGACATTCAGCTACACTCGAAGCTAATAAAATTTGAGCTTGGTGTGAGCTAGAATTTAATTGACTAGTTGTTATGATAGGTATATTTGAGAAAAAAGTTTCAAAGGCATTAGCGACTTCTATATCAGATTTAAGAATTTCATTGTTAACTTTTAAGGAATAGTCGCTTTCGTATGGCTTTAATTTACATGTCTCTTTATTAATTATATTCCAATTAGCTTTGACTTTGTTACTTAACTTATTTATTTTGTTACGCAAGTAAATAGATTTTGCTTTATAACATACTTTCTTAAAAATCTTGGAATAGTTTTTAACATATTCTATGACCTTTGGATCTTTAGAACATGCTTTTAAACCATACAGTTCATATAATCTATGTCTACTCTTATAAATACCTGTAGTTGCCCAGTCATTGAATGAAGCTTTAGAATTATTCGTTTTTATTGTCTTTTTTAACCGACTTCAAAAAAGGAGGAGGTTATATGTTCGACTGTTTGTATTTTTTTTTTTTTTTTTTTTTTTTTTTATGTATGTCCGTCGATTTCTCCGTCAATTGTGGACCGATTTAAATAATTCTTTTTTTATTTGAAAGTGCATAGTTCCGAGGTGGTCCCATTGTCACCATGTCAGGATCTGATGATGGGATCCCGGGAAAATCAAGGGCAAACCTCAAATTTTATAGGCGCACACTACGCGTTACTTGTTTTTTCTGAAGCCATTCAAGTTTTTGCGTCCGATAGACATAATTTTATGTTGATGAGCTGATGATGGAAAGTACAACTCCTTAACGGTTAGGAGTTAGGGGATAATTCTTTCAGTATTGTAGGAATATGTGGACCGTTAGTTGTATTTCATGTACTTTTGCAGCTAAGCTGATGATGGAAGGTACAACTCCTTAACGGTTAGGAGTTGGGGGATAATTCTTTCAGTGTTGTAGGAATATGAGGACCGTTAGTTTTATTTCATGTACATTTGCAGCTAAGCTGATGATGGAAGGTACAACTATGATGATGGAAGCTACAGGGTACGACTTCTTAATTCTTATGTCCCTCTTGCGGGCTGCGTCTTTAGTTGGTCTACCCATGGTGCTGAACACTTAATGAAGAATACCTAATATTGTCAAATAATACAATTCTACTATTTTACTCGTATTTTCGCTATCATTATTATGAAAGAGTTTTACTCACTACGTGTTATTCACACTAAAAATAAAAAAATAAAAAACTTTTTTTTAAAAAAAAATAACCGACTTCAAAAAAAAAACAAAAAAAATAGGAACCTAAAAACACTGAAAAGCAAAAAATAATTTTAAAAAGACATTCATCAAATGCGCTTATTGTCTAAGCCTATTAACTAAATTAAATTGTATTTTACGTGCTAGGTAGGTACCTACTAATCTGTTTGAAGTCGGTGCCAATCCAAAGAAAATAAAAAATGATACATAATAATAATGTATTTTACAGGGTAACTAATTAATCCGCGGACGGTACGTAGTCTGGGTACCTACTATTTGGCTTGGCACCGACTTCAAACAGATTAGTAGGTACCTACCTAGCACGTAAAATACAATTTAATTTAGTTAATAGGCTTAGACAATAAGCGCATTTGATGAATGTCTTTTTAAAATTATTTTTTGCTTTTCAGTGTTTTTAGGTTCCTATTTTTTTTGTTTTTTTTTTTGAAGTCGGTTATTTTTTTTAAAAAAAAAGTTTTAGTAAATATTTTGAAGCGAATTGAGGAGAAGAATATGCAATTGAATCAAATGATTCATTTGTTGAGGCGCTGATCCGAATGGATCAGTAAATCATTTAAAAGATTTGAATCACTGAGTCGTTTCAGTGAAGAGTTACACACGACTATATTGTAGTGTGCGGTGCGAGTTTTGTTGAATTCGCCTCACCTCACGGCCTCACAGAAACGTTTACGTAATGATTAAGGATTATTTTGTATGGGAATTTCAAAATTTAATGTTAAAATCAGGGACTCTCAAGCACACATTTAGTTTTAATGTTTGGTCTAGTTGAAATAAATAGGGTAGATGCAATGATGCTAGATTAGTGCGTACGAAGACACGATTTCAGCGCCCCCCTCGATCCTCGCGCCCTAGGCTGCAGCCTAATTAGCCTATGGGTAAATCAGGCCCTGCATAAGAGCGGTACAAAGTCCAAAGTGTTACGTCTGACGTGCTTTTGACTGTACATCAGGAGTAGAGACTAATTTTCTAAATAAATAATTGTAATAATAAGAACTGATGTTGTTTTCTTGAGTTTTATTCCTTTAGCGTAAGGTATATTTTTCTTTGCTATGAACTAACAAATGTGAGCTATGAAAATGACTCGACTATAATATTAATCCCTGAAAAATTTAAAGGGATATGATAGCTCATGCGGGCGAAGCCGCTTACGAAAGGCTAGTCTAGTAAGAGAGTAGATTCATATGTGCTATAATAAGAGCCAAAATTGAATAAATGAATTTAATTCTTGATTCTTGAATAAACTTAATCGTTTCATTAACTTCATAGTCTCTAATGTAATGTAAGTACCAGTACCTACTAGCAGATAACATGTAATCAAAACAATTGACAACTTTAACAACTTATCCTGCGAATAAACAAAAAAAAATCTACAGTAACCTTGGATTAGTTCCAGTAAAACAAAGAAAATCTGACATACCTATAGCGTAACACTGCAGTAATGTACTGTCACATTAATTATAATAAATATAACAAGTCACCTGTGATAACGCAATTCTGATAGCGCGACCGGCGCCCGCGCAGGCATGTGATACTGACAGCTCAGAGGGAGCCACTGGCGCAGTTGGCGAATTCACGCGACTTGTAAGCAAAACTATCTTCTATCTTCATTCATTGATTACGTCACGCACACGCACGATTGATCTTACAAAGACGTTTCGTTCATAAAAGACGAGAAAGTTATAGTATAGGCGGAATTAGGCCAGTCAGTATACAAAGGAATAAAAATAATAAGGTACGATCGAGGTCTCCCGCGCGTGATCACTTTTGGAAAAATATACCGTGCACGCGCATCGTGACTTCTTGAGCGGCGCTTGTAAACGTGAAAATACTGCACAGGATTTTAGCCATAAGGGTGATCACGCGCGGGTGACCTCGATAGTACCTACTTGTAGTTAGTTTAGTTTTGACTGTCTCATTTGAAGAAATTAAATAATAAAATAAACATTTGGTTCATATCTCACATATCTTTTACATGGACCTATAAGTAGATAATGTTATAATAATAATTATGTACCGTTTCACTCATAAACAAATAGGAAGTTTTGTTTATTTTGTAATGTGTTCAATATGTATTGAGGGCTATATTGGAAGGGACCACGGGGAATAAAGGGAAATAAGTATTATCGGCTGTTAAATTCATCTTAGCGCTTGTTATATCAAACATAATTAATATGGCGTATTATCGGAGTGTTCACGTAGAAACGCGCGCGCGGGCTATGTAGCGAGCACCGCGCCCGCGCGTTCAATGTGAACAAGCACTTAAACTCCTTGTTAGTTTAGCAGACGGGTTCTATTCTCGGTTTGGGTATTTGTGCATTGTGACGGATATACGAACACTTATCGAATGTATTATCCAATCCGCATTTGGCAAGCAAGGGCAAAGGATTTCAATGATGGAGGAGTAACGTTTTTTTAAATTAATCTGTAAGTTAGATACACCAATTATATTTTTAACTAGACCAATGTTATACCTAGAACGAATAGATTTATGCGACCAATACCTGTGGGTTTGAAGAAAAGAAAGAAGAAGAAAGAAGCAAACTTCGATGACTGTCATATCAAGTAAATTAACACTTTGACAGCCGATCACGTACTGGGTACGGGTAGTACGGTACTGTTTTAAAATGGCCGGCTGTCAAAGGGTTAAGAAGAGTTGTGGAAAACCTGTCGACTTTTTTTGGTACCAATGACTTGACGAGTGAGGAAATAGCAAGGATCGGCAGGAGCTCTATACAACGATCTGGATGCTGAAGGAAAAGTGACGACTAGTTATCGCGCGGTGGATGGATGGACCTTCGATCATCAGTGCTCCATCTAAGGACGTGAGTACTACCTACTCCTTATATAAACTAAAAAAAACTAGTAAAACTTTTTTTAACTAATACAATATTATATAATACATACCTAACTTGAAACACAATTGAAATTTAATGTATTAAAATATGCATAAATTCATAAAATAAATATGTATATTTATTACGTAACGCAAAACAATGAATTTTAAACGTTTGCTTCGGTGGCATCGTTGTTTCAACTGGTATAAAATTATATCTTCGTAGTTTACTTCGTAATTTACCTTGTATTAAAGAGATCAAACACAATACGTAGGTACACTTAACACAAACAAATGACTCGTCGTCGTCGTCGAACTGACAAAAACTTTTGGTATTAATGACGAAGTTTTCACGCAAAAACACCTTAAAATGATAGGTTTTATATTACCCAGTTTTTTACATTTTCTTTGCGATAATCACATCGAAACAGCGGCTATCTGTTTAAGAACACTTTCTTATTGCGTAAATGTTATTATATTTAGCATATTTTAACAAAAATAAACTTTAATCGCGTTTTGCACAACAAAATGCAATAAAAACAGATTAAGATTCTGTGGTGGACCGGTTGATGACGGAAGAGTACGAACGAGTGCTGAGATGACGCTGTCGTGTTAGGTAATATAAATTATATAATTAACTTCTACATCGGTTTTTGGGAGGTAGTTTCCCTAATGATAATGTTGCCAACAATAATTTTACTCTCTTTAATCTGTTTTATTTATATTTTAAGCAAATATTTCTTACTAACTTTGCGGTAGTCAAATTCAAACTTAGTAACTAAAACAAATACCAGCCTATTTAATATTCTATCGTATCATCGTAACAATGATGAGTATTGGCTTGATCACCACGCTTGCTTGCGCATTGATGATCACAAACCCGAGGTGTGTTCGAAAAATGCGACACAAATCCCGAACCTAGAATTGAACCCAGGGCCCCGAGATCATACCAGACCAGGCCCGGTACTCAAACCACTAGGAACATCACAACATAATTTATTCACGCACGCACGCACAACTTTGTTGGAATCGAACTCACGACCTCGGACTTTTTAACCGACTTCATTGTGCCGAATCAGTATTTTTTTTTAAATATAACTGTTATTTCTGCATTTCGTTGCCGTTAATTATAACACAACAGTTTTAGCTCACCTAAAATTACGGCAATTTCTTTTCTTGGAGAAAAGTCAAAACACAATCCTGCTGCAAAAAGTTTCACTCTTGAAGAAGAACACAACTGTAAAGCTGAACAGGAAATTCTCACAGATATAGCCCGCCAAAGAGGATCAGTGTTGCCATCATTATTGTTAGATTCTAGGTAAAGTACTGCGTAATATTAGGTACTTATTTAAAATAAAATTACACTTCTTCAAGGACAATATTTACTAGCGTTTTAAATAGAATTCACAATTAAATGCATATACCGACGACAAAATTATTTCTGTACCTACTTTATCGACAGACAAGTACCTTGTCTTGTTGTGCTTACTGGCGCAGATCCCTAACATTTCTCTGCATTATATTTGTATTCACGTACACAGTCATCACCAAGAATCATCAATCAAGTGCTGCGTTTCAAAAGAGCTTAATTAATTTTTGCAATATTTTGAAAAAAGTATATGCTGGTTTTTGGTGAAGATGAGGCAACCCGGTACTCCTAATAATGTTTTCGACAAAATATAAACAAAATTTATTTAACCTCGAATTCAGAACCTACTTAAGTATATTATCTAGATAGATAGGTACTATAAGACAATACCGACCCCTGATTCAAATTGTAAAAGTTACAGATACTAACTGGATTATATTCGGTCAGACTGCTGGACAGCACGATGACGATGACGATGATGATTGTTGATGGGACCATCGTGCTATGAGAGTAAGGAAACAATGGGTGCATCTGTGCTTGCTCACTCACTTGCGCACTGTGATTTTATCCTGCGTAGTAGTTCGATCTTAAAGGTTGGTCGCCATAGCCGAAAACTAGGCTAGGATGAGGATGACATTATTATTATTATACTCACTGGTAAAAGAATCGTGGCAGAATGAGCCATCCCGGCACAGGCTAGCAGTACGAGCAGAGATATACTCATGTTGGGGTAAATTACTAAGTACGATTGCGCGTTAGCAGCTCATAGGACGCTTATATACTCGTAGGTTCAATTCGATCGAGGAAACAAATCAGTCGCAATCGGAGATGAATCAAAAAACAACTCGTTATCTTTATTAGAGATACTAAGGCTAACTTCACACTTTGCGGTTTGAAACAGTTTCCTTATAAGCTAGTTTATGAGAAAAAAAACAGCAATGGATGGTTCGTGCCTTCGTGATGATCTGTCCTTCTATTGTTTAAGCTACATTTACTCGCGTAGCATCAGGCTGTACACATGGGCGTAGCCACGGTGTTTTGTTTGCTAGTTACATATTATTTCAGACTGCTGCCCTACCCTGGGCCCATGGCTGACTCACCCTGGGCCCTTGGCTGGCCCACCCTGAACTCAAGGCTGGCTACGCCCATGGCTGTACAATGTACATTGAGCCACGGTATCAAACTACCCAAATCTGTCGAAGTCTTACTTGAAATAGAACTCTATGAGATGGAGATTAAGGTGAAAATTGGTTGCAGGAATTTGACAGATTAGGATAGGTAGATCTGTGACTTGCTGTACATGTTGGCCGACAAGCTCGCTGCCAATCTGATGGTAAGTCACTGGGCCTATTCTATTGAGGAAACTTCACCAGAAAGCATCGCTTGATGTGCTGCCAAATTGTAGGCTCTACTGTTCTTCGAACCTTTCGTTTAAGTGTAGGTACTAGGTCCCACATTGATATTACAAGACTACATCAAAGCTATTATGCCGGCAAGTTTCACTTATGTCTAGCGACTGTGCCGGACTTATTTATTATAATTAAAAAAAAAAATTGTCTGTGCATTCAATAGTTCTAGTGAGTTTCTAGCTTTAGGATTTCCTAAATTTCTAAAGTAAAATATTTACAAAAGAAAATATTTAAGGGGGTTAAGAAACAGAATGAAAAACATTTTCTTTAAAATTAGTATTTTTTAATTTCATACAAATACATTTAATTTTAAACTTAAATGCATAAATACTGCAAAATATATGATGAGATGATAATGAATGAGACAGGAGAGGTGCAATAGTGCTTAGTATTGTCATGGTAAAGATTTCATGAGTAACATTACATAAGTGCTATCAACCTAAAATGATACATACTTCTTTCATTGTTTTAATTTAAATTAAACCCAACATACACGCGTCCTACCAGTTTCATCATAAATTGACCCACAATTTGTATCTATGTAAAACAAGTAACCCTTATTACTAATAACTATGGTTCATAATTCAATGTTTTGTGTTAATAGTACAAATGCGGGTAAATCTCATCCATAGACTGCAGATTCATCGTCGATAGGCAAAGGAATCGAAGTTATACATATTTCACTGTAACTAATTTAAAATTACTAGCAAAACATTTTATTAAATTTAAAATATTGGACAATATCATATACATTCATCATTCCCCAAAGAAATTAAATTTTCATTGTCACTTAATTTTCGCTTTTTTAAATCGATACAAGATTTTAATATCATTTTATAATATAAAAATATAGCCTCTAAGTAATTAGTCTGCTCTTTTTTATTATAGCTGATTTTATTTAATTACACTTCGGATTTTTTATAGATATGGTTGGTTGGCTGGCTGGTTGGTTTGAAGAACACTTTTTTCGGACGAGAATGCGTTGACACCTTAACGGCAGGCTAGCTAGGCCTGTGTCGAAACTCGAAATCGAGGCTAAAGCCGTCCCACTACCCACTAAACTCCCCAGTTTCCATTTTACACTCGATTGGGAAGACCTGGTTCCAGCCTTGTGGACGTGGCTAATAACTAGCCTACACCCTATCAACCTCCCTGAACTGTTAAATTCCCACAACCAATTTTCAGCTTCCATTGGACATTTCCATCGCATACATTTGTACACGCTCGATATTTTATCGTGATATTTGGATCGAAATCCAGGATCACGATGTTTATCGAGTGTGTAGTATAGCGTATCACATAAGTTACTCTATGGTATCACGTAATTCACGTATCACGACACGATATGTGATACGCTATACTACACACTCGATAAATATCGTGATCCTGGATTTCGATTCAAATATCACGATAAATATCGAGCGTGTAGCATTCGCCAATGAGACGTCTAGTAACTATTTAATAATCTGTGCGTCTACTAGACAGATGAGGGTAATTTGATGATTATTTTACCAACATAGATTACTTATTTTAACTATGCAAGCGCTAAACCTAAGTATACCTAAATTACTGCCTGCGTTTTATATCACATTTATTATATTTCTGTACTTAATTATTATCATAATAATAATGTATATCAGTGTAAAAGCTGAGATAATAAAACAGAAAAAAGATATATCAAATAATTAAACTTTAGGGGATTTACGCAAAAATAAAATCAATAGGTATAATTAAAATGTATTCAGTCACATTTCACATACAGATAAGACTACCGTTTAATTATGAACAACATAATACATAAATAACTTTACGGTTTTCTTGGAACCTGACCCGGCACTAAAGTCTAAATTAGGTACAAAATGTGCCAAAATGGCATAATGCCACTAATGGTCACCCTGTAAATTAGACAAGGACAAGATCTGTCACTTTTTAAATCGTCCGTATAATCTGCCTCAGCACAAAACCTGCTTATCCACCGATCACCTAAAGTCCTTATAGACGAGTATGACATCGTGGTCAGTGCCGAGTGCGTTGCGCGCGCGGGCCAGCGCGGCGGGCGGCGCGGCGCACAGGCGCGGCGGCAGCGCGGGGTCGCGCAGCAGCAGCTTGCCGCGCGCGTGGCCCACCACGCACACGTAGTGCCCGCTGTAGCTGCCGCCGAAGCACCGCCTACAACCGACATAAATGGGGGCGTTTGGCAGAAAAAAGCGCTAGCAAGCGCTATTAAACAAAATGGCGTATTCAATATGGCGTACTTCAAAACAAATTATGTTCGCGCTATGAAGTTAGCAAACGTGTCCTGCCTGGCCGAAAACTGTTTTCAGCGCTAGTAAGCGCTCACTAGCGCTTTTGTCTGCCAAACGCCCCCATTAACTTTACAAGTCACATAACTCACATATTGTATAGTGCCCGGCAAACATCTTGAAATTTCGTTGCGATGTGAAAAGACAAATAAAACAATTTTTTCGTTGCGATGTGAAAAGACAAAATAAAAACAATTTTTATCCAATAAATAAAACATAGCCTTGTCTATGACTTTACTAATTTAGATTTTACAAATTGGTTTTTTTTTTAATATTATTTTTGCCTACGTTTTTTTTTATAAATAATTAACGTTATAGCTGCCGGCAAATAACGAAATATGTGATTTTTGGTATGGAGAAAGAGTTTGGTAGCTAGGAAGCGACTTAAGCTTCTTTTTATCCAGTAAGATAGAATTTGATGCTGATAACAGCCTAACTAATGAATCGAAACTTATGAGAAACAAAGAAGCTACCAATCCAGAATCCTTCTGAAAAAGTCCTGCCACTCAGTACTGAGAGTGCCTCACCTAAACTCAGCGCGCAGCTTATTGTGCTTGCAAAGACTGCAGACGAGCAGGCCGGCATCGACCAGTACTATAGCTGGCCCGTGTGTATTGAGGTGCCGAACGAGTGACTCGGTGCTAAGTGCCTGCTGAGTCACGTGGATACCGGCGTTGGTCGCTTCATCGAACCGCCGCCTGACGCGCGTTCTGTCCTACCAACCGAAGGAGAATACCATGTCATGTCCTTAATTTTAGTTGGTCACAAACAGCTTCCAAAAATATTCTAAAACAAATGTTTAGTAGATCAAACTGCTTAACCACTGTTCCATAGAGGCTAGTAGAGTACAGTCTCTTCATGATTTAAGATACTCTTCAGTGAACTTACCATGTCAATGATCTTGTTATAGTATCCATGTTTCCTGTAGGCTTCATTTACCCCCGCCATTGTGGTGTACATGTGATGCCTGATGCCAAACCTGAGACAAAGTATTAATTTTTTTTTTATAAAAAAGAAAACTTTTTGAACAACAAGTTTTACACATGGTGTTGTTATGATGGGTGCTACTAATTCTGAACGATCAGTGGCTTATTTTTAGTAACCCTGCTTTGTGCACCTGAAATCCTGGTTTATTCTCACAAAGAACAAATTTTCATAATATAATGAAGTAATGAACATTTGTTTATTCTGTGTCTGGATGTGTGTATTAAATATAATCAGTGGCGGATTAGCCATAAGGCTGAAAAGGCTTCAGCCTTGGGCGGCGGATTTTAGGGGGCGGCAAATTTGTCCCAAAAAAATTTTTTTTTTGTCTTACAGAAATAAAAAATAAATGAATACCCAAATGTTAAATATTACATTTCACCACTTAACTGAACCTGAAAGTGGGGAATTTGACGTTTTTCAATCTGTTATTACATTTTTTATACTACGTATTTGTGTTGGTAGTCATTATTTGGAGTGCGGTGCGGGAGCGAATGACGATAATTCGCTAACCCGTTGTCCTAGGTGAACGACAAACGCGACAACGCGACGCGACGCGGCGTAATGCGAAAATATCAAATAGTCGTTGTGTATGATAGTGTCCTACGTTTTCGCGTTAGTGAGTTTGCGACGAATGCGGACTTGTTTTTTACACGACAAGACGCGACGACGCGGCGACTTAAAGAGTTTCTGTCCAATTACCAATTAAATGCAAATATCTGTAATGCTAACTAAGTAATTTAAAATTAGGATTTTTATAGTAACAACACAGTATACTTGTCCATAGTAAACAGTACTGAACTGAAATAGGAGCGAATCCGATACATTTGCCGCGTTTGTCGCTCTAACGGGCCTCAGATGAAACAGGACACTAGCCGCGTGAGTATTGGTCGCTTTACGTCGCATCGCGTCTCGTCGCTATTGTGCTATTGTCGCGTCCTGTTCATCCTGTTCACCTAGGACAATGGGTAAGGGGGTCTGTCTGGCCGAAATGAAAGCGCGGGGGGCGGTCGGGTCGCCGATGGAGCTGAACGTCACGTGTGGCAGCATTGACTTCGGGAGCAAGAGAGAAAGATATTGATTTTATTTATCTTTTTTTGTCAACCATTACCTATTATATCAAAAATTAGTAAAAGTATTCTTATATAGTTTATCGTATTAGAAACTGTGCAGTTATTTTTGGAATTCAATGATGTTAAAAAGTTAGTATCTTGCTTACTAGAGATTCGTATGCTGCTGTATGTTAGTATTAGGGTTTGCCAAATAACCAAATAATAATTTAAATTTAAAAATCTTTGGTATCGAGAAATAACAACTATGTTACAGGAAGTTCCGGTACTGCACAAACACTAAAATTCTAGTAAAAAAATCGATTTAAGACTGCGTGTAAGGCGCACGAACGCAACCACGATAAAAGTACGTGCGATTCGTACTCGAAAGTAATCGGCCGATACTATTCGGCTGGTCCACAGTCGCTGAGCAGGCAATGGAAAAAGTTATGATCGGCTCCGAAATAAGGTGATCCGGCAGAGAACCCAAGTCGCCGGATTTGCGATCTGAATTGGCAATGGGATCGCTATATCAGTCAATAACCGTTGGGGCAAACGGATTCTAGAGTGGACACCGTCTCTCGGTAAACGTAGTTTAGGAGGTCCGAAGGCCGGGTGGAGTGACGATTTGCGTAAGACCTGACAAAAGCTAAATACGAGTAGCCAAGGATCCATAATATAGGCGAGTGTTGTAGAGGCCCATATCCAGCAGTAGACTTAGGTCCATATTAATTTTTTGCCAACTATTCACATCTGGATGCTGCTAACCATGTGCCACCATCTTCCTCGTTGTGAATCAACATTTGAGTTAACTAAAATTCGTCAACGAGAGCTGCTTAGGTTCGGCGAACAAAGCGAGTGGTCCAGATGGGATATCAGCGAGAGTATTGCGGAGTAGTACACCCGAGCTGTCTCCAATCTGTTAGTTCCAAAATCGTGGAACTGGAAACTTGCTATGGTGCAGCCTGTGCTTTAAAAAGGTACCCGTGCTGACCCCTCAAATTATCAAACAATAGCCATAACCTGCCAATTTGTTGAGCTTTAAATCCACTAAAACGTAGGTTTGTCTAGTTTCCACCAAAAAGAGCGCATTTAAGCTTCCTTCCTCTTTTTTCTTGGTGTATAGGTCCCTTTATTAGAGCGACTACAGCTCCTTAATATGGAAATATCTACCTAATTTTGGGAGCTGTATAGAGTCTAAAAAGGTCGGCATCCATTCCAGAGTCAGGCACTACTTCACTGCGGAACAGCTCCTAAACATTTACAGAGCTCAAGTTCTTTCCTGCATGGAGTATTGCTGCCATCTTTGGGATGGTTCTGCTTGTTACCAGTTAACTGCCTTGGACTCTATTGCGTGCAACGTGCAACTCTTGCAGCGTGCAAAGAGACTTATCGGTGACGATGCTTTGATTGAGAGCTTACAGAGCCTCGATCATCGAAGGAGGATTGCTTGCCTCTCCGTCTTTTACAGACTTCACTATGGCGAGTCTGCTTCTCAACTGCACGACTTGATTCCGCCAGCTCCGTTACAACCGAACGAATAGACTCAGACAGAGACTCCGTCCGTATGCAGTCGAGACGAGAGACGGATTTGCTTCGTCTTTTTTGCGGCGGACTACGCGGGATTTTGCTATGCAAGCGCACTTCATTGTTGATTTTTTTAACTTATAATATATTATTAGGCAACTTTGTGGTCAAGTGCTGGCTTAGTTCAAACATCCTTAAAATAATAACGAATTTTTGAAAAGAATCAGTACCGAAGTATCGAAAATTCCCGGGAATTCGAAAATCCAGTTCGCTTCCGGTACGGCAAGCCCTCTTTATTGATTTCATGGATTACATTATTTCGAAGTTTAGAAAATTTACTAAACTGGTTTAGAATAAATGGTTTAGAAAATTTACTGGACAGGTTTAGAATGACTGTCATTAGTTCTTATTTTTTCAAAAGTTATGATGGGTATCAAAATACAGAGGTCAAAAGGGGCGGCAAAATTTGAATAGCCTACTGGCGGCAAATGTGTTAATCCGCCACTGAATATAATAAATATTTGTGGTACTTTAGCTGACTCTGATGCCCATTAATTATATTGGGATCATATTAAATATGTGATTATTATTTATTGATGTTAAGAATTTAACCAGTAACAAATCTATCATAAAATTTTTAAAAAATTATGTCTAATGAAGAAATATTAAAATTCAACTCATTTGTAATTATTTAATTAATCATGTGTAATGAAATTTAAGTTTTTAATAGTACCATGATACCTTTTGAGCAAATAGCACAAGTCAATGGTCCACGTGGACTGGTTAAAACCCTCCTCAGCGCAGACCTGGTCGAAGGAGCCCAGCAGCTCCTCCCGCTGCTCCGGGGACAGCAGCATCAGCACGCAGGTCACTCCGCAGTCCCAGTTGAACCGCTGTCGGTGGTGCGCTATCTTATGCTCCACATACACTGCGTTTGCTTCTGTAATTGGAAAATATAGAAATTTTTACTTAAAAAGTATTTACTTTGTACTCCGTATCGTATTTACAAAATTTGTTGTTGAAGTAAGTATATCGGAGGCTTATGAAAGGGAAAAAGCAGTAGCAAACCAAATAACAAAAAAAGTACGGACAAATAAAATTATAAATGACAAAAAAATATCTAAGTGAATAAATGGCACCTACTGTCTTGTTTTGGATCCATCGTACTAAATATGAGTAATAAATTGTATTATTCATTTAAATCTGTTCTAAATAATTGATTTATCATCAAAATCCGGCTGCTGATATCATTTTTATCAAAGATGTCAACAAGACTTGCGTTTTATTCTTCTACCAAACCAACTGACCATGACAAGCAAACTACCGTTTTAACAAAAACCTTTTTTTTGCTCTTCCCATCCCAATGTGGTACCTCAGATTAATGAGACATACATTTTACTGCATTAACAATAATAAGTACTATATTGTCATAATAATTAACAAAAACATTTTTAAAGATTAATTTTTATTTAAAAATACATTAAAGAATTATCGAATAACGAAACGGATGTAAAGAAGAAAAGAACGAACCTCAGGAACGAACAGCTGATTGTCAAAGTCAGAACTCAGAGTGTCAGTCAGTCAGTCGTTGTTTGTCGCAAAAAAATATTGAGAATCGAATTTATCCAATTCGTTTATTACTTAAAATGGCTCTTCGGAGGGCTATAGTCAAATTAGCGAGTAGCCGAATACCTCCAGGCCATATTTATGGAGTACGCGCTCTCAACACACAGCCCTCTCCGAAGGAAAGTGAGAATCAGTCGTCTAAGCAAACGCACTTCGGGTTTCAGACTGTAGACGAAGAGGAGAAATGGAAAAAAGGTGAATAAATTTTCTTGAATTACTCTTTATGAAATTTATAACTTCATGTCTGCCTGGTTTTGCTTTTATGTTAATAATTGAATGAAAGTTTGAAACATAACCTAGAATTGCTTTTATAGAAGATTCAGCTTTAGATTGATACTAACTATGTAAAGCAAAACAACCGCATTTGCAACGGGTTGAAGTGCCAACATAAGACCAAATGCTCTGTATGTTTTCTTACATATCTATTGTTTAATATACCATTAACAAAAATAGTAAAACTGTTTCTTTTGGACACTTGAGACTGAATGTTTGAGAATAAGAACATCTGTAAAAAAACTACTCTTTTGTTCTAGTTCATGAAGTATTTGAGACTGTCGCGGAGAAGTATGACCTGATGAACGATGCCATGTCCTTTGGCATCCACAGGCTGTGGAAGGACATATTTATGCAACGGCTGGCCCCGACGCACGGCACTAAGCTGCTCGACATGGCTGGTGGCACAGGTAAATAAGTGCTAAATAAAAGGACTTTAAATGTCTTGCTAATCATTAGGTTATAAAATGATGTTTTATGAATTCTCGATTTGATCCATTTTGGTAAATATTAGAAACTACTATTAAAGTGCTAACTTTGGAAAACTACCCCACTTGCAATTTTTTTTCTAATTCCTCTTACTTGGGTATGCCTCTTGGCATTGTTTTCCTTATGCTTTATACAAACTATACATAATATTATAAAAAGGGACTATGGGGATATTTTTTTCCCCTATTCCTATGACTGTGATTCTATCAATAAACTAGTTTTTATCAACTGCCAGTAGTGACATAAACAACCTTTAATTCCAGGGGACATCACATTCAGGTACATAAACTACCTGAAGAGCCTGGGCCCGGCGCCCGAGTGCAAGCAGAGCAGCGTCACCGTCTGCGACATCAATCAGGCCATGTTAGACGTCGGGAAGCTTAGGGCACAAAGGTAAATAAGCAAAAACTGTCAAAAACTCTTTTTAAATTTGGTACAGACAAGCTAGACCTTGAAAAGGCATAGGATACTTTTTCCCACAGAATAATGATCATTCTTGTTTCATGACGCAACAATTAACGTGCGTACGGACGGTCGTTAGTTTTTGTATGAAACGACCGTCCGTACGCGGTGCGGCGAACGCGCGTCTACCGTACCGCAGCCGTCCGACACAAAACGTCTAATTTGAAAGAGTCCTTACAGTGGCGTCAGATCAATGAAATTGAAGGTGTCCAAACTCCAATATTTCTTAAACATGTTTATTCATGTGTGTTGTTTTGTCTTCAAGACAGGGCTATACGAAGGAGGCCAGCGGCGTGGAAGTAGACTGGGTGTGCGGCGACGCAGAGAAGCTGGCGCTGCCAGACGAGGCCTTCACTGCCTACACCATCGCGTTCGGCATACGGAACTGCACGCACATTGATAAGGTCCGTCACTGTACTCTGTGGTACTGTTTAACTTTAAAAGACCCACCTTTTCAAAGGCTCGAAGATTAGATGAGACTAGTCTAACAGCACATTGAATTGGCTTCCTGGTGAAGTGTCTCTTAATGAAATAGGCTGCAGTGGCCGCTTACCATCAGCTGCAGCCTGCGTGTGTTTGCTTATTGATGTTGTATTAAAAAAACATACCACCAAGGGTATGGCCAGGGGTACGGTGGGTTTGAAGTGCCTCTACTGATGCATTAACTAATAGATACTATCAGATCACACAAAAAAAAACATATTCCCTCCCTGATTAATTGGCTATGCATGAGTACTTATTTGTTTTTATAATTTCCATGGAATGTGTTGTAGTAAGAAACATGGCAAGTTTGAACCTCTCGCTACTGTTTATTTGTATTAACGTTTATTTTTGTTAAACATTTGTTCATCATCATTCATAAAGGTTGACCAATACTACTATGTTGTCCACAGGTGCTGGAGGAGGCATACAGAGTCCTGGCTCCGGGCGGTCGCTTCATGTGCCTCGAGTTCAGCCACATACCCAATGATGCCCTGCAATGGTATTGTGTACTTTCTGTGTTTTTATATCCCTCTATGATCTGACCCATCGCAGATTTCCTCTTAGGCCCAAATGTAGATGAGCCTGACAAAAAGATCGGTGGAAAAGAATGTCCTCATAGCAGAGTTCTGGCTACAGTGGCCAATCTACGATCAACCTTTATGCAGGACCAACGGCTTTATGTTGAAGTGGAACATGTATTAGTTATAAGAGATTGTACTTGTACTCACGAGTCAGTCTAAATACACCATTCGTAAATACGTCTCACCTTTTTATTCGATAACCCCTCGCCACCTCAACGTGTTCTCTGAGGCACCGGGGTGTTATTAACCTGCCAACAGACCTATCATTGTAATCAAGTTATCGTTTCAATGTTTCTCCACTTTTACTGCCAATTTCATTGATGTAAAAACATTCCAGGGTGTATGACCAGTATTCATTCCAAGTGATCCCGGTGCTGGGGCAGCTGATCGCGGGCCAGTGGAAGCCCTACCAGTACCTCGTTGAGAGCATACGGCAGTTCCCCAACCAGGTAAGTTACTGACACCATATTTAAAAATGTCTTAGCAGTAAAATAGGAATAAAAAAAACTCCATATTTTTTTTTTTTTAAGTAATCTATCTATCTACCTTACTGGGGTACTATCGAGGACACCCGCGCGTGATCACCTTTAAGGCTAAAATCCTGTGCAGTATTTTCACGTTTACAAGCGCCGCTCCTAAGAAGTCACGATGCGCGTGCACGGTATATTTTTCCAAAAGTGATCACGCGCGGGAGACCGCGATCGTACACCCAAAACCGCTGTGATAGCGAGGCGAGATGCTGATTGGTGATCACAAGCACAAGGGATGTATCCCACTATTCCTATTGATAGAATGATTCAGACTGATTGTCACACAATTTCTATTGCTGTCACCTGCGACAAAAAAACGCTGCATCACCTCTTATGACGGCGTGCACATAGAAACTTCAAACTATTTATTTATTTCCTCTTTAGATAAAAGTGGCAAACTTTTAAAACAACAAAACTGCGTTTTTTTTTTTGTCGTAATAGAAATAATGGGATATAATTTGTCCTTCCACTCCGACCAACTGGTTATGGACCAAAAACACTGGTCCTACTTTTTCTATTTTGTTTTTCCATGGAAATACACCCATCACAAGCTCGAGCTGTGTTCAAAAATACCGACATAAAATTTTCCACGACCCGGGATTTGAACCCAGGACCTCGAGATCACGGCCCGGTCAACCATTTAGTATTTTTCATGTTTCAGGAAAAATTCAAAGGCATGATTGAAGACGCGGGCTTCCGGCAGGTCACCTACGAGAACCTGACCTTCGGCACGTGCGCCATCCACTCCGCCTTCAAGATCTAGTCAACTCACATCACTAGGAAATGTCACGATTCAAATCACTTCACACGTGAACAGTGGCGTAGCGTGGGTGTCAGCCGCCCGGGGCGGAAAATCTGCCGCCTTTTTTTTTTTTTTGCTCCTCCATTTGGCAAACATACACGCAGCGGGGGGGGGGGGGGAAGACAATTCTGCCGCCCTTTTGTAAAATTTTAAATTTTGCCACCCGGGGCGGACCGCCCCCCCCGCCTCCCCATCGCTACGCTACTGCACGTGAACAAGGTAGTTACGGTCATCTTGACAGGTGACCTAAAGCTGATACTTTTGTAATTTATTAACTTAAACCCAATTGCTAGTCCTAAAGCTCAAAATGTATTGAGTTTAGTTGTAACATATTTACAGTGTTACTTACGGGGGGAAACACGAGATTTTGAGTTCAACATTAAAAATTGTGTTGATGTCGTGTTGTCCATCACTTTTTCACTAGCACGACTCCAACACAACACGACTGTCACATTTTGTAGGCAGGCGCGCACTCGCAAGGAATGTTGTGTTGGTGTCGTGTTGCCTGCAGTGAAAAAGTCCCTATAGTCTGCAAGGCGGCTATGTTGTCACAACAACAACAGCCGAATTGTTGGTTCAAAGTTGTGTTGTTTTGTTGTCCTCATGTGTGAGAAAAAGACGACGCATACATTAGTATGGCAGAGTTGTCACAACATTATGTCGTGTTGGTTTCGCGTAGTGAGAAAACAACCTTATTGTGCAACACAAACTAGTGTCACGCAATGGTAATATGCGTTGTTCAAATACGTATCTATGATGATAATCGTAGAAAATGTTATACTTACCCTGTTTTTGTAAATAGAAGTGATGTATAATAATAATTAATTTATAAAACTGGGTCATGTCAGTGAAATGTTTTAATTAGTAATCGTGCGCTTATAAGGTCCAGGGATACGCCCAGTTCGATTGTTGAACGCGCATTTATCCGAAACGAACGTCAAGACGTATGCTATGTTTCATAGGATTTTATACAAAGAATTCTAAAATCAATTTCGTTCGATTCGGTTCGGACAAGTGTGTGTTCTCCTTTATGCACGATACTATTTTAGGGTTTTGTAAATAAAAAACGAGAAGTATTATATTTCAGTGTTTTATTAAATCCATCAAACTGTGTTGGTCTTTGGAATGCAAATCCAGTACCTAAATTACATTTTCCACTCGTTAAAACTATGATATAAGAGTCCTTACAAATTCAATATTTTACAATTTGTGATTTATTTTGTGTCTAATTTATTGCATTTTGCATAATTTGTCTATCATTACTCTTTTTTATAATATCCTGATATAGTTACAATCACACTAATTGGAAATATCTAATATGTCAATAGTAAAAGTCTCCATTCTGTCATCCGTCCATACATCTCTGCCACACGGCGATTGCTCGCATATCGTATGAAAGCTCTTAATGGGCGTAACTGACTGACTGCAACATTGAAGTCGCCAAGATTTGACTGCATATAAAACATGGAACACGTTAACATTTACTGGACGCTCGTGCTTGTGTATTTTGAGATATAACATGAACACAGAAGTTTATATCATTATCGCCATATAGGCGACTGCAATAGCGTCCGTCCATCTGGGCGACTTCAATACTGCAATCCTGCCTCGCCCTAAGCATGCTATATGACAGTGTTAGATCTAACACACTAATGAGCAAGCTAATCTCGGCGATACCGTGGCTCCCTACGTCTAGTAACGCAGAACGCTTCATCTTCAAGGACCCACTAAGCAGACCCACCGGTGGGTCTCAGAATACTAATATGTCTCCAAAGACCCACTAGTACTCCCTTCGGCATCAAGGACCTACTAAGTAGACCCACCGGTGGGTCTCAGAAGACTGACATGTCTCCAAAGGCCCACTAGTGGGTCCACTGAGATTGTATTACCTTCGAAGACCCACTAATGAACCCTCCGTCGTCAAGGTTCATAAAGCAGACCCACCGGTGGGTCTCAGAATACTGACATGTCTCCAAAGGCCCACTAGTGGGTCCACTGAGATTTTATTATCTTCGAAAATATTATACACCTACCGTACATATAATAATATTTTTTTTACATAAAACAATAAACTACTTACATTCGTATATTCCTTAATACAAATAACAAAGAGACAAGAAGTGTTCCATAAAGTAATGTTTTAAACATTGAGAGCGTCTCAGCTGGTTTAACTGATTCTCTAAAGCGTGCAGCTTGTATTGTAAACAACTTCCGGCTATTCCACTTATCCCACCCAGCCCTCCCACCTGGGTGGGAAGAGTGGAATTTATTTTCCACTCTTCCCACCCGGGTGGGATAAGTGGATGTTTTTTTCCACTCTTTCCACCCAGGGGGGATAAGTGGAACACAAAGGGCTATGAATATTTTTGTATGGAGACTTGCTTACTTACTAATCCCGCCATATTTTTTTTCAAACCAGCGTCCACTTGAAATTCTTCTAAAAATGGATATTTATGTCACTTTTTAGATCCACCACACCCCTCGCCATACCCCTGGTAGTATCTAGTGGGTCTAAAACTGTACCACGGCTGGGTGGGATAAGTGAAATAGCCGACAACTTCATGGTGGGTATTAAGAGACATAAAATTAAAAAAAATCAACGGAGCCTACCCGTCAGTGGGCCTTTCAAGACACGTCAGTATTCAGAGACCCACCGGTGGGTCTGCTTTATGAACCTTGACAACGAAGGGGTCATTAGTGGGTCTTTGAAGGTAATACAATCTCAGTGGACCCACTAGTGGGCCTTTGGAGACATGTCAGTCTTCTGAGACCCACCGGTGGGTCTGCTTAGTAGGTCCTTATAGCCGAAGGGAGTGATAGTGGGTCTTTGGAGACATGTTAGTATTCTGAGACCCACCGGTGGGTCTGCTTAGTGGGTCCTTGAAGATGAAGCGACGCAGAACATCGATAAGCAAATAAAGTGTGAGTTAAGGATTTCCAAACAAACAATTAAAACTCGGATGCCGGCATTGCGCCAGAATTGATCGTTCAACGATACACCCGATCTTGTCAATCACACCTCTGTCTAGCGAAATATATGGGAAAAGAAAAAAAAATATGTTCAATTAACATTTTAGGGAAGTCACTTTTATTACTTATTTATTAGTAGTACGTTTTAAAGAATATAATTATGAGATTCGTTTGGTTCTTTGTGGATTTGCTTGTATTAAAATATAATTGGGATAGAAATGGAATGTAATTGACAAGTCGATTACCGATAAACAAATCGATACCACCGCAACACTGCTCCGCTCCGAGCGTGCACTCAACATAAGTTATTTGCAATAATTTCAAAATCATACCCAAAGATCCGTGGTCCCTGAGGTCCTGTCCTGACTCCGTGACGATCACAATCCAAAAAGTTTTTAACTTCCAAATCCTTTCTAATTCCAAACGTTACGTCACTACGTCCAAACGATCCTGGGTACTTCGATCCTTCGGTACGATCCAGAAATCCGAGATCCATCCTAACATCCGAGCCTTCTACGGAACTCACACCTCCAGCCAAGCACATCCAACGATCCCAATCCACAGTGGATGAAACAAAAGAAAATGCTTTTAATTATACGTGTCAATAAAGTTTGCAACAAACGACGCACTCAAGGGCAGCTTACTAGTGCATTTGTCGATAAAACTTCAAAAATATTCTTCCGTGGATGCAAGTAATCTGACAATGACAGATCGTCAAATAGATCGTCGTCGAATCTTAATATTTAATTCTTCGTCCTTTCCTCAACACTTGGATCGGAGACAAGTCTGCAAGACTAAGCAATCTGGTGCGTTTGGCAACCGTTATGATTAACGACCATTCGTCAATTAAATGCACTAATAAACTCCATAACGAGTGGCGCCATTCTACAAATACATTCGTTCCGACGCCGATATCTAAAAATTTAAAAACTACGTATCGCGTAAGATTAAAATTGCATAATATACGGGCCAACGCACACAACCACATAACATTAACCGTCTAATTTCCTCATTATATTTTGGACTTTAACGTCTTCAGTATAAGGTTCAAAATCGATTGAAGAAATCAGACAGATTTGGTCAGGTTGCCACGTTTTTCCGTACAAAAACTACGGCTATATTACACGATGCTACATACCAGCCTAAAATAACCTTTCCTTACGATAAGATTTGCCTATTTATAAACAAGAACACACCCTAAATAAAGTTCTAATCGCTGAACTAACATCCATAATGACTAAAAATCCTTAAGACACCCGAATCGCTACTTTAACACTCTATTATTTAAAATTTGATGTGTACTTCTAAGCTACATAGATTATAGCGAGTCGCGATGAATTCAGCGATTTCAATTATCAGAAAAATCACCATAGATTTTTATTATAACTGTACCATAGAGAATAAAATACGACGAAAATGTACCTGTATCGGTACTTCCGGTTATGACTTAACTAGAGCCTAAACATCGCGTTCTTACATTAAAAAGTTACAGTCTTTTGAAAATAAAGTATCATCTACGCTTAGCTAAGCTACACAAATTAGCGGAAACATCTATGCGCGAAAAGGCCGCGTTGCCAAGGTCACGTAACTAAAGTTGCCCGATTATCGATAGTTAATCTCGAAAGCTAGTAACAATATCGATAGTGATATCGATAGTATTATGATGCAATAGTATCAATACTAATATCGATGGTTATTGGCCAACAATAGTTTGCTGGTCTATGATAGTATCGATCTTTAGATCTATCGATAGTCGATACTATTGAAATGACGTCAGCTATCGATTGATTATCGATAGCAACTCTACATGTAACATAGCCGCGTGGGTGTATGGTGTATGGGTATTGTATCGGGGTCGGAACGAGTTAGTCTAAGCTTAGAGCTATGCGGCGCTGCTTCGACGGCTGCGGCTGCGGCGGAGCCTGCACAGAACATCACCTGGTCACACCTCCATCCTCCACTACGGTACAACCCTAGCATAGACGGTCCTTTGGCTGCTTATTTACACAAAGAGTATTATACACTTTAACCGAAAGTTAGGTCTCAAATAAAGAACTGACATTAGTTATTAGAATTAACTTAAAACTAATAAAAAATGTTATTAATTATTATAATGACTAATGGAATAAAGTTGGGTGATAAATGAATGTGCGTCGTAGAAATGCACTCAAAAATTATCAATTCAAATTGCCAAGGACACATCTACAAATATAATTTTAAGTAAAATACAACATAACACATAATTATGAAGATATTTCCCAATCATCATTAAATCAAATGACGAGATCTAATTTCCTGCAATTCAAACCTTTGTCTGTTTTCCATCCTGTCCCTCTCCATTTTCAAATCTATGCGATGATGAACATTGCTGTCACTATTTTAATTATTTCCATAATCTTAAGTCTCATTTATTTCATATTGTAAACCAACATGGTAGTTTGTAGAAAATAAGTTTTAAATTTAAAACAGTCTAATAAAATTATAAATTTAAAGCTAGCTTTTCAGTTGAGAAAAGAAATGCAAAATTAGAAAGTCTGCTCAGGAAAGGGTTTTGGTGTCATTTGTACCCCTTCACTTCTTTTTTTGTCACATCAAATAAATATCTCTTTGGCTCTAGTACCATCATGATCATCACATAGATTTCATGGGTAGTATGAATCCTTCCTTTATGTAGTTTTCTTCTCGAGGAGAATATTATCAATCTTTTTAGTAGAGAAATGGAACATAAAATTTATTAAATTGTGTAGATGTGTAAAGTGTAGTCTATTTGTAACGACTCAACTTTAAAGATCTTATAGGTATTGTAATAGTTAAAACATGGTTTAATTTATTTGTTACTTTCAGCAAAAACAATAATATAATAATAGCTATAAGTGTGTAATAGTCATAAATTGTAATTGAATAGCAAAACGTAATCTAATATTATGTTGCAGTTCATTGAGAAGTCTTGAAGTTAAGAAATTAGGATAATGTTAGGCAAGCTATATCGTATTTTGCATTTAAAACTTGGGGCAGGAAATGGACTTGTTTTGTTAGTTGTTATTTTAATGTAAATAATTAGGACTTATGAAATTAGTTAAACTTTAGGAGATATTTGTGGATGTGTGTGAATGTGTGTGAGAGTGGTGTGGTGGTACGGACCTGGTCGGCTAGTAGTTGTGGTCGCGGTCGCGGTCGTGCGAGCGGGAGCGCGAGCGCGAGTACGAGCGCCGCACCGGCGAGTACGTGGGCGAGCCGCGCCGCCGCGGCGAGTACGACCGCGACCTGGGCGAACGCATACACACGGTATACCAGGCCGCTTGACCATCTCCGAGGGACGGGAGGCATGCCACTCGGGATTTATCCCAGAGTGGGCATTGAAATTATTGCTTCTTTTCATTCATATTCATCTACAGTGCTTTAAGATAAATAATAGACATAGTAAAACCTAACAAAATCAATAAAAAAAAGAAGTAATTTATTGTTTAAAATCTTCTAATTTCTACTTTATTGCAAACGAATGTGTATCATATCATTTGCCAATAATTTAAATTATCTTCATAAGCCATATTAGTAAAGTGAACTGTTCTCCCTTGAATTTTACCCTAACCGACAGCTTCTCAGGTATCATTAAATATTGAAATTGAGCTAAAAAATGTTTTACCTGTCACCGCCGCCACCACCGCCGCCGCCACCACCGTAATCTTCCTTCACGCGGATGTATGACACCTCGCCCTGGGAATAAAACACACATTTATACGCATTTTCTCATTTCATTATGATTTATATACTGCAGAAATCCTATTCACACACTTAACAATAGGTTACTAATTGATCTTCTTCATTACCCTAAAAGTATAGTCAACAGCACATCACAGTTAACACTTACAGTTTGATAATAACACTTATACCCCCAACACAAGAGTGGTACAAAGTCCAAAGTGTTACCGTCTGACGTGCTTTTGTCTGTACTATGTAACTTTCAAACAACAATTACCTCATGACTCCGGAACCGCGAGTCGTCCAGCTTCTTGACAGCATACTTCATGTCCTCGTGGCGCAGGAACTCGACGACGCCGGTGCCGTCCTTGAACGTGTCCGCGAAGCACACGTCGCCCGCCTCGCGCATGTGGTCCTTCAGGTCCTGCCAAGAAATGTTATGGACTTGAGTCTTTTCTTCTCTGAACTAGTCTAGGTATGCTTGCACCATGATCCAGGTTTTGGCAAGCCCAGTTATTACATTAGAATGACTACCATCTGACCTCCATAACTCTTACCAGGGGAACCAGACCAATAAAATCATGGCTACACACACTGATTTGACTATACATGTTTCCGTACAATTTTCTCTGTTGTCACTGCTGAGCTAGTGGCAAATATGCACATAGTCATAGGTGGGCACTGCGTGAAGTGTAGCTACCACTGCTTGGACTTGGGTCCTTTAAGGTATTTCAGAGCGCGCAAAACCAAGACTTGTCGGTCCAAGGTCCAATTTGGGAAAGATAGGATTTTAAGAACACATATTTTACGCCTTTCTGCCGATACCTCCCCTTAGGAGTTATTCGCTGCGTACCTGCCAGGAGCCGGAGGGCGGCAGGCCGGTGACGAGCACGCGGTACTCGGAGCGGCGCGCGGGCGGGCCGCGGGTCGCGCCGCGCGGGAAGCGCTCGCCGCCGCCGCGCGCGCCGCGCCCGCCGCCGCCGCCGCCGCGCGGGAACTCCACGCGCAGCCGGTACCCGTCGTAGTCGTACCTGCCAGGAGCCGGAGGGCGGCAGGCCGGTGACGAGCACGCGGTACTCGGAGCGGCGCGCGGGCGGGCCGCGGGTCGCGCCGCGCGGGAAGCGCTCGCCGCCGCCGCGCGCGCCGCGCCCGCCGCCGCCGCCGCCGCGCGGGAACTCCACGCGCAGCCGGTACCCGTCGTAGTCGTACCTGCCAGGAGCCGGAGGGCGGCAGGCCGGTGACGAGCACGCGGTACTCGGAGCGGCGCGCGGGCGGGCCGCGGGTCGCGCCGCGCGGGAAGCGCTCGCCGCCGCCGCGCGCGCCGCGCCCGCCGCCGCCGCCGCCGCGCGGGAACTCCACGCGCAGCCGGTACCCGTCGTAGTCGTACCTGCCAGGAGCCGGAGGGCGGCAGGCCGGTGACGAGCACGCGGTACTCGGAGCGGCGCGCGGGCGGGCCGCGGGTCGCGCCGCGCGGGAAGCGCTCGCCGCCGCCGCGCGCGCCGCGCCCGCCGCCGCCGCCGCCGCGCGGGAACTCCACGCGCAGCCGGTACCCGTCGTAGTCGTACCTGCCAGGAGCCGGAGGGCGGCAGGCCGGTGACGAGCACGCGGTACTCGGAGCGGCGCGCGGGCGGGCCGCGGGTCGCGCCGCGCGGGAAGCGCTCGCCGCCGCCGCGCGCGCCGCGCCCGCCGCCGCCGCCGCCGCGCGGGAACTCCACGCGCAGCCGGTACCCGTCGTAGTCGTACCCGTCGCGCGCGCGCACCGCGTCGTCCGCGTCCCTACGCATGCATACACTCTGTTCAGCGAATCAGCGATAACTTTGTATTGAGATTATAATATTATCGTATGGCGTTCTTTGGGCGGTCATCAATGCACTTTTGTCCAGATTTATCGCTGAACTATTGAGTTTCCAATCAATAGTATTTTGGTAGCCGACTTCATTTTAATAGTATCAATAGCGTATTGATGGTATTGGCTCCATAACATCAGATAGTTTTTTTTATTTGAGGAGAAAGCGTTGATGCCTTTACCACAAGCTGGCTAGACCTGCAGCTGTGTGTGGGACTTGAGACTATTTCACCCCACTACCTACTTACGCCTCGATGGTTTGTAGGGTCCTGGGTTCAATTCCCGGATCGAGCTAACTTTGTGTCGGTTTCACACATCACAAATGATCACCATGCCGCATTTGGCAAATGTGGTGGTCAAGCCAGTACCCATCATTGTAATAATAACTTGATTCCAATGATTGAGGACTTTGCCCTGCAGTAGGACATTACTTTTATAAATAAATAGTTAATTACATAAGATAAAACTAACCTTTAGACGTACATGACTTCTGAGTAACCCTCATTTCTATGCATACTTTAGAAATTTGGTTTTAAACAATAAAAGAATTAATTTGCATTTTTAACATATTGACATTACAAAAATATCACTAAGTACCATTTAAATATACCTATTTAGATGTTGTGATAAGCACGAACATTAAATGTATGTCTCTTCATAAAAATAGCAATCAATAACAGTAATGATGGCTTAATGATGGTAATTATGAAGCAGTCTTTCTATATTTTACCCTACAGAATCAATCGAAACATATTTATATTTAATTTAATTTTAACTTTTCGTTGATTCACACAATTACTAACCATATTATGGTTCAGATGCTATATATTAGAATAATACCTTTTGGGATGGGGTGAAAAATGATGTCAACTGGACTTGTCCGTAGTGTTAGCAACGCAAAATAATTTCTGTGTCTGGTCATCATGCAGTTGACGTAATTTTTCACTCAATTCCAAAGTATCTTTGCAGCATTCACAAATAGTTAATGTTACGACTGGTGTCACACACATTATTTGTTGTAGTTGATTAATTTATCAATTATTAGCTTTCTTGTAGTATTACAAAGTAAAGGTTACACTATATTCACATTACATTAACAAACTCCATGATATCTTGAATACAATGTAGGCATGTTAAACAATATGATTTTGTTATCTTTAACAAATACCTATTCAAAATGTCTGTTATTAAGTTATCAGTTGTAAGTCAATGCATTGAGTAAAGAATGACAGTGTCAGATAGCAGTTAGCATTACTTTTCTATCAACATTATTCATTTATTAAATATTCAACACAGACTAGATAATATTTAACAAACTAAAATTTTCAGCCTACTGGTTATAGTACCTAATTTAAGTACCTAGGTACAAGTCACATAATTATTATTGTAATTGAAAAAGCAATTAAGTAGTTAATGGAGGGAATCGATGTGAATAGGTTAAGTGAGTCGTATAGAATCAATACCGGCTATCTGAGTAAAGACTGATTTTTGACAATTTAAAAAAATAACCCTATTTTAGCTGTATTTCATATTTACATAAAAATATTTGTTTTTAAGACATAGAAAGTATTACGGAACCTGAAATAAACACGAAACCTAACAAGAAGTTGAAATTTTAGAGACGGATAAAGTTTGATTATTGCAGATGTCCAGATTTGATACCTCAACTATGAACATAGCCACTTTTGAACCTAAGTTAATATCAGATAGCCATCTTTGATTCCAAGTTATTAACAGATAGCCACTTTTGCGTTCCAAACCGTCGCTCGTGATTGGTCGACCAAGGACGACCATTACAGATAGCTATATTTGAAAATGAACTCTGAATTTAACATTGATTTTATATGAAAATTATCCATCTTTGAAAGCAAAGCGATTAATTCGTTAAAAGTATTCAAAATTCTATGTGTTGCCACAGTCATAACTTTTTTTTACCCAAAATGACAGATGGCCGGCTTTGATTCTATACGACTCAAGTGTCTTTTTTCATCAAATATCTATTATCAAAGTCTTGTATTGTACTTAATGAAGGTTAAAATGAAAAAATTATAATGAGGGTAAGAAAGTAATACGGGTGAAATTCTCATGCCTCTTAAAATTTTAATATCAATCACAATGATTCACAATACCCATAATTTGATTAAGATACAATTAAAATTACCTTGGGTCCTCAAATTCGACAAAGGCGAAAGGCGGCCCTTTTCTATTCTTCAAGTCCACGAATGTAACTTTACCGAATTTGTAGAAGAGGTCTTGGATGTCCTTTGTCCTAATATCTGGGGGCAGGTTACCGACGTATATTCTGCACTCATTTCTGTTGCTGCCGCTTCCGCCTGACATAATTATTAATATATTATCTGACTAAGCTAAAACTCCACGTTATAACAACAAATTAAACGTTTACGTCTTCTTCGGCGTTTTCTGTAATGTAAAAACTAATCAAATATGGCGATTGGCGACTGACTGACTGACAGCACACGCAGGAAATGGAAGCAAACTTTTTTTTAAACTGCCTTGTCTATTACTTTATGTCTTATCGATTCTGAGAAGTTCGGTTCGGTCACTAAAATATAAAGTTTTTAGACACGATGATTTCAGATGATTTATTCTAAAAGCTTGTTAAATATAAGTTATCATG
Source organism: Mecyna flavalis (assembly GCA_949319885.1). Taxonomy (NCBI): domain Eukaryota; kingdom Metazoa; phylum Arthropoda; class Insecta; order Lepidoptera; family Crambidae; genus Mecyna; species Mecyna flavalis. The sequence goes on along the minus strand of OX439414.1, from coordinate 13,835,731 downwards.
AGCCAAAAGACGTCTTCAGGTGGCCATAGGCCTCCCATATCCCCCCTATCAAGATCATTTGGTCGGTCCCCCGAATCCGATCTGCGCCACCTTCATTCATTTCTATACTTAATAAAAGAGGAAAGATTTGTTTGTTTGTTTGTATTGAATAGGCTCCGAATCTACTGAACCGATTTGAACAAATTCTTTCACCATTAGAAAGCTACACTATCTTACTTTTGATGCCGGAAATGTGGGGGGAAGGGGGGGGATAGTAAGTTGAAAAAGAAATTGCGCGCACGCAGGTGAAACCGCGAAGGCGACCGCAAGTACAGTACGGTCGCCTTTGTGGTTTATTCATTGATGTAGGTAACATCAATCAAGAAAACAAAATAAACAAAACTTTACAGCTGTGTGGTGTGGGTAATGTGGGTTACTTCAAGTAATATAAAAACCTACATCAATGAATAAATCTACCAAATAACAATTTAATCCTTCTAGCCCCGGAACACCAGACACAATAGAAAATCTATTGTTAAGCGGCACGCGAGTGCCGGTTCGGCGTTGAGTGGTTAAAGTGAAAACCTCAAACATTTTGCATCACCCACACACTGCACACAGTAAAGTTTTGTTTATTTTCTTTGTAATAATAAATACGACACACTGCACACAGTAAAGTTTTGTTTATTTTCTTTGTAATAATAAATACGACAGTGGATACTCTACCATGGACCACATCCGCGTTGTACGGCAACTGTTGGAGAAATGCAAAGAATACACCGGTCCATGTGTTTTGCCTTTGTAGACTATGAAAATGCCTTCGGCAGTGTCGAGCACTGAGCAGTGTTAAGTGTTTCATTCTCTTTAACGTTGCAATATTGACAAAAGAGATGTGGACATCCTTCAGGAGCATAAGGACCGCAGACCGCTTTAATGCAGGTGCGCATGCACCGCTATCGGACCCCATCGGAAGGGGTGTGCGGCAAGAAAACACCATCTCGCCAAAGCTCTTCACAAGTGTCTTACTTAACTCTTACGTAATGAAGTCTTTAGACTGGAGCGAGAGAGGTGTCAACTCAAGTGTCAATCAATATCAATGGCCAATTCATGTCGCGCACTTACGGTTTGCTGACGACCTTATCCTGGTTGCGAAAACCACTGCAGATATCCAACTCTGCTCACGGAGTTACATGAAGCATCTGGGAGCGTCGGTCTGAAGATGAACATATCCAAAACTTAAGTCATGTTATGACTAACTTATAAAATTACCGCATCGCCGCATTGGCGTGTAGACAACTGCGCTGCCCAATAGAGGTTACATGATTACTTACGTTTACCTTGGACAACGTTTATCTTTTGATCGAGGCTCTCAGAAGTAGAAAATCGCTAGGCGGGTGCAAGATTGGCTGCCTTTGGGAATCTAGAGGATGTTTTCAAATCTGACATCCCGCAGTGCCTTAAAACCAAAGTATTTAACCATAATTTGCCCATTCTAACTTATGGATCCGAAACATGGCCACTCACCAAAGAGCACTACCAAACGTAGAAAGTTGTCGCACTAAAGTCGTAGACGTAGGTATACGGATAGCAAGGCTTAAGTGGAGATGGGCGGGACATTTGGCGAGACGACATGACCAAAGGTGGACGAAGTTAACCACAGAGTTGTGGCCAATGCTGTACGATCGAGAGGCAGACCATCAGCCCGATGGTCCGATGACATAGTTAAGATAGTCGAGGCCGGGTTCAACTGGGTGAACGTTGCACAGGACCGAAACAGCTGGCGTGAAAGAGAGGAGGCCTATACCCAACAGTGGGTGTAGTAGACACGGGCTGTTTATATGGATAGAACAACGAATTTAAATACCATCGTTGGGATAGAATAATAAATACTATTTTTATCCAGTATTTTCTATATTTTAATGCTAATTAATATGTATGTATGGATCTTCTACATAATATTTTATTTACAACAGGCCTATGATATAATAAATATAATTATCGTGATAATTATTATAATTTATATTATTGCCCAAGCTGGGGCGGGCGGAAAAATAAGTCTAAAGCCCGCTCTACACTTAGCCCGCGAATCACGGCGCGAATTCGCGCCGCGAACTTGCCGCGAATTCAACAATGACTCCACACTCGCAATGGTTCGCGGTATTTTCACAGTTAAGTTCGCAACTTTGAATGAAATGGACGTCGAAGTAGCTGTTGCTGCGTCCCTAACAATATGCGCGTTAGCGTACTTTCATTATGAAATATAGAAAAATATAATTTCTTCCGGTTTCACGTGATGGCGCTGATCGGCGATAAAGCTGATGACTCTATTCCCCCTTAATAAGTAACTCTTTATGAACAACTAGCCTTCCGCCCGCGGTTTCACCCGCGCGTAATTTCTTTTTTCAAATATCACCCCCCCTTCCCCCCACATTTACGGGATCAAAAGTACCCTATGTTCACCGGGGATAGTGTAGCTATCCAACAGTGAAAGAATTATTTAAATCGGTTCAGTAGTTTCGGAGCCTATTCAATTCAAACAAACAAACAAACATTCAAATCTTTCCTCTTTATAATATTAGTATAGATACTGACCGTCGCGGACTGCGAGTGTGGAGTCATGCACGTTCGCGTCGCGTTCGCGCTTCGCGCTGCCTTTGACGCGGACCAAAAAACCGACAAAAATTGGGGAACAAAGCGCAAAACCGCGAAGAATATGCGAAACGGCTCCACACTTAGCGTTCGCGCCCTTTCGCGGCGTTCGAGCGCGATTCGCGGGCTAAGTGTGGAGCGGGCTTATAATATGTGATAATTCGATTAACAAAAATAGTCGATTAATAATCGTTAATGCCAAGAGATATAATTTGATTGAAATTATAAAAGTAAAAATAAAGAGATTAGAAAAATAAATAACATTGATAGTAAAAAATATTTTCAATTTCAATTTGAGTAGCTGATGGAACCTTATTTTGCAATTTTCATTGGCCACAAACAAATCGATTGACATAGAACGTCGCCATATTTTATTTTTATTTGAATTTCGAACGCCCTCTAGTGCACGAGGAAGTAATCTTGTCTGAAAGAAGCCTGTGAAAGAATCCTCTAGAAAGTAGGCATAGAATCTCCGGTATCAAAATCTTTACGTGAGAATTTATTCATTTTCCCGAAGTAAAAGTGAGTATTTCTTTTATTTCTAATTATTTATTATGTGTGTAATTATCGCGAACGTTATTTAGCGTAGTTTTTATTTTTACGGATACTTCTGAAATGGAGATGTGGAGACTGCAGCCTCGCCGACGAAATTTCAACAGTGTTTTCGCAAAATGTGCAACGAATAGAGCTGTTATTGATTTAACTTCTGCATTTCCATAGCAATAACCCAGAACGTGATGTATAAGTTTTATCTTTTTGTTGAATTTTCCGTCCGCGACTTAATCGCGCTTTCGCTAGTGTTGATGACGGGGATTATTGCTAGTGCCTCTGTTAGAATTCGCACTAAAAAGTGTTCTCAGAGCGTCCAAGTGTGCAGGTAACTCGCTTAACAATTTCCAAAAAAATTAAGGAAAATAAAAATGATCTAAAACAAAATGTTTCCCTTGCGCCTTGATATTTTTAAAAGGGCGCGCACTCGAACCCTGGTTATTACGTGTGACCTTTACTGGGGGTTATTATTATCATCCCCTGTAAATAAACAATCAATGACCATACACGCGGAAAATGATAGTTGGAAAATAAACTTGATAACCTTTGGTCTGATTTATCGACCGTTTATAGTGCAAAATTACATATTGTAATAATTTGTGCACGTTTGTTTGTCCGTGCAAACATTCGCAATCTAATCTGTAGATTGCAATTGTCAAACTCGTGAGCTCTTCAAATACTCCAGTAAACCCAGTACTTTACTATTGACTGGTACATTATCGTACAAAACATGAGTTCTGTTGAGAGAGCTTATGTAACTGAATCCCATAAAGACCCTAGATAACCTTGAGGAATTTTAATGACTTTAACCTTAGCAGTCTTCATTAATTCAGCACACATGGACTGTTCCAAAAATCAATACACTCGGCAATAAAAAAGTACATACTTATGTAAATATGAATGTAGTACTTGTCTTAAATGAACAAACTCTGAGGACACTTTAAAGTATTGTCTTATGTACACTATTCAATTAAATATTAGTTTGTTAACATTTTTATCTTACTATGTTGTGTTTGATTCACAGCAACACATCTGACAAAATGTGCGACCGCAAGGCGGTGATTAAGAATGCTGACATGAGCGAGGAGATGCAGCAGGATGCTGTGGACTGCGCAACGCAAGCGCTTGAAAAGTTTAACATCGAAAAGGTATATACAGCTTCCTTTTACCACTAGATAAAGTTTGAAGATTCTTGAATGATTACTGGAGATGACAATTTGACTAAGACTGAATTTGACTAAGTCTAAATTTAGTGTCTGTGTTAATTACGTTTTACAAATGTTTTCCAAATTTTACTTTTCCGTTTATTACTTGGATCACTTACCTTATATCCCTCTACTTCAGTTATGGTAGGAGGACTGCACAAATCAGCTAGTAAGGTATGCCCCCTTTATTTAAAGTGGGTCCCCAGGATTGTGAAAATAGATTTTTAGCAATTTTTGCAAAGAACAAACACGTTGGACCTTGTTATTTCACTAACCGGCACTAATTCACTTATCAGCAAAGCGCTCCAATGAAATTAACAGTTTGTAGCATTTCACACTGCATTCACATGGTACGGGAATTAATTGAAAACATTTTAACACACTCCCATGTTGATAACTTGTGGTTTCCTGTGTGGTCAGTTACGATTTATGCATAGATTTGCCTGACAATGACTAATTTCATGGGAACTAAAATTCTGTATTAATTTTAATAAAACAATTAGTTAAATATTTTCTGTTAAAAGCATTTTTGTGATTTGCTAATATGGAGTATTATTAAATTGCATCATTTTGCTTTGCAATTCTAATCTTCTGTAACTGTCATGCATGACTTCATGCTCAGAGAAGTCGGAAATAAAAAATTATAAGTGACTTGATTGCAATGTTTCAAAAGCTGACACTTTCTCATATTAAAAGTAATTTCATTTCCCATTTATTATGCATTTTCAAACCTTTGGGAGATGAATTTCATTCAAAAATTCCAAAAATTAAAATAAATCAAAAAAGGAATTTCTCTATTCAGTCATATTAGTAAGCTTGACTTTGACTGGTGGTAAGTCTAGATGTGGTCCTAATACTAAAAAAAATAATTGTTTTCTTTCACATCAGTCTTGTAAATACAGCACCTTTCACCACATTTTACCATCAAGAACATCCTTTTCCAACAGGGTCGGACTTTACCTCTGTGATTGTTGCAGGACATCGCGGCGTTTATCAAGAAGGAGTTCGACAAGAAGTACAACCCCACGTGGCATTGCATCGTGGGGCGCAACTTCGGCTCGTACGTGACGCACGAGACGCGCCACTTCATCTACTTCTACCTCGGGCAGGTGGCCATCCTCCTGTTCAAGAGCGGCTAGGCCGCACCCCCTCGCTCTAAATTTTTAGTTAGCATCGGACGCAATATTTAAGGATCTCGCGGCCACGCGGGGCAGCAGCCGCCCCCGCTGCTGCCGCGCGCTTGTATGAGTGCCATGTGTGATCGGCCGGATGTGCTACCTGTTTATTTCCCAAGGCTGGACCTGCAGCCGTACCTGCACTTCCGCACTCATTGTATGTTTGTAATGTGTTAGCTATACTTAAGGTTCAATATTGACTTGGGTAACTTTCACTTCTAGTGTATTTATATTAAAAAAAATTTTAGTTAATTATTCCTAGACTTATACCTAGCATAGTGTAAAAGTCATATGTTAGTACCTAACTAAATTTATTGTTTAATTTTTGTTAATACATTCACTGGAGATATTTTCAATACTTCTATAATTATTAAACTTTCTTACAAACCACATGCATGTGTTCATATTTACCGCCAAAGGCCAATAACCTCACTATCAATTATTATTTAGGTTTTTGTTACACTGTAGGAACAGATGTCTTAGCATAATAGGATTTGAAACTTCCGGTTACATTGTTTGATGGTGCTTATCAATTTTTATTAGAGTAGGTCCACAGGCAAGGAAGTCCCCATTCTCTTTTATCCCACCTCGCCATTCCCTTGTTCCACACAATCAGAATGTCAATTAGGTACCTACTGCCATATTGTCCCAATTCCCTAATGGCCCCAATTACTAATATAATGATGTGTTGTATAAAACCTTTTTACAGGAACGTGTGGGACGAACCGTTTTCGTCCACTAGTATCCCCCTAACCCAATCCCCCCAGGGAATCCCCTTCGCTTCCTACATACTGGTGGGACCAATAACCCTTTTTACATACCTACGGCCAACGGCATTGTCCTTTATTCCCTTTCAGTCTAGAATGTCAAATTCCCAAAATGTCAAGTTCCCGAAACGTCAACTTCTCAACGATAGGTATCCCCTGGTATCCCCAAGTGCCCGGAAAAGTAAAATTCCCGAAATGTCAAGGTCCTAAAATGTCAAAAATTATAAAAAAAAATTTAGCTCCACCCACTGGGCCTTGGTACCCCTAACATATTTTGGTGTTTTCGCAAAACGAGCACACCACTGAGCAAGTAAAAGAGCTCTATTCCACTCTAATCCACTGTTCAAATCCATTAATGGATTAGATTCCGCGTAGTAGTACACTCTAATCCATGAATGGATTAGATTCCGCTTACAAGTCCACTCTTTCCTTCCACCCTAGACACAGCATGCACTTTGCACAATAAATATATTTCCAGTCTTTATGGTATTTTTTGACACCTTGAGAAATTATCTGAATGAAGAATGTTAACTATTTTTGATTATTAGCACTCCATATTCTTTGTAAAAAATAAAAAATACTAGTGAAAGAATTACTTCGATACGTCAATTAGTTTCCGATTTAGAAGTAAAACAAGTTGTAACCGCACGCGCGGGCTGCCGGTGCCGGTGTGACGTCATTGTACAACTCGCTCAGTCTGGCGCACTCAGTCCGCTAGCGTTCGGCGCCCGTGCCGTCGAAATTAAACCTAAATACTTTTAAAAATGTCCAATCCAAATACTAGGAAATCATGTGGTGTGCCTAAATGTAAAAATACAACTACCAATTCGCAGGAAAAGTTGTTTTTTATAGTTCCAAAGGACGTTGAGGCTCCTCGTTAGCCACATTAAAAATCCTAGTATGTTTACAGCCACCTCTGCTGGCGGCACAATCTTCGCAGGTTACATTTAAAACTTCTTGATCCTTATCAGTTTAGAATGCAATGATAAGGTGTGGTACGTATGCGGTGATCTGGCGTGATTCATTACATACATCACCTAGGTAGGTCTTTTTATTTGAACATGACTAATAGCATCATCGCCATAGCTGTCTCTTGCTAAACTGAAATAAGCTTCTTTTAAAAATAAATGGCCTTACGTATTTTGTAAGTAAAAAAAAATACAACACTATATTTACTTACATCCTAAGAGCGCTTACGCACTACGTCCGATCCGAATCCGATCCGTCTCCGTGAAATCAAAATCACAAAGACATTCGGATGACGGATCTAGTTCGTATCACTAGAAATACTCCGGACCGTTATTTCACGGAGACGGATTGGATTCGTATCGGATTCGGATCGGATAGTGCGTTACCTTACCGCTCTTATTCCTAGGTACTATCCTAGTTCCTACTAATATTATAAACGCGAAAGTTTGTGAGTGTGTGGTTTACTTGTTATCTTTCACGCAAAAACTACTGAATGGATCTGGACGAAGTCTGGAATAACATAATATACCTAGGTAGGTAGGCTACTTTTAATCCTGGGAAAATGTACAGTTCCCGAGGGAAACGGGGGCGAAGCTGCTGGCGGAAGCAAGTTTGCAATATATATCAATGTACCTATGTAGGTATGTATTTATTTAAATTTACTAAGAAGAGCGGTACCTATATGTACATACGTACCTACTTACCTATAGTTACAAAACTATAATACCTACATTTATTTGTTGTCTATAACAGAAACATTGAATGGTAGGTAGATACTTTTACTATTTGATATTCCTCGCATTTCGGCGGCAACGAAATCACTATTTGTTGTTAAATAATGCGCAACCATTAATCCATCTATTTTAGGTAGATTCTATTATCCGATTGCCCTTTTTCGTCCATATTATTAATTGAATAATATTTACTATTAAGTCTATTAACGAAAACACAACAAAATACTGCACAAGCCAAGCGCAAGCTATGCAACTTGTATTAAGCCGGGCTCGGCCCGCGCGGCGGGTTGTGATGTGACGTCACAAGCGGTCACGTGACTGTTAGCGGGACTCGATATTTTTCGAAACTTTGAATGCCTATAGAATCAAAACTACTAGGTATTTTTGACTACAACAAAAACTAGTGTATTTGTATACATACAGGCATTACTGAGACAAAATTTCAAGCGATTTGGCATACCTAGTAACATTCTCCATTGACTAGGCTGTATACGCTGTATATTTATTGGGTAGTGGGACAAATGTCTTTAGTCCCGAGTTCGGTACCGGCTGGCAGTGCCAATCTCGTTAGCCTGAAAATTCTCCGCAAATATGAATAGCCCGCCGAATTTTATCAAAATCGGTTCAGTAATTTCGTCGTACTTATGATTGGAGTATTCCAATTCTAAATCGCTTATCGCTTCTTATCCAATAAACCTTCTCTATGGCTTAATCTACTCTTCTATTCTAATATTATAGAGAGGAAAGATTTGTTTGTTTGTTTGTATTAAATAGGCTCCGAAACTACTGGACCGATTTGAATTTTTCTTTCAATGTTGGAAAGCTTCTAATGAATAATAATGGGATAATTCCCAGGGTGACATAGGGACTTTTGATCCCTAAAATGTGGGGGGAAGGGGGAGATATTTAAAAAGAAATTACGCGCGGGTGAAACCGCAGGCGGAAGGCGGAATTTTATATTTCATAAGTATTATGATGCCTTAATCGCTGAAACGATTTTGATGATATTTGGTACAGTCATAGACTAGGTACTAAGAATATAAGATAGGCTTCTTTGTATCCTTGGATATTGCTTTGCTTTTTTAACTATCAATACTTAATTAGTGGTGGTGTTTTAATGGTCCTTCCTAGCAGTCGCTTACTATACCAAAGGCCATTGCGATCCCCAGACAGAAAACACATTTCTTAAGATGGTATTACAAGGCTACAATCCTCAATAACATTACTACATCCCAAAATGTTTCAGAAATAATAATGTCCACCCTTGCAAAGCCTATCAATAAAGTGGGACACACCGCTTTCATTTTCCGCCATTTTCCCTTTTGTTCAGTTATCTAAGTAGACCGATTGTTTCATGTCAGTGGGTTATTGATTTTTAAAATTGGTTCCGTCATTCCATGGCGTGTGAGGAGGAAATAACGCTACGTATGAACTACGATTATCCTCCCAAGGACAACTGTAGCATAGGCTAGCCGCTAGGGCTGACCTTGCAGATGTCTGATCGATATAATGCACAACGAACAATTCAATATCTGCGACTTTTTTCTTTATAATATTTTTCTGAGTATAGATTTTATACTAGAAACACAAGATACTGATAATAGTTCCCCTAAGCAGCTCTAATCGTATAAGACTACAATTTTCTGCCCACTGATTCTGGGTCCTAACATTTTCGGCCGTCCGTTCATTTAAAGGTTCCTCTTAAACTGAGTGTAAGTAGTAGGTAACCAGAAAAGCTTAATGAATTATTTTTAAAATATTGTAATTGAATTAAAATGACTGGCTCGATTTCGTTTAATTTTTCAACCTGGCCATGCCCTGCAATATGCAGTCCCGCACAGGGGAATCCTTCATCATCATCAGAACAATAGAGGCATATCTCGTGTGTCACCGACTTTGTTATTTAAATGAAAAAAAATCTAGCTAGAAAAAAGTTTATTTCCATTGCCAACACAATGCCTGAAGGCCTTACTGCATGGGTATTTACTTACAGAAACATAAGTAGGTAGCACAAAGTAGAGAAGTGCTTTAACTACAAAACATTAAGATGCGGCTGATGCGGTACCATCATTAATTCTTGCACTCGCAACACAAGTAAGTATCAGTCTAATTATTTATTTATCGGTAAGTACCTACATGACAATACTGCAATAGTGACAAAAGCAACTGGGAAGTCCGATAAAGGTTCAAAATGTAATAATATGTAGGAACAGAAACCGCAAGTTCAATGTCAGCGTGTCAGTCTGTATGCACACGGCCTCTGCACCCGGCTTTACTGGAGTCGGTATAAAATCCCTGGGGCTTGCACACCCATCACAGTCGAGCCGTGGTTCACGGCTTGAATAACCATAAGCGTTTAGTTTTAGTTTTTAGTTTCAAAGTTTCTCCGGAAATCTTGTGGTAAGTGGCTATTTTATTCATTTATAATTTGTTGTTGTCCCTTGTTAATGGGTTGAGTAGTCCGCTATTACACCAGAGATCACGGGTTCGATACCCGCACGGTTGCACGGTTAGATTATTTTATATAATTATGTAGAAAAGCCCCAATTTTCGCTGCGTGTCTGTCTACCAACTGACATCCTACTAATATTATAAATGCGAAAGTCTGGATGTTTGGATGTTTGGATGTTTAGATGTTTGGATGTTTGTTACTCAATCACGCCTAAACGGCTGAACGGATTTAGATGAAATTTGGCACATGTATAGTTTATAACCCGGAATAGGACATAGGCTATAAAATTCCTACGGGAAACGTCTCATTCCCGCGGGAATATCAATTTTGAAACTACTGAACCGATTTGAATAATTCTTTCACTGTTGGAAAGCTACACTATCCCCGGTTAACATAGGGTACTTTTGATCCTGGAAATGTGGGGGGAAGTGGGATATTTGAAAAAAGAGATTACGCGCGGGTGAAACCGCGGGCGGAAGGCTAGTAGTTTATAAAAAGAGCTTTTCTGAGGCACCCAATAGTAGATACAAACTTTGCTCTATTTGTGCAGTATTATCTGTTTTGGTTCTAGATGGCGTTGTGTGAATAATTAAAATATATTCAATATAATTTACATAATTTAAATCATTGTCTAATTTATGACCTTTTATACAAGATTATAATGTCACATTTACCTAAGTACACTTAGTTTCCACGATGACTAAAAAATAAAGTTTTTTTTATTATAGTATACAAGATGTCGGACGCTCAAGACATGCTGCTGTTCTTCGACCGGCCCACGGAGCCGTGCTTCATGCAGAAGGGCGAGGATAAGGTCGTCTTCGACGTGCCTTCCCACTACTACGTAAGTAGCATATTCATAATATTTAAGTTATAATAATTAAGGCGGACAAACGCTCCCAGAAGTCCCAGACTTAGTCCCAGGACTCCCAGGTGTCCATGGGCGGTAGACACAGACTACTTATGGAGATACTAGCGCTAGTGGTCTCTTACCCTTAGGTGTCTCAGTTGCTCGTCTCTCTCTATCTTTCAATAATAAAAAAATAAATGGCTGTGTAAAAATTCAACATTTAATGTATTTTCGAAAGCCAACATTTTCGAAAATACATTAAATGTTGAGTAACGCCATCTAAGCAATACTTTGAAAACTATCTGCTTTGTCAAACCATGTCATGACAACATAAAGCACAAGCACAGTGTAGTGCATTATGTAGTCCATAGATGTCGCTAGTAGGCTGTTTTGCATTTTCCTCAATACTTTGAACTTTTTATAAAGAAAACACAGGAAAATTCCGGCAGTCAAGATTGATTGTACGAGCTTTCCATCATGTATATTTTCTAATTCACGAAGTTTCAAGGACACTTACGCAAACTTTCAAACTCCTGTAGGTACGTTTACCTACAGTTTTTTCATTCTTTGTCGTCGCGATGAGTTGATATTAGTCCAGAAAATTTCGACACAAATATTGTTTTTTTTTTGTGGAGGGGAATGCACACTGGACTATCCAAGTATTTTTATCGGTGATTTCTAAAACCCCCCATATGATTGGGATGACATGTAATTTTTTTGTCAGAATTGAGTTAGTATTGGTATCGTAATCTGTAGAGTTATAAAATTTTAAAGTATGTAATGTACTTTTTTATACTTTGTTAGCCTCTGTAAAACAATATTAAATAACCACTGTATTTATAAGCAGTTTTATTTGTCTCCTGATAAATTTGGTCTGCGTTAGATGTGGGGCTTTAGAAATCACCGATTAATTTATAAATTACTTTAATCTGATTTTGGTTCAGCCGGACAAATACAAGTCGCTCAGCTCGACGCTGTCGAACCGCTTCGGCAACGACGCCACGCGCACCGTCCCCATCTCCAACATCGCTCTGCCGAACCTGTCTTTGCCCATGCAGCTGCCATACAACGAGCAGTTCTCGCTCTTCGTGAGGTCGCATCGCAGGATGGCGGGCAACCTCATCGACATACTGCTTGGTAAGAGTTCACTACGGCGAAAAAGAAGAGTGATGAGTTCTCTGTGGCCTTGCTTGTGGGTTACCTTTAGAGAAAAGGGTTATCAATGATAACCCTTTGCCTTCCCTACTTAAGAAACTTGATAAGTTATCAAGTCAAAAAAATGGAAGGCGAAAACACGTGTTGTAAAATCGGCAGAAATGCCAAAAATGTGCTTAATTATTCTTCATGGACACAAAATAGGTGATTGAGTAGGTAGATAGATTAGTTGGCTTTGTTTAAGTGCCATTTGCCACAACAGCTCAGGAGCAAAAAATAAAGTCGCATGTCTTATGTATGCCTTTTGCCTAACCTGAAGAGCGAAATGCAAAGCTCGTGACCGTAAATATAGAAAATTAGCAGCAATGATCTAGCAAAATCTCTGGATCAAACTCAGGTCCTGGATTCTATCTTGGTGGTGGTTGAATTAATTATAGAATAGAATAGAATAGAACTTTATTTTCATATCAAAAGATTATTATTTTTTGTTGTTTTGTTCCCAGGCATGCGCAACGTAGAAGACCTGAAGTCGGTCTGCGCGTACTGCCAGCTGCGCATCAACCCGTACCTGTTCAACTACTGTCTATCCGTCGCGATGTTGCACAGGTAACCCATCCACTACGTTTATCCGTGATACTGGAACATTTTTACTTGGGGATATTTTTAAGTGTGAATCAAAAAGATACGAAATGTACAGTCAAAAGCACGTCAGACGTAACACTTTGGACTTTGTACCACTCTTATGTCGGGGGCATAAGTGCTATTATCGAACTGCAAGTGTTAACCGTGATGTGCTGTTGACCGTACATCAAAATAACTGATTGCACACCGAGGTTAGGCTAGGTTAGCAATTCAGTATTTTTTGATGCACAATCAGTATTTTTTGATGCACAATCAGTATTTTTTTGATTTGCAGTTAAATACACCCTTTTACTTGGAGGCTATTTGACGAGAAATATCGTGACCGCAAAGATAGTCGTATTTACGCGTTGGTCTGTTTTCAGAGATGACACCAAAGGCCTGAACATCCCAACGCTAGCTGAAACGTTCCCTGACAAGTTCATGGACCCCAAGGTGTTCCGCCGCGCCAGGGAGGCCACCACCGTCTCGCCGTTTGGTTCCAGGGTAAGCTACTTGTGCTACTTGTATATGTTCCTCCACAGGTCTACCTGTTGGTATGAGTGGAACAGCTATAGCTGTGTTCCGGCTGTAACATGTGGAAGCCAGTAAACTTGAATAATTACCTACTATTCATTTGGTGTCCATCTAAATCATCTGAAAGATCCACGCTTTCTTAAAAGTTCTATTGACGGGCGCTTATCCAGAAAATATCGCTGAAATTTTACGCCTTAAGCTAACAAATTTGCCAAGAATATTATTGGAACATTGCCATTGCTATCAATACTATTTAGGCAGCAGATTTCGTCTATAGGGGTAGTACATATAATGGAGTTTGAGTTTTATTCCTTTAGCATTATGTAAGTATATTTTTCTTTGACTTAAAAAGCCTTTCTGGTGTGACGAGAAAACCGGGGGAGTTTAGTGGGACGAATGTCCCGAGTCCCACATACGGCAGCAGATCTCGTTAGCCTGTGGTTGCGGTACAAAAAAGATCTTAGGGATTAAAACAGCGTAACAGAACTACTTAAGCCTTAAAATATACCTACCACTCCAGATGCCAGTGACGATCCCAGCGAACCTGACAGCATCAGAACAGGAGCCGGAACAGCGCGTGGCGTACTTCCGCGAGGACATCGGCATCAACCTGCACCACTGGCACTGGCATCTCGTCTACCCGTTCGAAGGCGACCGCGATGTCGTCAACAAGGACAGACGTGGAGAGCTGTTTTACTACATGCATCAGCAGATCATCGCTAGGTAAGATAATCATCAGCTTGTCGCAGGCCACTGCTGGACATTGACCTCTCCTAGTGCCTGCCACTTTACTCTATCTTCGGCTAGGTACTATTCAGCTCCTGCTACTCAACCTATATAAATCAGTTGGCAGACAGGCACTCAGCTCACTTGATGTTAAGCGGCTCCTGTGGCCTATTACATTGAGGGACACTTCACCAGGGTGCATCGTTCCACTGAACAGCATGATGATGATGACTGATGTAGTTAGCACACTTGCTGTCACACTGTATGCTTATCCGATATTTGAGCTTTATTTTCATTGATAGATAGGCAGATAGATGTTCTTGCATCAATGCACAAAACCACAATATAAATATAATAGTGACAAAACATTACATAGAAAACGCTGTATAATGGCTCATGTGCGCTCATGGCTCTCAAATTAATATTGCCAGAACAACTCAAAGAAACACGATTTCAAGGGTAGCTAACCAGCAAAACTTTGAAAAAGTTCGTCTTCTATTACTTCTATATTACGAGTTGCCTAAACTTCATAACTATATTACCTTGACTCACCCTGTTTCTACCAGATACAACACAGCGCGCATGTGCAACAACCTCAGCCGCGTGACCCGCTACAACGACTTCAGGCAGCCCATCGCCGAGGCCTACTTCCCCAAGCTGGACTCGCAAGTCGCCAGCAGGGCTTGGCCACCTAGGTAAGAGTTCTTCGTTACTATCTACTGCGCATTTAAGGACTAAGGTCTGGTCTTACGAGGAGGGATATGGCTACAGTGGATAGGATAGTTTAGTGTACAAATGCGCCATTCTTTACAACTTGTAACGATCAAAATCCAAAACAGTCTTCCCATTTTGCTCTGTCCATGGCTTTCCTTGGAAGACCAAGATGTTTTCCTGCCCATGGTCTTTAGATCTTCTGCTGTTTCCCATGGTCTTACATTAGATCTTCTTCCAAATGTATGCACTTTCTAAATGTTTTTTTTTTATGT
The DNA here is from genome assembly GCA_949319885.1 of Mecyna flavalis. Taxonomy (NCBI): domain Eukaryota; kingdom Metazoa; phylum Arthropoda; class Insecta; order Lepidoptera; family Crambidae; genus Mecyna; species Mecyna flavalis. Next base: position 13,820,380 of record OX439414.1, on the reverse strand, counting down.
CAGGTTCGCTGGTACAGTAATCAAAGACCTGGACCGTCCTGTAGACCAGATCAAGATCGATGTTTCGGAGCTGGAGACCTGGAGAGATCGCTTCCTGAGGGCTATCGAAGAATCGGCGCTCGTACTAGTAAGTTCCAGGAATCGTTATTTACTAAGAGTGCACATTTTAGCATTTATGATCTATGCTTACTCTGATACAATAGCATTTTGACTCTTTATTAATTGTTCCAAAACCAAATACAAAAATGTAAATCCCTTGCTTTATGGTGCGTTTTAAAAGTGGTCTATAAAATTAAGCTATAAACATGCTGGCTTTCAAACGAAATTCTGAAAACTCAACGTAGCCGCGATTTGAGCTACATGTAGCGCCATCTCTTGCTAATATTTAGAACTAACTTGCTTAAACCCGCATCTGTTTCAGGGATCTTTTAGTGTAATCACTTACTTCGTGATGCAATCCGAATCTATTAGATGTAGTATTTTGACATTTGTTTAAGACTTTACGGTACGGAAGGGCGGTGACTTCCTAATACATGTATTGCTATACTTAAAAGGAATGTTGCCAATACTAATTTGTAACCTGTTTGTAAAAGAAATAAAAGAATTTAAATTTGTCCTGTGCAGCCCAACAACACCAAGATGCCCCTGACGGAAGCCACTGGCATCGACGAGCTCGGCAACCTGATGGAGTCGTCCATCCTCAGCCGCAACCGAGGGTACTACGGCGACCTCCACAACATGGGCCACGTGTTCATCTCCTATTCTCATGACCCTGACCATCGCCACTTGGTGAGTAGCATCCATCACTTGTGCAATGAATACGTTTACCATAACTACAGGATAGCAAGATCTGTGGCCATTATTGTTCCACTACCCACTAAACTCCCACTGTTTTCTGACTGGGACCAGCCGGTATCCAGCTTGTGGCAATGTTTGCCCTGATGTAATAAGGCAGGTTAATGCATTAGAAGGCCGGAGGAATACCTGAGTAACTAGGTAATTCCATCATCACCCACTTTATTGGTTGGACGTTGCAACAAGGTGGGCATTATTCGGATGTGAAGAGACATCAGGGCAGCTTAGTGGGCATGTTGACGTACGTCTATAGTCCGTAGTATCACACACGGTCACAGGTCTCCCTTCATTTCACCCTGATTACTTCAAAAAAGTTCTAGATAAATGTTGAATGATGGATAAATAAGAGTGGTGTTTTGTTCACAGGAACAATACGGAGTGATGGGCGACTCTGCTACCGCTATGAGGGACCCAGTCTTCTACCGTTGGCATGCGTACATCGACGACATCTTCAACCTGTACAAGAGCAAGCTGCCTCCCTACCCCACCAGCACGGTACGTATCAGGAAGCCAACTTGTTGTCTTTCTGTCGGTTAACACTAGCACACTATGTATTTTAGTTTGGTGGTTACTTCCATGGTGTATGGAACCTCTGCAGAACTCTTTCAACTGGCAAATATGATTGTGGTCGGCATGATCACCTTTTTCATAGCATGGCTCAATATGTTTTGCTGTACTGTGAATACTGCTGATCTTCGAACTTTTATTTTTGAAAGTAAAAACGAGTCTCTCACCTTTTTATTGATGCGGAACAAAACGCGTTACAGGATGGTATGGGGCATTCCTCCTTGGTGTCCTAAAAAGGGGGATGGGGATAACTCAAGAAACCCCTCTGTGATTCTCTCTTTCTTTATGCGGTGGTGCTAAAGTGATCCGAAACCATGGACAGCTATGCAAGCCTAGCATTAATATGGCTCCAATTGGTACCTCCAGCTGGACTTCCCGGGCATCCGCGTGTCTTCGGTCAGCATCCAAGGTTCGGCCGGGGCGAACATCCTGGCGACGCAGTGGGAGCAGAGCATGGTGGAGCTGTCCCGCGGGCTGGACTTCACGCCGCGCGGCAGCGTGCTCGCGCGCTTCACGCATCTGCAGCACGACGAGTTCGACTATGTGTAAGTCATTTCTACTGTGCTTGAGTCATTAGCGTCTGATGGTAAGCATCCCATTGAGGGAATATAGTTTCCCAGAAAGCATCAGTCATTGTGGTTTAAAGTATCTTCAAGCCTTTAATTTTAAGTGTACTGGCTCCAGTATTAACATACACAAACACAGGCAAAGCTTCAGATTTCACATGTGAAGATTCCACCTCACCTGTTGGACTTTACCACCAACCAGAGAGACGAGAATCTAACCTACGATCTCCTGGATTTCGATAGGGCCAGTGTACCCATTGTTCCATGAAGGCGACCTCCATTTAATCAGCCTGTAGCCGTCCACTAGTGGACGTAGTATGTATACTTATCATGCCTCATGATAGTAAGTGATCATTGCTGTTCAAGAACGTCCTACAACCTTGGGTTATACCATGGCTTCATCAAATAGATTGAGTCAGGACGCTCTAATTGATGGTTGTTTTCCAGTATCGAGGTGAACAACACGAGCGGGCGCTCGACTATGGGCACCGTGCGTATCTTCATGTCGGCCGCGGCGGACGAGCGCGGCCAGCCGCTGCGCTTCGAGGACCAGCGCCGGCTCATGATCGAGCTGGACAAGTTCACGCAACCATGTAAGTAAAACTTCACCGCACTCACATGGTAGTCTCCTTCCTAGCTGTGTTAGCCGCTTTCGTTCAGTACTACAGTTGCCAATTGTCTGTTTTTCCACTCTTATATGGCAGTGAGACAACACTCTGACACGACCGAAGAGAGATCAATGGCTTAGTGTGGTATAGGATGTTTCTATTCATGGCACGCTGTTCCACCAAAGGCTAGAATCTGTGCTTACGCAGTTATGAAGTAATAGTAGTACCTATCAGCCTATTAATGCCCTACTGCAGGTTTTCCAAATGCGGTTAGTGATCACAAACCCGAGCTGTGTCCAAATAAATCAACACAAAGTTAGCTCAACCGAGGAATTGAACCCAGGTCCCCGCGATTTCGGCTCCGTACCTACACCACTAGACCATCGAGGCAGTTGTGTATCATAACATTATTATTTCTCTGTAGTCGATCCATAATAAAAATAAGAAAGTACTAGTCTGTGAGGACATAAATAAAGCAAAATATCTTTTCTTCTAGTGAAAGCGGGCCTGAACACCTTCACGCGTAAGAGCATCGACTCATCCGTGACGATCCCGTACGAGCGCACGTTCCGCAGCCAGACGCAGCGGCCCGGAGACCCGGGCTCCGCCGCCGCCGCCGAGTTCGACTTCTGCGGCTGCGGCTGGCCACACCACATGCTCATCCCGAAGGGCACGCAGGGAGGATACGACGTCGTGCTGTTCTGCATGGTCACCAACTGGGAGGAGGATAGAGTGAGCATCAACACCTGTCTAAACGCTTCGTAGATAGACGCCGAGTTAGACTTCTGCGGCTGCAGATGCCCGCACCACATGCTGATCCCGAAGGGCACCCAGGGGAGATACGACATCGTGCTGTTCTGCATGGTCACCAACTGGGAGGAGGATAGAGTGAGCATCAACATCTGTCTAAACGCTTCGTAGATAGACGCCGAGTTCGACTTTTGCGGCTGCGGCTGCCCGAACTACATGCTGATCCCAAAGGGCACTCAGGGAGGATACGACATCGTGCTGTTCTGCATGGTTACCAACTGGGAGGAGGATAGAGTGAGTATCGACATCTGTCTAAACGCTTTGTAGATAGACGCCGAGTTCGAGTTCGACTTCGGCGGCTGCGGCTGCCCGCACTATATGCTGATCCCAAAGGGCACTCAGGGAGGATACGACATCGTGCTGTTCTGCATGGTCACCAACTGGGGAGGAGGATAGAGTCAGTATCAACATCTGTCTAAACACTTCGTAGATAGACGCCGAGTTCGACTTCTGCGGCTGCAGATGCCCGCACCACATGCTGATCCCGAAGGGCACCCAGGGGAGATACGACATCGTGCTGTTCTGCATGGTCACCAACTGGGAGGAGGATAGAGTGAGCATCAACATCTGTCTAAACGCTTCGTAGATAGACGCCGAGTTCGACTTTTGCGGCTGCGGCTGCCCGAACTACATGCTGATCCCAAAGGGCACTCAGGGAGGATACGACATCGTGCTGTTCTGCATGGTTACCAACTGGGAGGAGGATAGAGTGAGTATCGACATCTGTCTAAACGCTTTGTAGATAGACGCCGAGTTCGAGTTCGACTTCGGCGGCTGCGGCTGCCCGCACTATATGCTGATCCCAAAGGGCACTCAGGGAGGATACGACATCGTGCTGTTCTGCATGGTCACCAACTGGGGAGGAGGATAGAGTCAGTATCAACATCTGTCTAAACACTTCGTAGATAGACGCCGAGTTCGACTTCTGCGGCTGCGTTTTGTTGCCTTTATGTTGTGGCCTTGCTTGACCAGCACACTGTTACTTCACCTTCATAACAGGTTATTTTATAACATTCCTTTATTCTTTGTTCTATTTGATTCAATAAATGATTTGTTTGTTTTGTTTGTCTATTCCTATATCATCAAGCAAGATTACAAATTATTTTATGTTGGTATTCATCCGTAGCACAGAAGCTAAGCTCAGTACCTATTGTTTCAGGTGCAACAAGACACGGTAGGCACGTGCAACGACGCAGCGTCGTACTGCGGCATTCGGGACCGCAAGTACCCTGACAGGCGTCCCATGGGCTTCCCATTCGATAGGTCAGTACATAGGTTACTTCTATACGTCATCATCATCCCCGCGTATTTCCGATTGCATCCAGTATGGAGCTCAGGGTCCGCTTCGACTATGATCCTAGATTTGACAAGCCTGATTATTACAATGGAGCGATTGTCATCTGACCTCCGTAACCCTACAAGGGAAACCAGACCTACTTGGAACATAGTCGGGACCAACTGCTTAACGTGCCATCCGAAGTACTGAATCATCATTCTTGAAATTCTTTCAAAAACGATTAATTAGTATCAATACCATAGACGTTATAAATAAATATTAATTCCATGATCAATACAAACATAAAATGTCACTAGACAAAAACCCATAAAGGCGGTAACACATATTAAAAAAAATAGACAGTCCTCCATAAGCATAATTACCTTCTCCTTTTGTTGAACTCTGTTCAAAAGTGTCATGCCAAGTTAAATAGTGAAAGTCATTAAGAACGGCCCAAGTTTAATACTCCTTGTTGGTTCCAGGCCGGCTCCAGCCAACACTCTGTCGGACTTCCTGCGCCCCAACATGGCGGTGAGGACCTGCTCCATCCGCTTCACCGACGCCACGAGGGTGCGTCAGCAGCGCCGGTAGGTCATCACTACCAACGTGGGTAATGGGGAGGGTAGATTTGAGAGTAATAACTTTTAACTTCTTCATCATATTCCTGCCATACACTAAGTAGGGTCAGCGCAATACCTTTTTTCCTTCCAGTCACTCCATCAGTCGTCAATTTTACATTCATTCATCTCTTTTTCGTTCTTTCTCTGCTTAAATCTTCGTCTACAATCAGAAACATATATAAATATATAAGTAATTTTAAATGCCTGAACTGAAGGAAAATAAAATGTAAACACATAAGGATCATAACTTAATCATTACTTTTATCAAGTTATTTTTTTATTTGTCACACAAACAGAACACCAGGTGCTATAAATGTGATATGATAAGGTAAACATATTATGGATCATAGCAAAAGTGTACTTTGATTAGATACGGATTCTGAGACGTCTCGGGAAAATCCGTCAGTGGATACCCTGGTAGTTAAAAATAAGTATGTTAAATAAAAGCAGCGAAGGGTCATTTGTTCTAGGCCTGAGAGGGAAGTGAGACCATGCGGGTGCCTCCAGAACTATACCCCAGCTGACATAGACGCAATGATCCGAAAGCCGTACTATTACGACCCGGTCTCTCGCCGACCTCTGGTTTGAGTACTCTGGTTCACTGAATCGCACATTGCTTTGAACAACGCCATCTATCGACAATCTAGTAGAACTATTTATTTTGCCAACCAGTACATACTTTTACCTTCAAGATTTTTGTAGGCACTTACTAAGGATTCAGGACTGAATAGAACTAAACCTTGGCCATTTTAATTTCCCTAGAAGTTTAACATTGACGATTGTTATGAGCAAAATGTGCCACGTCGGCAATTTATATTTTGGAAACGAATTTCTTTGATTACAGGCAAACTAAGCCCATAATACTTACCATTTCGTCTTACTTTAAATTCTTCGATACTTACTAACTCATCATCATCAATAAAATCGCACAAGAAAATAACAACTGAAAATAGATTTATGAAGTAACAGATAAATCTTAAGGCTTCAATATTCTAGAAAACTAGGTTTCAGATTGCCTAATCAAATTAGTTATTTATTTTTTAATTTCTTTATCGCTTGGGCTGTTATAATGTAATGTAACTAGTTCATAATCCATTTCAAATTCTCATGTAGATACAGAGCTATCTGGATTTACTAGAATTTGAGCTCGTAAATAAATATTAATAATTTTGCTTTGCTAATGAAGGCTCGCCTGTTACACGTTAGTCCGCAATTTACCAGACAATTACCGTCCTTTGATGTGCTCTTTGACAGTCTCAAAACTTTGTAACTAAGTCAAAAGATCTAGTGAAAGCGGTAAGTGCCTCTGAAATAAAAGCTAAAATTTACCCCTTTTTTCTATTTTGTTTTAATGAAATACAATTTATTAAAATAGATTTATAATAAATTGGCACCGAGAAAATGTGATTTATTAACCAAATTGGAGGCTACAACTTTTGCAAAAGATTCTTATTAAAATAATGTCCTCGGAAAATCTGTCTGCCGTTAATTAGGCGGAAGGAAATCTTAGCTTCATTACTAAGACTCATTTGTCAGATTCAGGCATTATTTACGTACGGAAATTAATAAAAAGATAAATAAGCATCTCCTGTAAGGTAAAGTCGACCGAAACATTTGTGAACTGTCGGTAAATGTATGGAATTGACTTATTAGGCCATTCTGTGCTGGCTGTCTATAAACAAAATGTTTAGATTGTAGATTTCTTTACAAAAAATATTAAATATCTCTCATTTCTCATCTACCTTCTCTATACGTAGGTATATGGATTTTTTACTGAGCACTCTTAAGTATTTCATACTTTAGTTTTATTATTTCTGGAAATTACTTGCAAAAATGATTACTTTAAAATAATTGCAAATCTGGATGTTTCTTACTTACCACCAATATCACTTGAATATTTATCTAAGTTTCTGTTAAGAGACTCAACATTTTACATAGGTACTGAAGAGATAATAGATTAAAGCTTATGTGTGTTCAGTAATATTCGACCTGGCTATGTTTTATGGACAATATTAAAATGCTACCTTAATATTAGCTATTATTTTAAGTCTTCGCATAATGGCGTTCGAGTTGGTTGGAAATGTTAGTCCAATTATACACTGTCGCATTTGATAGTGTGCTATTTAGAAAGAAAGAAGAAATAAAGAAAGAGTTGCACAGGGTAGTTGTTATATCTTGAAACAGTTGGAACCCATATTATAAATACTGTATACCATCCCTTGGCTGTATTGGTGTGCCTTTTTTATAGTAGACACCCTAACGTATTTAACCAAATGTCATAAGTATATCTCTTTGCAATTGACTATGGTGTGTAAGGAAATAACGGTTTTGTGATAAATTGGTCGCAAGCGCCATTTTGCAATGATAATATTATTATATTGGATTATTTTTAAGGAATATTAAGATTGTTTGATGCTAAGACTTGGTAACTATAATAACTTAAGTTAATTTCATTTTCATTTTAGTATCTTAAACCGTCTTATCTTCAATTAATTTTAAACCTTGTTTTATGCTGATGCATTATAAACTGTAGGCATTCCTTTAATAGCATCCTAGTTGCCTAAGTCTTAGCTACGAATGATTTTGATATAAACGTCCAGTTTCACCACTAATAAAAAGTTCGCGAAACCTTATCAATAAGGCAATAATGATGCCATCTTCTTTTTCTGGAAATTGACAAAAGATACAGCATAAAAGTTATCTGAAATCATGAACTAATGTAACGGTGGTGAAACTGTCCCTATAATATGGTAGTTCTTTTAGTTACTCCTGCATGTTAGTTAGTAAATTTTAGTTAAGTACAAATACTCCTGCATGTTAGTTAGTAAATTTAGTTTAGTACAAATGGGTCATAGCATAAGTAACTCTGTAAATATGTACATAATGTAAATACTTAACGATTCATAAGACTGAATAAATTAGCCTTTCAACAATACTGTGGTTTTATTGGGTTTACCTTGGTGCCAGAAAATCCTGCTCAGATCTGCTGTACTAGCTTTCCGCCCGCGGTTTTACCCGCGCGTAATTTCTTTTTTCAAATATCCCGCGGGAATGAAACTTTTCCCGTAGGAATTTTATAGCCTATATCCTAACCCGGGTTATAACTATGCGTGTGCCAAATTTTATCTAAATCCGTTCAGCCGTTTAGGCGTGATTGAGGAACAAACATCCAAATATCCAGACTTTCGCATTTATAATATTAGTAGGATTATTAATTTCTCCGAAGTGTACTACTTCGAAGAAATTAATCTTAATCTAACGACCTTTTTGGGTATTTCTCATCATTTTCTATACCGTGATGGAAAACACGAAAGTTATACCAATGACTCAATACCTATCTTCAAAAACCAAAATGCTTTGACATATTAAATAGAAATTAGCATCGCCTGTCCGTATGTCACTGCGGTTAACTTGGTGATTATCGATATAAATATGATTTTAATTGGACCAGTATTGATTTTAGCATCATTACTTCGACAGCCATGGATTTGATCACACAGGTGAGTGTTCCACAATTTGAATTATGTATAGGTACATTTTATTTCAACAAAATACCTGTGAAGCCAAGATAAAAGGTATAATACAACAAAATGAAAGAGAGAAAAATCAAAGAAATTAATATTAAAAAATTGTACTATCAGCAGCAGATCAAAATATCCTCATCTCAATTTAAATAGAACTCTATGCGATATACACTTAGGTTTTGACAGATAAGGGTAGGTTCATGTGCTGCCGACTGTACATAATATGTTGCACTTATTTCTCCATAATTTTCGGTTTTTTTTTTAATGAGAAATATCAATATTGAGCATTTTCCTTCGTTTCCAATACCGTACTCGAAGCAACTCGAGGGACCGATCGGGCACTTGTATTTCTTTTGTTTGTTTGCCATTTATATTGTGGTGGGAAATATTACCAACATCACTGGGGACGCATTTGCCAACTATTGAGATGACGCCAACGGGAAAAGGCTTATAAATGACGCAACAGAGAGGTCGTATCGGTGAAAGTGCATGTACTTATTCGCAAATTAAAAAATGATAAATGTTTATGATAATGCAACTACCGGAAATTGGTTCATAAATAGATAAAACGTAGCGTTTTAGGTGCAGGCTGCTAGTTGGTAGGGCCGCCACTATGTAACTTTGCGTTGTATTAATAAACAAATAATTTGATTTTTTGTTGCAGGTATTTGTTTTGTTAACTGCCTCTATTGTCGCGTGCAATGGTCTGCTAGGCACATCAGAGACAACTCCTGACCCGAGTGTTTTCTTGAAAAATCCCCCACCAGAGTTCATGAAATTCTTACCACTCAAAAATGGAGAATCGGAAATGGGGAAGTCTCCCTTTTGGTCAATACCAAATTATGGCCTGAAATACCCCATTGAGTGGTTCCATATCTCTGATAATAAACCTAAAACTGATGTTGAAGTTACTAAAAATAAAGAAAAGGATGTTTCAGAAGAAAAAAATAGTCCAATAGAGCATAAACTTGAATGGAAAGAATTTATGTCTTATCAACGGCCATTGGAAGACAAGTTTGATGCTAAGGATGTTTTTCCACCGTATTACAATGTTTTTTTTGCAAATACATATCCACATTGGATGGAACTACCAGGGTCTCATGATGGTTATTCTAGTGATAAGAAACAAAGTGAAACTTCTGAGTTAACATCAACGGTTAAAACACCAAAAGATAGTGAACAATTAGGTTCATTAGCAAACCTAAGGCCATCTGATAAAGATATAGCTGAAATAGACGACGATATTAAAGTGGAGAAATCACCCGCTTCTAATAGCAAACAATTAAAACTTGCTGAAAATATTGAAGAAGATAAAAAAATTGCGTCTGAACATAATATAATAATACTTGGAAAATCCGATGCTGAAAAAGAAAAACCAAAAGAGATAAGTGCAGATTATATACATATTGCTGATGAATTTGCAAAAACAAATCTTAATAGTGCTCCGGTGAATCCGGTACAAAATTTATCGAATGGAATAAATACTCTACAAGATCAGGAAAGTAAACTGGGAAATGTCGTGATTTTGACTCCTATTAATCAAGCAATGTTGAATGCGCCAATAAACACCGAAAACAAACCCGGATCGGTTCAAGTAATCGGTAATTCAGATGATGAGACTGAAAACCCTGATGATAAAGAAGGTCAAAATCAAACACTAAGTAATTACTTATACGTCTTTTTACAACAAATAAAACCTTTGTTTTCGAGTGCAGGTAACGCTGATACAGAACCAACCAGCCCTACTTCAGTACCTATAGAACCAATGGTCATTGTAACTGATGAACCTCCTAAACCACAAGGTAGGGACATCTTATCAGGTAATAATGTACTTGTTAATAATGTGGATAAGCAACCAAGTGATCAAATTGTAATTGCGAAACCTTTGACAAATCCTGTTAATACTCAAAACAATGGAGATTCACCAAATCTTTCGCAAGGTATGAACCCTCAAGCTATACCCAACCAAATTCCAGGAAATCAACGTGTACCTAATATACCAAACAACCCAGCATTAAATCAACCCATTCTTCTCAATAATAATCAAGGAAACATACCACCTAACAATTACGCTATGCCGGGTAATAATTTGAATCAATATAATTACCCCCAAAATGTTGGACAACCAGTGCTTGTAGGTATACCGAACAATGGACAAGCTCCAATGAACTATCCTTTTACAAATCTTGGACCGCAATATCAAGGGAACTTTAACAATGGCCAGTTACAGCCAAATCCGGGGTTAGTCAATCCTAACTATTTAACTAATAATGTGGGTGTAGTATATCCTGGAGTGAACACTGGAAATAATATGGGTTACGTGTCTCCTGGTATGAATCCTGGACAAAATCTCTACGCTCTCGTGGCAATACCAAATTCTGGAAATGTGAATGCAGTTCCCTCTCCGTACATAAACGGGAATGCACAAATGAACCCTAATAATATGTATCAAGTGCCTTTGTACAATTTAGTTCCTGTGAAAGTGAATACAGTGGCAAATACCAAAGATGAAGCAGACGTGTAAACACTAATTAGTTTTAAATCACTAGGTCCATTTGTAACGAAACTGGTCCTTAAGTGTAATTTGTAAGTTTTTGTATTGATTAATATTGCAATTATTGACTATTTCTGGTCAAAAATAAGAAATACCTGCATGTGAATGTAGATATAAATAAATGACGAACAAATTTGATTTAAATTGTTTCATTTCGAAAAAATCATGTAAAAATAAGAAAACAATGAGAAACTTTAGGTACTGTTAAGGCTCTCTATCAAGTTCATCAAAATAAATTTGTAATAGTTTTAAAATGCATACCTATTCTTAAATTGAATTACCTACTCCCATTTTTGATTTTTAGTGTTACTAAAATTTAAAAGTGACTTGCATTTTCCTTTAACATTTTTAGACATACTTCCGAGTTTCTTCGTGTAATGTAGACATTCATAAAAAGCAGGTAAATCTTCTGATTTCGTACCCGATCACTCCATGTCAGACTGTGATCCCGCCGGGTTATAAAAGATTAAGAGAAGGTACATACTACGAGTAATACAAGTAGCGCACACATCAGTAAATACTGTCTGAACGTATTCATGAACATTTTAGATAAAATAATTTCATCGTAAGATAATTTCGTCTGTTTAATCTGTTAAACCAAAATAACGTCCAATTTACAAAATGAAAGTACTATTAATCCGGTCCCCCACTTAAGTAATTTAATAAACTTATTGACCACCTGTATCACGCAATACATCAATTCCTAATGGCAGGGGTATAGTCGGAAATAGCCGGGGAAGCGAGTACTAATGGACAGTATGGTGGACACATCCGTGTGTGGCATGTGACTGCAATACGCTGTTTATGTAGTCAGTATTGATGCGGGATGAGATTGCCCCGTTGTATTGGCGGATTTGCAATGTAGAAGCATCAGAGCAATGGAGTTTGGTCAAAAATAGAAATATTGGCTACGTGCGTCATGCAACCCACCTCCCTCCAGCGCTTCCATTCAACATACGGAGATCAAAAGCATAGGTCGATCGTCGATCATCTGTGAGAGTGGTACTTCCCCGGTCGAGCCGGTCCACTTTGAATAACAGACAGTCATGAACTCTCTGCAGCATGGCTCTTCAAAAATAATTACTAATTTTTCAAAATTTCCAGGTAAGTATTTATAACAGGTACATAACAGGTAAAGTATTTACACATTTTTATTTTACCGATTACCCAAGTCACAAAAAAATATTATGATAAAAAAAACTACTACTTTTGAAGGTACTCGTAATTGAAACATCCGTTCTTGAGATACAAATAGTGTAACTAACACAACTTTAAACCTAAACTTACCGTTATCTAAGAAGTCGTGAAAGTATCGGTACTTCAATTTGAAGGTTAAAAATAAGTTTTCATATAAAAATGATATCTGATATCGAGGTTGGCGTCTGGGGAGCAATAAATTAGCCAGTTCGTTAGCGAGCCGCCGCGGGAAATCATCTGCGCGCGCGCTCCCCTGGGGCGGACCAGGGCCAACTCATTTACACGCGCTTATTGAATATCAGCTTACATTCATATTTTGTATTTTCTAGCGACGCTAGATGATAAACCTTTTTTTACGGATCTTTCTGGCCACATATCGAATGCCATTCTTTACAAAAGTAAAAAAATATTGAATTTTGCTCAGAACAAGGAATTTTGTTTGTGTATGTTATGTACCTATGTAATACAAGTCAACAATATTTATTTCGATGTTCTCGTGGTTTAAGAAATGAGCCATGATCTGGGAGTATAATAATCCGAGTCAGGCAAAATTTGATTTAGATTTTTAGAAGTCAACTTGCGTTTTGTACCAAATTGGCGAGTTGTCGCAATGATGGCACTGTAACGATTACTTGATTTCAACGGTGAATGCTTTCGCCCTGCAGTGCGAGATTAAATAGGCTAATATTTCAGTTAACTTTACCTAAACTAACTTCTATTCGATTCTTTGAATTTTTTCATAGACACGACGAAAATAAATCTAAAAGGTCCGCCAATGTTGACATGACAGTAACTCACACTGATGTATTTGTGCTTTTATTTGGCAAATAAAACGTTTATTTGAGCAATTCCCCGCCGCCCGTAAACATTGGCGCGACACCAGGCTTTCCCGAGGGAGTGATCCTTTGCGTAGATATGTAGTCGAATGTAGCTAGATTACTGCACCAAAACAACCTGTATCATACTACTATATGAGGCTACGATAGCTTACCTTTCAATGCATTTTTTGAGATTATGTAAAAAAAGATTACTCCCAGGCCATGGATAAGCCATCACCTTGTCGCCGTTGATTGGGGTTGAATTAATTGAAGACGGTTTGTAGCATTAATTTTCTCCTGAAGTACCACCCTCTCACATAACACCAGCGTGAAATAATAGTGACTACTATTGTGTTTCGTCTGGCTTGTGAGAGTGCCGGATGTCTCACCCCCCCTTGAAATTCCGGCAATGCATCAGCAATCCCTCTGGTGTTGCAGATGTCCATGGGCGGCGGTGATTGCTTACAATGAGGTGACCCGCTGGCTCGTTTGCCGCCTCTGACACAAAAAAAAAGTCTCTCGCAAAGCATAATGCTTTGTTGTGAGCAATCAATTTTGTCCTGCACGTGATTACTTCCTGTAGTATCTGTAGACCCATCGTAAAACAAATAAAGACGAAGGAGGTAAGAAGACCGCTTATACTAAGGTGGTTGAAGTATAATTTCTATAGCTTCCGAATTGCTCAGTCGAGTTGAAAATTAAACCAGGAGAAGTGCCCTATGAAATAACTCACTCTATTTTATTTTTATCGACTGGAAATACTTTGTTTTATGTTATCCTTTTGTCTTTTGGCAGAAAGATTTGCCTCCTTTTGAAAAGCTTGTTAAATAAATAACGATATGGGTGATTTGTAATAATAATACTTTAATTGCCATTGAAAATAACTGTAAAATTATATATAATTATAATGAGACTATTTTCTGCAATAGAGTTTGCCTTGTAGTGCATACACGCACACCTCCCTAACTTACTCTCTTATATGTATAACTAATGTTAACGCTATTAGAGTCAGTATTAAACTTATCTTTGATCGGCAAACACTCTTTTATTAATATACCTGGTCACCACCTTTACAGCCTTGATATTGCATGAATTTTCATTTTTTTTTCGTTTTCTAGCGAGAACTCTGAAACCAACTTACCAATGGTTTCAGAGTTACCTCTTAGAAAGTTGCAAAGAAAAACTTTTTGCCTGTCGCTATATGATACGACTACATAGGGCATAAAAGATAAAGAACAATGGCAGTTTTATACCTGCATGTTTTTTAGGTGTCTTAAAACTTGACTTATACAAAACCGGCCAAGTGCGAGTCGGACTCGCCCATGAAGGGTTCCGTAGCAGCAAGTATCATCATAATATAAAAGTTCTTGTAGTTCTTTGTAAGTTTGATCGACGTTTTTATATTATTTGAGTTGATTGAATGAGAGGAAAATTGCGGTTTACGATTTATGACGTTTTAAAAAAAACTAATTACTTGATCTCGTTCAAACCAATTTTCAATGGAAGTTTGCATGGTAATGTACATCATATATATTTTTTAGTTTTATCGTTCTCTTATTTTAGAAGTTAGAGGGGGGGGTGACCAACATTTTACCACTTTGGAAGTGTCTCTCGCGCAAACTATTCCGTTTAGAAAAAAATGATATAAGAAACCTTATTATCATTTTTAAAGACCTATCTATAGATACCCCACACGTAAGGGTTTGAAGAAAAAAAAATTTTTGAGTTTCAGTTCTAAGTATGGGAAGCCCCAAAAATTTATAAACTAATTACTTGATCTCGTTCAAATCAATTTTCAATGGAAGTTTGCATAATAATGTACATCATATATTTTTTTTAGATTTATCGTTCTCTTATTTTAGAAGTTACAGGGGGGGGGACCAACATTTTACCACTTTGGAAGTGTCTCTCGCGCAAACTATTCAGTTTAGAAAAAAATGATATAAGAAACCTTATTATCATTTTAAAAGACCTATCCATAGATACCCCACACGTAAGGATTGGATGAAAAAAAAATTTTTGAGTTTCAGTTCTAAGTATGGAGAGCCCCCAAAATTTATTATTATTTTTCTATTTTTGTATGAAAATCTTAATGCGGTTCACAGAATACATCTACTTACTAATTTTCAACAGTATAGCTGTTATAGTTTCGGTAAAAAGTGGCTGTGACATACGGACGGACAGACAGACAGACAGACAGACATGACGAATCCATAAGGGTTCCGTTTTTTGCCATTTGGCTACGGAACCCTAAAAACGAATATTTGAATTAGCCAGATTTTTACATCATAACACATTTTTATTTAAAGGCCGATATTAAATCATGAATTATAAAAACCTCTCAGTTGATTACAATATTAATATCTTACGTGTTTGTGTTGCCGCTTTAGAAAAAATAACACATTTATATTTTTTTCAATAATAAGAAAAAGGAATAAAAATAATTTATTTCAATGCAATGTGTAACTTAGACATTATATATCATTAAAAATAGCACAGTGGAAGTTCCCTTCGTACATAAAATAGCGTAATGTTTCTTTATTGGTAAAAATGTAACTTTTAAAGCTGTCTCGTGTAATAATTAACTATCGGCCAATTGCAACACTGCTACCAAAATTATTTTGACAGCAGGAAACTGCAAAGCAATTTGTTTGACAGTCTATTTTTTTTCATAGGTTTTGGCTTTGCACGGTTTGTACTTTAGCCACAGGCGATATTTAAAAGGTCCAGTATTCTCATAAATGTTTTAGGAGACTGTTTATTTTTCCTCTGACTGCTTCTAAGATGACTATTTTAATAAAAAATTATTTTATTAATTACTAAAAGAAGAAAATAAACAAGAATTTGTTTCATTACCAACATAACCTCAAAGTACAAAAATACTTATAACTTTTTTTTGCAACCACCGTTTGTTAAAATTCTTTTTGGAAATGTTTATGTAATGCAATTACTAGTGTTTAAGCATTTTTTAAATCATAGACGCCCCAATTTTTATCCAGGACAAACGTAGTATGGGACTTTGCCATTGTTCTTAGAGATGTGCAATGTAGAATTTCCTATAGCGCTTATTTAGATGTATCTTGTTTTGTGTTGGACTGTAAAACTTAATAAGGACAGGTTCTTTTTTACTTGCTATATTATGATTTTACGTTACTAGAAAACCTTGCCCGTCTTACCGTCTTACGGAATGAATATATGGAAGCCACTGCATCACAAACGTAGTCAATTCTATAAGCAGCGCTTTACTAATACAGTAGCCTTTATATTACTAGCGGTCGCTCTCGCGGTTTCACCCGCGCGTAATATATTTTTTCTACGATCCCCCCTTCCCCCATCAAAGTATCCTATGTCCGTCTCCTGGGGTGTCCGTTCATATGACAAAAAACGAATGACAAATTTTCATTTGAAAAACAACGTTTGACAAAATTATACTTGATAAATTTATTATTTTACAAACTTTTGTTTGATAAACTACGCATTAGACAATATATTTAAAAGAAAAAAACTTATTATGCAAAAACATTAATTTACAAATTGATTATTTTTTAAACATGTTACTTGGAAAAACAACGTAAGGCATAAAAACATTTGACAAAATGCATTGCTATATAAAAATAACATATTTAAGTACACGTTATGTCGAATATCATATTATATATGTGTAGGGTCAACTGAAAAAATGGCTGGTTAGGTTAGGTTAGAACTGCGACCACAACCGAATTCTACTTATTTTCCTTAATTCAGGCAGTGTGTATTTTTTTAAAGACTTAAGTTTCTATGGAATTAGTATTAGTCGTAATACAAAATTATTACTTGCCTATAAATAATGTCCAAGATGAAAATTGCAACCATGCAATTTAGTATTTTCAAAATTTGATCACAGGTAAGTATTGGTTAAAAAATAGTATTTTTTAAAAACTAAGAATTTATCTTCTTGCTTTTTGTACAATCATCAATTTGGTAAACGAATTATTTAGTCATGTGATAATTTTTTATATAAAATTTTAACATTTGAATAATTTTCTAAGTAAAACATTTGCGAAACCTGTATTTTGTCAAATGATTGTTTTTAAAGTAATATGTTTGCGAAATGAAAGTTTGTCAAATGATTAGTTTTTCAAACGTTGTTTGTCAAATGATCGTTTGTCATACGTTTTTTGTCAAACAATAGTAAACCGTCTCCTGGTTCTAAGCTACCTCTCCACCAATTTTCAGCCAAATCGGTTCATCCGTTTTTGAGCTATAAATAGTGTAACACCACTTTCTTTTATATAATAAGGTGTATATACCCTTAGCCCAATGTTAACGACTGAAGCTGATCACATTGTACAGCCCTCGTAAACAAGTTATGGCGATCGATGTTTACACGGGATTTATCGCTGTTTGTCTAATAAATGATCTCTACCTTCACCTTGACTGTAGTAAACAAGTCTCTAAATGTTAAAATTACTGTGATAATGGTAGAATTACTGGATGCGACAAATGGTTTGAAGAGTGGTAAAGCCAGGTTGCCTTAGATTATTGAACCGAACTTCTCTAAGCATGCTCTAGACAGCCTAGCTACTCTCTCTTCGTCTAAATGGGACGATTCCACCGGGGAAGTACTTAATTTTTTTACTGAAGGCCAATGTATCAGTAGTAGCTTTGCAATAGTGCTTTGTTTGGTGACAGAGCGTACTGGAGGCCTGAACCTTCCATTCCCTAACATATTCCATCCCCATCTCAGAAAGCTTTTCAGCTTTCCTCTATAATATTTTCTGATCCATTTAAGACACTAGTCGTAGATGTCCTAGGCAGATCACACACCATCAAGTGACCCACGTGCCAGTTTGTTTCTCTCTTTAATGAGAAAATACACTGGGAAACGATAGAACTAATAACAGAGAATATTTGATATATTGTATGCATAGCAATAGATGCGTTTCTTATGTCTTTACTCTCTAGCTTGCAAAAAATCACACCCAACCTCAGCCTCAATGGAATAGTGGTTCTTGTCAAGCATTAAGCGAACTTTTCCCTTTGTCAACTTTTGCCTTCCTGTCACTTGTGATATTCAACTAATGTTTAATTATATCCTTATAACTATCTATGTAATATTCCTTATGTCTCAGCACCCTTTTATTTCCCCACAATACATATTATTACCTAATACTGTTTATGGCTATTTTTTAGGAACGCCGTGAATAACGTTTTTGGCTTGTAATTTATGAAAATAGCTATAATTCTCTTTTCCATAAAATAAATAAATACTAAGTACCTACATAACAATTTTATCCTGCCCTGAGGTTGTTATTAGATTTTCGGATTCCAAAATGAATATTCATCACAGTTAAATTCTGTTCTTCTTAAAGTTTTCCCAACCTGATAATAAAGCCTTTGATAAATGAAATGAAATGAAATGAAATCATTTATTCTGCAAATAGATTTTTAAAAAAATACTTTTGCACGTCAATCTTTTTTTCCCTACCAGCACTTCGACGTCAATGGCCTGTTGAGGAAAGATTCTCCATTATTGAGAGATCTTCCATTATTGTCCATTATTCCCTTAATTCGGATTAACTATTCTGTCAATGGCCACTGTCTTTGCCTCATTCACAGTTTTACTTGTCTTAGTCCCTAATTCCTTGCCTGACAATTTCCGTTTTTTTCCCAATTAGAACTCGGAACAAAGACTCCGGAACATTGTCGAATGTAGCAATACTGCCAAAACATTGTTTTTGCCTAATTTATTTTTACTCCTGACAGGGTTTAGTATAGTCTACGTATAATTTAATGTCCAAAATCTATGTATATTTTCTCCTAGACATGTTTTGGCTTCGTAAATAATGGATGTAACAGATCATAGCTTTACACGCTTTCTAACGCAATCGCAAGTATTACATCGTGAACTGCTATTTTGTCATTCGTCATTGCATATTGCGGTCTACGCCAAATTGTACTCCAAGATATAAGTATTCATTTTTTCCAACACAATTTCCAATTCACACAATGTTTATTAGTTATTATTCTTTATCCTTCTTTGATCAAGGTTAACGACTGTAGCTGATCACATAGTTCGAACTGTTCGCAAACAAGTTATGGCGAATGATGTCTACGCGGGATTAATTGCTGTTTGCTTAATAAATGATTTATTTACCTTCGTAGCTAAACGATTCTCCCAATGAATAGGAGGTCACTCATAAATAAGTACACTTCCACGTTGTTTTAACTAATAATACAAACTATTTAAGATATGGCAGCTTTCAATACATCTGTGTTGTATAATACTTTATTAACCATACAAAGATTACATAATGTTACTTAAAATAGGAATAACAACGTTGATAGAACTGAACCCTGAAGAGCACCAGTTTCAATTGGAGCTAAATAAAATGTGTTTACGAATTACGGTGTACTGTGCAGCTTATCTAACTTGTTTAATGTTATTGGGTGTCATTTATTCATACATCTTTATCTTATTCTTTAAATTAATCATATGTCACTTGATGGAAAGCGTACGTAAGGTCGACTAAGGTCGAAATATCCACTCAGGTCAAGAACCATCCATTATGTTGCATATTACTGTGAAATTATGATCATAAAGTCTAACAAGGAGTAAAAATAAACACAGACGTGAAAGATAATATTTTATTTATGATTAGATTAAAAATCTGAATAAATCAACAATTTATTTCGATAATAAAATAAGCAGATCTTTTTAAGCGCATGCGTGTTTGTGCGAATTGAGTACAGTCGGCACCAAAGTTTTGTGCATGATTATCTATAGTTAAATATTGATTGCATATTAGAAGACTTGGAATATAGCAGTAACGCAACGTTTTTCAAATTGTAGTATTTTTTTTTCTTTTACTCTACAAAATTACATCATGAGAAGGCATTATAACAATTCCTAAGAATTTGCATATTCAAACTAGAACCAAACACGAGTTTCATTGTTATTGTGATGTTAACAAATACCTACAATGAGGTATCTCATTGGGATTGTATAATCATCGAGATATTTAGCCATTAGTTATATATTGTAAAACTCGCACTTAGCACTAATATAATACCACTTTATGAATAAAAATATAGGATGCTGACTGTACTGGGATATTACAATAAAATATTGTACGATATAAAAATAAAAACATTTACAATAAATGTATCCCCATAAAACTAAATAAAGATTAAAAAACTAAGTACTTTTGTAAACTAATTGCTAAGACTCCCAACTAGAAAAATTCTGTAAAGAAGTAATGATCATTTTCACTTATTATTTAAACATTATTAGGAAGCATAGCTTAGTGAACTGTGGGCTTCTCTAACATTCAAGTCTCTTATTTTATTTTATAAATGTTAGAATAAAGCTAGTCAGGATTGATTTACATGTAAGTAAAGTTATAAGTTAGACAATAAATTGTCCCATTGTATAACAATCAAAACTTATTATAACGGGATTCAAAACAAATCTTCCCACGGAGAATTTCGAAATTTACATAATTTTTTTCGCTGCGTATAAATTTATTTAGAATACTAATATAACTATATTTACTATTTAATAAAATTCAAGAAGGAGATATCACGAAATTTTATCGAACATTGTAATACTCTTACGCTAAACACTATAAGCAGTTTAAAAAATCGAAGTGGCCACTGCGGCCTATTCCATTGAAAGACATTTAACCAGGATGTAGGATCCTCTGCTCTTCGAGCCTTTTAGCCTAAGGTTGCCTAAATGAGTCCCGTTATAATGAATTTTAATTTCGACAATGTTGCTTATCACCAGATTATATTAAAAACTAATTAAAAACAAACCCGGGGTCACAGACTCACTCCTAAAACTAGCATGTCTATCAATATTAAACTTTAAAATTCACAATTTCAAAGAGACGAGTTAAAAATTACATTATATGTACACATATAATAAGCATTTCGATTCCTAATCTTCTATCACAACATTCAAAGGCAAATAACTTTTGGACCTTTCGCTTGCAAAGGATTAATTAAACTGTTCTCGTGGTAATTTTCATTTTTGGTTAAGGCTTTTGTATCGAAACTTATTTAACACTTTATCGGTGTCTACATGAATCATTGAGTTAGCTAAGTTTTTTTCATGGAATAGTAGGAATTTTTTTATTACCTCGAGAACAGCAAAATAAAATGGACACCACAAAAACAAAAAACTACTCCTAAGCTTGGACTAAACACTTAAAATGAACCAAATCATCGTTACGGGACCCTGTACGCTAAAAGTATAAGTACTGATAATTAAAATTATGGTACGGTCAGTCAGGGTAAATATAGTTATTACCATATTCTTGATAGATTTGGCTGTTAATGTAAGTTGCTTCGATTCGTTCGCTTCAATTTTCTTTATGTTGTCGCCAATAGATCTTAGTGTCACATGATGTCTATTACATAATGTTAGGTTAACTTCACAAACATTAAGATTTTTATGCTTGGATAGTTATTTCAGATTTAAAAATGTAAAAAAAACAGTTTTTCAGATCGAAACCAAAATAATTTTTATAATAATATCATTGAAATAAATATTCTTTTGTTACCCAATATTTACCCTCACCAACTCCCAATTTAATGTACAAGATCTTTTCTAGCCATGTTCTACCTTTACCTAGATTTTACCCCAAAAGGTAGTATATAGTACTTTACCCATTACATATCGAATCAGTCCACTACGGGTCAAGAATAGTTCAAAATTTAATATAATTATGTATAAGTGCAAAAAGTAAAAAATATATTTTTTATTTACCGCATTGACGATAATTGAAGCTATAATACAGCAAGTTACAAAGATGATCAATGTTACAAAGGGCATTTTTATAATTACCGATTAAATGTAATTGAAGTTACAATTTGCTTTAAAAATTGATTAAAATGGAATACGCTATTATAAGTAATTAAACCTACACCCGAGTTCAATTAGAAATGGTAAAACAAATACATATTATGTTTGGAATAAAAATAAAATGATTTGTTTTGCAAATATATATTTTTTAAATACTTTCAATATTTGTTTTCTTTCCGAATTATTTAGTAAGTTGTTATCGACAGTCACACTGATCGTCACATATCATTTAATGAGCTCTTAGGACATCATAAGCAGCGACTTTTTCTGTTAATCTTATATTTTTTCACCTTATAATGTAAATTGAGCTCGAGTGTATTTGCTAAGCGCTTACAAAAATCTAAACAGGCTAATTTGACGTTAAAATTGGTAATTTACTTAACATTAACAGCTAAAAACAAAGAAATAAAACGACTATGTTTGAAATAAATGTCCAAGATTTAGAATACAATAAGCAGTGTTTAAACCGATGTGTAAAAATGAAAAAAAAATGGTTTCTAAATTATTGCGGGAACGATAAAAAATTGGTTTGACTTTTTCGATGTATGTATTATTTATTTATAAGATGGACAATACATTTATGTATTTGAGGCAATAAAGAAGACTAGATAGAAACTTACGAGTTTTATATTATTGTAATTATGTCATAAAATTAATTTTATTCATTTGATAATATATGAAAAAGGCCCATTAATAATATGCCTATTTAGAGCTTTTTAAGCTATAAGATCTAGTCTTTTGTTAATCATATTCTTTTAAAATAGATCCATGATCAGTTTAAGAGAGATTATATTTATTTAATTATTATAGGTAATTAAAATTACGAGTTAATGTTGAACAGTGAAATATACAAAAGGGGACGTTAAATGATATTTGAGCAAATCGTGGGCACTAATTTAGGTGTTTATGATGATGGATTCTTTTTATTTAAAATTTTGTGAATATTTCTTTTCTTGGAAACTTAAAATTTAGAAAAAAAATTTGTGTCAAGTTAAAAAATTGGCAATAACTTAAAAGTAATTACAATATAGTTGATAATCTTTCAATTCAACTAGCTAAAGACTAAGTACAAATTATAATTATTCAAAAACTTAAAATATTGAAATCCTTACATTCTATCAATGTTAAAGAAGATAAAAATGATTTTAAAAAGACTATTATGATAATTATCATTAAACACTTCACGACTAGCCGAGGAATGAAATATTTTGAATAATATTAAAATGTACAATATACCTAACTAGGACTCTCACTAGATATATAAAAATATATCATTAGGTGCATCACTCCCGATACAATAATTGCTACAGTCCTCACTATATGTCACCTTTAGCAATAAAAATACATATCTAAGTGCGTTACTGAATAACGCAAAATCATTCATTAAAATAATGCTTACAAAGAAAATGGGACGCTTATAGAATTTATTTAAAAAGTCATTCGAAATCGAAATTAATTGAATCAATCGAATATGTAATGTTGAACATAACTTATGTCCCAACTAAATGGTTGTCCATTAATAAACGCAGTTGACGAATATTTTAATTGAGTAGCATAAATAACTGTAAATGGATTTTGACGAGCTCGTCATAGTTATGTTTTTGTAGCTATTACTAATATTGAGCGGCTATAAAGGAGATTATAATTACTTGTTTTATTTTGTTGTAATTTGTAAAATTTTGCAGATCGGTGGTAAAATGTAGTCATGTAGGGTTATCCTAACATAAAAGATTTGAAACTCTCTATAAGTAAGTATTAAACGAAATACTTTATACAATATTTAAATTATTTCAATATAGGCCATACCTTATTCTGAAACATCCATTACCCTTAATTATTTTGAAACCCATCACTCTTTACTTTACATGACCTGTATTATGGGCAATTTTACTTTAAACATTTAAGAGAGAAGTTTCTAAATCTCAATTTTCATAAAAGCTATCACAAGAATTTTTTATTGAGAAGTTAAACAAAGCCGCTAAACCACAGATGGCAGTAGTTTTTGTTGTTGCAAAAGTATGGATAAGCACAAGATCATGTCTCATTTCATGTCTCAAAATTGTTTTGATTGGTAAAAGGAAAAGTTTCATACTTATGACTAGTCAAATGTTGAACTAAATCATTATATGAATATTTTTTATGACGTTTCATTTGAGGCTATTTAATAGCGTATTTTAGCTGCAAGGTTCCGATCAATTTCTCTATGGTTCCGATCTCCTTTTATTAGTCGGATTCCAAGTGTACTGAATCGTCGGTATATTAAAATCGAATCAAAACAATTTTCAGGCTTAAAATATCATAAATCCCAAGAAGTTGTATTATGTTTTCAAAAGGTTAAATTTCCTGAGGGTCCGGACTACCCCCTGGGCCGAGCTCTTAGAGAGCGAGCGGCAGAGAGGCGCGTATCACCGCGCGGAGTTCACGCGCACTGCCTTGTCTTCCCCGTTCTCCTTCGTGTCCTGGCTCTGGTCCCTGGACTCTTGGACTGATTCCAGGTTTATGTCGAAGGACTGTTGCCTGGGGAACAATTTTGATGTTAATATGAGACATAACCACGCATTAACTAGCCATATCACCAATTATGCCGTGCCAAATACTGCTATATTAGTAATTATTTGGACCTTGATAAGGCATTTTATAAAGTACGGTATTGATGTTTTTTCTTCCGATAGAATGTTTGTTATTTTTATGCTTACTTTCGCGTTATAGGATAGACAAAGATCGAAAAGTAATGAAGGTGTTAAAACACAATAATATATGTTTACTTTTAGTACTTAGATTCGGCGTACTTCAGGGACCTGTTTTAGAGCCGGTTTATCAAATTGTAAATTTACTATGAAAATGGTACAGACCTTTTATTCTCTAAAAGTTAGTTACAATAACACTGGGAAATGATATGCGTTACGAAACAGTACATAGCCTTACCTATCAGTGAGGTAGTTCCCCGGCGCAGACAGAGACCTGCCAGCCCTCGCCAGCTGTCCGCGCCTCGCCGCACACCGGTCCGCCTCCCCTCTCCCACTCCCTGACTCTCTTCTTGCTGTGCTGCCTTCGCGACTTCGAAGGAATGGGTTCTGCATAGAAGTTAATTGGATTGCAGACATTATTTCTTGCACAATTTTAGGTTAAATCCACAGCTAATTCAGTCTAGTTCATGTCTATAAAATTGAATGTTGTTTATTATGTGTAAAGCATAAGTATTGACTGTGCTTCCCTTTCATTGAAACTCCGGAGCTGCCCTAAGAAAAGTCAGCTGGTAGGGACCCCCCATTCTACATATAAGGGGGAGAGTCGTTAGGGGAAAGACTACCTAGTAGCAACAAGCTAGTACTAGTAGCAAGTCTTGGGGCGAGCTCTGAGACTTGCTTCGTTTATGTTGCTTAGTATGTACCTTGCATTGGGCTCAGTCCTAAGGCCTCGCATCGAGAGAGGGGACAGTGACTAAAATACAGAGGGTCACCCTCACCCCCCTATAAAAGCGAGAGATTTGGCAGAATTTTTGTAACTTGGATTTCCGCTTAGAACATAAATGTAAAATACCAGTCCACTTAAAAGGATCTCTAAAATTGATTGTTATGTTAAAGTGTCTGACCTGGAAGCTGTGTTTCTTGAGCATGGTCTTGATGAGGATCAGCGTGGAGAGGTTGGGAATGGAGGTGACGACCTGCGCCATGTCCTCTTCCGTCACCTCTACGAGTCGGCAATTCTCTTGTTCCGACGGAAGAGGGTCCTTGCCGTTGGCTGTGATCCACTCGTGTTCCTGGGGTTGATAAGATGTATAAACATTTTATGAAAGTGATCAGTGATGAACAAGAATGCCAAACTTATTTTTTAATGTTTTATGAATTTTGTTTTGTAACCGACTTGATGGTTTAGCGATTTATGTAATTTCTTGTAAGATTTTTATAACGCAGCTAACATCTACCAAAAAAATATGTTCGATTGATACGATGTCATATTTTTAATTTTAAGTGTACTGGGCAATGACGTTCAATATAAAACTAGACACCCAATCTTTAAGAAAAATTCCTCCAAAAAACGTCCGAGTGGCTTTGACACTGATGACATTAACACATTCGTTCAAATTAACACCTTATCTCGTGGCATTTAGTGTTTAATGTCAATTGTATACAACTAAACGAAAACTCTGCCCAATAGTCGGGTGGACAGACTTTTGCTTCGGACAATATTTGAGCGTGATTGTGAGTCTAGTTTTTTAATTGAACGTCATTGGTACTGGGCCAATAATATTGTCGAAACTCTAAACAAAGCCAGAGCTATTATGGCGGTAGATTTTATTGAGGAGGATGCAGCTGGCTATTAGGCCTACGGTGGGAATTTACGACAGGGTATAATATTCTAATGAAAAAATCACATTAAATAAATGTCTTGAGCTGTGTGCTTGAACTTCATAAAAAGCTTATCAAAATACCTTAATTTCTTGCATAGTCGCCCTCGTCGCTGGGTTCTTATCTAGCATCCGCGCCAGCAGGCCCTTCAGCTGGTTCGAGAGCGGATGTCTCGGCGGGAAGGCGAGGGGGTCTTCCAGGACTCTCCGCTGCAGCTCCGTCGCCGTGGGGCCTATCCACGGGACCCTGCCTGTCACCATCGCAAACAGCGTCACGCCTAGCGACCAAATGTCTGCGGCCTGGAAGCAGTTCTGGATTTGGTAGTTCGGTAATTGGGAGTTGTTAGGTGATTAGTTATTTCTAAGCAATGTTGCATGACGTTTAGAATAATTTAGTTTGCTGACTATTAAAAAGCTGGTCTGGACTTCAGCGTCATCTTCCGCGGGCAAATACAAGTGTGTGGTAATTCTACCAGCCTGTAACGGGTAGTTTTACTGGAATTCTGGGACATTTTTTTCAAGGAGGAAAGTCCTTAGTTCATTAACATCTCATCAGCATGGATGGGGCAGCAGTAATTTTACCAGACTTAACTGCTAAATTCTGGGACATGGATGACATCCTAGTAGGTCTTTCTACCGGGGGTGTATGTTGATCCTAATTATATTGAACCCGAGGAATATAGATTGATTTTTTTTTATACTAAGTCAGTTTGCAGGCCTATTCAATCGAGGGACACAACACCAGGAAGCGTCGCTCAATGTGCTGCCAGACTGTAGACTTATTTGATCTTCGAGCCTTTAATTTCAAGTGTACTAGCTTCCACATCAATACTGCCGGAACACAGCCAGAGCTAATAGCGGCAGATTTCACCTGTGGGGGTGATAGCTAGCTAGTCGGACTGTGAAAAAGCCCTACCACAAACCAGACCCTAGGCGGGAATCGAACCCACGACCTCCAGGTTTTATACCCGAGCAACTTAGCCACTGTTCCACGGTGGCGGTGTCTGTCTGTGTTATTTAATTGTTAGGTTGTTTAGGTTTTCTCGTGATCTTTTTCATCATCTCCAAGCTTGTGGTAAATAAGTAAAAAAAAAACTTATGATGTTCGTGCTGAGATTCAAACCTTCGATCTTATACATATCAATCATCTTCTACGGCCCCAAAATATTCGGTTTAAACACCATCCAAAAACATACCTCTCCATTATACTTGTCAGCGTTGGCCGCGGCCTCTGGCGCTCTGAAGGCAGGAGTGCCGACGGCCCCCGCCAGCCTCCCCGCCCCCGCCAGCTCCCCGCACGCCCCCAAGTCGGCCACTTGGACTCTCCCCTCCCCGAGGAGGAGGTTGGCTGGCTTGATGTCACGATGCGCGATGCGTTGGTAGTGCACTGTTAGAAAAGAGATAAAAATGTAAAGATATACATAATGCCTTCCTAGCCGAGTTTCTTCTAGGGCAAATCTTTAAGATGAACCACGCAATGTCGATACTCTTAAAGCGCGGCAAGCCAACATTCTAACACGACCGACGAGAGATTAGGCGCATGACTAATGGCTATATGTGCTTTCCGGAGCACGGAGGTGTTGACCGTCAACTTTTCTACTCGGGACTGAGTAGGTACGTATTTATTTTGTTTTTAATCAAGTCTTGTATCACTTAACTTCTTAGTATCCTGTTTGTTATCTGTCTCTCTAAATATTTGTAGTGCATTGTAAAAATAACTATTTAATTTATTATTTATAAACCGAAAGTATGTACACTGGTAGTCTCATAATTATGGTCAACATACAACATAACCAAGCTATATTTAAAGTCACCTATGGTATACCTATTGTGTGATCCTCTATGTTTTAATACGAGTAGGTATGACACTTAATTTGGTTCGACCAGGCACGAAACGATGGTAAGCGGCTACTGCGGCTCATTCCACTGAATGATTCAAGTATCGTCAATGTTCAGTACCATGGGCTGCTCTGATTTTCAAACCATTTAAAGAGTACAAGATGATTCTGAAAAATGTACGTAATGCAGGAAATGCTTTGTTTTGCTTTTACAGCTTCCCACACGGAACAAGTTTAGCGAGCATCGTAACAGAAACAGGTTCTGCAAATAGCTCGAGTATTATTAGATTTATTGCTTTACGCTTTTGTACATGCCCCATGTTGGCCACTACGAGGAAATTCAGTTAAACAAAAATAGAAATAATTGGTTCTGCAAATAGATTTAGAAATAATGTACATTATCGCGGCTTTGATCGTCTTGACAAATGAAAAAGTAGTATATTCGTCAAATTAGATAAAGAAATTAAATTCCTCTTTCATAAACTGAATGAAATTACTTTTTCTTTCAGACTACTTGCACCCACACAGTTAAAACCTGCCACCACACCCCTACCACCAATTAGACCCAAGGCGGGAATCGAACCCACGACCTCCGGGTTTTTATACCCGAGCGGCCACTGTTCCACGGAGGCGGTAAAAAAATATGTCTAGCAATACTTAAAGAACTCACAATACTCCACGCCGAGTAGTGCATCTCTGAAGTACCTCCTAGCCACTTGCTCGCTGAGTGGGCTGTCCGTCGGGATGTCTATCACAGGCCCTCCTTCGAGGAGTTGGAACACCAGGTACAGCTGGTCTTCCGCGGGATCATCGAGGACCTGTAGGATCATATTATATTTACTACAAAGAAATAAATAATAAATAAATATTGGACAACATAACATACAAACATTGAACTGACCCCAAAGTAAGTACTTAGCGTAAGCACTTGTGTTATGGGTATCAGAAACAACGAAGGTACCACAAATAAACATCCAGACACAGAACATACACAAATGTTCATCACATAAGTGTTTGTCCTGGGTGGGATTCGAACCCACGACCCCTGGCGCATAGGGCAGGATCACTACCACATGCGCCATCGGGCCAGTTAAAATATGCTACCGAGACAGACCGTTGAATTTCTTAATTCGCCCGAAGAGACCTGGGTAACTAACCTCAACTAATTTGACGACATTCGGGTGGTCCAGTTTCTTGAGCACCGCAATCTCTCGGTACACCCTCTGGAGGGGGTCAGGCGGGGGTCCCGGGCCTGATGGTCTCCGAGGGGGGGCTCTCCCGAAGAGACCAGCTCGCCGCATCAGCTTCCGCTTGGAGAGGATTTTCATTGCCTGTGATATGAGACTTGTATTAATAGATGTGGTCTGATAAGCTAAGCAGCTTTTTGCACGGTTAATAGCTGGATGGGTAACCAAAAGTTATACATCTTAGGTATTTCCTTCTGAAGGATCTTCTCTTTTTATGGATTCTTACCTTTCGTCTACTAGGATCCCGTAACCCGATCCCCTAAGGGATCCCCGTGAACTTATCGGTTCATCAGAATCCCCTTTAAATAAAAGTAATTCATCATTCATAATTATTATGAAGAAATAAACAACGCAATGAATAGAGCCAGTTACACAAAGGTTGGTGATAAATTTATCTACTAGATAACAGTGATACTTCCTTCTTCTTTTTTGAAAATTAACAAAAGAAGCTGTATTTGACAAGCTCTTAAAGTGTGTAAGGGAGAGTAAGACGAAATACGTAAAGGAAATGTCTAAAAATGTATAGAAAAGTATGTTTACTCACGTAATGTGTGTCATCTTCTTCGTTGTAAGCTAGCTTGACGATGCCGTATGAACCCTGCGTAAAAGACAGCGGATAAGTAACTCGAACGAAGGCTATGCTTCAGTCGCAAAGTCGCAATACAGCTTTTAGATTTTTCAGATTAAGAAGAAAGCCTATTCAACTTTTATTTCAATTAATCGTAATGGATGAAATATTAGTTTATCTTTTGCTTTAAACATTTTCAAAATTATAATAAATGTTTTAAAGACTTTTTGTGCGAGATAACTGCCTCGCAGAAGGAGGTGGCCTCCTCCTACGCTGTCCTGTTGGCGACCATGGCTCGCAGTTCGCACCATAGTTGCCAACCAGCTAAGTTTGCTCGCTATATCTAATACCTGATATTTATCGCAAACATTGCCATCGTAGTAACACATGATAGGAGTGACACGTTTCTTTGTTGCACCTCCAAAAAATAGAATAGTCTACCAGCGCGTGTATTCCCTCCTACCTATGACATAGGGTCCTTCAAACAAGGCGTGAAGAGGCACATTGTGGGCCGGCAGAGTAAGGGTGATGATGCTACGTCCCTTACGTTGCACCAGATGTCCTCGCGTCTGTTTACTTCCACTTAACATCAGGTGGAGTGGAGTCATTTGCCGGGCTAAGTATATTAAAAAAACAAACCTGTCCGATGGGCTCGAGCAGGCGGTACTGGTTGAGCTGCACGTAGCCCGGCGCCTGCGCAAGCGACACGCGGCGGGACTCGCGCGGCGCACGTCGAGGCCGTGGCGAGCTCTGACTGCATTCTGCCGACTTGGCTGCGTGGGAACGAAGCAGGTTCGATCTGTCGCCTGTAGGGAGGGTTGACAGTCTGAAACAAAGGAACCAGGTATTAGTTCGTTCTTTAGTAATTATGTTGTGTAAAGAGTTCTGTTGAGAATCTTCTTTCGGAATAGGGAGGGATAGAACTCCTTCTGTATAGGTAAAATTTTGCTCAACCAGTGAAAAACCCAAATCTGATCCCGATGATAAGCTAACAACAAAGTTGAGATGTTAACAAGACGTGATTTAGCCACTGTAACTCACTGAATTACGTGAGGGAGGCCTCATATTAAAATAAATAGTGTTATTTTTACAATTTCCTGAAAAGTTAGGGACATTCCATTTCAGGATTATTTCCCTCCTCTCCAACCCCAACCATTAATAACTCTTCCCTTTTCCCTCTTTAAATTGTTTTCTTAAAGGCGGGCAACACCTAAAATCTTAGGTGTTGCCCGCCTGCCTGGAACAGGACTCCCTGTCGCAGGTATCCATGAGCGGTAGTGATAACTTACCATCAAGTGACATACTTCATCATTTGCCTCTCCCTTTATTAATAAACATTGCTCTCGTTTGTATAACAAAACTGGCATTTAGCCAACTTGTTGAACGCCAACTACCCATTATCTTAACGACGACTTGATTGCAATGGTGGAGGCCTTTATATCAGTAATAAGAGCTATTTTACTGCTCACTAGCGCCGCAAATCATAGATACTAAGTAGTGCGGAAGCTTGAACTGACGTTAGTTACTTTTTATCCCTTAAAGATATTAAGGTGAGTATAGACTACAACATTTCCTCGAGCGTTTTGGTGTAATGTAACGTTCGTACGAATGGTACAATACAGGTTAAAGCTCGGTTAGTCTCAAGATTTCCATGTAATGTAACGTTCGTGTGAATGCTCGGCGTTTTGTTACGGGTAAATGCTTACAGCGAGTGTGCATTTACCCGTAACATTTCGTTGTATCTGCGTTCATTCTTCTTTGACATGTCGGACCGACGTTGCTCGTGCAAAGGCTCGTTGAAATGTTACACCAATATGCTCGTTGGTTTTTAAAAAGGCTGTAACAAAACATCGAGCATCGTGTTCGAAGAAAGGTTCGAGTAAATTTAAAAACGGCGTATGCTCGGTGTTCTGATACAAGTAAATGTTGTAATCTATACTCACCTTTACATTCCTCTAGGATAAAGTCGTATACTACATGCGGGCGAAACCGCGAACCTAGTTTGTTCTAAAATACTTGTCTTTAGTCAGGGAATAATAGAAGAATTTTCGATTCTATATTATTTTAATTTTATACTGTTTTATTTTTTATTCTCCGTTATCGGCGCTAGTGTGCCGTGAAATGGCTCTTAGTTGGGTGGCACTGTTTTAATTTGCCGTAACTAAATATGATAATTTTCCTGCACTGCACTCAAACTGAATTATATACCTACTTATATAGGAACCTCCAAAATACATACTCGTAAACTTAATTGAGTTTACTGTGTATCTCGTGTCTGCCTCGGAATTAGAATCCAGGACCCAACCCCTACTGCGGTCGTAGCTTTAAAATGCAACCTACTGCTCACTACAACGAAGGCAGTCAAATGGAATAAGCTTCGCGATGTAATTTATCACTGAATGGCCGGTCGCCGCCATTGATAGATACACTATCAATGGTCGCCGCCATGTGCCCCACAATGATTGACGCGATGAATTACTGCTATTGTAAATGCAATACCACATAAAAGGAGAAGGAAAGAATTTCCCTATTTTCAAGAGTGAGAGTCACTTTTTGCCAGGGTTATTAATTGTGTGCGACCGAAAGTAAGATTTTTAAGTGAAGTTACCTGTTTCCATCTGTGGCCTGCCATCTCGTGCTGTGATCCTGCTCCTTGCCGGCGTTGGACACGTCAACTGCCGTGTGTCTGGAACAACGAGACGAACCGTAATTAATCATCATGATTTTGGGCAGCTTCTAAAATCTCTGAAGTAATCTGTAGTATTTTTTGGCCTTGGTAAAATTTTGATTTTTTATTGGCAGGTAAAGTTCCACTGGCTTGCTTCCCTACAAGGGAAAGGTGTTAAATATAATACGAGTACCATAATATAATATTCTGGAAATATGAATACCAGTACACTTGAAACACTGAGGTCTATGATAATACGCTCAGCGTATTACGCTGGAGTGGCTATAGACATTGAAATTATTATTATTATTATTATGAGCCTATAACGTCCCACTGCAGGGCAAAGGCCTCCCTACCCATCTTCCACTGTTTGCGGTCTTGTGCAACGACACGCCAGTTTTCATCAAATTTATCGAGATCATCCCGCCATCGCCGTTTTGGTCTGCCGCGTGGTCGGGTCCTGTTTGAAGGTATCCACTCTGTGGAGATTTTGGCCCAAAGTTGTTCGGGCATGCGGCAGACATGACCAGCCCAGTCCCATTTCAATTGAGAAGCTTGAGACATTGAAATGACAGATAATTTTTCTGTCGATTTGAAGCGCCCCCAATAGTGTACTGGGAACTAAAATGACTTCAAATGGTTCAGAACATGGAGTCAAATGGACAGCCATTGACATTGACAATGACAGCATTATCGAAGTTTATCTGCGAAAGTCAGCACTATTATTAGTTCCAAGTACACTAACCACTGCTCCCAGCGCCAATATGGCGATTTTTAAATCGGATCAAATATTTGGTACCAATCGCCTATCCAGTGGTCTATGGAAATCAGTGACTTGAAATAAAAAGATCTTGCAAATCGACCGACGCTCGACGCTCGCTCGGTCTCTTTAGTTCCGAGTCCCACACGCGGCCATGGGCCACGCTAGCCGGTTATGGATTCTGTTATGGTTAAAAGCATTCTCATCCGCAAAAAAACCTAACGAGTTTTAAAAAACACAAGACTTTTCGAGTAAAATTAGGTAGCTGAAGCCACCTTTTCTCGAAACACTAAGAACCTAAATAAGATAAAGATGAACTTAACGCCTCCTAAATCTATGATTTCATAATAGAACAATCTACTAATATTAAATCATACTAAATGCGAGAGTAACTCTTTCTGTATGTGAAATCACGATTCAATGTCATCCCCAAAAACCACATAATTTATTATTATGGCCACATGTATGTATATGGAATCCTTGTATATCTGGGTGACCCACATTCAAGTGAGCGGCCACTCGACACCGTGTTTGATGCCCAAAATAAACAACACTTGAGGGCGAGCCGGATAATTTAATATTAACAGACACCTATCGATAGCAATTACTAAAGTAATCCTTTATTGGTTTCAAGAGGTCTGTAATAAATTTTTATAAAGACTGAGTCCGCCTCTGTTAACACGAAGTTTTAAGATTGGAGCATAAATTTCGACACATTTTTTTTTAATGTAATAGCAGTTGTCAGACAGGCACTCAGACTACCTGATGGTATGAGGACGCTACTACGGCCCATTCCATAGTGGGAAACTTAACCAGGCATCGCTCGCATGTTCTGGCACGCTGTAGGCTGCTCAGATCTTCCCTTTCATTTTAATTTTATTAATATTGTCAGAATACAACCAAAGTTCTTATGACGGCATTTTACCCTATCTATGGGGGAGTTAGCCAGTCGGACTCTTAGAAAGTCCTTTCTCCAACCAGACTCAAAGCTGGAATCTAACCCACGACCTCCATGTTTTTAGACCTTAGCGGCTTGGTCATTAGGAGGTCATTGGTCGGAGGCGGTCAAACAATTTCCATTTACAAATTACTATGGACGTATCTGTTGTTTGAAATATCATTGCTCGTCAAACAAAGCTTTTCATTACACCATCGAACACAAACATTGGTGTATATTTTATGAACTTGGTCCAATTAGCAAGCAGTCCCGATGGACCTCGCTCTTAAACCTATAAATATTAATCGGACGTGTTGACACTACACCCCGTGTCTTTTGTCTATGCCACCCTTCTCTACATGCAAATGTAGATCAAAATGTTAACTCCTTAGACTCTCTAAGTAATGGAACTCTTGTTGTCAAATTTCGAAGATCTTGAGTAAATAAATATTGATTGATTTGGTGTATGTAGTTGAAAAGTCGGCTGATCGTCGGCCATCTATTGACCTCACGCACGCTTTTTATGTCAGAGGCGGAACAAAAGAGCCAGCAGGTCGCCTGATGGTAATAAAGCAATCACCGCCGCTCATGGACATCTGCAACACCAGAGGGATCGCTGATGCGTTGCCGGCCTTTTATAAAGGTGGTGTTTTTTTTTCATACTAGGTCAGTTGGCAAACAGGCACGCAGCCCACCTGATGGTAAGCGGCCACTGCGGCCTACCTATTCCATTGTGTGTGGGTGTGGTATCTAAAGGGCCGTTTCATACCTTTTCAGTTATCTCTTATCACCTTGTTTTGTACTATAAATACAACAATAATCTGTGATCTAGCAATTACTACATTTGCATTCCTACACCGATTATAATTATTGTGTTAGCCTGGAGAGGCGTTCGAGTCGGCCCAAGGATAATGGTGGAACTATGAATTTAAATAGGTTTTATAAGTGTTATGACCTGCATGGTAAAGGAAGTGTGCAATATGCATATTAATAAGTGTTTAATAGTTAATGGGGGTAAATTATTTGCCTTCCTATTTGCTCATTTTTTTATGGAACTCAAAAAGGATGCATAGTGCATAATGCAGGAGTCCCTGATTGATTTGAAAGAAAAGCGTGAGCAGGATGATTGCATGCATCACGCTTGCCAAATGCATTGATGATCACAAACCTGTGCTGTGTTTGAAAAATCAGACACGGAGCTGCAGAGATCGCTTTTAGCGATAAGACTGCCAGTTTTGTACATTTAATTTTTAATTAATTTTCATATATTCATTCATGGTTTGTAGTTTTCCAGAGTTTTCCCGGCTGTATAATAATTTTCAAGGAGTTCCATCCAGAAAATTTATCTGTACGGGTATTTTTTCTTCAAATTTTAATTAGAAGTAGGTAACCTACATTAATACTCACCTTGTATACATAGGTGGACTACGGTAATAAATAATGCAACGTAATAATTATGTTAAAACAGGCTGACGTAGTGAAATATAAGCCAAATCGCTGCCAAAGCTTCGCAATTGTGTCACACAGGCTTATGGGACTCGAAATTAATCCAACCATAAATAATTGAAAAGGGAAACGTACAGCATTCGCGGTAGTGAAACCTCTATAGACTAAAAACTTTTACATTTAATTATGACAAGTAAAAAGTGACAGATTTATTTTTAATTTTCGCTCAT
Source organism: Mecyna flavalis (assembly GCA_949319885.1). Taxonomy (NCBI): domain Eukaryota; kingdom Metazoa; phylum Arthropoda; class Insecta; order Lepidoptera; family Crambidae; genus Mecyna; species Mecyna flavalis. Next base: position 13,784,095 of record OX439414.1, on the reverse strand, counting down.
TTTCTTTTGTGTGGCCAGTGATGATTTTTCTTGTTGCCTTGGTAGACAGACACAAAGATACGGTAAACTGTCTAGAGCCTAGTCCATTTTACTACAAATTACCAGGGAGCATCGCTTAATGAAATGTGTAGCGTCTATCAGAATGCGCTACATAATGAAAGACCGACAACACCAACGCAAGATTGCAAGTCAGCGAAAAATGTACGCGAAAACATTGGCTTTATTTATTTTATTTTTATTTACAAGGTGCAAAACAGGCTTCAAAACAAGTCACGCGTACATCATTGATAGAGCTGATTAAATACTAGATCCTGATTCGCACTAGCAAAGTCATTGTCTCCGTTAGCATATTTACAACACACCAAGACGGTACCTACATTGGGCCGTGATCAGAGCATAGACACCTAGGTCGGAGGAATATCTTTCCTTTTCGCTGATGTCGTGAAAAGTGATCTTCATACGTCAGATGCTGCTAAACTGTAGGCTCTCTTGGTCTTTAAGGCACTATTTCCATTGAACTGTACTGGCTCCCACATGAATAATTCCGGAACACAATCAGAGCTATTAAGGCAGATTTCACTTGCGGGGGTGTTGTGTTTCAATGCAACTTCATGTACTTATAACTGCTAGCCTTACGCCCCCACTTTCGCCCACGTGGACTTGACGATGTTATCCCGATGGAATGAGACATTTTTCCGGAATAAAAGTAGCCAATATAACACTCACTATACCCATATTAAAAATCGCGTTGATCCGTTGTGAACTTGTGACGTAAAAAGGGAAACGTAAGACGTAAAATCCCTGGACAAAAAGTAGCTTATGTCGTTTTCCGAAATCTAGTTTGTATTTTTACCAAATAATATTAACATCCCACAACTAACAGTAGCAGAGAGACTTACAGAAACAACTTACAGTAACAGTTACTTTCGTATTTACTTCAGTATTAGTATAGACTTTTTCTTTTTTTCCAATCTATAAAGTTGAAAAAAGCCCACATTTAACCCTCATGTCGATATCCCTTCAGCCCACTCCAAGTTTACCGTACTTAGAAACTTAGAAACTTGTCTCACCTCTTTAAAAAGATCCGCAAGTCTATAAATCTAAAAAACTTAAGATACGGCAAGATACCCGAACATAGAGTATTTAGGAACAGTAGGTTGAAATCATAGGTTGAAATATACCTATTGCTGTTAAGTATACAAAGTAAAAATGTGTAGATACTTATTTTATTAAAGTTTTTTTTTTATATTTATAAACCACTTAAATCACTAGGCTAAATAATAATTGTGCTAATAATTTCTCGTTTTAACCGACTTTAAAAGAAGGAGCTAGCATCGACTGTTAGTTTTTTATGTGTGTTATTCTTTTTTTTTTGAAAGCTCGTCCATGTCATGTGGTACTTAATGTGAAGGAAAACGGTGCATCTATATTTGAGTTATAAAAAAGGCCAAAATTAAATAAAAAAAAATTGGCACCAAAATAACGACACACACTTTAAACAAAACTGCAACCAAGAGTAAAAAAAATAACAAGCATTCTCTTCGTTACTTTCTTTAGGTTAAAGAAAGGTTTAGGTTAGGTTTTTCCTTTGGGCTAAACCGTCAAACAGAAAAACATAATATATTTTTTATTTAAAATCAACACGTATAAAATCGCCACGGTGTATTTTTTACTCATTACTCTGTGCCCGGGCGAATGTTTCCCGAGCCGCCCGGATCCCGAATAAACCGGTTTATGGGTTTTAACCTCGGCCGGATGAAACGCGCCATTAAAACCGAATGAAACGAGGCGGGTAACACGGGAGTCCTGTGGGTAGTTTTTATGACTTCTAGTCAGGGAAAAATATACAGCGTGTTTTTTTAGTCGTTGTTTTCCCGCAGCAGAATGCTTCAGTTACAGTAGTACTATCGATTTTTGCAAGTAATTTTTTTTTGAATTTTTTTTTTTTGGATATTTTTTTTTACTTTCTTGAATTTTTTTTTTATAGTTTGACGGGAAAATGCATATCAAGTGTTAGGAAATAGTGAATTATCATCTTTTTGATAAGCGCGAAGGACAATGATCCCGGCAAGTGACCGTGCGCGACGAAGTTAGTACTAATAATTCGAGTTTCGTCTAACAAAATCGTAAAACTTTTGATTTGACTAAAAAAAAACTTCATTAATCTATTGTACTACTTAGATAGAATCATTTCACTGCGGGAAAACAACGACTAAAATGTCACGCAGTAGTAATGTAAAAATCTGTGGACTGTTTGAAAAGTCACTGCAGGATTTCGTCTTCGGACTCAGGAAATAAAACATGTTAGAGATAGATACTTGTTCAGATCAGAGGCGCTCGTGGCGCAGCTGTGACAGTGGTTGATTAAAGATAACGACAGTCAAGTTACCCACGCCGCGGTCGGTTAATGGATGGGTGACCGTTCTGACCATATTTAGTGACATTTATTTCGAGCGTCTCCATGCTTCGGAAGGCACGCAGATATTTACGATATGTAGATATTAGTCGTCAAGCCTAGTCAGAGGCCATTTAGTGGCTTGATAACATCTGACATCAAGTTTGGTCACTTGCCTTACGCACCCCTCCACCAACCCGCACTAGGCCAGCGTGGTGGAGTATGGCTCACATTATCTCACAATTAAGATAAGGCATATTGTGTCCCAGCTGTGGGAACGTATATAGGCTGATGATGATGATGATGATGATGATACTTGTTTGACTGGTCCGATGGAGTCGTGGGTTTGAATCCCACCCAGCACAAACATTTAAGTGATGAACATTTGTGTTTGTCCTATATCTATTATGTTTACTTGTATTAAAGTACATTTGTGGTACTTCCGTTGTTTCTGACACCCATAACACATAAACAATGATAGTTATCATGTGGGCTCCAACTGACGAAATTACCTTATAAGGTAATTTTCGCTAATTGCGTGTGAGCTCTAATGTATTAGAGATCACATGCAATTAGCGAAAATGCAGGAAAAAGTGTCGGAGTATTTGTAGTATTCTTGCGTTGTATTTATCAACTGATCTCATATTGCTATTCAATTCAATTTATATTAACCTCGAGAATAATTTTGAGGATAAATCAAGAAGAAACGTGATTAAAAAGCCGCTTTAAACCTCATTTGTATCGAAAGTACAAAAGGTTAATTGGCAAATTCCACCAAACTCTCATTTGTTTGGAATATTAGCGGAGTTGTTCAAAATTGTAAGTAAAAACACGGCGAAAGTTCATAATGCTAGGCTATGTTCATAGCTCTGAAATGTTTGTTGCGTAAAGTTTCTGCAGACATAAACACTGTGCTTTACTCCGACCCACGGAGATACACTGGTTAAATATATACTACTAATCCTACTAATAATATAAATGCGAAAGTCTGGATGTTTGGATGTTTAGATGTTTGTTACTCAATCACGCCTAAACAGCTGAACGGATTTAGATGAAATTTGGCACACGTATAGTTTATAAAACGGAATAGGACATAGACTATAAAATTCCTACAGGAAACGTCTCATTCCCGCGGGAAGAACAATTTTGAAACTACTGAACCGATTTGAATAATTCTTTCACTGTTGAAATGCTACACTATCCCCGGTGAACATAGGGTACTTTTGATCCTGGAAATGTGGGGGGAAGGGGGGATATTTGAAAAAAGAGATTACGCGCGGGTGAAACCGCGGGCGGAAGGCTAGTTTAAAATAACCGTGGTTACGCTATGGCGCAGTAGGGGTGGGGTCGGATATCGATAATATTGGGTTAGGTTAACAAAAGATTAAAGTTGCAAAATACACTTGAAATCAAAGGCTCGAAGATCCCAATCTCATCTGAAATCTGGCAGCACATTGAGCGACGCTTCCTGGTTAAGAGAAGTACCTCAATGGAATAGGCCACAGTAGCCGCTTACCATCAGGTGGGCTGCGTGTCTGTTTGCCAACTGAAAAAAATTAGTTATAATTTTATACACTGGTGGCCAAGTTATTTTCAGCAAAGTTACCGTGTTTTTACTTTTGCAGCAGCCTAGGGTTAACCATTACGTAAGTGCCTGAATTAGGGTATCTTGTTGGAGGTGGTAGGTAAAATATATATTAAAAGTAAATAAAATAATAGGCTATATACTTTCCCACTGCAGGGGAAAGGCCTCCTTCATTGGATTCAAGTGATCACCCTTTCCATATTTACTTATTTACAAATGAACTAATGAAAATTAAACCGACTTCAAAAAAAAAAACTACCTTAAAACACTGAAAAGCAAAAAATAATTTTAATAAGACATTCATCAAATGCGCTTATTGTCTAAGCCTATTAATAACATTAAATTGTATTTACGTGCTAGGTAGGTACCTACTAATCTGTTTGAAGTCGGTGCCAAGCCAAATAGTAGGTACCCAGACTACGTACCTACGTCCGCGGATTATTTGTAACCCTGTATAATACATAAATTATTAGGTATGTATCATTTTTCATTACCTTTGGCTTGGCACCGACTTCAAACAGATTAGTAGGTACCTACCTAGCACGTAAATACAATTTAATGTTATTAATAGGCTTTAGTGTGAATAATACGTAGGAGTGAGTAAAACTCTCTCATAATATTGATAACGAAAATACGAGTAAAATAGTAGAATTGTATTATTTGACAATATTAGGTATTCATTAAGTGTTCAGCACCATTCAGTAGACCAACTAAAGATGCAGCCCGCAAGAGGGACATAAGAATTAAGAAGTCGTACCCTTTAGCTTCCATCATCATAGTTGTACCTTCCATCATCAGCTTAGCTGCAAAAGTACATGAAATACAACTAACGGTCCACATATTCCTACAACACTGAAATAATTATCCCCTAACTCCTAACCGTTAAGGAGTTGTACCTTCCATCATCAGCTTAGCTGCAAAAGTACATGAAATACAAATAACGGTCCACATATTCTTACAATACTGAAAGTATTATCCCCTAACTCCTAACCGTTAAGGAGTTGTACCTTCCATCATCAGCTCATCAACATAAAGTGATGTCTATAGGACGCAAAAACTTAAATGGCTTCAGAAAAAACAAGTAACGCGTAGTGTGCGCCTATAAAATTTGAGGTTTGCCCTTGATTTTCCCGGGATCCCATCATCAGATCCTGACATGGTGACAATGGAACCACCTCGGAACTATGCACTTTCAAATAAAAAAAGAATTATTTAAATCGGTCCACAATTGACGGAGAAATCGACGGACATACATAAAAAAAAAAAAAAAAAAAATACATACAGTCGAACATAGAACCTCCTCCTTTTTTGAAGTCGGTTAAAAAGAAGGTAAAAGGTCTAACGTAGAGGTTTGTTCACTAGAAGCATCACACGAGTTCCCGGTATTTTTCACTAGAAATGTTATTAATTTCAGAGCTTCGTTGTCCAGGAAAAACCACGGCAATATTTTGCTTCACCTCTGCAGAACAACACGTAATAAACTTGTAAATGTTTGAAATAACCGCAGTTCCGCTGGCAACTAGAGGGTTGTACTGTTTCATCTATCGATAAAAAAAAATAAAAAGATTTTGAGGTACATAAACTGTGGTAATTGACCACAGTTTATGAACCTCTAAATAAAGAAGTCAAGAAGTTCATCCCACTATCTACCAAACTCATCCCTTTATTCATACCTTGTGGCGATTGACGGGCCCAAGTATATTTATTCTGCTTGTGTAAACATGGGTTGGATTGGGAGGACCGCGTAGAAGGCTCCGTGCTGCTAACCGTGCATGGTTCCTCACTACTATGGACAATGAGGGAGCGTCGCAGGGGTTTTAGTGGGTATGCCTGACGGAGAGCCCCACATAACCCGCCCGTCCCCGTCCCGTCGGCCCAATTGCTTCGGGCCGGCGGCATTTCCCCAGCGATAAAAAAGGGCTTATATTTTACCGCTATTATAAAAATCCCACAAATTATGCTTTTCGTCTCTTATCTAAGTCATTTGACAGACCAATTATCACCAACTTATCTGAGACTAATGAAACCGACCCTCAGTGTCGATACTTTCACATCACTATCTGCACAAAATCTCGCAGTTTACACTCACATAAACCGTAAAGGAATGAAATGTGCAGCTCGGAGTTAGCTCGAGCGAGGGCGCGAGGAGCAGTTGTTCCCGACCAGCAAGGCACACCCACGTGGCACAATTACGTAACTAGCACTAAATCATGCTTGAGTCTATTTTATACTACAGGGAATCTTTACTTAATATCCTTAAAACGAGGGTCTTTCAAACGAGGCGTGTAGAGGCACTTTGTGGGCCGGCAGAGTGAGGGTGACTGATGCTACGTCCCTTACGTCGTTGCACCAGTTATCCTCGCGTCTGGACTTCACTTATTCTAGTCATTTGCCGGGCTAAGTATAAAAAAAAATTAAAAGAGTCCTAAAGTAATCCTACCGTTATATTTCCAGCAGATTTTAAAAACAGACTTAGAAGTGGCCAGCGCAATCGTCGAATTATGTCGGATATATTATTATGTACTAGCCGCCAGCGAATATGAAATTAGCCCTCTTTGCGTAGACAATTTGCTGCCTTCTTATTTACACACAACTTCTTTGTTTACTTATTGTTTATAAGCACAATTTACTATTCCTTTCTGCTAAGCCGTGGGGTTTACTGGCAGAGAATGCGATATGGCATTAAGTTTTCCTGTTGTACTGTTGTGTTGTGCAATTAAGAATAAATAAATACAATGGTTCAATGGTATTACGAGTCGGTAACAAAATGTGTTTACGCCCGGATATATAAAAGTACCTACGAGCGTTTGTCCACCGCCGCCGTCACCGAGAACCGAGATTATTTCTGACCAATTTCAAGATGACGGCGCTCGGGTGACGGACGTGCGGTGGACAAACGACTGTAGTAAATGTATGTACCGCTACCTCGGTGACGGCTCGGTGACGGCGGCGGTGGACAAATGCTCTAAGGCTTACCTCACACGGCCAACCGGCTACAACCACGTAACGCCGCTACCGACATATTTCTTGTAGTTTATGCTTGCAAAATGATATCGGATTTAACAAGTCCATTTGTTAAGTTGAAGTAACTGCCATCTTTGATGACCACCGTCACAGTTAACAGAGAAACCAGACCAATAGAATATTGGCTACAGAGCCATTGTAATCTGACTTTGCAGGTTGCCTCAGCCCAAGCCTTTTAGAGGCCAAAGTCGTCTATACTTGACAAGGACCTGCAGGCCCTGTGCGCCAACGACGTCTATACTTGACAAAACCCTGCCTCTATTATGTTTAAAACGACTATTGGTATTTTTCCTTACATTCGACAATAAAGATAACCCAGCTCTGGCGTACAAGACACGACAGTGCGTTCGTAGCTAGGAGTTCAAAAGGTTAACCCTGCAGGGGGATATTTAATAGGCTGATACGTACTTTACTACAGTACTTAGCTATGTTTATAACATTACCCCGTAAACATAACATGGGAGGGTGGCGTGCTCTATCTATCCACAGATACCTACGCCGGGGTGTAAAGGGTCGTTTGTATGCGAAGAGGCGGTGTTGTTGCTTGGGTGGATGCTTGCATTGCATACAATTGAATGTCGGGGAATTGGGCCTCTCTGCATTCCGAGTCGTAGTGACATCAGATTGTCTCTTGATTTAAATTGCGCAGTCTTGTCAAAGATTAAGAAAAACCTAGGGATTTATTCATAGAAAGAAGATCGAAAGAAAACCGTTTATTTAACTATAACCAAAATGTTCTCTATTTTCTTAAGATTTAAGAAGACTTTAAGTGCTAAAATCTTCCTTAATCTGGTGTGGGCAGCATGTTTTTTACAACTTCAGTTATCGCCTCGTCGGAGTTATTCGTCATCTCGCCCGAAAAAAACTGGCCCGATCGGGCGACTTGGCACCTTTCAAATTTACCTAATATTTCTGTCGTCAACTCGCACGCTCATACAAAGTACAGCCAGGTAAAAAACTTTGACATTATATTTGGAAACTATATTAAATTTTAAAATAAAGCTACAGACTTACAGTTGTTGTTTTATATATGGAAAAGATTACATTATTAAGTATATCTATAAAAATAAAATATTTCGGCTGTACACTTCAAAGAAAATTCTGACGCGAAGAGAATAGCGCTCTTCTACACTACCGGGCTAAACAGGTTATGCTCACAAAAGGATAGCGCTATCTCTTTCTTTTTATCTAACCCTTTATCTCAATCTTACTTAGCGCATCTTAGTGACGTGAACACGGAGTTTTTTATTCCGTGGACGTGAACGTCAGTCAATCATCCCTTAAGCGTCTTTTAATGCGCCCGCGCATATAAAACTGCGACATGCATTAAGTAATTTATTGTCAAAATGTGGGTGTTTTTAGTGTTTTTCATGTACGTTGGAGGTAAGTTTATTAATATAGTGTTATTTATTATGTCTTAATCAAATCGAAAATGAGTGCCTAATATAGGGTGTTCGGAAGAACGTTGAACATACGATAATGGGGGTAGTTGGGGTGGTCTGTTAACTAACTAGCTCAAAAGATTTCACCTAGGCCTCAAGATTTTTTTAAAATTATTTTTTGATATTGTTGATTCTATTTTTTAATGTTCATCATATTTTATATCTATATAATAAATAACACGCCACATATTTCTTGATGTCGTTGATACTTTGATATTGTTGATCGTATTTTTATACTTAGCTATTAAACAAGTGCTTTTGTGATTTTTTTTGAAGCTGATTATTATTTGGTTTAATATGCTTTTATATTTTTGAGATGTTGATTTGTGAAATATATCTAAAATTATGATAATAATAACATTTTGTTTTATTTTCAAGTCCAACTATAAAATATTAAACGTTTCTTAAAAAGGATTTTTGTAGCTGACTGTACATAGTTACCTCACATTTTTAGGCTACTTCCCATTTGGTAAACTTCCCATTTGGTAAACCTCAATCAGTGCCTACTCAAAAGTTGCGTTTGGTAAACATTTTATTTACTTCATACATTTAGTCCCATTTCGATAGTTTACCAAATGGGACTTAATGTATGAAAAACGTATGTAGTAAATAAATGTTTACCAAACGCAACTTTTGAGTAGGCACTGATTGAGGTTTACCAAATGGGAAGTTTACCAAATGGGAAGTAGCCCATTTTTATGGTCGGGCGAGTTGACGACAGAAATTTTTATAAATTCTAAAGGTGCCAAGTCGCCCGATCGGGCCAGTTTAATTCGGGCGAGATGACGAATAACTCCCTCGTCGCCTCGGTCCAGTACTTAAACACTAGCCGTGTTTAAGTACTAGGCCGAGATATTGGAGTCCTGGGTGAATTCCCGAGTCGGGCAAAATATTTGTCTGTTTTTTCAAACGCAGCTCGGGTTTGTGAGCATTTGGCAAGCGTGGTAACGATAACTTGATATTAATGAATTTTAAAAGATAAAAGACTTGAGAAGCCTTTGCCGTGCAGTGAGACATTAATAATACTTTACTTTACTGTACAAGTAATATAGATGATATATATATACCTGTACAAAGATGATGGTCAGCTTTGTGAATTACGCGTATTTAGGCACAAGGGGTCCACTGAAGGTTCTTTGTCTATCCTGACACATGTCCGCGCTGGGTCGGGGACAAAAAGCTTGTCAGATGCTTAGGACAACGACGAACGATGAGCCCGCATGATGTATATAAACAAGATATAACAAGGATGTTAAATTACCATTTATTACTTTTGTACGTGAAGTCGGGGTATTGAATTCGATTTCCGGGTCGGGTTAAATTTTAGTCGGAGTTTTGAAACACAGCTCGGGTTTGTGATTACCGATCCGCATTTGGCAAGCGTGGTGATTGCCAGTACTTTTAAATGTGTCGATGAAAACGATAGAGGCCTTTGCCCTGATCTGGGACACTAAAATCTAAATGGGCTGGTATAATTACTAGCAATAAAATTTATACACATTAGGTTATATAAAATGGCGTACAAAGTACATGTAAATGTTTGTAAAATGTCCAAACCAAATCCTCAATATTTTATACCTATTCCTTTCCCAAGGAAAGAACACTAAAAATTGCAAGCATTTTCAGTACATAGTTTTCGCGTTAGACAAGCTGTCTAAAACTCCAATGAAATAATGCAGAACAAACTAGAACTGAAACGCAAAATTGCTTCAACTTCTTACAAAGTTGGAAGATCTAAGTTCTTTCATGTACAGCCGGTACACCAATACCAATATGTCACAATCCCACAGCTTAGTTATAACTTGATAGTATTATACTTCGATTGTTCAGTGACATGGAGCTAATACCTAACTTTAAGAGGAGTTAAACATACCTAGTGGATCTTCCACTCGAATAAGCCGCTCATCCGGGGAAGTACCTCCACCTTGAAATTAAAAGGCTCGAAGATCAGATGAGGCTACAGTCTGGCAGCACATTGAGCGACGCTACCTGATGAAGTGTCCCTCAATGGAATAGGCCGCAGCGACCGCTTAGCATCAGGTGGGCTGCCTACTGATGTGGTATATAAAAAAAAACCTTATAGAAGACCACAGTAAAGCAGCATTTCATAACTATTGTGCTATGATCCAGTCGGTGAGTAATAATAATAATAATTTACATATTTATTTAATAAGACATCAATGATCCATTTGTGATCTTTTTTCCACAAATCCCTATCATGAGACATCAATGGGGATTAGTGAACTAAAAGTTCAGAAATCCCCATTGATGTGGATTTCCGATGGGGATTTGTGGGATAACCCCTTTTAAGTAGGTTAGTAAAAATTAATAATAATTCACATAATAAATAATTCATATAAAAATAATAATAAAATCGAACATACAAATAATGTCTCCAGAGTTCAATTGGAGAAGGCATGGTGTATAAACTTTTTCTTTTGGCTGCCAGTGTTTTGTCCCGTACTACGTAGGATTTGGCCAGGGACCGGAAAAGGGTTTTCGTTTGGGTTTCTGATAGACTTGTTTTGAAAAACCCTTTCAAATAGGTAAGCCTATTCATTGGCTTATTTCATCAATTTACTTTCAAATTCATGACGGTAAGCACCTTCACCGAAAACCCTATGATAGGATTACCCTATGAAAAAGATTTTTTAAATTCGGTTAAGCTATGTTTAGTGCCTACGCGCAAGTCATGCGTCTTTATGCGCACCTCACTAACGGTGGCAGCTGGGGTCCGGCCGTTATGCCCCCATTCCGGGTTGCCCTCGGCCGGTATGCCCCCACGTTTTAACGGCAAACTGGAACAAATTTTCTAAAAATGTGGGGGCAAATGATTGGTAAGAGCGTGAGAGAAAACGTTCAACACGTGGAAAAGAGGCAATCAAAAGGGTAACACTTATTTAATGGTAAGCGGTTATAACCCTTTTCAAACGATTACCAAAACAATAAGGTAACCCAATCAATAGGGTTATCATATTGAATGGGTAAACATTTGATGGGTTACCCTATTAATAGGATTAAGCCTGAAAATGGGTTTTCCGGTCCCTCGATTTGGCAAGTCCATCTAACACGTTGGAGCGACTGTCATCTGAGCGTTGCCAGACGTCCCGATTTTGGCGGGACGTCCCGATTTTTAAATCAAAATTAAATGTCCCGCGCGGGACAGGCTCAGTCCCGCTTTTCGGGGAGAACTCGACCGTACGTCACAGAATATATAATAGTACTCGTACGTGCAGAGTGCTGAGAAAGAAAGGCGCGTAATGAAGATAAGAGTGTGAGAGAGAGAAGCTACTTGAGATGGCTACTTTTGCTCTCTATTGTCACGTAAATGTAATTTTATTCAAATAAAAAGATAAATATTTGAAAACCTTTGATTATATACGTTTTTTACTATGTCCCGCTTTTGGCGGAAGAATCCAGCTATTTTCACTCAAAAAGTATCAAAGTCCCGACTTGGCAAAAATAAAAACTGGTAACGCTGCATCTGACCTCCGTAATCCTTAACAGTAACATTTGATTGTGCATGTTTCCTCACCACGATGTTTTCCATAACCGTCGAGCTAGTGGTAGCGTTTTGCTGCCAGTGTTAAGTTTTCCTTTGAAATTACTGGGTCGGCGACCCGCTAGTGATGTATTTGGTGTAACTACCAACCGCGCGTCAGCAAAAAAGAGATTTATAATCTGTAATAATTTAGGGTTGACACGTCTCTAAAATTTTATTAAATGAGCTATGTTAGCCAAGTGGTTTTAAGCGGCGCTTTTCGTGATGCTGATGGTTGTAATTTCGGCGTACACGTTAGTTCTTTCTTTAAGCGTATTTTCCAATAGAGATTAAACCTGCTCAGTCGAATAGCTGCTTACGTTACCCTGTTAAGGGTAACCCTTAACATTGGACACTAAATCGTTGAGTATTTTTATTTGTTTAATCATCGAAACCCAACGCAAGATATAAGGTATCGTAGTTGGGTAAAGGAGTTTTTCCATGTGGCACCCCTACCTATGGATCGTTTAGCTGATTTTTAATATAATTTCACAAGTCCGTCCAAGCCTTGATGTTCTGCGGAGTGTGACATCAAAGCGAAGTCTACGTTCGTCGACTGCCCTACGATGGAAGTAAAATTGATTACACATTGTTGTACTAGCCTCCGTTTTTTACTGCCTCCGTGGACCAGTGGTTAGTAAGTCACTTTAAATCTGATTCGCCAGGAGTCCTGAGTTCGCGGATGGGCTGGTCAATGTAGCTACAAGACTGGGACCGGTTCATCCCAATAGGATGTGAAGGTGAAACCGGGAGAGTTGAGTGAATAGTGAAAGCTTTAGTCTCGACTCATCCGAAAAAGAATCCTGGCACGGTTAGGTGCACGGCATTCGCTATACTTCGTAAAATCTAGGATTTTTTCGTCATTCGTCGTCTCAACAACAACAAGAGTAGAATGCGTCTTTCGCGGTGCATATCAAGACAAAAACTGTTATTTTGTCTTGATATGCTCCGCGGCGCACCGCATGCACGGCACGCCGTTCTCAACTCATGGTTTAAAAAAATATACATACTTATTTATTTATTTTTGAAACTAGCGGGAGTGGCCCTTGATTCTGTACAGATTTTTTGATTCCTAGACCTGTGTACACTATAAATATCCTCTGTGCTTGATTAGTCGAGGACATAGGCCTAAAGAGGCTAAATCCGAAATTCCGCGAAACGTTTCTATGAACATAAAGCGATTTATTCCATAAATCAGTAATCAAATACAATTTTAATTGAATGAGGCTGCTTCCATTGTTCTAATGTTCGACATTCGTGCTTTATCGCTGTAATATAATATTCTAGCGTTGTAGGAAGTAGTGTCGTGATGATATCCGGTTACGTATCTGCGGGTATCCGAGGGAGAACGAATATCCGTAGTTTTTTTTTGCTGATTTTATTAAATAATTTTCAATAATGGAGGAAAGTTTATATAATACTGTAAAGTTAATTAAAATAACAATACCGGAAAATAGTTTATCTACACAATTCTGCCAATTGTCGCTATAATAAAGTTGAGTTTTCACACACAAGTGAGTGAGCAAGCTATTTCTTTACGCTCATATCAGACTGTAAAGAAATTGGGGAGAGATTGACTATATAAAGAATAAACAAATTACAAGTAGTCCCGAGTCCATTCAGTCACGCAGAGCGTCAAGTGGCGTCAAATATCGCTTCAGAGCCGAAACCGATAAGTGAGTTAGCAAAGATCCCTATCAGTCACGCGAGATTGGTTCCTCCGGCACTCTCACTCCATATACGTAGTGAAATACCAAGCTAACACTGATTGTATTTCCCTAGTCAAGCCGAACAATAACGACAGACAAGCAGAAAGCTCTCATGGCTCTTCCACGTTCAATATCCGTATCCGCGGATATTTTCAAAGATCCGGCACATCTCTAGAAGAAGCCACTTTGCGGGTTGTGTCTAACACTGTAGTACATAATACTGTAAATTTGCGTGAATATTGCTAACAGTGGCTGCCTTTGAGGTAGAATAGATTTGTAATCACGCCACTAATTGGATTCCATTGTTTAAGTGAGGTATGTGTCATGAAGGAAATGATTTAATCGTTCGATCCCATTGGATGCCTTGAACTTAAGAAGAGTTGAACTTTTTTTGGTATAATAATGTACGTTGGATCCAAACTCAATTTTATTGGTACACCCATGCTGCAGACAGTTTTTTTCTTATAGTCGAAATGAGCTAGCTTGATCGGTGAAGTACCGCATTAACAAAGCTACTCAAAACCTGTGAGTGCCTCCGTGGAACAAATTGCTAAGCTCGGGTGTAAAACCCGGAGATCGTGGCTTCGATTTTCGCCTTGGGTCTGGTTGGTGGTAGGACTTTTTTAGAGTTAGACTGGCTAGCTACCACCCACACAGGTAAAATCTGTCGCCATAACCGCTCTGGGTGTGTTCCGGCAATATTCTTGTGGGTGCCAGTACACTTGAAATCAGAGGTTTGATGATCAGGAGAGCCTACAATCTGGCAGCACAAGGGCTACGTGCTTGACACTGTACAAAGCCCCCGCCTTAAAATTTAATCTGCTTTAAGCATAGTGATTAAGGCCTAGTATACATCATTGTAATGGAAGCCTTTGACCTACAGTGACATATTAAATTGGCTGACCTGACATTTTACTCACTTTATTCCCTGCACTAAGTACTATAGTAACTATAGTACTAGCGTAAACGTAATATTGGAGGTGGTTACTTTTTAAACTTTTGCATAATGATGGCAAAGTAAGTTAGTGGATGACGAACATACCTACTCGTAATTTGGTTGGAAAATATTGCGTAAAAACTATGCTGGGCGAAAAACCTTTTACCGAAAACCTTCGTCAGAGCGAATTTTGTTTCAGTTCGAATTTCCATGTAACATAGTTATCTGCCACCCCAATTAGCTTTGACCACAGTATAATCAAACAAATACCAGTAGCTTAACTCTTAAAGCATAATATTCTAAATGTTCATTTGAATTTACATATACTGTGGGTGGTACTTTCTTTGTTTTCATCAACGTCGTAAAATTTTTGTTTTTGTTCTTTATTTTTTAACTGGAATGTTGAAAAATGTTAAGATTAACTCTATTATTTATGACGAAACCTGCGGAAGAAGAATAAATTGTACATTAAGTAGAATAAATAAATAATATAAAAATCATTGGTCATTATTTACACAGCGTCGTCCAGCCCCAAACTAAACACAGTTTGTACTAGCTTGTTGGGTGCTGGACAACGTATAAACATTGCTCATATATATTTTTATTATAAATATGTATATAAAATCATACATACAAAGACCCAGACCTATTAAACCTTACATATTCGTGCACAAGAATTTTGGTAACGTGCGGGGATCTAACTCTGGTGTAATAGCCGACTTTCAACCATTACACTAAATTGGTCATCATAAAGTAGCCGCAGTTTACTGCAAAAATATTTATACTGTGGTTCAATAGTATCTACTGGTATAACATGCAATGCGTTTGGTTGTTAGATTGCGTTCTGTTCAGTCAGTGAAATAACAATGTCACTGAAATAGTGATAAACACAGCTGCAGGGAATTTCAACGAACGATTTTAATTGCCCCTTTGTTCCCGATATTTGACCACTGGTGTGTTCCATTTGTTTTATACTATCGATTGTTATTTGATTGTAGGATAAAATGTTCAAAACGCTTATGTTTTTCTGTATCTCTTTTGTGTCCGTTATTAAACATAGATGACTTGTTTGTATAAACGGTTCCCTATTTTTAACCGACTTCAAAAAAGGAGGAGGTTCTATGTTCGACTGTATGTATTTTTTTTTTTTTTTTTTTTTTTTTTTTATGTATGTCCGTCGATTTCTCCGTCAATTGTGGACCGATTTAAATAATTCTTTTTTTATTTGAAAGTGCATAGTTCCGAGGTGGTCCCATTGTCACCATGTCAGGATCTGATGATGGGATCCCGGGAAAATCAAGGGCAAACCTCAAATTTTATAGGCGCACACTACGCGTTACTTGTTTTTTTTCTGAAGCCATTTAAGTTTTTGCGTCCTATAGACATCACTTTATGTTGATGAGCTGATGAT
This sequence comes from Mecyna flavalis, assembly GCA_949319885.1. Classification (NCBI taxonomy): domain Eukaryota; kingdom Metazoa; phylum Arthropoda; class Insecta; order Lepidoptera; family Crambidae; genus Mecyna; species Mecyna flavalis. Next base: position 13,768,051 of record OX439414.1, on the reverse strand, counting down.
GGAAGGTACAACTCCTTAACGGTTAGGAGTTAGGGGATAATTCTTTCAGTATTGTAAGAATATGTGGACCGTTATTTGTATTTCATGTACTTTTGCAGCTAAGCTGATGATGGAAGGTACAACTCCTTAACGGTTAGGAGTTAGGGGATAATTATTTCAGTGCTGTAGAAATATGTGGACCGTTAGTTGTATTTCATGTACTTTTGCAGCTAAGCTGATGATGGAAGGTACAACTCCTTAACGGTTAGGAGTTAGGGGATAATTATTTCAGTGTTGTAGGAATATGTGGACCGTTAGTTGTATTTCATGTACTTTTGGAGCTAAGCTGATGATGGAAGGTACAACTATGATGATGGAAGCTAAAGGGTACGACTTCTTAATTCTTATGTCCCTCTTGCGGGCTGCATCTTTAGTTGGTCTACTGAATGGTGCTGAACACTTAATGAATACCTAATATTGTCAAATAATACAATTCTACTATTTTACTCGTATTTTCGTTATCAATATTATGAGAGAGTTTTACTCACTCCTACGTATTATTCACTTTTGGGGTGGGAAGCCGGGGCACGGTCTTGGTGGGAATCGCTGACGTAGTGAGGTCGGCATTACCTATAAAATACCAAGAAACCATCTGTAGTGTTAAGTAGTGGAACACCAATTAAACAGAACCCCGGCCAGTCCGCGTCATCCACGTCCGAAGTCGTCCACCCTGGGACCTGCTGCAGACACGCTCCGCGTGCCACTACCAGGACTTGCAGTTGCTGAGGATGCAGGGCGAAAGGCGAATATTCTGCGCCTCAAAACAGAATCCTATCACTAGGGAGGATACCCGAACAAAACCGAGCGCGCCCGGAAGCTCTTGAGGTGGCAGCCCCACCGCCGGGCTAGGGTACAGTAGGTTAATCACCCGCTTGCCCGAAAAACCAACTGATTAACGAAACGAACACAGTAAGAAACCGGACCGATTCTTTAACGACGACCTTTGGCATGAAAAAACGGACACGAGTAGCTTTTTGGAACGTACGTACGCTCAGCGACGACAGCCGTCTAGCCCAAGCAGAAGCAGAAATGCTGAGATACAACCTGCAAGTTCTAGGTCTCAGCGAAGTGCGTAGAAATGGCTTCGGTGAACTGAGAACGTCTAAGGGCTTGACTTTCCTATATTCCGGTAAGGAAAGTGAGGAGGACACCCGCGAATACGGAGTCGGTTTACTTCTTTCAGATGCCGCAAAGAAGAGCCTCTTAGACTGGAAACCGATCTCAGACCGAATCATTTGGGCCCGCTTCAACTCAAGAGCCCGGAAGATCTCCATAGTGCAGTGTTACGCCCCTACCAACACATCTGCAGAGGATACCAAAGACGATTTCTACAACGCACTAAATGCCACCTTTAACGTCATCAAGAAACAGGACATAGTAATCGTCATGGGAGACCTGAATGCAAAAGTAGGGAGCGACAACACCAACTGCGAGCGACACATGGGCACACAGGGACTTGGAGTACGGAACGAGAATGGGGAACGCCTTCTTGAGTTTTGCCAAAATCACGACCTGACCATCGGCGGCACACTATTTATCCACAAAGATGTCCACAAGTACACATGGAACTCACCCGATGGCATAACCAAAAACCAGATCGACCACCTTGCCATAAGTTCTAAATGGCGCGCCTCGTTGCTCGATGTCCGAAACCGCAGAGGTGCTGATATCGACAGCGATCATCACCTGGTTGTTGCCGAACTGCGCCTCAAGGTTGCGGTAGCACGAACAGCCGGAGGATTTGGCAAGGTAGGGAGAAGGTTCGACGTCGCTAAACTCAGAGACCCTGACACCTGCACCAAGTTTAGACTCGAACTCAGAAACCGTTTCTCTGACCTCAAAATTGATGGAGACTCAGTAGACGAAGAGTGGAATCGCATTAAAATGGTCTACACAGAAACCAGCTCTTCAGTCTTAGGGCACAATTCACGTTCACGCGAGGACTGGATGTCACAAACCACATGGCAGCTTATCAGCGACCGCAGAGAGCTACATCTAAAGCTGTTACAGACCACCGACGAGTTACTTCTAGCCGAACTCAGACAGCAACAGCGTCAGATTCGCAAGAAAATCTACCGCAGCACTAGAAAAGACAGGAGAATGTGGGCTGACGCTGTTGCCGATAATGCCCAACGCGCTGCTAACTCTGGCAACCTGAGAGAGCTGTACAAGGCTACAAAAACCTTGGCAGGAAATAGTAGACCCAAGAGGAAGCCTCTAAAATCTAAAGATGGGCAGCTTATTGTGACATCCGAAGGGCAACTGCGACGCTGGCGTGAACACTTCGAGGAGGTCTTTCGCTGTATAACGCTACCCACGCCTGATATACCACAACACACATCACCCCCACCGAGGCTGCTTGAAATAAATGTCGACCCCCCAACTCGCGACGAAGTGGCTAAGGCGATAAGGTCCCTAAAAATTGGTAAAGCCCCTGGTCTCGACCTTATTACCGCGGAAATGCTGCAAGCCGACCTATACTCCGCCGTCGAAGCACTGACACCCCTCATAAGAAAAATCTGGACAGAAGAGGAACTACCAGACGACTGGAATAAGGGTCTTTTAATAACTGTGCCGAAAAAAGGGGACCTTAGCCAATGCAGCAACTGGAGAGGTATCACTTTGCTCTCGATACCGTCTAAGGTTTTTTGCAAGATTATCCTGGACAGGTTGTCGGGGGCCGTCGAACCTCTACTTCGCAATGAGCAGGCTGGTTTTCGCCCGAACCGATCATGCACTGACCAAATAAACACTCTTCGTATCATTCTAGAACAGGCATCAGAATGGCAAAGGGAGATTTATCTCACCTTTGTAGATTTCGAAAAAGCCTTCGATACGTTGAAGTGGGCAAGCATATGGTCCCGACTCTCCGACATTGGTGTCCCGCAGAAGATTGTCGAGCTTCTGAAGGCCATCTACAGGAAATATTCCTGTAGAGTTACGCACGAAGGCCTCATCTCCGAAGACATCGAGGTACATGCGGGCGTCCGCCAAGGATGCTTACTCTCACCTCTCCTCTTCCTGGCTGTCCTAGACGGGATTATGCATCGCGCATATGGCAACAAGCGACGCGGGATAGAATGGGGAATAACCGATGTCTTAGAAGACCTGGACTACGCCGACGATCTCTGCATACTTAGCCACACACACCGTGACATGCAGTCAAAGCTGGACGACTTGCATCGGGAAGCGGGCTGCACTGGATTGAAAATTAACTGCCGAAAGACCCAAGAAATGAGATCTGGAGTAGAGAACAACACACCGCTACGTATTGGAGCAGAGGATGTGGAACGAGTCCACTACTTTACCTACCTCGGCAGCGTCGTGTCGGAAACTGGGGGTACTGAAGAGGACATCACTTCGCGAATCGCCAAGGCTAGAGGTGCCTTCGCCCAACTTCGACCCGTATGGCAATCACGGAAACTGACTCGAAGGATTAAACTCAAGATATTCGGGTCCAACGTCAAATCCGTGCTGCTCTATGGGTGCGAAACTTGGAAGGTCACCAAAGTCATCTCGCACAGGCTTCAGGTCTTCGTCAACCGTTGTCTTCGCCGAATTCTCGGTGTGTACTGGCCGGAGAAAATATCCAACGAACAGCTGTTGGACCGCTGTCACGAAACCCCGATCGACCAACAGATCAAACGCCGCAAGTGGAACTGGATTGGCCACACTCTCCGAAGGGATTCCGATCACATCCCTAAGCAGGCTCTGGACTGGAATCCACAAGGAAAACGAAAACGTGGCCGCCCTAAGCAAACCTGGCGGCGAACTGTGATAGACGAGGCTAAGAAAATCGGCAAGACGTGGAGTGAAGTCAAACGCGAAGCTCAAGACAGAACGAGATGGAGAACTACTGTGGACGCCCTCTGCCCCACTTCGGGGTCATAGGACATTAAGTCAAGTAAGTCACGTATTATTCACACTAAAAATAGAAAAATAAACAAACTTTTAAAAAAAAAAATTAAACCGACTTCAAAAAAAAAAACAAAAAAAAAACTACCTAAAAACACTGAAAAGCAAAAAATAATTTTAATAAGACATTCATCAAATGCGCTTATTGTCTAAGCCTATTAATAACATTAAATTGTATTTACGTGCTAGGTAGGTACCTACTAATCTGTTTGAAGTCGGTGCCAAGCCAAAAGTAATGAAAAATGATACATACCTAATAATTTATGTATTATACAGAGTTACAAATAATCCGCGGACGTAGGTACGTAGTCTGGGTACCTACTATTTGGCTTGGCACCGACTTCAAACAGATTAGTAGGTACCTACCTAGCACGTAAATACAATTTAATGTTATTAATAGGCTTAGACAATAAGCGCATTTGATGAATGTCTTATTAAAATTATTTTTTGCTTTTCAGTGTTTTTAGGTAGTTTTTTTTTTGTTTTTTTTTTTGAAGTCGGTTTTTTCTCATAAGTTTTTTTGTCCTAATTTAACATGGCATACTTTTATTTATCCTAATAAAAGTTACGCATAATATTCTTTTGGCATAACTTTAAAGGCATAATTTTTTAACCGACTTCAAAAAAGGAGGAGGTTCTATGTTCGACTGTATGTATTTTTTTTTTTTTTTTTTTTATGTATGTCCGTCGATTTCTCCGTCAATTGTGGACCGATTTAAATAATTCTTTTTTTATTTGAAAGTGCATAGTTCCGAGGTGGTCCCATTGTCACCATGTCAGGATCTGATGATGGGATCCCGGGAAAATCAAGGGCAAACATCAAATTTTATAGGCGCACACTACGCGTTACTTGTTTTTTCTGAAGCCATTTAAGTTTTTGCGTCCTATAGACATCACTTTATGTTGATGAGCTGATGATGGAAGGTACAACTCCTTAACGGTTAGGAGTTAGGGGATAATTCTTTCAGTATTGTAAGAATATGTGGACCGTTATTTGTATTTCATGTACTTTTGCAGCTAAGCTGATGATGGAAGGTACAACTCCTTAACGGTTAGGAGTTAGGGGATAATTATTTCAGTGTTGTAGGAATATGTGGACCGTTAGTTGTATTTCATGTACTTTTGCAGCTAAGCTGATGATGGAAGGTACAACTATGATGATGGAAGCTAAAGGGTACGACTTCTTAATTCTTATGTCCCTCTTGCGGGCTGCATCTTTAGTTGGTCTACTGAATGGTGCTGAACACTTAATGAATACCTAATATTATCAAATAATACAATTCTACTATTTTACTCGTATTTTCGTTATCAATATTATGAGAGAGTTTTACTCACTCCTACGTATTATTCACACTAAAAATAGAAAAATAAACAAACTTTTTAAAAAAAAAATTAAACCGACTTCAAAAAAAAAACAAAAAACAAAACTACCTAAAAACACTGAAAAGCAAAAAATAATTTTAATAAGACATTCATCAAATGCGCTTATTGTCTAAGCCTATTAATAACATTAAATTGTATTTACGTGCTAGGTAGGTACCTACTAATCTGTTTGAAGTCGGTGCCAAGCCAAAGGTAATGAAAAATGATACATACCTAATAATTTATGTATTATACAGGGTTACAAATAATCCGCGGACGTAGGTACGTAGTCTGGGTACCTACTATTTGGCTTGGCACCGACTTCAAACAGATTAGTAGGTACCTACCTAGCACGTAAATACAATTTAATGTTATTAATAGGCTTAGACAATAAGCGCATTTGATGAATGTCTTATTAAAATTATTTTTTGCTTTTCAGTGTTTTTAGGTAGTTTTGTTTTTTGTTTTTTTTTTTTTAGGCATACTTTCTTTAAACTAATTGTTAAGCATAATATTCCAAAGCCATAACTTTTGGAAATACTTTTCCTATATATATAAACATGGCCCAAGGGCCACCCCCGCCGCACCTTAACCTACTGTTACACAATAATAACTTGTAGACAAATAACAATATGTAAAAAAAAAAAATTATGCGAATCAAAATTAGGGCAAAAACATTAGTCTAAACGATTTTATGCTTAATGAAACAGTATGCAAAAGGACAATTATGACAAAATATTATTATGACAAAAAAAATTATGCCAAACCCGTTATGCCAAATTAAATTAGGAAAAAAAAGTTATGCGAAAAAAAGGGATCCCTGTATAAACATATAGGTACCTAATTATTTTATACCGCAAAGTTTAAATGGGATTGGGCAAGTCATTTTTGCCGGATGCATCCGGAAAGCTGGGCCAAGAAAATTACCGAGTGGCAGCCAGTGAATAAGCGACGATTGCGAGGCAGGCCCAGAAAACAGCGGGTTAATAAAGACAGCCATGGAAGGCATTTGCAAATTGTAACCAGTTACAGGCTGATAAAAAAAAGCATAAGCTGAGGCGGATCCAATTAGCCATCTATTTGTCAATTTGTAATGTCTCGGTTGCTTTAACCATACTTATTGGCCGTATGTGTATTCTGTTCTGTGCCACATATGATGCCTATTAAATGCTTTCTTTCTTTGAATTTGGTGAAATAATTAAATCGTTTGTGTAGAACCTAAGTAAACTACGGAAAGGCTTATGTAATGCGTGCTTAGGCACTGTGCCCTGATGTGATCTGTGTTGACGTGCCTCAAAGGTGTGAACACTGACCGCAGCGGAGCAACCACTCATTAGCTCGAGGTGTTCTCTCAGAAACGCAGCATTACCCACGGTTCGAGCAAACACTTAGTTTCATGTTACATGAGGGACAAACACGTGACTATGCTTGTTTAACCTTTAATTTATAGGGTGTCCCCGTCGGCCGTGTCCCCCTTATGGGGACAACGGGACGTTATTATGTTTCTGTACCGTCGTTGTCTCCATCCCATATGAATAAATGTAAGATGATGTATTACAAGAGTTCAGGGTGTGAAATAATGTTCGCGACACGGTATTGCAGAAAACAAGGTATATTAATAACACTGATAGTTCAAACTTAGGAAATAATTAAATAGATAGACGAATTCACATGGGACGGAAAGCGCGCGCGTCGCAGCCATAGGCGGACTGACTGTTCACTCATTCGTTCCGGACCCGGAACGAACGTTGTTGCGCCGCGAACGAAGTTTGGACGGCCAGGTTGGTGAACGAAGGAGAGCGGTGCCCGCGTAGTTTTAAATGAGCCCGTAATATGCGCAGCCCCGAATGTATAGGGAATAAGGTTGCGTTACAAGCTCCCCCTCTGACCAAGACATAGCGCCCCCGCGTCTTGGTCAGTCCAGAAAGCGTTTTGGCCTACCCCTCCTGCGTTTCTCACGCACTGGTTGAGGTGCTGCATCGCCTACGAATGGGGTCAACTGTGAGTCGTGATTCCTACCCCTCCCCCTAAATGGTTCGTGGTTCAATCTCACGACCTTACGGGACTTAAGGTCCGAAGGGTTCCGGTTCCTCCAGGGGGCCGGAAAAACAATTGGGCCCTGGTGCATATCTTCCTTTAGGCGATGGGTGACGTTATCCTTTGGAGTCTTACCTGTGCCACAGGACATAATTCGTTTCGCCAGTAGGACATTGAACTCCATCTCCTGGTTTTCTGCTACTATGCTGGCTTCGACGTTGCCGTTCATTGGACCGGCTGCTTCTACCTTCGTCAGGAGTGTACCCCTGGTGGTAGGTGGTTGAAAGCTGGTATGGAACGGGTACCACTGCTGGGTTTCGTCGTTGAAGCACCAGCTGTTTTGCGGGAGATCCAGCAAAACTCCAGCCTTGGCGATGAAGTCTCTACCCAAAATTGTTCTCGTCGGGGCACCCGGGAAAACCATGAACGTGGTAGGTATCGCACGTCCATGTAGGGTGACCACGGTGTCGCACTCCAGCGTGTTACGTATTTGCTTTGACCCATCTGCGAGGCTTATACTACGCGAGGATCGCCGAAACTTAACTCCTGTATTAGCTAGGATAGTGTACAACGTAGGACCCGCGACAGAATGTGTGGCCCCTGTATCAAGGATAGCCACACCCTTACGCTTCGCTACCTGAATTTCCACAAGCGGACGCAAGTGGTCACTATCGGTAACAAAGGCGCTACAAAAATCAGCCTCGACATTGCTGGGCCCCTTACAGTTACTGCATTCCGACCTTACAACTCCTAGCTGACCGCATCCGTAACAATGCACTTGAAAATCGACACTATCATTTTTGTTAGAGTTTTTATCACTTTTATTGCTTAAATTGCGGCAATCATCTAAAGTATGACCAAAACGTTTACAATATTGACATTTTGGTCGTATGCGCTTTTGTCTGTCGCAGTCATTTAGCTTCGTGTTAGATGAACACGGTTCGCGCGGATTTTTAAAAACTCGTATCGCATTCCAGGGCTCGACTCCGGTAGGCAACGTGTTAACATTCGGGCCTGCACAGTTATCACCACTCAAAGGGTTAACGGGATTCGTATTATTAGTGTAAGTGCTCACCTCGGCAAATGATTCTTCCACCAACCTGACCTTTGAGATTAACTGCTCCAGCCCGTCCACAGCGTCACGAGGCACCCGCTTCCTAATCTTACGGTCTAACAGCCCGTATATAATATCTAGTTGCATTTCTTCCGGGACTAAATACGGTAACTTAGACAACAAAGCGCGCACTTTCGACACAAACACTTCCGCACGGAGATTGTTTTGTTCGGTATTAAATATGTCGCGATATATTTTATATCCCGGTCGCGGCACGCCGAACATTCCTCGAAGCCGTAGTAGGGCGTCGGTCCATGACGCGACAGACGCCTTGACGCCCTGCCACCAGACCGCGGCGTCGCCGACCAGCAGCATCGGTAGACCCCGGAGAGCGTGCTCGTCGCTGATGTTGGTGCACTCCCTGTACACCTCGATGGCGTCGATGAAGGCTTCCAGCTCGTCAGCGTCCTTTGATCTCCCGTCGAAGCGTGCCGTGCACTTGGCGAAGTTACCACACTGCTGGGAGTGGCCTGGCGTGGCGGCTCGTGGTAATGAAATGCCTGCGTTGGTGCTCCCGATGATGCTCTCTATAAGCAGGCGGTTCGCTTCCACCTGGCTCTTGGTGATACTAGATACCAGGGTTTGCAGCATATCTTCCGACATGACGATGCTCGGTGATGATCTCACTGTCGTGTTATTCATATCGCCGCCGTCTGTATCAGAGTCCGATTCACGCGCAGCTCCGGGTCTTCTTTTCGGCGGCATGGTAACAGGACAATACTTCTGTTCCTCGCTCGAAAGGCACGGGTGGGTAATGCGGTGTGAATGGTAGTAATCTCTGCCGACAGGCGCGTGGTGAGTCGGCAACGCGCGCGAAAAATTTGACTCGCCCAAGTGTTACGAAAAATGGACTCGCCCAAGTGCTACGTATCACTGCTGTTCGTGTTTTCCTGCCGAGTTTCACAGAATGTTTTTAAGTTATCGGTAGCACGAGGTGGTTTTACACGTTTTTTGGTATGAAACTTGTGTTGAAAATGTCTAATTTCACTAATTTCACTGCCGGCTCGGTCTCTTTGCAAACCGTGCCCCGCAAGTTGGGCGTCACTGTAAGATGATGTATTACAAGAGTTCAGGGTGTGAAATAATGTTCGCGACACGGTATTGCAGAAAACAAGGTATATTAATAACACTGATAGTTCAAACTTAGGAAATAATTAAATAGATAGACGAATTCACATGGGACGGAAAGCGCGCGCGTCGCAGCCATAGGCGGACTGACTGTTCACTCATTCGTTCCGGACCCGGAACGAACGTTGTTGCGCCGCGAACGAAGTTTGGACGGCCAGGTTGGTGAACGAAGGAGAGCGGTGCCCGCGTAGTTTTAAATGAGCCCGTAATATGCGCAGCCCCGAATGTATAGGGAATAAGGTTGCGTTACATAAAGATATTTTTGATTTTGACTTTAATCATTTGTTCTTAATCCACTAGACTAGGGATGCTTTGTTTATTTAAGTTAAAAATATACACAAGATTCACATCCAAAAATAGAAAAAATCAGAAACACTAACGAAGATAATCTAGAAATAACAAGCACAGCGTCAATTCAGCTGGCTCTTATAACAACTTTGCACTATCTGGTACAAAACTAATTTAGAAAACCAAATTAAAAATAACACGAACGCCATTCGCTTCCTAGTCTATGCAATTATCTTTCAGCAATAGGGCTACAGTAGAGCCACAGTGCAGGGAAGAACAGTAAAGTCATTGAAGAAATCACTTCTTTGAATGTCAATATAGAGCAATTATACTGCTGAAATAAAATTTAGCGGAGATTAATACACAAACTAATTAGTAAAATATTCAAGAACAATCTTATCAAATGTCGTTGGGGAATGGCGGTCTAGAACTATGCGTTTTTCTGCACACTTGCAACGTACTTATATTGTGAAATCAACTTCATCATGGCTACAAAGCCGTTCTGTGATAGGTTTCCTCACTTTGTTTTCCGTCACCGCTGAGCTAGTGGAAAATACGAACATAGTAAAGTAGGTAGGTGCGCGCTATCGAACTTACGTATTACGTATGTTAAAAGACGCTTAAAATCATTCGGTTACCACGCCTCTTAGGAAAAACTACTCTTATTATAGATGTAATATCAACATAATATTTCAACAAGTCGACAAAAACTATTTTATAGAACAAAGCATGTATGTTAATAATATGTATGTTTCACTGCTTTGTATTGCACTGGGACAACTGGTTACAAAATTAAAAGCAGAGTATAAACGTTCGATGAAACTCCACTCAATTGGTTATTGGAAAATATTAAGAGAGCGAAAGTTTCCTGGCTTTGTTCAGGACGACGACAAAGCCCCTTGAAGATTTATCTTCATTTGCATTCAAAGTTGATACTAATTACGCGATATTATTATTGTTATGGGGTATTGTTCTCATTTTGGGGTGGATTCGCTGTAGAATTGTGTAATTACTTTTGATAAATGGTCCAATGCCATAGAGCAAATATTAAGCAGAGTTGCCGTATCTTGTTTCAAATGCTACAGCTGCGCACTTTTAATGCTTACAGAAATAGGTAGGCAGAAGAGCAAGTGTGGCCCTTTTGATAAGGGATCATTATCACCCATGGATATCTGTGACAAAGGTCTCAGATGCGTTTCTCGTCTTTGAGAAGTGAATATGGAAGGCAAGGAAAGAGCTTTGTGGGATAGGGGATTTTAGTGGTAGAGCCCTATTTTATAGTACGAATAGGCCGGGGAAGTACCACCCTTTCACATAACACCAGCGTGAAATAATAGTGACTACTCTTGTGTTTCGTCTGGTTTGTGAGAGTGCCGGAGGCCGGCAACGCATCAGCGATCCCTCTGGTGTTGCAGATGTCCATAGGCGGCGGTGTTTGCTTACCATCAGGCGATCCGCTGGCTCGTTTGCCGCCTCTGACACAAAAAAATACTGAACCTACCAAAAGTAAAGCTTATATACTCAACTCATACGTAGTTCTGTGAGAGTGTGAGCTTCCGTTCGAGCCAATTCATTTCGAATAGAGACGAAAGTCCCACTCACGGCCACAGGTCTCAGCCTGCAGTTGGTGCTTAAAAGCATTTACCTCAGAAACAATGTACTTATTTGGTAATTGAAGTTGTAAAAAACTAAAAATCTGTTGACCAAACCAAGCGTACAAAATATTGTTTGTGCAGTGATGTCTCAAAAACTCATTACAAGGTTTGAATTTTAAATCATAGTAATTAGATTGCTCCTCGCTTCCATTAAGTATGAACTTTACAAACGTCGCTCCAGAGCTTTAAATTGACACAGTGCGATTAATTACAGTAGGTAAATTCAGTAAGAACTAATGTTAAACATTTGTGTGACAATGTTTGCAACATTTCTACTGCTCGCCTGATGGACACTTCTGATGGGAAAACATAACGTTGGCGTCAAAAAAAAGGATATTTTTATCATCATAATATAACTTCCGACCGATTTCGGCCATGGCGAGTTGGCGACCACTTCGACCCCTAATCCGATCTGCGCTGATGCGCTCGCAGAAATAATAATCATCTTAATACTGCCTCAATCTCGTTCGGTAGGTAGGTACTACGTTTAATTCCCGTGTCAAGCAAAATCTGTGTTGGTTTTTTCGGACACATCTCGGGTTAGTGATCATCAATGCACACTTACGTGTGGTGATTAAGTCGGTGTACCTATCATTGTAGTGATGCCTTCAAACATGGAGGCTTTTGCCCTGCAGTGGAACATTGATGCTAAATAAATATCTAATAAATATCTTAGGACATTATTCACACAGCGCCATCTAGCCCCAAACTAAGCATTAGCTTGTGCTATGGGTGCCAGACAGCGGATAAACATTACTTATATACTTTTTTTTTTGTAAATACATACATATTATACATAGAAACACCCAGACCGATACAAACAGACATGTTCATGCACACAAATGTTTGTACCGTGCGGGGATCGAACCCGCGACCTTTGGTGTAATAGCCGACTTCTCGACCATTACACCAAATGGCTCGTCATGCTCGTCGTCGTCGTCGTCGTGTGTCGTGTGGATGCTAAGAAATCACGGCGCGGTTTTCACCCGCGCCCGCCGCGGTTGCGATCTATATTCCTTGCTAATACCAAAAACTAATACCGGGCCGCCGCCCGATGAAAATCGCGTCGTGAAAACTTCTCTTAGGTACTTTTTTTCATATAAATCAACATTCTGCAGAGACTGCGGGCCCGTAAGCGCTGCGGGCGAGGGTAAAAACTGCTCCGTGAGTTCTTAGCGTAAGCAGGCTGGTACTTTAATACTGCCATGCCACGTACGCTGTGGCCTCCTTTTACATAAACCTGTTATCTTTAAGATGAATCTGTATTGTTGATTACAAGTCTAATTAAAGTTTCAGTGGAAACGAAAAGGACGACGAAACGAGTCGTAAATAATGCTTTCTCCTTTAACTCGTGAGCAGCTAATTTTCTGGCACAAAGGAACATTTCTCTGCTTTGGTTTTCTTTATACGTACACCCACGCTCTCTGTAGAGATAAAAAGCTGGTTCTAATTTAAAAGGTCAAAACAATATTTTATGTTGTGGCAAACGTGGTAACCGTGGTTCGAATCTCAGAACGGATTTTTCTTTATGCGTATTTATCGCTGAGAAACATTTTTTTCTCGGAGGAGATGCGTTTATGCTCCATGATCGCAGGCTAGCTAGACCTGCGGCCGTGTGTGGGACTCGAGACTAAAGTGTCCACTACCCAAAAAATCCTCCGGTTTCCCCTTCACATTCAAATTGGGACGAGCCGGTGCTATCCTTGTGGCTATTGACCAGCCTATCCTCGGGTACCCTGACTTGAGAGGCCTCAAGTCGGGGTGGCGCTTAGGGAGGACCACCAGAGAAATTAGGTGACCCTTAGACTTGGATCGTGCGACCTGTGCAATGCGTGCGTTGGGGAGCTACTCCCGCCCACAGGTCAACCCTCAGGCCGGAGGGGAGCAGCCAGGGGGTCTTCCTCGCGCTTCCGCTCCGCTGCCTCCTTCTGCGACATTACTTTTTCGCAGAAGTAGGCGACCGCCTCCTTCGCACTCCTACTGGCGACCATGGCACGACTTATGTTCGCCAACGAGAGGCGTCCTCTGCCTAAAGGCTACTTTATATCCTGGAAAAAAATCACTATATTGCGGAATCATGCCATATAGTTCATGAGGGCGGAAGGTTAGTTGTTAATAAAATTACATTAGGATTTTCCACATTCCATTATACTTCAATAACATCACATAAGTAACCTCTGGTTAATATCAGACATTAGACATTACCGAGTCCACAAGGTTAAGACGCAAATGAGACACTGATTGTCTTTAATGCCACTAAAACATTGTCTGCGCTTGAGTGCACTGAGGCGGGTCGGCGTAAACATCTATTTTTGTTTAAGAATGTTAGTGGACAATTGGAGGTTTGAAGATGATTTTTTACTAAGTTGCTCAATAATGTTAGAGTTTTGGTTGTGTTCATTTTGTGTTTACTAGGGAAATTAGAACAGAATATCATGTCAATTGAAGAGGATCTAAAATGACCCACTAAAAGTTTAAAATAATCCTCTGATATGAATCTTTTTTGGGGACCATGATCTAATATACCATCTTCGTGTTTCGTGAATTAAAAAGTATCCATATTATTGGAATTAAATAATCGCCACAGCGATGTGTACTGGCTTTATCTGGTGATCGCAAACCCGAGCTGTGTTCCAAAAATCCGATGATATTTTCCTGACCCGGGAATTTAACTCAGGAATTTGAGATCATGACGGGGCATTTATACCACTACAGTCTAGTGTAGTATTTGCATAGCGATAGGTACTACATAATTTGATGTCAAATGCGAGAATAACTTTGCAACCTTTTATAGGTACTATTGAACGATGCTTCTTGGTGAAGTGTCCCTTAATGGAATAGGACGCAGTGGTCGCTCAGCTGAACTGCGTAAATGTCTGCGTACTGACATTCATCATCTAGCCACTCATACGTCCACTGTAACCACAGTTACAGAGACCATATACCTCAGGACAGTCCGTGTAACTACAGTTACATTTTTAAGAATTCGCGCCCGCCGATTGTTTTTTTCTTTTTCTTATCGCTGTGGTTGTTTATAGTCTGTAGTGTTGCTGGTTTTTGACGCTCTATGATATGTACCACACCTTATTTCAAGTGGAACATAACTTCGGCTCATGGCTACAAAAAAAATAAATTGTCAAGTTGCTTGTTGTTTTTGTGGATCAGTGCACGAGTGACTCCAGCTATTTTATTCGAGTAATCATGCCGTAAGTAATGAAATATTATTGTTTTGTATATCAAAATATTTATAATCTTACATATTTTCATATTTTATAACATTATGTGCGATTCCAGTCAGTTTTTAAGTAAAAATTTGGATTAAAGATAGGTCGGTGACTCTTTGTTTTTATTAGTGAATAATTGGAAGATCTAAAAAAGTTCTTATATTATATCGTCATTAAATGTTTTAATATGAAAACTTATTAATATTATAGCCTGGTTATTACCATACTTTCTTGAAATATTCCATATTTCATTCTGGATTAGACAATTTACCATACGTGAACTTCGATTTCACAGATCATGTAGCTTTAGTTTTTATTTTATTTGTAATATTTTTAAGATGATTTATAATGGGATATTGGTTCCAAATGAAAGGCCATTAAATAACCTAAAACCCAAAATTGTTTTGATATTGTAAACGTCAAAAATATCTAATAAAAAAAATATTTAAATAGAAAACTAGGACAAAATTAGCATTTCTTAAAGTTCACTGTAAGATCAATAATAGAATATAATGTTAAAATCAAACATAACTATTGCCTAAAAATCGTCAACTAATGAGCCTTTCATTAGTATTTTTCATTTTGCGATATTTGAGTTATTTACTGAGTAATAAGCATTTATTTAGCATACGTCTCCTATCGATTTTATTTTACGCGTATCACGTGACTCGCGGACTGTCCTGACAACCTAGCGAATCGCGCGCGGACGTTTGAGTGGCTAGTATATAATTTATAAATAAATAAATAATAAATAAATATCTCTGGACGGACATTATTCTCACAGCGCCATCTAACCCCAAACTAAGCATTAGCTTGTGCCAGAGGGTGCCAGACAACTGATAAACTGAAACTTATATTAAAACTGATTACTTATATACTTTTATTTGTAAATACATACATATTAAATATACATAAAAACCCAGACCGATACAAACAGACATTTTCATGCTCACAATGTTTGTACTGTGCGGGGATCGAACCTGCGACCTCTGGTGTAATAGCATACTTCTCGACCGTTACACCAAATGGCTCGTTTATGAAAATAACTTTTGAAGGACATATTAAAGCTTTTATTATTTTTATCATAACTTAGTGGTCAGGTACTCGTGTTGCATATTAATCAAGTTTCACTCATTAAAGCAACTTGATTAGATATGTCGACCTTTGACCGAATAACGTTTATTTAACCTTTTCAACGGCCGGGACAAAGTCAACTGGGACCTTTGCAAATATTCCATTGTTTTACTTTACAAGGCGTGGAATAGAGGGTGTTCCCACAGCAGGCCTGTTAACGAAATGTATACAAACTGATTGAAACTGAAGATGGGGTCTAAGTATACTTCCTGGACTGGACCGCTTCTTTGAAAGGGTGGTTACACCGTATGGGTCGAAAATCAGGAGGTAGGGGGTTTGATTCCCGCCTTGGGTCGGATTGGTGGCAGAACTGTGAAATAGAAGTAGAATAGAATAGAATAAAATAGAATAACGTTTATTTGGTACTTAAATATAACAATTATTAAAACTTAATAGTATTAAAAGTACCAAAAAGGCCTCCGCTCAGCATCAAAATTGTATCAAGCACTTCTGTATTTCGGGGAAAGGGCACTGAAGCTAGTAAAATTACTGGGTATATGAGACCTAATAACTGTTGTCTCGGTGTAGCAGGTGCAGGGCGGTGCCATACAGTAACTGCTTAGTTACTGTTTGGCGCTGAACTGTCTAAGGGCAGACGTGGCGCTTACCATTAGGTGTACGATCTGCTCGTCTTGTTACACATTGCAATAAAAAAAAAAGAGCTTTTTCAGAGTCCGACTGACTAGCTACCGCTCCAAGTGAAGTGTGCTACCATAACAGCTATGTCTGTGTTCAGGCATTATTTACGTGGGAACCAGTACAGTTGAACATTAAAATGGAAGGCTCTGACCAGAGGAGTCTACAGTGTAACAGCACATTGAGGATGCTTCTTTGTTAAGTTATACCAAAATGGACCTAAAAACACTCAATTGCACTGGCTTCCACATTCATTTTGCCGGAACACAGACTATGGCGACAGATTTCACCTGTGGTGGTGGCAGTGGCGTAGCGTGGGTGTCAGCCGCCCGGGGCGGCAAGACAATTCTGCCGCCCTTTTTTTTGCTCCTCCAGTTGGCAAAGCAGCCCACGGTGCGGAAGACGATTCTGCCGCCCTTTTTTACAATTCTGCCGCCCCTTTTTTTCTTTTTTTTGCTCCTCCAGGAAATTTTGCCGCGCCCTAAAAAATGCCGCCCGGGGCGGAACGCCCCCCCCCTCCGCCTCCCCGTTGCTACGCTACTGGGTAGTGTTGGTGGTAGTTAGCCAATCAAACTTAGCCAAAGTCTTATCACTAACCAGAACTAAGGCGGGAATCGTAATCACGACCTCAGTGTTTTTAGACCCGAGTGGTGTAACTATGGAGGCGTTCAATATGATGTGGGAGTTGATCCCCTTAAAATAAAAGGATAAGGATAATAACAATAACCAACGGAAAAAGATCGGACGAGGCAACAGTATTTATAAAAATAACACAGGTTACCTTTATAAATATTTAAAGATATTAAGAATTAAAACCGACGAACATTATTTTAAGCTAAGGGAAATTATTTTCAACTAGCGGTCGCCCTCGCGGTTTCACCCGCGCGTAATTTTCTTTTTCAACTATCCCCCCTTCCCCCCACTTTTCCGGGATAAAAAGTATCCTATGTTCTAATCCCGGTTATAAACTATACGTGTGCCAAATTTCATCTAAATCCGTTCATCCGTACTTGTGTTATAAATAGTGTTGACATCAAATCCAGTAATCAAAAAGCACGGTTTAAAATTACACGCGTACAATATTAATTCCACACTAAACACGTCCGCACGCATCAAAATTCAGAATTTATATGCATCGCGCGGCGCGGAACGCCGTCCTTATATAGGAGTCGGGGAGGCGG
This sequence comes from Mecyna flavalis, assembly GCA_949319885.1. NCBI lineage: Eukaryota > Metazoa > Arthropoda > Insecta > Lepidoptera > Crambidae > Mecyna > Mecyna flavalis. The sequence goes on along the minus strand of OX439414.1, from coordinate 13,750,338 downwards.
GACGTCGTGCAGCCCGCTTGTGTCGCAAACGGTTCAAGCCAAATCCGACTTTCGGCGCTACAGGCTACGGCGCTGAATCCACTGTGTGTTCGCGGTTCTACAGAATAACGTCAATGAATAAAACTGAAAAATTAAAATTTTTTTTTTTCTACGTATTTTTCCAGGATAAAAAGTATCCTATTTTATGCCCAGGATAATAAGGTATAATTATACCAAGTTTCATCGAAATCGAACCGTTAGTTTTTACGTGATGCCTGAACATACAGACAGACAGACAGACAGACAAAAATTTTACTGATTGCATTTTTGGGATCACTAACGATCCCTTATCACCCTTTGCTAGTAATTTTTTAAATATATTTAATGTACAGAATTGACTTCTCTACAGATTTATTATAAGTATAGAAGATTCCATATTTTACAAAATACTTTCCTTTTATCTCTGAGGATGGATCTGTAAAGGTTTTTTTTTTCCTAACCTATACTGTCCCACTGCTGGGCAAAGGTCTTCCCCAAATCTCGCCACAAATCTCTGGCTTGAGCCAGAGTCTGCCAGTCCTCGGAAAAGCGGAACAGATCGTCACATCACACCATCGTTTTCTGGGCCTTCCTCTGCGCCGCTGTCCATCTTCGGGAGTCCACTCTGTTACGATTCTGGCCCACCTCTCCGTGTTCATTCGGGAAACATGGCCCGCCCAGTCCCATTTTAGCTTGGCGGTTTGTTTACCAACGTCTGTAATTGAAGTTTTGGAGCGGATGGTAGAATTTTTTATTTTGTCTGTTATTTTGATGTTTAGAATGCTCCGCTCCATTGCACGTTGACAAACCCCGAGCCTAAACTTCTGGTTTTCCGTCAGTGACCAAGTCTGCGCACCGTAGGTTAGGACGGGCAAGATGCATACGTCGATAAGCTTGCGCTTCAGTGTCAGTGGAAGGTCCCCCTTCATGTACGCTTTCATGGACCAGTAGCTGTTCCAGGCGTTTTCGATCCTGCGATCGATTTCCTTCTCCTGCCTGTTCTCAAAGGAGACTAACTGGCCCAAGTAGACATACTGATCGACGTACTGCAATACTTGCCCATCTACCGTTACCCTACTTTTTGTGTGGTTTGACATTACTTTCGTTTTGGACCAATTCATCATCAGTCCAACCCCAAGGCTTGCCGCGCACAGTTCTTCCAGCATGGCTTGCAACTCTGTGGGTGTATCGGCGAATAACACAATGTCGTCAGCAAAACGAAGGTTTGTCATCCTCCTGTCTCCTACTTTTATACCTTTTGTGTCCCAAGAGCTTTCAAGTTGCCTAAATACCTCTTCCAGAACGCTGTTAAACAGTTTCGGGGAGAGTGGGTAACGTAAAGGTTATACGGTAAGTTTTTTTTTAACCCTTGTATAGTATGCTGGTAAGCTGCCTATGGCCTGTTCCACTGAGCAATGTTTAACCAGAAAGCATCGCTCAATGTGCTGTCTTAATGTAGGCTCTGATCTCCGAGCAGTAATTCCAATGCTGTTACTTTCCTACGAAAATATTGTCTTAATTCTATGTTCCGAAACCCACGCTACAGAGATGTTTATCAAACAAGCCGGTAAAAATACGCGCAACATCTATTAATACCTATACTCCGGAAAAAGAGCACACCTTTATGAATTGAAGTTTCTTTTTAGGTCATATAAGTAGTGTTTGTTATTTGATTTTATTGGGAACTGGCCGGGGGCAACCCGCAATGAGCATAACGGCCGGACCCCACGGTTTCACCTACGCGTGATTTCTTTTGTCAATTATCCCCCCTTCCCCCCACATTTCCAGGATCTAAAGTACCCTATGACACCCGGAAATGTGTGAGTGATTGCACGACTTGCGCAGGGTGGCTGGTAGGAGCTGGATTCGTTAATATTGCCGGAACACAGCCAGAGCTGTTATGGTGGCAGATTTCACCTTTGGGGTGGTAACTAGCCAGACGGACTCAGAAAAAGTCCTACCACTAACCAGACCGAATTTCGGATTTCACGAGCGACTTAACAAAACTTTATGACCTGTATGACCTGTATCTGTGACACTCGAAAATTATATCGTAGTGCGTACGCGGTTTAAACTACTAACCTTACATTAAATAATTACTAACATTGTAAACTGTAGTTATATGCCAATAAACAAAATAAAATAAAATACATAAGTCATGTAAATATCAGTAACCACTATATTTTTTTTATACTACTTTAGTTGGCAGACAGACACGCAGCCCACCTGATGGTAAGCGGTCACTGCAGCCTATTCCAATGAGGGACACTTCACCAAGAAGCGTCGCTCAATGTGCTACCAGACTGTAGGCTCATCTGGTATTCGAGCCTTTGGTTTCAAGTGTGCCGGCTCCCACATTAATACTGTATTTGTAAATATCATTTCTATCCTTGTAATACCATAAACGCTGGGAATACGAGTTCGAAATTAATCATTTCGCTATAATTTTCCTTTAATTGGGTGTTCTGGCAATATCGCCCGCTTTTGAGCCAATTATATCGATTCAGACTTGCTGAATGAAAAGCTTACGAGAAATAATAATTATCCTTATTTGTGCACTATTTGCAACCCTTTTCAGCATTGCCTGGGTGCAACTTACTAATTAAATTGAGAAATGAAGTGAGCAATAAAATATTAAGTTTAGTGAAAGAAGAATTTAATAAAGATGTATTTCGAATTATATTACGATATTTCGAAGCAGAATCCATAGGGAAGAATCTAGAAGTCACTTTGTCTTTTATTAACATCTGATTTTATTTATGGTTGGTCACTTGCCTCACACACCCCTTCACCACATTGGCGTAGCGTGGGTGTCACCGCCCGGGGCGGAAGACAATTCTGCCGCCTTTTTTTTTGCTCCTCCACTTGGCAAAGCAGCCTACCCTGATGGTAAGTGGTCACTGCGGCCTATTCCATTAAGGGACACTTCACCTTTATTGTGAAATTTTGCCGCGCCCTAAAAAGTGCCCCCCCATCGCTACGCCACTGCTCCACCAACCCGCACTGGGCCCGCGTGGTGGAGTATGGTCCATACTATCTTCCAATTGAGATAAGGCCTCTGTCCCAGTAGTGGGACACTAGATGATGATTTGAAAGTATGCTGTCGTCATACACAATCTAATTTAATCCAATTACCATTTAGCTTTATACAATATCAAACAAATTACTTCACAGAACTCAACGAAATACAAATTGGAATGGATATTGGTTGTGTAATAAACGACATAATTACTCTGTACACATTTCAAAAGCACAATAATGATTATATGGATGATTGATTACTTGCTAATCTGTTCTGGCGCGGTTGTGCCAAAAATAATTGACTTTTAGTGCATAAATGGATGTTAATCTATTCAGATAAGTAAAACCTTCGTACTTTTAAACTTTTTTAAGGGAACTACCGTGACAAAATAAAGTATTTTTAACATGGATGAAGTATAATTTTGTTTTTAAACATCTGTTGTTTTTTTACGTGGAAATGTCAAAGATCTTAGAATCTTTGGAAGTTATTCTGGGTTTTTGAATCGTTTTCTGAAAAACAAAAGGTACTATTCTATGACAAAGTTTTATCGCTGAATCATATTTGTATAAAGTGTTGTTCCTTGTTATTATTACTTATGATATTCTTTTTAAGTATTGTCAAATAAATTAGATAAGTTATACGGCAAATAATTTATTTCAAACCTATCTGTCAGAAGTAACACTGGCCCTTAGTTCATTTTTAAAGTCGGTATTTTTTTTATATTATATTCTAACTTATTGTTTACGTGTATTTGAATCATAAAACGATTTTTGAGCATCTGAAGATTAATGATGTTAATAAATAAGAACGTACTTATAGTAGATAAAAGTTTTATCTTTTTTTTGATGGAGAACGCTTACGCGCCATAACCGCAGGCTAGCGACGACGCCTGCGGCCGTGTGTGGGGCTCGAGACTAAGTCGCACTACCCACTAAACTCCCCCGGTTTCCCCTTCACAGCCCATTCCCGGGTACCGGGTAAGGTCGTCGTCTAAGATCTATCTATGCGAACATTAGAGACAACATATTAGTATTTAATTTTTCATAATCATTTATTATAATGATACAAGATAACAACAAAATTGTGAACATCTGCTTGCTAAAATTAAACGTTAAGTTTACGCAGTTTTGAAGTAAACAAAAATATTAATACAGGGTTATATTTTATCTTACAACTTGCAGTCACGCTCTTCGGAAAGGCAATAAACAGTTTTTACTGTTAAATTTTAATATGTGCATTGAACACGCAAAAGATTTTACAGATTACAAAAAAAAATAGTTATGACCTCGCGACCTTATAAAAAGGAGCATATTTTTTTAGCTACGCGGGTGGCGGTCATACCTGGTCTACGGTCCGCCTAATGGTAAGCGGTCTTTTTTTTTGTGGATGGGAATGCTATTAGGCACCACAACTCGCCTGGGGTAGGCGAGCCTATCATTGTGACAAGACTAGATTTCAATGATGGAGGCCTTATTTTTTTTATACTAAGTCAGTTGGCAGACAGACGCAGCCCACCTGATGGTAAGCGGCCATTGCGGCCTTTATTTCATGGAGGGACACTTCACCAGGAAGCGTCGCTCAATATTCTGCCAGACTGTAGGCCCATCTGGTTTTCGAGCCTTTGATTTCAGGTGTACTTGCCCTACCCTGCAGTGGGACATTAAAATAGGCTTTTTGTTTTTACAGTAAATCTAATAATACTCAGTGAACACGCACGACGTATTACAAATTAAATTTGTTTTTATGTTCATTAGTCAGTTGGCGACAGAAAAGCCATTTATCATTCTACTAATGAACTTTTTTGTCGATCAATAGGAACATGTTTCAGTTTGTAATATATTGCTTACTCTGCTATACTTTAAAAGGTATTCTGAATATTAAATTTAATAAAACTGTATCTGTAAAGGGAGTACACCATGTATGTATTTAATAAATATGAATTGCTGGTCGTTACTCTCGCTAAAACTCGAAAACGGCTAAACCGATTTGACTAATTTTAGTCTTGAAATATTCGTGGAAGTCCAGGGAAGGTTTAAGCGATTAGAAAATATAGAAAAATTGCGAGGAAAATACTAAAGTAAGTGATACGAAGTTCACCTGGTCAGCTAGTATTGAATATAAACTAAAATAATACTTCTAGGGGTAATCTAAAAATAGGTATTCACAATATTTTTCTGGTAAAATAACCAGAGCATGATTTCAGCGTCTTGAGTTCAATTCACGGGTCAGTTCAATTCAAGCAAAAAATTGTTTTTTTTTAAACCCAACTCGTTTTTGTGATCAGCAAGCATAATGATGATTAAATACAAATTTATCATAATATATTAATGCTATGATTAGTCCAATGATGGAGGGCTTTGCCATGCATCAATAGGATGATATTACTTACTTCACAGTTTTAAATACTTCAACTATGTATTATGTTATTATTTTCACCTTCTCTGTTTATTCGTAGTTCATTCGTACTAACTACCACCCTCGGTTTCTTTCTGCTTGGCTTAAAAGTGGACTGATAGAGAATGCTATGCGGCAATAAGTCCTCCTTTTGTACCCCATGCTGTGCATTTATTAATAAACTCACCGGCAATAAAACTTGGCCACCAATACTACGATGTATGGAGCGTTAAGTTCGGTTTATTGTTTTTCCTTTTTGAGAAAATTTAGCGGTTTTTGGCAATTTTTAACCGACTTCAAAAAAGGAGGAGGTTCTATGTTCGACTGTATGTATTTTTTTTTTTTTTTTTAAATAGTAGGTACCCAGACTACGTACCTACGTCCGCGGATTATTTGTAACCCTGTATAATACATATATTATTAGGTATGTATCATTTTTCATTACCTTTGGCTTGGCACCGACTTCAAACAGATTAGTAGGTACCTACCTAGCACGTAAATACAATTTAATGTTATTAATAGGCTTAGACAATAAGCGCATTTGATGAATGTCTTATTAAAATTATTTTTTGCTTTTCAGTGTTTTTAGGTAGTTTTTTTTTGTTTTTTTTTTTGAAGTCGGTTTAATTTTTTTTTAAAAAAGTTTGTTTATTTTTCTATTTTTAGTGTAAATAATACGTAGGAGTGAGTAAAACTCTCTCATTATATTGATAACGAAAATACGAGTAAAATAGTAGAATTGTATTATTTGACAATATTAGGTATTCATTAAGTGTTCAGCACCATTCAGTAGACCAACTAAAGATGCAGCCCGCAAGAGGGACATAAGAATTAAGAAGTCGTACCCTTTAGCTTCCATCATCATAGTTGTACCTTCCATCATCAGCTTAGCTGCAAAAGTACATGAAATACAACTAACGGTCCACATATTCCTACAACACTGAAATAATTATCCCCTAACTCCTAACCGTTAAGGAGTTGTACCTTCCATCATCAGCTTAGCTGCAAAAGTACATGAAATACAAATAACGGTCCACATATTCTTACAATACTGAAAGAATTATTCTGTTTCTTTCTGCTTGGCCTAAAGGTTGACTGGGAGAGAATGCCATGAGGCATTAAGTCCGCCTTTTGTACTTGATTTGTGCAATGAAGCTTAAATAAATAAATAAATAAATAAATTATCCCCTAACTCCTAACCGTTAAGGAGTTGTACCTTCCATCATCAGCTTATCAACATAAAGTGATGTCTATAGGACGCAAAAACTTAAATGGCTTCAGAAAAAACAAGTAACGCGTAGTGTGCGCCTATAAAATTTGAGGTTTGCCCTTGATTTTCCCGGGATCCCATCATCAGATCCTGACATGGTGACAATGGGACCACCTCGGAACTATGCACTTTCAAATAAAAAAAGAATTATTTAAATCGGTCCACAATTGACGGAGCAATCGACGGACATACATAAAAAAAAAAAAACTGTGATTCGACAATTGGGCGTTCTGCCGTCTATAAGAAAAAAGGCCGCTAAATGACATTTGACCATTTTTCACTTTTTAATACCACTATATTTAAAAAAAAATTCTCTATCGATCTATCTAGGAACGGTTATTCTATCTTTCACCGTTTCCAAGATATTTTTTTTTTAAAAGCAGCTAAATACAGAAATAATATATTTTACATCGCTTAAAGGTGGCAAAACAGCTTTACTAGATTAGAAGGTAGCTAAATTACTTTAACGTTTGGATCGTCTGAACAATTTTACTATCAATGCTTAACTAAAAAACAGTTCTAATTTTGCAAGAAGCTAAAAGGCAGCAAAGTATTTTTAGCGGCTTTCTAGCTTGGTAAGGTTCAAGTATAAAGAACCTTGCTTAAATGAATAAAAAGCGGCAAAGCTCTCTTAAATAACTAAAAGGCAGTTAGAATCATTTAGCGGCCTTTAAGCTTTGCATTGTTTCTACTTTTACAATAAATAAACTAGTATAAAAATCCATGTTAGTCAGTACGCAAAGTAAAATACATAATTTTTACAAAGCTTTGCTTAACAAAAAAGCCGTTAAATAGCAGTACATCGCTAAAAAGCGGCAAACTCACAAGCCCCCGCACCCCTTATAACGGGCACGCTAGGCTGGCGGGGTGCGGCTGTTTAGAGAAAAATAAACTATACACGGATGAGGAAGTTCGCTGGTGTCGCGTTTCCCGCTAAAATCGTCACTCGACATGGCGGGAAGGTTTCCAAGGTACGTATTTTATTTAATTAACGAAGTTATTAAAAAAAATTTATAGCTTATAATTGGATTTCTTTTTGTTTACTGCAAAATAGTATCGAGCGAGATCGACAAGCAGGCGGCTTATGTTCTTGAGTCAAGCTAGCCGTAAAATTTTTCTATGAGCTAGCCACTATGAATTGAAAACTGAATGCAGTCGAACAATATATTATTTATCTACATCCATACCCTAATATGTCTATTTTATAGCCAGGATCGATGAGCAAACGCCCTATATTTAGATATGAGTATCTGTTGCTGTATCTTAATGTTTACATTTTAGTATCGGTAACCGATACCTTACGTTCAAATTTCGAACGTCTTCTTAAAAAGTAAAAATTAATAGGTTTTTTCAATTATCGAATTAGTCGATTAGTAATTTTATGTTCCATTCCTATACATTTAATTCGATGCTGAAATTATAACAATCGATTTGAGAATCGAAATCAACTAGAGTCTAGATTGTTTATGGATTTTAAAAACTACAAACGTCAGTCATTATGACAGTACTAACTTTTACATACAGATTATGTTGGTAACTAGGGCGTTTGCTCATCGATCCTGACTATAAAATAGACATATTATCATTATGAATGAAGATAAAGTTATGTATGTGACTGTACATAATTAGGCATTAAAATACTCATGTGATCCTTTTATGAAACTCACTTCGTTCGTTTCATAAAACCACATTCGTATTTTAATGACCCTCATTATGCAACAGCCACATAAATAACTATTCGTTCCTCAGTCAGATAAGACGTATTTTTAAATATAAATTAGGTAGGTACCTTAACAAAGTTAATTTACTTATTTATGTTAGATGTAGATATTTTTGAGGTCCATTATTTACGTTGAAGTACGGTATGTTTGCTCGAATTAATACCCGTGATTAATACATTATTTCACAGCTTATTAACGACAGACCTAATTGAACGGCCTTATTGGGGCAGTAGCTAAGGAATGTGCTTCTGAATGGTGTGATTTGGTGTATTTCTTTTAAATTATTTACTTACTTAACTTACCGTAACTGATATAATAATAAATTAATAACTTATAAGTGGTTTATGTAACACGAAACAAAACCAAGTTAATTCTGAAATTTCTGATGGTCAACATTCAAGTATTAATTCGAAAGACCACAAATTTTAAGGTGTTAATGAAAGAGTATACTGATTCATGTTGTGTTATGATTTTCTTTAATATTAAGGAAGAAGAATAACTTTTTTAAATATTGGACAACATCACATACATTGATCTGACCCCAAAGTAAGTAGCGTAAGCACTTGTGTTATGGGTATCAGAAATATATACTTAAATACAAATAAACATCCAGACACAGAACAAACACAAATGTTCATCACATAAGTCTTTGTCCTGGGTGGGATTCAAACCCACGACAACTGGCGCATAAGGCAGGGTCACTACCAAATGCGCCATCGGGCCACTCAAGCCTATTTACTTCGTCTTTTCGGGGTTCATTTTCAGCCCTACGCGTAGTAAAGCTTGGCTTAGGTCGCTAAGCATATTCTTAACCTGCTCAGATGACTGTGCGAGGATCACGATGTCATCCGCAAAACGGAGGTGACTCAAACTCGGTCCACATTTATACCTTTATATTTCCAGTTCAAAGTTTGAAGACGTCTTCGAGTGCATTAGCAAAGCTTTGGTGATATTACATTGGCGTACGCCACTTTTAATAGGGATAGTTGTAGTACTACCTTGGACTTGGACAGACATAGTCGCTGACTGGTATAGGTTTTTCAGCAGGTAGATGTATCTAAAGGGGTGTTGGCCCAAAAGGAGAGCGGGAACGAGGATGAGTCGTGTGCGCCTGGTGTAGCGCAATCGTCAACACCGAGTGGACCAGATGTGGTTACCGCACGCAAGTACGGTCTTAGGCCCAGGATTTGTTGAAAAAACCTTAGTCAACACCGCAACGCTGTAGTGAATCAAAGACAACTCAGTGTTCTACCCAGTCGAACGCTTTTTTGTAGTCTTAGAATGCAAGGTAAAGAGGTCGGTTAAACTCGCTGTTTTTCTGTATCACCAGCTGCCTTAGCGTGAATATGTGGTCTAACGTGCTGAAACCACTTCAAAATCCCGCTTGCTCTTTAGGTTGGTGTTCATAGGAAGAATACTCGTACTTTATAAATTTGACTTAGTAGTGGTAGCGTCTACTTTGAAGGTTTTGTAAAAAAATAATGATGATTTTGCTAGCCTAAATAGCAGTTATATGAAAGGGTTTGATAATTTACCGCTTTTTAGCTATGCACAACTGTAATAAAAGTTATTAATAAATAAAAGTAAAGCAGTTAAGCCACATAAACTTGGCTAAAAGGCGGCTATGTGTAGTTAGCCGCTTTATTGCTATGAATAAGATCAATATAACTGCTTTATAGTTATGTAAATGTGGCTGTTTTCGAAAAATTCACAACTATAAAGCAGTTAAAACCTTTTAGCCGCCATTTAATTTTGTACACCTTAAGTTATTTTTAAAAGTTTACAAAATTGAGGGGAAAATATGTGTTTAGTTTAAAGAATATTACCAATTGTTTAAATCAACAAATTTCATGTGAAAGTTGACAAAAAGACCTTTCTTTTGGTGTATGACACACATTTGTACATACTTTTATTAAGGAGTAGCATCGATTTGAAAATTTTGCCGCTTATTTGCTCAATAACTCAAAAGTAGTTTTTGTCATTTAGCGGCCTTTTAGTTTATAGACGGCAGGTTTGGCCTCTCCATTGACGTAATAATCATTGCCCAGCTGCAAATAGTTTTCTATCTATGAGACGCTAAAGTGACCATGTTTGTATGAAAAAAGCCCAGTGGCCAAGTTTTATTGCCGGTGAGTGTATAATACCTTGAGTGTTAGCGAAACATAATAATTATAAAACATGTATCGGATCTATTTACGAATGTTACACGTTTTCCACTAACCCCGTATACGCTGCCCTACGCTCCCTATTATCTATATTTACCCATAGTTAGATAATTGAGAGCAATGCCGTAACCCGAGGGTCGATCCCGCGACCTTACGATGCGAACAAGATAATATTATCGCTAAGTTATTGTGCACTGGGCTGGAAAACCGGAGCGTGCATGAGAGAGTGAATATATCAACATGAAATGTTATTTAAGCGTTGAGTAGAAACTTTCTAGAGGAATAACAAAGGAATAATTACAATTTGATTACACCAGTGGTCGCAGGTTCGATCTCTGCACGATACAAACATTTGTGCGCATGAACATGTCTGTTTGTTTCGGTCTGAAAATATAGCCTTCCGCCCGCGGTTTTACCCGCCCGTATTTTTTTTTTTAAATAGGTATCCCCCTTCACACACATTTCCAGGATCAAAAGTATCCTATGTCCACCGCGAAAAGTGTAGCTTTTCAACGATGAAAGAATTATTCAAATCGGTTTAGTAGTTTCGGAGCCTATACAATACAAACAAACAAACAAAAAAAAAACAATCAAATCTTTCGTCTTTATAATATAAATATAGTAATGTCGATGTTTATTTGTATAATATTGAGTACTTAGTACAAAAACGGAGGATAAAGTAAAATTCATCAATGTTGTAGCCTTGGAATTGTTTGAAAAGTAAGACTAACACAGACGTCCGTGTTTGCTCGCCACGCAATTATAAACAAAGGTCTGTGTGTCTGAGCGTTTGTCCAAGCGGCTTCCTGTACGCACCTTTATTGACTGCACTTTGATAGCACAGTGGAAGCCAGGGACTTGGGCTTGTCTTTCGGGTTTTAATGATACGAAAAAAAAAAAAAAAAAAAAAAAATTACGTTTATTTTCTACCACAGATTAGGCAATGAGCACCACTTTTAAAACATAAAACTTAAAACATAAAAAGAAAGAAGACACTTTAATTAAAGAATTAATTTCAGTCCTTTACTCACAAGTTATACATTTTTATACGAGTAGTCTCAATAGCATAATGTAATTTGTTACGTGTATAATAAATAAGCAATTAAAATATTCATTTATAGTTAGGAGGGACTGTGGTATGTATATGATTTCGTTAATAAGATATGTGTGTCAATCCAGGCGATACAAGGTATGTCTTGTCGTATGATAATTATTGTATCTAAGTTTATACATATTTATTAATATGTCTAATCTTCGTGTCACTTTAGATTAGAATACATTTTCATGCTCTTACTTAATGAAACCGCCTCCGTCCACTTGGCTCCCATGCTTGGATCCCATGGGAACCAAAAAAAAATTTTTTCGCCTCTTGGATCCTATCATTATGACATTCAATGCAAATACTATATTTCGCTCCCATGGGATCTAAAAGGAGTTTTTTTCACTTGTGCCAGACAACTGATGACCATTACGTACATATATTTTTTTTAATACATACATAATAATATACATAATAAATATAAATAAATAAATTGTCTAGTCTTAAAACCACACCAGACAAAATAGTAATTCATTATTATGCCCATAAATATGAAGGTTGGAATTTTTAACAACATCTTGTATTTTTATATTTTTACGGAAAACTTTTAAAATAGAAAAAAAAATCTCTATGTCACATTATTTTTTCTGTACACGTGCGACAAAGCGTTTGTCTACCAGCCAAACAAAAAGTTTCAAATTTCAACATGGCGGTGTTTTGCAACGAAAAGGGTAGGGTGGCACAGTGTAGAAGTAATTACAGAGGGCTTTGTTTACATATGAATAATTAATTTCATTTGTCTTTAATTTATGAATTAACACCTGGTGGTCTGGTTGTTTAATTACCGGGTAAGTGTCTCTGAAGTAGGGCATTGAGTAGGATAATACTTTACTTTATAAACTGATACACAAAATAAGCTACATTAATTGATAATAATAAAAAAAACATGTAGTCAATTATAATAAAAAGAAAGTATAATATTTTTTCTATGTCTCTATCAAAGGTTTCGTAATGTATACCAAAATATTGCAGCGTTATGTAAGCTTATTCCGAAATAAGCAAAGAAAACTGTTTTTTTTTGGATAACATACTTCATTCCTTATACATAGATTACTCACACTGTATTGTCTTTTTCTTGCAAGATACTTCGATATTTTGGTACAACAACATACTAGAAATTTCTCTGATGCGATTTATGACTTGAAGTCATATAAAGCAAAGAAAAATGTCGCTACAAACTACCTGCTTTCTGTTTTACGTTATATTTGATGTCGTACGATAACATTAAGCTAACTTCGGAAATCTTCATTTCGACCGCCTCCGTGGAAGAGTGGCTATGCCGCTCGGGTATAAAACCCAGAGGACGTGCGTTCGATTCCCGCTTTGGCTTTTTGTTTGATGGTAGGACTTTTTCAGGGTCCGACTGGCTAGCCACCCCCACAGGTGAAATCTGCCGCAATAACAGCTCTGTCTGTGGTGCGGCAATATTAATGTGTAGTTTCACGCGAACGTAGTAGAAAAATTAGAAAGCAAGTCTCTACATAAAAACTTCTAAATTATTTTAATCTCAAAAAACATACCTTCTTTTTTTTGAAGTCGGTAATCAGGCCAACTTTATAATTTAGATGTTATAGCTTACTGCTTTTCCTTCTACTGTGGCGTAGGGTCAGCAAAAATGGCGACATTTAAACACTTGCGACACATTCTGTGCAAAATTCGTTTGCTTAATTGTGTCCAGTATTTTTCTGCGAAAACTCTCTGGAACTCTCTGGACTCAATGGTAAGAAAAATATTTCTCTGTGAGGACCATTTCGAAAATTGTTGGTGTTTTATTTTAGGATTCTATTTTGGTGTGAACCAGAATAATCGAGTTATAGATGTTCTTTCTGTTTTTTGTAGCTACAACATTTTCATGCCTACAAAATATGTTTGACCGTGCGGGTTCGAACCCGCGACCTCTGGCGTAATAGCTGATCTCCGCGTCTCCTCTCTAGCGTTATACCAATTAACTACATATTTTATTACTTTATTTCTAAGATTTAAGCCTTTGCCCTGAAGTGAAATTTAAATAGTCTCGTACTTTACACGAAGTTCAAAACCTAAGGTATTTTACAGCTCTCGAAAAATTACCTGAAACAATACAAAATGTCGTTAATAAAACTTGATGAGGGTATGTTCAGACGTAAATATTATCAAAGCGCGAATGAGGGTACAATAATTTGATTTTTTCCGTTCGTTTTATCCCATTCTTGTCAGGGTACGCTTAGCCACAAGGCACCGACTCGTCCCTCTCTGGTGTGAAGGTAAAACCAACGGAATTAAGTGTAGGGCTCTCATCCGCCCGGATTTCCTCGGATTTGTCCTAGTTTGATGGGCCGGGTGAAACCCAATTGATGATGATAATGATGACTTGATGGTCACTTCATGTCAGGGGAAGTATCATACCATATTACCTCAGATAGAGTGTTTAATTTTATTAAAATTGCATATTATTTGTTGCGGTTACATACGTACTCGTACTTCATTCGATTTTAGTAACAAGCTGTTTAATAAAATAAAAATTCAAAAATTATTAATTTTGTTGCAAAAAATAATTTTTTGGAGGTGTCCGGGCAAAAAACCATATTTCGCCCAAATATCCGGGATTTTTCCCTGTTTATCCGGCGTCGGTAATTTGGGTGATGGCAGCCCTAGTTTAATGGTAAGTGGGACGAACATATTTAGTCCCGGGTCAAACAGACGGCCACAGGTCTCGCCGGCCTGTGGTTATGGTGCTTCAACGCAATCTCCTCCGGAAAAACCGGGTACACTTAAAGTATAATTAGATTCTCCCAATGAAAGGCCGGCAACACATCAGCAATCCCTCTGGTGTTGCAGATGTCCGTCAGGCGACCAGCCTCATTTGCCGCCTCTGATATAAAAAAACAACACAAAAAATGTTTTCCGAGGATGGGGAATGTGTGGGTAAGCTTACACCATGATCCAGGAGCAAGTACAGTTATTACAATAGCGCGAATGCCATATTATGACCTCCGTAACCGTTGACAGGGGAACCAGACCAAATGGATCATGGCTACACAGCCATACGACTGCAGGTTTCCTCACGGTGTTTTCCGTCACCGCCGAGCTAGTGGTAAATACGCACAAAATAAATAAATAAATATCTCTGGACATTATTCACACAACGCCATCTAGCCCCAAAACTAAGCATTAGCTTGTGCTATGGGTGCCAGACATAGGATAAACATTACTTATATACTTTTTTTTGTAAATACATACATATCATACTATAAACACCCAGACCGATACAAAAAGACATGTTCATGCAAACAAATGATTGTAGCGTGCGGAGACCGAACCCGCGACCTCTGGTGTCATTGCCGACTTCTCAACCATTACACCAAATGGCTCGTCGATTCCATAGCGCGTCAAGATAATCCATTGACGAGTGAAGCGATTTTTAAAACCATCACACCATCAACCATCAACCAACCACAGGTCAACTCTATCAGTCATCAACTCTGTATAATGTCACACTATAAATAACATCGTCAAGTTTGTTTGTACGTAGAAGATAATGTCAATCGCGTGCGCTATGAATAGTTTAATGGTCTTAATGAATAGGTTTGTTTGACCTTTTCAATAAACACCTACATGACAAGGATTCTTTTCATATACCTACATACCTATTATGTGGTATTTTTTCTTTGAAACCTATTCAGGAATTTTCAGATTCACTTGCAGGGGTGGGGTAGTTAGCCAGCCGGACTCTGAAAAAGTCCTACACAAAACAGACGCGAGCCGGAAATCGAAGTTACGACCGGGTTTTAAAATCCGAGCGGCTTATTGTTCCACGAAGGTGGTAAACACATTATTTTAAAAAGTGTTTTAATCACGGATAGCCTAATTGCTTTAAACAATACTTTTCCTTTCTGCGTGAACGAATAACAAACTTCCATCACAGAATATTCACATTTGTAAATATTATTTTGTAAAAGAATGTTTTTATATTTAATGCTGGAAAATCTGAGACATGCACAATATGGCGCAATGCTTTCTAGTAAAGTTTTACTCAGTTTAAATGAGTGTAGGAGTGTGGTTTGTCTGTCAGGCATACAATTTGTACATACATACGAGTATATTGACGACCGATTCCGTGTATGTACATAATGGTTGGGGAGGAGTTTGCTATTAGGTACACCAGCGGTCGCGAGATTGGTCATGAAAATGTCTGTTTGTAGCGGTATAGGTGTAATTTTTGTATAGTTACTTTTATGTATTAGAAAAAAGTATAAAAGTAATGTTTATCCGTTATATGGCACCCATAGTAAAACTCTAGAGAAAATCTTGACTAACTGTCGTTTCGGACACAAAAATCTTAATGTTTACCATTTCTAGGTAACTACAGAAAACGCAAGTTTCAGCACTGACAGCTAAGTTCGTCTGTCAGATAACATAGATGCAAAATTACAATTTTGTAAAAAGAAGGCAGCATTATTTTTATCTGACCGTTAAATTAGCGCGAAGTTATCTGTTAGTGCTGAATTTTACCCATCTTTTTAATAGTATGAATATTATTTATAATATTGTGTTTTTGCAAAAGAAAATAATCATTTATTTTCCAGTTCTTTTTTTTACAACAAAGAGCACTCTATTTGTACTACTTATTAAAGTCCTCACTTTACGGGTAGGTGAAAACCTCTACTTTATCTAACAGTCCCTCGCAGTGAGGGAACGGATAGAGGTCTAACGATACCTTCAATGAGGTAAAGGTCCCTCACAAAAGATATCCGTGTGAAGGTGTTTTATCCGACGCTGAGTACTGAGAGGTGAGATAAAAATAACCTCGTACTTTTTGTGTTCAGAGCTATTTCACTGCATGCTAGCGCCAAAACCGTTAAAAAATTAGAAGTCGTAAATGAAATAAAAAATGCAAAACATGTTTTTTTAAGGCACCGCGAGGGCGGCGCTTATGTATTTGGCCTGTCAGCCGGCCTGAAAGTGGTTACCGTGACTTATGGACACTTGTAACACCTGAGGCATCACTTGCACGTCACTGATGCTTTTTTTTTTCGTAGGAGGCTAGCTAGACCTGCGACCGTGTGGGACTCGAGACTAAAGCGTCCACTACCCACTAAACTCCCCCGGTTCCTTTTCACACCCGATTGGAATGAGCCGGTGCCAGTGTTGTGGCTATTGACCAGCCCATCCCCAACGTCACTGATGCTATAATTTGAAGAGAAAACACATTTGACACCAAAAAAGGTTCTTCCCGCTGCCATATCCTTACTATTTAAGCTATGGGGACCAACGCTAGAAGTGCTATTTCACTATGGTGTTTTCCAAGGTGGAAGTAGGAGGTAGGAAGATTACTCTACCTTTATTCATCTTCTTCAAAAAACAGTATAGTACCTATACAAAAACATAAATACGTTTCAACTGTCACTGTTTAGCTAAATCAACGTTCCAAAAAAGGCAATTTCACTTAACCATTTCAATTTATTATAATGTGCTTTAAAATAGTTTATTGTCTTTTGTATGAGAATAGAGCACATTTTACTTTTTAAAATTATTTAACGGTATTCATTTCCAATTTACTGCTCTAGTGTGCACTGAAATGGCTCTTAATGTTTTATTTACTTTTTCACATTTTCCCCCGTAAAAAAGGGTTATCAACGGTGCTTGACTTTACATTGAAGGATGTGGGATCGATTTTTACCTTTTTCTAGTTGGAGACTTGAGTCCTATTTGATAATTAACACCCGCACTTTTGTTTTAAAATTGAGATTTAAAACCGCAAAGTTGTTTAACATCAGAAAACTTTGTGGTCAAGTGCTAGCTTAGTACAAATATAAAAAAGAAAAAAAAAGAAGAAAAGAAAGTGTTTTTTCTTAAATAGGTCTGATTTTGTATTGGTGTTACTCATAAAAACCCGCAAACGATAATGATTTCAGATTTGGTAGAAAATTGCGCAAAAAGTGCAGTTGTGGACTGCCAAGCATCTATGTTATGGACTGGATGTGAACAGTTGCACGAAGGTGGTAATTCTTTTTTTTATAAACTACGAGGTTTATCAAATAACCCTGGGTGTAGGGTTGCGGAGTTCGGATTAGATAACAAAGCCAGCGGTCACATTCCATTGGAACTATTAATTATATCATCTAATATGAATTGCTCATTAACTTTTGGTAGCGTTATGATAATAATATTATAAATTGATGTAACGACCTCTATCTTGTTGTTCAAACTCGTGGCGAATTGGGTTTAATGGTTTGATTGAGAAATTAGATAAATCAGAGGTCGCGGGTTCGATTGGGTTCGTTGGGCCCCAAATATTTTATCTTTAACACAAAAAACTGTAACTTAGTAATAAATTAGTAGACAAATGGAGATTGGCAAGTGGCCGAGGATCGATCAGTGTGGCGAGCGTTCGAAAAGGCCTATGTCCAGCAGTGGACTATAATAGGCTGATGTTGTTGTTCTCAAATGGAGTTTTTTTTATACTAGATCAGTTAGCAGACAGGCATGTAGCCCACCTGATGGTAAGCGGCCACTGCGGCCTATTCCATTGTGATTGTGAGATTTTGTAATTGTTGTAAAAATTTGGCGATTTAAAAGTAACAATCGAGTTTTTTCCCAGTATTTCTCGATGGAAAGCAACATTTGAAAGCCGGTAGTAGAGTCAAACTACAAAATTGATTTACGATTCATAAATGCGTCTCTGACTGAAAGCTTCATGAATAAAGAATATTTTGATTTGATTTGCTTCCCGCACATTTGTGTGCATGAACGAACACGTTCATGCAAATAGGTCCTGGGATGTTTCCATTCCATGTGTATGTGTTTATGTATGAATTAAAAAAAGTGGCATATTTTAGATATTTTTACAGACATTTTAGTCTGTGCATTTTTGGTGTTGAAATTTTGTGATGTATTTTACTTTAGTTTTATGAAACAAAAATCCCAATGGGTCGACTTAACTATGTCACTTTTTCCTCTTGATATTCTCTTATACCTCGTGGTAGGCCCACGTATTCAGCCGACTTTATCACTATTGTTCCTACTCTGTGTTAACTTGTGACTCGAGACTAAAGCGTCTACTACCCACTAAATTCCCCCGGTTCCCCTTCATGCACCCAATTGGGGCGAGCCGGTACTAGCGTTGACATCTAGGTTTAACCTATGTTCCACTTCCATCCATCTTTTTCGGGTATTTGTCGTTTGCTGGCAAAATTAGAGGTCCCCACACGATTTCCTTTCTTTACCCTCATTACTTTCATTGAACAAAAAGTAAGGACTTAGCGCTTTTCGCACCAAATGATTGAATTCATAGCCGGCACATGTTTGCTCCTTCTTTTGATAAATGGTTCTCACGAGCTAAGCGTAAAAAGTTTATGGGCCCAGGGCCTAGTAAGTTGAAGAATAAGCAATTTAGGTTCCGTTTTTGCTTACCTACCATCTGTGAGAGCAGAACAATATTGACTATAAAAAATGCGTGTTACTGCAATTTGTGGAAATGATTTATGATGAGCCATTTGGTGTAACAGTTGAGAAGTCTGCTATTACACCGAGAGGTCGCGGGTTCAATCCCCGCACGGGCCAAACATTTAATTTTGTGAGCATGAACATGTCTGTTTGTATCGGTTTGGGTGTTTATATATAATATAATATGTATATTGTATTTTAGGCTGCAAAATAAAGATGATTTTCGATATCTTATTTAATTTTCTATGTATTTCAAAAAAAGTATATTATGAATGTTGTAAAGGTTGTCTTCCAGCCATAGTAGGTACAAACTATGCTTATCTAGATCGATACATAGTCCATAACCAACTATGAGTATCTACAGATAAATAAGTATGTGATGTTTGTTAAATTACTGGGTATACTAGAGTTATGAGACCTATAATTACTGTCGTCTCGCGGTGTAGCGGGCGCAGGGCAGTGCCAGACGGTAACTGCTTAGTTACTGTTTGGCACTGAACTGTCTAAGGGCAGACGTGGCGCTTACCATCAGGCGTACAATCTGCTCGTCTTGTTACACATTGCAAAAAAAATGTTAGGGACCGTCACGTGATGTTTTTTTTGCCATTTTGAACCCCTCCTCCCCCTTGGATACATGGTGAGGCATTGATAGTGTATTTAAAAAAGAGGTAGATACCGCACTAAGCGCTCGAAAAATGCTCCGCTCATATTTTGTTATTTGACACAAATCATTTTAGACGCATAATGTCAACGGTTGGTGAACCACATAGATTTAGTATATCTCGACGGATCAAATTCTAATCGCCGTGCATCAAAGGATGGCATATCTACCTCTTTTTTAAATACACTATCAATGTGGTGAGGTTTAAGACTAAGTGATTAAGTGATTTTTTATTGACCCCTACCCCAGTCGAGCCTCACGTGAATAATGGACGGCCCGTTAAAAAGAAATTTAACATTTTTATGTCGTAATTTTTAATTTCGTAATAAACAATAGCGTGTTCCTTTTAACACCATTGCATAAACCATTGTAGTCTACTGAAACAAAGGTCGGGGTGATATTTAAAAAATGACGTCACAAAATGTGAATGAACTAGTAACAATACATTGTTAGGTTGCACCTGTGTTTACGCAATTTGATTTAACAGTATTTGGGTGTTAGAAACTTCCAAGACCAGTAGTACCACCGACCGATAATTTAGTAATAATTAATCTGACAGATATCAATGGAACTATCTTTATTTGACAAATGAAAAAAAGAAATTATCAGCAGAACTTTTTTTTTTTTATGTAATAGGGGGGCAAACGAGCAAGTGGGTCACCTGATGTTAAGTGATCACCGCCGCCCATAAGCACCCGAGACCCCCTTAGGGTCACAGGCGCGTTGCCCGCCTTTAAGGGTAGAATATGCTCGCTTCTTGAAGGTATTTATGTCGTATTGACTTGGAAACACCGCTGCGGGAAGCTGGTTCCATAGAGTAGTCGTGCGCGGCAGAAAATGTCTGCAGAAACGTACGGTAGTTGATCGCCACTCGTCCAAGTGGTTTGGATGACTTGTTTTATGACAGATAAATTATTAACTTAATAATAAATAAATTTATTGCAAATTAAACACTTTGTCAAAAACATACGATCCCAGATTAAATGAAGATGTTTGACAGCCTTCTAACCGTATGAAAGAAAATATCTTATTTTTTAAATCCTTGTGTTAGTTAGTTCTTGTAGTAATTTCGTTCTAATTTAATAGATTCAGCAATGCGAATCTCCTAAAATCTTTATACTTATACATAGTGTCCCATAAGTAAATAGAAATTTGAAAGGGTAGGTAGGCTTTATTTATTAAACGTTATAGATAAAGTAAAAGACTTTTAATTTTATCTTTAGTACCAAAAACAACGTCAAAATTTATGAAGTGACCTAAATGTGTAAAATGCTTCCACGCAAAAAGTGGACACACATTTATTCGTATTTGTAGACTCAGTGCATCCTTGCAAAATGTGGATCTGTAGACTCAGCACAATATTTCAGTTTTACATTTCCACATGTTTCCAGTGAACTTCAACCTACGCGGTGACCACACAGCCTTGAACGCTCGTCGGACCAGTCCTAGGAATGCCAAGTGCGAGGTCACTGTCGCCCTGTCGTCGCTAATATGCATACAACATCTTTCCATTCTTTACTAGTTTTTCAAGCGCTTTGGTACATCTGGTTCTAGCGCAGGGTCCATGATACTGAATTTAATGTCTATTAACTATGTATTTATAAACCACAAGGGTGCAAAAAGCGGATTTAATGCCTAATAGTATTTTCTATCAGTCAACTTTTGGGCCATGCAGAACATCTATAAAATATAACTGAACCTAATGAAATACGAGTATCTACAAATATTATGAAGAGGACAGATTTGATTGTTTGTGTGTTTGTATTTAATAGGCTCCAAAACTACTGAATCGATTTGAATAAATAAAGCCGCAGAATGCCACAAAAGCCATAAACCATCGACTTGTAAGTTGCTACAATACTAATAGCGGAAACCTTTCGCATAGAGGTTCTTCAAATGCACCAAGCATTAGCAAAACGACATCTGATGCGCAATTGCAGTAATGATTGCAATTTCCACAGGTGCATCGTAATTTGCGCAATGATACTCTACGGTGATCTTCTTGCATCTTGATGTAACGCATGCGTTTGTGCTAATGTGGTTTGATTAATTATAGTGGTTTATCTAATTGTAAATGTTAACAAGAGTGTTTGTAAGGATGTGTGGATGGCAGTTTGTAACTCTTTCACTGCTTTCACACATGAAATATCCTTCACACTGCATAGTCGAATTGCTGTGTAGCTATGATGCAATTGGTCTGGTTCCCCTCTTAAGGGTTACGGAGGTCAGATGGCAGTTGCGCTATGTAACGAACGCTCCTACCTACTCTGATTTTTATTCTTGTTAGGCCAATAAATACTCGTCTATATCCTACGTTGTTATTTGACGTAGTAGTAACTCAAGTTCTATAAGGCTGTGATAGAGATTTATGAAAAATCGTGAAGAGTCTACAATTTCAAGGTTCTTTCATATTCCTTCCTATATCCTGAAATCTTATGGATACAAGACAATTCTATTGATAAGTACTTACACCTACCTATAGTGTATTAAAGAATACTAAATTCGATCGATTTGCTCGTCACTATGATGCGTTTTATCTTAATAATAATAATAACAATAATAATAACATTTATTTCTATTTAAATAGAATACTATCGATTAATTCGATTATAATCAATTATATTGGATAAAGTAGGATTACATCAGCGTCGTTTTACACTCTCGATTATCATAACGGTTGTCAATATTTGAGCTCCATTTGTACCATCGATTAATAATCGATGTACAATCAATTTTACGGCAACACTAGTAGGCAGTCGGATGATAAACATTAGAACTATTTATCTATTTATGAAAGATTTAAGAATCTCCTTTATTTTCTTAGTAAATGCGAATATCCGTGATGAACAATAAAACCATTTTTTACTTGTTTGTAAACAAAATAGGCCCTTTGTCTTCGTATATTTATCTATCTGTATGTATGTTAGCCTGTAATATATTTATTATTATGGTCATTAGTTTCTTAAATTTATGTTACTTGAAAATTAGCCGGTTATTATTTTTATTGTTATTTGGCAACTCTGTATAGTGATGAAAATAACCTACCTAGCAAACTTCATAGAGATACATAAACCACATCAAGTCCGTTCCCTTTTGTCTAGGAATTTAATTTAATCCCAATGATATTCTATCTATGACAAGTTAACATAATATTTAGGTATTGATTTTTGATGAACGCACTGGTCTTTCGTAGTACCCTTATTATGAAAGTAATTCTTTATACTAAGTTCTCAGTCTATTCGACATCATAGGTAATGTATTTTCATATTTATAACCAATGACATGTATGTACACTAATTTTAGATTTTTTTGTGCTAAGTCGAGAGATACCAATAACAAAATTACTCTATAATTGTCTATGGATCCTCCCCGCCTATACCTCTTAAGTGTTTATTTTATCAAATACATTATTTACTAAATTATTCAGGACTTTTTTATGAATAAAATTAATTTATTTACAAGTGATCTTGGTAACACTATTATTTTATCTATGGCATCACCGATTTTTAGTCTTTGCTTCATACGATGCTCCAAAATTATAAAAAAATAAAGTCAAATGTCAATGTGACACTTTGAAAGGTATTCTATTATAATTAATTACAACAACAACTTTCTTTGAAAATAAATTTGTTTGAAGTGAAAACCATTGATTCGAAGGCATTAGGATGTACTACCAATTTCCCAAGGATATCTACAAGGAATATGGACAACTCAAAGGTAATCGCAACAATCTTAACTAGTCTCCATGCCCTATCTTTTTGTCTCGTCTATTATCACATCGTAATCAAGTACAATTAAATTAAATTATAACGATTGAATCATTTGTTCCAATGAGGTTGATCTGTTACAATTAATGTAATAACTTACTTACTTACTTACTCCGCTGGCTCAGCGACCCGAAGTGGATCTTCGCCTCCAACACGAGATTACGCCGCTCCCTGTCTTGAGCAACCTCTTGCAAATTGACAGGCCCCAGCAACTCGAACAGGTCCCTCATGACCATACGAGTTTGGACGCCCGACCGGCCTTCGAACACTTGGCACCCCCATGTATGCACGCTTCACCGCGCGATCCTCCTCCATGCGTTCTACGTGTCCCAGCCAGCGGAGTCTGTGGGCTTTGGTTTCTCCCATAATGTTATGCTGCATTATGAGTTCCTCAACCTCGCAGTTCTTGCGTATTCTCCAGCTGCCATCCACGTTTCTCGTCGGTCCCAAAATCTTCCGCCATATCTTCCTTTCGGTTACAAAATGTAATAACTAGATTTGCCAAATGCTGGATTTGAAAATATTCTTTATTCATGTAAACTTGTATCAGGGTTGCCAGATGTGATTTTCTATTTCTCCCCAAATTTAAAATTATTTTTCTCCAAAATTTAGTTGTGTTCATCTAGTTAGGGTAATTCTTGGGATACTGAATAATAAAGTTTATATACACTCAATTGTCTATTTAATTCCGTTACACACAATACACCGATTAAATACAAATCTATTCACGTCCACAGCCGGACGGTACACGGGTGGTGGGATGTGACGAGCGACTGGCGAGCCTCGGCGCCCCTCGCGCCTTGTAGACCGAAATTGCTGACTTAACATTAGCGATAAAGGCATCGCTACATCACACCCCCCCTTTTTAAAAAAAACTGTTGTTAAAAAATAAAATAAAAAGGTTTTATCCAAAAAGAATATTTCTTAACCACTAATCCACCTAACCCTATTACAATGTTGCAATCGCGCGACCCACTCGCGCTAGGAAACGCTGCGCTTGCGATTGTTGGCTCCGTTTTGTATTAATAACATTCTGAATATACTCCAACACAGTATAACCATACATGACCGTAAGTCATGGTATGAACGAACCTTACTATACTGAAAATTATTGAAATTCTCGACACGCTGATACATTTTATGTGTGACGTATGAAGGTCACGTATCATGACGTCAACGAAAAGGGAAGATCTTCCTCCGAGCTAGGTGTCTGTGCTCGGGGACCGCGGCCCAATGTACCGTCTTGGTGTGTTGTATATATGCTAGCCGATAGAATAACTCTGCTAGCGCGACGCAGGATCGAATATCTGATTGGCTGTCTCAGTGACGTGCGAGTGACGAGTCTCGAAGCCAATGTTTACACGTGCACTTTTCGCTGACTTGCAATCTTGCGTTGTTGTCGTCAGTCTGCCGTATGTAGCGCATTCCGATAGCCGCTACATCACACCCCCTCCTCTTTTTTGGAAAGCCATTCCAGTGATGCTCCGTCCTTTGTGACGAGCGCTGCTGCACGTGGCACGCCGGTGTACTACCATGATGACCGGTCGTTGTGTGCCGTGAAGCTTCTGCGTGTGCCCTGGGACCAAGTCGCTATTCATAGTTCGCTGCCCGTGGACCCAATGAGGCGTTGCCGCTGCTTTGCGAGGAGTGATGATTACCATACTTGCGTCAGAAGATTGCTGCTGTCCGATGTCGGGGTCACCAATGTGACGTATGAAGGTCACGTATCATGACGTCAACGAAAAGGGAAGATCTTCCTCCGAGCTAGGTGTCTGTGCTCGGGGACCGCGGCCCAATGTACCGTCTTGGTGTGTTGTATATATGCTAGCCGATAGAATAACTCTGCTAGCGCGACGCAGGATCGAATATCTGATTGGCTGTCTCAGTGACGTGCGAGTGACGAGTCTCGAAGCCAATGTTTACACGTGCACTTTTCGCTGACTTGCAATCTTGCGTTGTTGTCGTCAGTCTGCCGTATGTAGCGCATTCCGATAGCCGCTACACTATTTTCTTTAGTTTTACCCAAAAGCCAAAAACCAAAAAAAAAACACCGATTTCTTTTTTTTGCCCGTGGTTCTATGTCGTATTTCTACTAATAATAACCAAACTACTAACAATAAGGTCGAAAACTCAAAATCATTTGGTTACGGCATTTTAAATATGACATTTTCCCCTCGCCTCACCTAGATTCGCGAGATTCTGGATGGGAAATAGTCAAAAATTTTAATAGACGCGTTCGTAAATTTTTTCTCCAAACATTTCTCCAAAGTTTCGTTTTCTCCAAAATTTCTCCAGCAGCCAAATTTTTACCCAAAATTGCGAGAAAAATACCCAATCTGGCAACCGTGACTTGTATCAAGTATTTATGAATCGTCGATTACAGAGTGACTCTACCACCGGCTTCGGAATGCAGTCATCTGCTGAGAAGAACCGGCAAGAAACTCGACAGTTACTCTTTTTCATCGTGTCCTGACTTGCTCGGCCAAAGACTACAGGTTTAACCTTTTGGACGCCAAAGTCGTCTATACTTGACAAGCACCTGCAAGACCTATGCGCCAACGACGTCTATACTTGACATAAAACCCTGCCTCTAAAAATATGAAATCAATATATTTAAAACTTTTACTGGTAAGTTTTCCTTACATTCGAAAATAAAGGACACGACTTCGATAAAAAGGACACAGTGCGTTCGTAGCTTTGCGGTCAAAAGGTTAATTCCGTTAGAGGCAGAAATTTATAAAAATGGAAGGTGCCCGGCTGAGAGTATAAAAATTTAAGTAAACATTTTTAATTCTGTTAAACTAAGCAAGGAAGCAGAGGTTTTAAAAATTCTGCCTTTAAAACTAGTGTACGTTACCACTAATTTGTTTTCATGTACGACACAGTATGTCATAATCTCATAATCCTTTTGAGTGCAAGCCACAAAAGCGCAAAGTGAAAAATTGCACGAAATAATGCATCAAAAATGTCTGTGGTATTTATTTATTTACTAGCGGCCGCCCGCGGTTTTACCGGCGCGATTTCCGTTCCCATGGGAATTGATCAAAATCCTTTTTTAGCGAATGCCTGCGTCATAACATCTACCGGCATGCCAAATTTCAGCCCAATCCGTCCAGTGGTTTGGGCTGTGCGTTGATAGATATCTATGTCAGTCAGTCAGTCAGTCGGTCAGTCAGTCACCTTTGAGTTTCATATATATAGATTCTTTAGAAGACTAACAGCTAAATAGCACAATGAGCTTAGATACAATAAGATAGGTATTCAACAAAGAGACCCAGTTAACGCTGTACAAAAACACTAGCTTGGAAGTGGGTTGCGTAAGTAGTTGGAAAAAGTAACTGCAATGCCAACGGATAGAACGCCTTGGTGTTGCGTTCGTTATCATGGTAATTTGGGTTCCCCTTTTGCTTACCATCAGGCCAAGTGGATCAAATGTACTGAGCTACTATAAAAATGTGACAGAAAATGACGCAAGTAAACTTTTATTTTGTGATAATATTGTTTGGCAGACAGGCACGTAGCTGTAAGTAGACACTGTTGCCTTTTTCATGGAGGGAAAACTTAACCAGAAAACACTGCTCAAAGTGCTGCCACACTGAAGGCTCATTGGATCATCAATTTACCTTTAGTTTCAAGTAAACTGGTTGCGATATTATATTTGTGGAACACAACCAAAGCTGTTATGGGAACAGATTTTATCTGAGGGTGGTAGCTAGCCACTCCAACTCTTAAAAACTTCCACGGTGGGAATCGTATCACGAGCTCTGGGTTTTATACAGCGTTATAGTCGCTATTTCCCAGAGGTGTTCACCTCTATATGTTTAAAATCCAATAGCTTTGTAACGATCTACTAAATTGATTCTCCTGTTAAGGCATGTGGTCTCACTCAAACAAAGGAACTAGTCTTACCAAATCCTGAATCATTGTTCAGGCTCAAATGTAACCAGACCAGATCGACACAAAACGAGGGGAATATGATAAATAATGCAGCATAGAGCCATAGTAGCCAAAGTGTACAGTACGTTGTGTTCATACAAACGCACCGCACGCCGACACAAAATCTCTTTGTTTACGCTGAGAAACGGGTCCAGAATATAATAAATAAATAATAATAAAAGTGTTTATTTTCTCATCACAAAGATAAGTGAAACAATAGTAGGTACAATATGTAACACATTGGTAGTAAGGGTAGGATTTTTATTTCCTTTCCTTCACACTGATGTAGGTAGCAGAATAATGTGAAGGTTAGTCTGGCGCGAATTTGTTAGGCCTCGGCTTCTAATTTCAGCGGCAGCGGGAGCGGCGACGCACGCAGGCGCACTGCGGTCACCGCTTGACGCGGGCCGTCAAGAGCGGTACGATGCTTACATGCGGTGACACGCAGTGCGCCTGCGTGCGCCGCCGCTGCCGATGCCGCCCCGCTGCCCACGAAATTCGAGGCCGAGGCCTAAGAGCGGTTTCGCACTACGTCCAATCCGAATCCGATCCGTCTCCGTGAAATAACGGTCCGGAGTAGCCGTAGAACTATTTCTAGATGATTTACGCACTAGATCCGTCATCCGATGTTCTTTGTGATTTTGATTTCACGGAGACGGATCGGATTCGGATCGGACGTAGTGCGAAACCGCTCTTAGAGTGTGCGTGCGGCGACGACGCATAGATACTATGGCCTTCGCCACACTTGACGGAAATTCCGTCACGGATCTTCGGCAACGGAACGCCGATACCATGTAATTGCATATAAATTACAAATAGCGGGCACACTACGCGGAAGATCAGTCGCTCCGTCGCGGACAACATTTATATGAAACTACACGCATTGGCGTTCCGTCACGGACGATCCGCGGCGGAATTTCCGTCAAGTGTGGGCCTAGCCTATGGCGCGCACATACAAGCCGCGCGCGGTGCGGTGTGTGAAGATGTATATACTTTATGCTGTCTCTACTATGGCGGAGCTTAACCCAGCGTCATGAAACCGTGATGAGGCGGGGCCGCGCAATTTGCTCCACTTAATAGTTAATTGTCTCGGGATAGTGGAAGGTATCAAGGGCTTTAGCTTGATGTTTGTGTACAAACATAAAAAATAAACCTAGTAACTGCGATTTTACAATCGAAATAGTAGCCAGACGATAAAAGAAAAAGGTAGTCAAAGTGAATCAGTAATACTTCTTTTTCCTCTTTATAGGTAGATACTTTTAATTGTAATCTACTGTAAACAAAATGGCGAAAAGCAGCAACTGCTGGTGCATACTCTGATTAGATCGGGACAAGATGCTCGAAGATGTATTTTATTTCTTTACATTATTACATATCAGAAAAATAGAAATTAGATTCTCAAGAAAAAATCTCTTAAAAGGATTATGAAATAATACCGCACGGCGGACATGTGATGTAGTATCGGAGTGTACGATGGAGCCAATTTGCTCTCGTAAATAGTTAATTGATCCGGGATAATAGGGATGGAAGGGTTTAAGGTTGTCATGGACGAGAGCCTAATCAACTTACTAACAAAAGCAATTTATTTGCTCCACAAAATACTCGCCACTTGCGTGGTACGAGTTTTTTTTAAGTTCGTAATATAAACGTGTAAGCAGCAACGGTGTCCGTCACTATCACAAAAAATTAAGCTAAGTTGTAAGTGCCTGTATTTTGTAATATCTGAAGTTTACTTAGTACGCAAATAAAGATTCATTACTGTTATGCTAATAGCAAAAAATAGTACCTATGCTTCCTATGTTAAGTTTTATACTATATGTATGAATAATTATGTTGAAAAAATTTTTGTCTAGGCCAAAAAGTGCCTAAAACGTGGAAGCCAACAATTCCATTATTTTCCATTCCATTCCATTTATTTATAATTCACAGCTCTCAACTGTTAGCTTGCCAAACACTTAGTGACGGATTTTACATACTAATAAACAAACAAACAAACGGAGAAGAAATGCAGATTAAACTAAAGTTGCACAGTGCACACGTTTATATCATGACAAATAAGTAACCTCTCGACTTTAATAAACTCCGTGTTTTATAATAAGCATTTGTACACTCTCTGTATGATAAAAACCCAAAAGTAGTATAGCTAGTTTAGAGAGGATACAACATCAAATGTTCTTTACTCATATTACATCTGTAATATACTGCATCCGTAAACTGTATGCATTATCGAAGCAACTCTACGTTGACTTCTCTAGCAAGTTTGGCTTGCAACGGGTCTAAGGGGAAATAACTGATTCATGAGTTGTCAAAGTAGCTACCGACGAACTGATGATATTATGTTCAGATTAAGATTAGATATGTATATGCTTTACTCCATTTGTGATGCATTAGAAAGAAAATATAAATAAGGGAAGTTCTTAGAATTTATATATTTTTTGACTCTGGTATTTCACACCCCGAGAGCTTAAGAAGTCAGAACGGGGTTACTTATGTAAGATTAAATAAATAAAAGGTTGCCTTTCGCTAATGTTAACAAATAGGCTTGTCTAGACATTTGAAGAAGAGATGGTTGAATGATGAACATACATTAATCTGACTCCAAAGTAAGTGGTATATTCTATTTTAAAGCGTGTATGAACATGTCTGTTTGTTTCGGCCAGGGAGTTGTATGTATGTACCTTAAAAAGAGTATTTCAGTAACGTTTATTCGTTGTACAACACCGATTACGTACAAGCTGTGCTTAAATTTATTTGTGTAAATAGTGTCCTTCGGGGAGGCCTATGTCCAGCAGTGGACGTCGTTTGGCTGAAATTATGGAATAGTGTCAAGGGATATTTAATTATTTATACTTCCCCCATAACTTACATTACTATTTCTGCAACCTTAAACAAAGTAATGCGATTCTATTTCTATTACTGGTATTTTAAAAATGATTTTTAAATAAGAGGCATTTGCAAGATGTTTCTTCACGCTTCGTTTGAAGGAATCTTTACATCGTATTCTTAAATCAAATATTCTAGCTTCAAGCCCCACGTCTAGAATACCTAACGCCGACATACAGTTCCAACAAAAATACCAGTTAAATTCGAGCGTGTTTGGTTTACCAGCGGCTCGCTAGTCGGAGATCAAACAAAAGTTAAATTTAGACCGGTTGTATACACTGCGTTACTCAGCGGCTTGTGCGATCTTGTATACAAGGAGTTTAGAAGTTTATTTATTTATTTACTAAATAAGTACATTATTATATTCATAAATTACAGTAGCAAAGTACATAAGAAACACTTTTAAATAAGCATCAAAACAACGGCGTTTTTAGCACTCATCGATAAATCGGTATGGGTATAATCATTGGGGTGATTCACATGCCAATTTCCAGACTCCGGACTGTGACTCTGTCCGACCTGGGATTTGGACCCAAGACCCATATAAGTTTCGAAGTACTCGGTACAGTTAAAGAGGTAGAGCACAGACAGAAATCTTCCTTGAATAAGCCGCTCGTCTAGGCTCACCACAATATTTGGGCCCGAACCGATAGTGCCTCTACCCTACAGTCAAATAACAACATGGTTACAAGAAACAACAAAAACAACCATGAACGCTTGTGGACAGAAATGGATGGATGTAAACAAACGAAGGAAGTTTATCCGTCCCTCGACAGACGACTGACGCGCAGTTTACTGAAACTGTCCAAGGCAAACCTACGACATGCAGTGGGCATCATAACAGGCCACTACATGCTTAACAAGCACCTGTTCAACATCGGCATGACGGACAACCCGCTATGCAGAGGCTGCATGGACGCTGAAGAAACACCGGCCCACGCACTACTACAGTGCAAGAGTGTGGACCATCATCGAGCGCGCTTGCTTCCTAACCGCGGCACTCTGCGGGAGGTGCTTCGAGACATCACAGCAGTGCTGGACCTCTGGACCGAGCTCAGATGGTTTGAGTGACGGGTTGGTGAAGCATTTCACGCACGATGGCTCATTCTAGAGGCTAAGTGCGGAAAATCCCTTGCAAACCTAAACCTAAGCCGCTCGTCTGTGTACCTCTGCCTTACCTAAGACATGTTGTGCTGTTTCTGTCGGTGAGTAAAGCCTTCAAAGCTTAATTATTGCCCTCCCCAAATGGTATTGGTAGCGGAAAGAACAAAAAAGACTTTTTTGCTGCTTACGTTTTGTTTCCTTTAAAATTACAGGGTCGGTAACGCGTGAATGTGGCCTCTGGTGTTACAAGCGTCCATAGGCGACTGTAAACGCTTACAGGAACAGTAAATAAGCTTATTTTAATACTGATATATTTACTGATCAAAACATTACGTCAGTCATTCCGTTACCAGGACATTTGAGACAAGATAACATTACCTAAATCATTCCATACATTGAACAACGTAAACATTGAAAATAACAGACAAAACAAGACAACTCCGACAGTAAACCACTACCCCAAACCTACCTTCAGACGATATAATCTACTTAATGCACGTTGACGCTTTTGTACAACCCCCACAAAATGTAACAAATAAAAGCAGCAATGAGTATGAAACATGGCTTGTTTATCGTGAACGTATACTAGGTGATGTGGTGAAGTGTATATCGACCATCCCCTAAGGGGATGCGTGAAAAAGGACCTTTCTGTATATGACGTTTATTTATTCTATACTCAGTTCGGAAATAGAGTGGGTTTTAAAATAGGATAACATACAAACTGTTACGATGTGACATAATCTGGCTCGAAGGACCAAATATGATTACTTTGTATTTTTTTTAATTGTTGTAAAGTATATTTAACACCAGGGGTACCTGGAATTTTTCATTTGTTTTCGCCGGTAGGTATTACAAGTAAATAAGGTTCAAAGTTCAAACTATCTATGGTGGTAACTATTTTACCTATGGCCTATTAAGGGTAAATACAGATTTTTCTCTTTGCCTATCAAAAAGTTATGATCCATTTCATGACCAGATCTATTTTCGTCGTAGAAAAGGAATCCTTTCAATTGAAAACTAAACATTTACCGGAGACTTCAATCCAATCTGTTTGATTTCCGCCCGGGGCCATCGCCAAAACAATAGAATCCATGAAGTACCGCCGAATCAATTGAGACACTCGTGCCTTGTTCTAGAATAGAATAGTTTTACACGCGACGTGTCAATGAACTTTGTACAAACAAAAATGGAAACGGTTGTAGACTATTTATTTATTTATTTTATTACTAGACTGGACTTTACGATGCTATCCCGTGTGTAATATTTTCCAACGGCGGTTAAATATTGGGGAGAATCGTGCCCACGATCTCCGTGTTTTTAGATTCGAGCGGTGAAGCTACTGTTTTATGGAGGTGGGTATATCTTATACCTAAGTTCTCTTGGAGACCTGGTGGCCATTGAGGTAGGAAAGTTATTGAATAGACACCACATACCGGCCAGCGAGGCAGACGACTTGGCGAGGATAGTTTTTGTAGTGGTAGAGCCATGCTGTTTTACAGTAGGAACGGGCCGGCACGTCCGGGGAAGTACCCTCTCACATAATACCAGCGTGTAATAATAGTCACTACTATTGTGTTTCGTCTGGTTTGTGAGAGTGCCGGAGGCCCACACCCCCCTATTAAACGGCCGGCAACGCCGATCCCGGTGTAAATGAGCCTACAGTCGGGCAGCACATAGAACGACGCTTCCTAGTGCAGTGTCTCTCCATAGAAAGGCCTATTCCATGGAGAGACACTTGGCCTATTCCGTGGCCGCATACCATCAGGTGGGCTGCGTGACTGTAGGCCAAATAAGCAAGCATATAAAAAAAAGCAGGTAGCTTTAGACAGCGTGGACGATCCTATGGCTGGTATGATCTAAGTTTTTAAACATTGAATCAATCTACTAGTTTCAAAGACACAAATGATTTTTTTTCATATTACCCTTTCAATTCTATTAGCACTTCAATGTGAATTACCTGCTGTTAAGTGTCTTAACAAACTTTACAGTTAGTGACAAGACACAATTCAATTGACACTTCATTCAAGATCAATACAAAGGTTAATATGGATAATATATGTTCGTGTATAGAATGCAAAGGAATCAAAAGGAAAAAAATGAGTTTCCTAATTAAGACAGTAGATACCAACAGTTAATCTATACTTAATATCTATCATAAATACAGAAACTATGATTTATTTTTCATTGGTAGCGCTAGTAATCAGTAAAATGGCCCTTAAAGTGCGATTTACAAGCCAAAGCGCTATGGAAGCAGTAAAAAGCACAACTTATGCATAGGCAACACAGCAAAACAAACATGATCAATAAGCATGCTACTTAGAGGTGAAATATCGATACTAACTGTCGTATTTTAATATTTTTCGCAATAACTATACATTATTTCTCGGGACGGAACATAATTTACTTAAAATAGTACTTGTGGCTCATATAAATAGTAGGGTCGCCAATGAACTCCAATTCGGTGGGCCACCAACATGATGTCGCGGTGGGCGAGGCTCTTAAAAATATCTACAAATCAATAAAAAACAAAATATTCTTTATTTACATAGGCTTTAAAAATGCACTTATAAATGGTCAATATCTATATTACAGAGTGACTCTACCATCCGATTACGGTATGTTTATTATCTATTGAGAAGAACCGGTAAGAAATACCTTGTTTTATTATTTACCATCTAGCCCCAAACTAAGCATTAGCTTGTGCTATGGGTGTTAGACAACGGACCAACAGTATTTTTTTTTTGTAAATTCATACAAACAGACATGCACACAAAAATTTATTAACAAAATAAATATATCTGCCAGCGTGGTGCCAGCCCTGCACATATTTCTCAATAAGAAGTGACATAAGCGAGCATTGAGTAACGAATTAAAATGATGATGATTTATTTACTATCGGGTCACGCCTTAGTTTTAATTTTTTGTTTACAATCATTTGCCACAGATATAAAAATGTTTATGTATTCATAATTATGTAAACTATGTCAAACAATAACGTCACGTATTGAGGCTTGTTTTGTTTTAATGTGTAAACACAATTTAATGTTTTCAACGCCCAAATACATAGGTCAATGGTTTAAGTGTCGGGCCGTGATATTCGGGTCCTCGGTTCAACTCCCAGTCGGGCAATAAGTGTGTTGGATTTTTCGTACAGAGTTTGATAAAAAGCGATACTAGTTCGAAAGCTTAAAGCGATACCTATTAGCCTCCAGTGAACGTAAAGTCTCCTTTTACATACAAACTTAGACACTTTTTGTGTCCACATAGTTTACAAGCCGAGTCGCTAGTCGGCAACAAAAAGTGACAATAAAAAACAAAAACATTTGCGCTGCGCCTAAGTTTACCACAACAATACCGATTCGGATTCCATTCTGGTTATGATCCATTATAATTGGCTTGTGGATGAGTTGATTTCAAAACACTGTAATGAGCTAATACTGTTTAATTAATGCTGTTTTCCATTCGAGCTAGGGTGACCATAGGGGCAAACTTTTACGGTACAATAGGTACCACCAAGTTAAAATGCATTATATCAATTGTAAATACATAAAGAAAACATACAAAGAGTGGTAATACAAATTATCCAGTACCAATCTCAGTAAAAATCAATTGATTTCTTTGTAGTTTGTCTTTGCCCTGCAGTGGGACATTAATTAGCTCGATAATATACTTTACAGGCATAAGTAAAGCACTCGGTCTTCTGAAGACAATTACCTGAAAAAAAAGAATATGCAATTAGCTTTAATGTACAAAAGTTTATAAATCAAAAGTGGAAATGGCCTCCGTTGAACATTGGCTAAGCTGCTCGTGTATAAAACTAGGAGGTCGTGGGATCGATTAGCGCTTTGGGAATTGGGTCTGGTTGGTGGTGACGTTTTTAGAATTCAACTTTCAAGCTGCCACTCCAATAGGTGAAACCTCCCGTCATAACAGCTCTACCTGCGTTTCAGCAATATTCATCTTGAAGCTAGTATACTGGAAATCGAAGGTTTAAAGTCCAAGAAAGCTTGCAGTGTAGCAGCCATTAAAGAACTCTTCTTGGTTAAATATCTCTCCATGGAATAGACGAGTACTTAAACAGCGGTCGCTTACCATCATTTGATGGGGAACGGTTGCTTGTCTACTAACTAAAAGCAACTTTTTGGGCAACTTTTTGGTCCTAGCATAAGAAAAGCCTCGTTAAAATACAGTATGTCTTGTAGAGCCTTGTCACCCTACCTGGCCAGTAGTTAAATCGAAATGCAAACACTACAGACGCAGTCCGGTTGCGGTCGAGCCGAGTTTCGCACGATATTGAATTCCTGATCTATTAGTGTGCAGTGGTTTGTAACTGCAAACTGTCAGTTGCGCCCAAAATGCATGTTTATTTGACTAGGGAGCTGCTCTGAATTGGCGTAGGTCTGATTAGCTTCCCCGGCCTACGCATCAGGTCGGGGTATCCGTGGACGGGCTGGTCAATAACCACAAGGTTGGCACCGGTTCCTCCTCACCGGGTGAAAAGGGGAAACCGGGGGAGTTTAGTGGGTAGTGGGACGAACGTCTATAGTCAAGAGCCCCACACACGGCCGCAGGCGTCGCTAGCCTGCGGCTAAGGCACGTAAAAGTGTTCTACTCCGATAAAAAAAAAGGTCTGATTAGCTTGGTAATGAAGGGAGTAATAACTATCTGGTTCAAATGCTATTAGGATACGACCTTTTGGAGATGCGTTACGCCCACTGATGACGATTTGATTGTTTGTTTGTTTTTATTGGATAGGCTCCGAAGTACTGAACCGATTTGAATAATTCTTTCACTGTTGGAAAGCTACACTATCCCCGGTAAACATAGGGTACTTTTGATCCCGGAAATTTTGGGGGAAGGAGGAGATACCATTTGAAAAGAGAAATTACGCGCGGGTGAAACCGCGGGCGGAAGGCTATAAATAAATAAGAAAACATAATTTTTAGGAGTATGAAGATAATACCCGTAAACAACAGTTCATTGTGTCATGCTCATAGCTGTATAGACTTGTTTACAGCCCATTATGCAGTAAAGGCTTCCACATGATTTAAATTCAACGATGATATATTATATTTGCATACATGTAATATCCATAAATCATTCCCGGTTTCTACTCTCAGGGCAAAGCATCCATGCTACGGACATTTTATACAGAGATTTGTTTTGATTTACAACTTGCATTTCGTTGAACATTTGTCATTATTTAAGTTGTCGATTAAAATAGAAATATTCTTTGTTATTGATAGCTTCAAAAATACAATTTGAATTAATGTTACTCGGAGACTCGATCACGACCTTCGGAAAGTTTATATCTGACGAGAAGAAAGTCAATAGCTAATAGTTACTCTTTTCTTTTTTCGAAATTTTAACAACATTTATCAATCTATACTAATATTATAAAGAGGAAAGATTTGATTGTTCGTTTGTATTGAATAGGCTCCGAAACTACTGAACTGATTTGAATAATTATATCACTGTTGGAAAGCTACACTATTCCCGGGTGACATAGGGTACTTATAATCCCGGAAAAGTGGGGGGAAATGGGGAAGTTTTGAAAAAAGAAATTACGCGCTGGTGAGACCGCAGGCGGAAGCTATACTATTAATAAGTTATACAGCCTTCTGTTTCAGTTAATTGAATTCCCAACGTAACCTCGAAAGCCAAAATATGTTGACATCGTGTGCCATCAGTTCTCTTAATAAGGACGACCGGGAGGTCAGACTTGCCAAATTCTTAACCATAATGCAAATACCATGACTACATAGAGGCAAATGAAAGCACGTGAAAAAAACAGAAATGATTCTTAGTTATGTACTATTTTATACATTATTCGAAGACAGAAGATGTACCGGTAGAAAAAAACATCGTCGGCAATGACCGCTGTGACTGAACCCCGCACCGAAGTAGGCACCGTTCCAATACTATCTTTATGACCGTAGCAATCCGGCAATCAATCCGACGTGCCGATAACAGGGTATTCAAGCCACAGAGAGAATAAGCACAGTGAAGTCTCTTTTTTATAATAGAACAGTTGGCAGACAGGTACGCAGCTCACCTGATGGTATGCCCACTACGGACTTCCAAAATTAATATAACTTTAACCGACTCCTTGGAACAATCGGGTCTTAATCCGGTGACCGTGGGTTCAATAGATTTAGGTTAAAAACCTGGCCTGAGTTATATATTTCTCCAAATCTAATAGTTATGCAGGAAAGAGTAAGAAACATCAATTATCATCATCATAAGTTTTTGATTTTACGAATATAATATGAAGTAGATTGAATATCTATTTATACATAATTATTATCATGACATACCTCTTATTCTGTAATTTTTTTTAAAATTAAAAGTTTGAATGGTTATCAATGTGATTTCGGATTGAATTTTATTGTGAGTCTGTCGGTTTTTAAACGACTTAAAAGTTGTCTGTATTGTTTTTTATGTGTGTTACCTCATAACTTTTTTCTGGGTGCACTGATTTTGGTGATTCTTTTTTTATTGTGATACGATTAAAAACTATGGTTGATAATGGATATGAATGGTTTCACTGTCCCCACGCCTTATTGTGGAATCGGTCCCGCACTATGCACTTAACGACTCGATCTTAGATAAGGAGCTGAAAACATTTCTATTTTCATCAAAACTTTTACTTTTCACGTCTTTTCACTACAAAAATATATATTTATGTTGCCAACATATAACATTCTAGTGCAACAACAGTTTTAAAGGAAAGAGTACTTAAAGTACGTTTTATTTTTAAAATCTTGTACAATTTAAAAAGGCTTAGTCCACAAAGGGCTTTCAGTTATTTTTTTTTCTCTTCATTTGACAGACAGACACGCAGCTCACCTGATGGTAAGCGGTAACTGCGGCCTATTCCAGTGAACACTTCATCAGGAAGAATCGCTTAATGTGCTGCCAGACTGTAGGTTAATTTGGGATTACTAATAATTCTATTTGAAGCGTCCATAGGCAATTACCCCCTCGTAGTATAAGAAAGAAAGAAAAATAGTTTATTGCCTTTTTAAACAATTACAAAACATATATATTCTCTTACTAATAATAATGTTAAAAACACAGTAAAGGTAAGAAAGCGTATCTTTGATTTTATCCTAGATCAGTTAGTAGGCATGCACGAAACCTGCCTAATTGTCAGCGGCCACTACGGCCTATTCCATCGAGGGACACATAGCCAGGAAGCGTCACAGAATGGACTGCCAAACTGTAGGCTCAAGATCTTTGAGTCTTTTGATTTCAAGTGTGGTGGCTCCTACATTAATATTGATGGAACACAGCTAGAGCTGTTATGGCGGCAGATTTTACCGGTGCGGTGGTAGCTATCAAATCGGACTCTAAAAAGTCGTAATAACCAACCAGACCTAAGGCGGGAATCGAACCCATTACCTTCGCTACCCACTACCCACTATCTTAATATTGTTCATACTGTATGGCTTGGTATTCTAAAACTGATTATAATTATTGTAACTAACAAATTGTAAACAATCATGGCGATAAAAGGAGCAACTGCCGAGTTTCGGTGGTAGAGTCGCATTATATTTATTAGTATATCTTATATACCACAATATATATTTGATGTAAATTATTATGAACTAATTTAATTTTTTAGTTTATCACGATTCGTAAGTCCTTTTTGAAGGCCTATATGAATAAAGATGTTTTTAATTGTGACTTTAATTTTGATTTTCGGGTTTTATACCCGTGCGGCTTAGCCACTGTTCCACGCAGACTGTCTCACTAACAACCGCGGTGGTGACTCACCGTATAAATTATGATAAACAATTATTCTAATTCTATTCAAGAATAAGTGAATATAAAACTGTTTTAACATTCATTAGGCATTACATCCACGATGTAATCACGAATTAATGCAACGTTCCTCCGTCTTTGCATTACAAATTCACTTTGCGTGGGTCTGCATTAGGTTTGTTCTGGCTGGAGACTTCCGTATCACGATTATCACTAAAGATAAAGTAAAGTTAGCCTAATAATGTCCCACTGCAGGGAAATTGCCACCATCTTGGAAATCAAGTTACAACGATGGGTACTGGCTTAACGCACACGTTTGTCAAATGCGGATTGGTGATCACAAAACCGAGCTGTGTTCAAAACAGAGGACCTAACTCTAGCTTAACTCGGGAATTGGACCCAGGACCACAAGATCTTAGCCTGGTGCTTAAACCATTAGACCATCATTAAATTTTTATTCTCTTCAGTCCAAAGTACAGCCGAAATTCGTCTAGGAATAAAATTACTGGATGTATTTTATTGTACTCGTAATTGACTTTAGTGCCTTTGAGCGTGTTTAGTTAGTAACTCTATTCGCTTCGAATTTAACCCAAGGGAAACATTAATGTAATGAACCTTTTTATATTTTGAGCCTCGTATGCTTTGAGGTTTCCGGCGACGTTAAAAAAATACAATGTTTATGCATAACGAGCACTACAGACGACACATTTGGTGAATGGCTGAGTCAGCAATCATAGAATCATAACAGAGATTGAGATAACGGTGCAAATATTTTTTGACTTTTACACCAATTCGGTCGTCGTTGTATGTGTAAACTTGTCTGAGTATTTCCTAGGTATATCATTATATATGTATTTATTAGCAATATTTCGTTCATCCAGTTTTTTCTTTCATACTTTGTCAACGTACTTCAACGAGTCTATGTAATGTTTCAATTGGCTATTGTCGTGCGTGTATTATCCATAAATGTCTCCATTTATGCAAACATCTGCGTCTTGCGTCAATGATCCGTCCCAGAACGCACATGTTTGCGCGAGAATAATGAATTTTTAATATTTGTATTGCTATCGGCAAACTTGTTGAACATCGGTCGACGGAGAGGGGGAAAGTTCGCGCATGTGCACTTGCGCGTGACCAATAGCGTGCGCGAATCTCCCAAACGCCCGCGCGCGCTATTCGTCAGAGTCAAAGGTATGCTTCTGACCAATAGCGCGCAGGCGTGTCAAAATTTGTGTTCTGCGCAATCCCCACCCGATATTCAAGGAGTTTGCCGGGGCCTCTACCCTTATTGCACTTTTTTTTCTCAGAGGAAAATGCGTTTATGCACCGGGCTAGCTAGACGCGGCCGTGTGTGGGACTCGAGACTGAAGCGTCCACTACCCACTAAACTCCCCCGGTTTCTCCTTCACACCCGATTAGGACGAGCCGGTGCTAGCCTTATGGCTATTGACCAGCCCATTTCCGGGTACCCCGACTTGAGAGGCCTCAAGTCAGGGTGGCGCCTAGGGAGGGCCACCCGAGAAACTAGGTGACCCTCAGACTTGGCTCGAGCGATCTGTGCAATGCGGGCGTTGGGTACCCTTATTGCACTGCCGTGCTCCCATCACGATGTTTTTCCTCACTGCTGAGCTACGGGTAGCGCAAGTAGATAAATCCACAGGTGTGCGCCGAAATTGAAATCATCTCCACGGGTATTATATTGAAAAATATATTTTTTAGTCTTCTTAGTTATAATTACTATTATGTACTCATTAATATTCGCCACAAAGTTAAACCGCGATGCTTATTAAAATGTACATTTCTAACTCGACATTTCAATTAATACATCGTTTTCCTTTCTTATGTAAAAGGACTAAGGTATATTTTAATTAATATGTATCCTCCTCCACTTACATAGATAATAATATACAAGAACATATTATTATGTACTCAAGAGAACAGGGTCTCACAAAAATAACAATTGATAAGCTTTAATCCAAACATGTTCTCTTAGAAGAGGAAATGTTATTTTATAATTTTTCCGAAGTCGACGATAATAGGAACGCCCTCTTTTCTGAATTTGATAGTGAAAATTGTATTTGGTTTCTGAGCAGAAATATTTTTTTGTTATTACTAGCCTCCCACCCATGGCTTCTCTCGCGATGATGTGTATGAAGCACAAACAAAAACTTTTTTCTGTTATCCCATGGGAACATGTTTCGTTACAATTTCATCATCAGCCTGTATACGTTCCCACTGCTGGGACACAGGCCTTATCTCAATTGTGAGATAGTGTGGGCCATACTCCACCACGCTGGCCTAGTGCGGGTTGGTGGAGGGGTGCGTAAGGCAAGTGACCATCCATCAAGCCGCCAAATGGCCTCTGACTAGGCTTGACGACTAATATTTACATTATAGTAAATATCAGCCGGGACCAACAGCTTAACGTGCCTTCCGAAGCACGGAGACGCTCGAAATTAATGTCACTAAATATGGTCAGAATGGTCACCCATCCATTAACCGACCGCGGCGTAGGTAGCTTGACTTTCGTTATCGCTAACGAACTGCTTCGTTACAATTTATTTTTGACAAATTACAATACATGGTTTTACAGTATAATAAAGCCCAAAACAACGGTTTAAAAACGGCTCTAAAATTAGAAACAGCACATAAATTGCTGAACAGCAGATAGATGATATAAAAAGTGCGAAAGCGTTATAGAAACCATGTATTGTAAATGTCAAAACGGCCATGCGTGCCGCTAGAATAGGAAAATTACCTAGGTATGTTAAAATCGGGTCAGTGAAGGCTA
The DNA here is from genome assembly GCA_949319885.1 of Mecyna flavalis. Classification (NCBI taxonomy): domain Eukaryota; kingdom Metazoa; phylum Arthropoda; class Insecta; order Lepidoptera; family Crambidae; genus Mecyna; species Mecyna flavalis. Next base: position 13,708,315 of record OX439414.1, on the reverse strand, counting down.
AGGCCCGCAGCCTCTGTAGAATGTTGATTTAAATGAAAAAAGTAACTCTTAAAAAAAAAAAGTAAAAAGTAACCCTTTCCACTCCCGAACAACACGCGCCGGACTGCGTTGCCATCCTCATACCATCCAGACACTGGTGGCCTGTACCAAGAGGTATAGTTCCTCTTTTTTGCCCCGTGCCATTAGGGCATGGAATGCCCTTCCGGCTCACGTGTTTCCTTCCTCCTATAATCCTGGGCTTTTCAGGCGGGGCGTGAAGCGGCAACAATGCAGGCCTTCAGGGTGAGGGTGACTGGCTCAATGGGTACTATGATCTATTGAGCCAGTCAACCTTATATTTGGACCTCACTTCCGCTTACCATCAGGTGGAGTGAGGTCACTCTGACTGCCTAGTTATAAAAAAAAAAAGTAAGAGCAGATTTCACGACGCGGTTTTTGGCGTGTAGGCTTAACCGTCAGACAGTTACATTCGTACGTATGTACATTTTTCTGTTTTGTGACTTATGATTAGCAATTGGATTCAACAAAATTGCCAGAAATAGTTCTTTAAAACTTATAAATCCACAGAAGGTACAAAAAAAATTTTGTTGTATATTTTGTAATTTATGCAAGAATCCTGTTATTATTTTGTTTACGAGTAAATTGCTAAACCTCTTTAGCAAGTGCTGACAAAGACCGGATTGAATTAATTCACCAGCTGTGGTCTAGACAACGTCCGTTTCCATAATGCTTCACTATACGAGTAGATATTAACATTAATTCCTCATTTAAATGATAAATGTTGCCAGGTAAAACAAGTACCTAATATAAAATTCAATAATTTAACAATGGTGGAAGTTTATTTGCGAAACTAAATGTACTTGTACACTCAACGTTTTGACATCGGGGTTACGGAATGAGTAAGATAATAATGTTTTTAAAGATATTTTATGACATATTTTATACTTCTTCTAAGATTTCAACGATGAGTAATTTATACTTTTTTATTTATTTATTCGTTTTCTATACTAATATTATATATTATAAAGAGAAAATTTTATCTTTTATCCCTGAAATGGGGGGGAAGGGGGGGATATTTGAAAAATGAAATTACGAGCGGGTGAAACCGCGGAGGCGGCCGCTATAAAATATTAAAAAGAAAACAGTGAATTATAATTTTGATTTGTGGTGATAACAATTCCACGCATTTATCCTCAAGGTAATTACTTCTATTATTTTGTTTAGCAGTAAGTTGCGACGAAGACCGGTTTGAATTAATTCAGCAGCTGTAGTCTAGACGTCCGCCTCCACAATGCGACGCTAAACGAATAGTTTTCCGCATTTAGATGATAAATGTCGCGATATAACAGCTAATATTAAATACTATCAGGTAATGTATGAAGCTGATAGTAGGATTAGCCATCGTAATATGCCTAGGAAGATCGTGATTCATGTTTTTTTTATACTAGATCAGTTGGCAGACAGACATGCAGATCCATTGGTTCCGGCCGTTATGCCCCCATTCCGGGTTGCCCCCGGCCTGTATGCCCCATTTAAAAAAAATTTGTTCCAGTTTGCCGTTAAACCGTGGGGGCATACCGGCCGGGGGCAACCCAGAATGGGGGCATAACGGCCGGACCCGATCCATTGAGGGACTTTTAGGCCTCGGCCTTGAATTTTGCAGGCTGCCGGGAGCGGCGGCGACGAGATGTTTTGTATGGAAGCACATAGACCCGTTCTCGAACACAGCAGGGCGGCAACGGTAGCGGCGGCGCACGCAGGCGCACTGCGGTTCACCGCTTGACAGCATCGTACCGCTCTTGACGGCCCGCGTCAAGCGGTGACCGCAGTGCGCCTGCGTGCGCCGCCGCTCCCGCTGCCGCGAAATTCGAGGCCGAGGCCTGGTCCTTTTCGCCTCACAACCGTCAGTCCTCCTGGTAATGCCCTGCGTATTGCTTCTTCAAGTCTACAATACTTTGTACTATGTACGGCAACCTCGGCTGGTATTTATTTAAAGTCGCTTTTTTATTGCAACTAAAATGTGATACTCTGTCGGTACACATAAAACGCACTAAAATCTTGTACGCAGCTACTATATTTAGTTTAGTGTCGTCACCTAGTTCATCTAAGGTTATCGGGACTGCGGAATATGTTTTTGAGTTTGTTTGTGACCTATTTCTCTTCCTTCACAATAGAGATACCATCTGAAGAGATACATAAGTTTTCCTTGTTATTATATTTTGTTCATTTATTATTGTACCCGTTTTTTTTATGTATCACTGGTCACACGGCGCTTCAATTTTGAGACATTTTTATACAGGATTTAGAAATGTAAATTGGCAATAATTTAATATTCTTGGATAAGAACTTGTTTTGTTTAATTTGGAAAGATGTTAATGAATTACATTCTAGTGAAGGAGTAATTCGTTATTGTCATACATTTTAATTCTTACGACATCAGACAAAAGCGATGTAATTATACTCGTTTAGTAGCATTTAATTCTTCAAGCCATGTGGTAACGAGCGGCACTCTTACAAACCTGACGAAACACAATAGTAGTCACTATTATTTCACGCTGCTGTTATGTGAGAGGGTGGTACTTTCCCGGATGAGCCGGCCCTTTCGTACTGTAAAACAGCATGGCTCTACCACTACAAAAACGTCTCTGGCAACGTTATGTTTTGTTTGCAAGTGAATGGCAAGTGATGCCTCCGCTGTCACAACCGTCCATAGGCGACAATAAGCGCTTGCTATTGGATTGGTGATCACAAACCCGAGCTGTGTCCGAAAAAAACGACACAAAGTTATCTCGACCCGGGAATTGAACCCAGGAACGCAAGATCTCGGCCCGGTGCTTAAACCACTAGACCATCGGGGCGTCATATAAATAATAATAAAATGTTTTTTATATTAAACTAGCGGTCGCCCTCGCGGTTTCACCCGCGCGTAATTTCCTTTTTCAACTATCCCCCCTTCCCCCCACTTTTCCGGGATAAAAAGTATCCTATGTTCTTATCCCGGTTATAAACTATACGTGTGCCAAATTTCATCTAAATCCGTTCATCCGTTCTCGAGTTATAAGTGTTGTAACAAACACGACTTTCTTTTAAATATATAGATAAGTGCTCTACTTAACGACTATAAGCCTTAAAAAGTGGTAGATGTGTTACAAAAACGTTCGTATTTGTTATTCTATACTTAGAAGAATCACATAAGACAAAATTAATTTTTGTTGCGTAATTTGGTTCTTTGATTAAAGGAATATTTTTAATCAAAGTTCTCGTTCCACCCACAAATAAAATTTGTCAAAGAGTACCTACTCGTATATTGGTATTTGTTCAGAACTCACTCAAATTAGAAAACGCCATAAAAAATTCATAACAATATTGTTATTGCAAAAGTAACTTGTCTGTAACCTCGAAAACCACGCAAACGTATTGCACAAAAAGCCCAATAAAGCAATACGAGGCGTTAATTATTACTTTAAAAACGCCTAAAGTTATGGCGTGCGGAGCTTTCTATAAATATAACACGACAATCGACAAAAACTCAGATTGTGAGATTGTAACGTGAAAAATGACTGTTAGAATTTATTCAAGCAGTCATTTAGAATCGACCTATAGTCACAGAATATACCGCGTGTTTTTTTTAGACGTTGTTTTCCCGCAGCAGAACTTTTCACCTTTAGTACACGAATGTAGCAAGACACAACACACAACTGTCGGAGTCTAAGAAGAAATGGAAATTGTTCCAGTGATAAAAGCAAAACTATTAAATACATAAGATGATGATAATACCTACTGTGTTATTATTAAATACGTTTATAATATTAGTAGCACCAGCTTATTCACTGCAGGCAAAGGACCCCACAACAGAAATCAAATCATTATCACAATGGGCACTGGCAAAAACGAGCTGTGCTTGATAATACCGACACAATTTTTACCCCACCCAGGAATCAAAACTTAGGACCCCGAGATCTACGTGACTTAAGCCACTAGACCATAAAGCTACAGTAGGTAAATAATTGTTAAAATTATTCAAGCCAATATTTAGTATCGATCTCGACCCACATGGTAACTCATCGATTGCTCGGTTCAGTGGCCACACACCCCATTGCTGGTGAGTTCACTAAGAAACATCAAAACACTTGGAATGTTTAGAACACTAAGCAACAACAACTTACAATTTTGGCATACAAGATTTCGCCTACGAGATCGTTCTTGTGGAGTGTTAATAAAAAGTAGCATTAGGGTTATTTTTTAAATATAATCGATATAATCGGAGACGAACGAGTAAATGTAACTTTTATTTATGGTAGACCAGTTGTCAGACAGGCACGCCTTTTTTAGAGTCCAACTGGCTAACTACCCCCCCCCCCCTCAAAGAGTAAAATCTGCCAACATAACAACTCTGGCAGTGTTCCGGCAATATTAATGTGGGAGCCAGTACCCTTGAAATCAAAGGCTCGAAGATCAGATGAGCCTGGGGTGTGGCACCAAATTGAGCGACGCTTCCTGCTAAAGTGCCTCTCAATGGAATAGGCCGTAGTGGCTGCTTACCATTAGGTGGGCCGAACGCTTGATTGCCAACTTCATTGCAAAAAAAAATCGTCGTATGGTGGTACAGTGGGACAGCTATTAGACCCACAATATATTATACAGTTGACACGGGTCGAATCGAATAGTCATAACATTTATTGAAACAATAGCTATTATTTTACGCTTTGATTCCATTACGTATGATAAACACGATATTTTTTAAACATAGTTTTGTTAGTATAAAATTTCAGTATTATGTTTGATAACTTGGTTTGTGTTAACATAAAATTATTTAAACATACATAGTTTCATTTGTGCATAACAACTGTTTAACTTTGAGTAGAGTTTTTTATTGATTTTTAATGAACCTATGATTTGATAAATAATTCTATTTGTGTAAATATAGACCTACCGAACGCGCAACTCTATGAGACATTCCACGGAAACATAACACGTGGATTTTTTTATACGTGTTTCTACGCACAAAGAAACAAATGTTTTTGTGTGGACGCATTAAATTTTTTATTATATAATGGATTCAATTGTATTTGATAAAATTCCACACCATAATCATGAATAATATATAAATAGATTTGGCATTTTCCACAATCAGAGGTGAGCGGACATTAAAAAACAGGATATGCAAATCTGTATCGTGTTTTTGCCAAAATAATACATGTTTTTTCTTTGTTTGTAGTTTTAGTATCTGGTAATAAATTCGATGTTGCCGACCTCCATGTAATTGGATCGTGGTAGGACTATATAACAGACAGACGGAAAGACATTATCTTAGATATAAATAAAAATGAATTTTTGTTTGTTAGTCTCGCTAAAACTCGATAACGGCTGAACCGATTTGATTAATTTTAGTCTTGAAATATTCGTGGAAGTCCAGGCAAGGCTTAAACGAAGAGAACATTTTTAAAAAATTGCGAGGGAAATACTAAAGTAAGTTAGTGATACGAAGTTCACCGGGTCAGCTAGTTTTAAATATATTTTCTATCAGCCTACAAAATATCCTTAGAAAAAAATTACAGAGCGCTGTAGCTTTAAACTACACATAGCTTGTATGTATTATGGGCACAGTTTTTGTAATACTGTGCTATGGGTGCCAGGCCAGATCATTACGTCTTTTTTTTTTTATCACGATAGACTTTTTAATTCACACAAATGTTTGTGCTGTACGAGATCGAAAATTAAAAAGTAAATTCTTGTTTATGGGTATTTTCGAAAGTTGTGAATTTGTTCTTTGTGTTTTTCTATCTACCTGGCCCATAGTCAAAAACGATAGTGTTTGACTATGGGCCAGGTAGATAGAATGTATATTTTATGAGTGAGTAAGACTCAAAAACATGCATAAAACTTGTTTCAGCTATGATAATAATAATTACAATATTATCTTGTAGACGAAAATTTAAATGATTGCAATTTGAATGATATTAATAAATAAATAATATCGTATTTATTTTGGAAATATTACCCGTAAAATGTTACAATGATAAACGTTTAATAATGATAGAGTAATTTTTTTTTGATTATTTGAATTCATTCAAGGTTTGATTCTTCAGTTGTGGTAAAGCTATTTCTCATTTTTGAGTCCACGAGTCCACATTCACCAACTAGAGCTTTTTGCTCATTCCAATGATAGAGTCACTTGTCATTGAGACATTTATTATAGAAAATACTGTTTTTTTTATATTTTTAAAAATAAACTTGGTTAAAGTTTCTTTGTAATAAATTGAGCATAATAAAACTAAAAATTCAAAGCGTCATAAACAACACAGTAGAGTAATTCGCCTTGACCTTAAAACATTTACCAAATCATCCAAGTCAAATCTAGAACAAATTGACTAATGCATACGTTGCAAGCGCCGGCTAATGACTAAAACTATTTAAAACTAATCAATCAACTTTATTTAATTACCTGTCAAGTATTCCCGCCTTTTCTGGATTGCATTCCGAATCAATAACAACACCGTTCATTTTTTTTTGTAAAAAGTTCAAAAACACCACAGATAAATTTTTCGATTTCTTTTTTAATTTATATTATCGCACATTTAAAAATAATATTATGTAGAATACGCACACTTTAAAAAAGTTTCGACACATTTTTTAAGCGAACGCACGTTTCACTAAAACACTGGCACAAAACTTTGCGACACCAAAAAGGCTGAATGAGCACCATTTAAAACTTTAAAACTTAGTGATATGTTTCCTTGGGCTGTATGAGGCGAATTAAAAAGTCAAATATTGTTTTTTATTTTGTTGCTTTTAGTTTTGACTGTTGTAAAGTTGCGAGTGACGAAGTAAGTAAAGTTTGTGAGGAGGGACGGCGTCTGTTTTGCTCAGAGCGCCATGCGGTAATGTTGGCATCGTTCACAGAGTGGTGTGGACTGGCCGAAAGCAGCATAGACTAACTGTTAGTACAGATGCGATAGTAGGTAAAATGCCGGTGCGAACTTTTTACATTAATTTATAACATAGTTCTTTTCTGGTTAAATTTTACTAATGAATTTTAAGTAATTTCTTTGGTATAGAGTTATTCATCACATGAATTTATTAGTCAGCAATACCAAACACCTTTATTATTGCGTAATTACAATTGTAATAAAATATGCTACACTTTTATTATCTGCTCTACATTGGCGCAACGCACAAGTAATCCAAAGTGCGTATACTTATGTAGGTAATACGTTTTTGGCTTATCTTATGTTTAACCGTAAAAGACCGTTCGTACCATATTCGTATAATTTATTTTTCTCTTCGTTAACTTGGCGTAAAAATAATATTAATGTTGTTATAATTCATCATTATTTTACCTTAATAATGTTAAAGTGAATACAGTTGAGACAAAAAATTCTAATCAGTTCCACAAACCAAATCTGCGCCTCACAATTTCATCGTTACACCTGTCCCTTCTGCGACCGGCGTTACAACTATTCTTTGCCCCAAACCAGTTGCTCTGGCATGTGTTGCGCGCGCAAACTACCAGTCAGTGTTCGGCCTTGCGGAGGCAACGGGTACGCTCTTCATGTCCCGAGGGTGCGGGAATAATGGAATTGAACAAATAAATATCATTACAAATTATTCACAAGTTCCATCTTTATGGTGGAGGTCGCCTACGGCCTACGGCCTTGTGGTAAGCGGCTACCGTCGTCTATAGACGCTTGTAACTAAGTCACCGACTTTGTGATTTGAAGGCAAAACAATGTCGGCAGCAACGAAAGTCCATCTCGCCAACTCCATCATCAGCCTGTAATTGTCCACTGCTGGACATAGGCCTCTCCAAATTCTCGCCACGCTGATCGATCCTCGGCCACTCGCATCCAGCTCCTGCCATCCACCTGGCCTAAGGGCGTCCTACACTACGTTTACCGAGACGCGGTCTCAACTCTAGAACCCGTTTACCCCAACAACGGTTATCGGTTCTTTGTCAGTCGGTTTTATCGCTAACACCATGATGCCCTCCCCAATTGGTGATTTTCCGTGGTATAAGTATAAGCTTAAAAGCCTGAAGATAAGAACATCCTACAGTGTGGCAGCACATTGAGGGACGCTTCATGGTGAAGTCTTTTAATGGAATAGGCCGCAGTGGTCCCTTACCATCACATGGGCAGCGTACATGTCCGCAAAATGACATAAAAAAATCCTGCAATTATTTCACATACATAGCTTTGTAATGTAATTTGATATTCAATTTAGTTTAGCAAATAAACTAAATTACGTCTTATGTGGACACATTGAGGACAAATTGGATGAATAGCAAAGATTAAAAAGATAGTTTGCCTTTGCGCGTCGGCAATGAGACGTGACTTCAACTACGAGTATAATAATATTGCCACGGTATTTTTTATTCTGTTTCGAAGAAATACGAGTATGTGTAAGATTTATTCACTTACGATTAGCTTTTATTGAATAAACTAACTTACTTTTATTGGGAGATATTGCTTAAAAAATACTAGCCTTTTGTCCGCGGCTTCGTTTTTGTGGTTTTACAACGTTATTCCGCAGGAATGTGATAATTTATCAATAAAAGTAATTGCGTATGTCACTTTCTAGCTCTCAAACTATTTTTATACCATAAATCACGTTGATCAGTTGGTTAGATGCGTTATGTAAAGAAAGGATAATAAACAAAGACACATTATATAGACCAGGTAGTTGTTACCCCATGGGAACCAAGCATTCCGGAATAATAAGAAACGTAGTTTCTTCAAGATATAGTCTATGTCTGATTAATGGTTTATTTTACGGCCGGTTCACACATGTCTCCGTTTTACTGTTTCGTTTTATCGTGTATGTTTTTTTTTCGTCGATGCGTATGTAGTTGTATGAGCGACTTCACACATGGCACAGTATTCTGTATACAGTAATACATAAGCCATCGAAGAAAAAAACGTACACGATAAAACGGTACAGTAAAACGGAGACATGACTGTGTGAACCGGCTGTTAGATGTTTATGAGCGAAATCGAACATACAGAAAAGTAAACATTCCCATTTTTAATATAAGAATTGATACAAGTACCTATATTTTGTTTAAGTCACCTAATTTGGCAGACAGTCACGCAGCCACCTCATGGTTAGCGGTCATATTATCTGTATTTGTATGTTTATATGGTTATCACTGCGGCATATTTCATTAAGGAACACTTTACTAGGAAGCATCGCTCGACTCTATCACAGAACCTAAAGGCTCGTAAATATCCTGACTAAGAAATTAAAAAAACTTGCTTTGGAGGCGCCACATTAGCTATTGGTTGCTATGGTTACACTCGCAAACAACTCACAATATCCAATAGTAACAAGGCACGGTTGACATTTGACATCACACTTTGACAGAGAGCAATAATATATGACATCTTTTTGTTTTTTATTTGATTGTTGCCACTTGAAGAAATTAGTTCCAATTTTTTTCCGCAACATGGCGAGGTTTTTTTATTTTAATGGGCGGGCTATACAATAGCTGACTTTTGCCCCTAGGGTCACTAAATGCAACATCGGCCGGCCCAGACCAAGTCGTCAAACTTAAAGTACTACTTGCTTGTCTAGATTGGTTTTGAAAGCTTTAGATTTATTGTTTTACTTGATATAGAATTCATGACTGAAACCTACAGCTGGCGTTTTATAGCTTTGCCTGAATGGGCAAGTAGTGGTTCATGGAGATTTTTATTGGCAATAAAGTTAGATCTGTAGTTGGTTACGCTCCGGTCAAGTGGCAGAAGTTCTAAGGATTTGAGGGATGAGAGCACTAGTTAGAGTAGTATGGTAATAGCTCAAGTGAAACTGTGACCTAAGAAGTGTAGAAAATCAAAATTATTAAATTTTTATACTATTATTTTAGTAATGGGCCGGCTCGTCCGTGAAAGTACCACCCTCTCACATAACTCCAGCGTGAAATAATAGTGACTACTATTGTGTTTCGTCTGGTTTGTGAGAATGCTGGAGGCCCCTTAAAAGGCCGGCAACGCATCAGCGATCTCTCTGGTATTGCAGATGTCTATGGGCGGCGGCGGCTTACCATCAGGCAAACCGCTAGCTCGTTTGCCGCCTTTGACATAAAAATAACATTTTTGTTTTGCTACTAAAACTTTTTGCAACCATTTTATATTAAACCTTTGGTAGAGTTCGGGTAGAGACCTGGTTAAACACGAAGTGAGGCGGCGTCTGTTGCAGGTTATTGATATTTAATTTCACGGGTAAGCGAGCGCAACTGACGCGTATCTGCGGAGCTCTATGTAGAGCTTTACTTGTATTTCTAGATGTTTATACGAGTAATAGCTCGAGCTAAAGAGGGTTGAAAATTTGTTAAAGGTGAAATTAGCGCAGGTTATAAGCAAAATTTGCTTTGGTTTTGGTGGAGGTATATTTTATCACTAGCTGTGCCCGCGACTTCGTCCGCGTGGAATAGTGACTTTTCGGGCAGCATATTTTAAATAACAAATACCGTCCTTTGGGTAGCTAAAAATTTGAGTGTTTACCCGACAGTATGCTTCTCTGTAGGTATACGATATGTGACGTATGGCCATCGGGAATGAAAGCATACAGGCTCCTAGGATTGCTAACCCGTGACAGAGCCACATACAACTGACCGTGCGAGAAACAGCTGATACTTAGATCTACACCGACAACTTTCATCGTCTGACCTTGGGCTTTATTAATAATTGTCATCGCAAAACATAGGCTGACTGCAAAAAGTGTTAAGATGTGTAAACTAAACGTACAAATTTTATGAAACAAAAGAATTGCTAGAAAAATTAATTAATAACCTGAGCTTATAAACTTGTACTTAAATAAAGAAAATCAAGAAAAGAATTGCCTAACCTATACCAAATACTTATAAATTATTCATATATACAAACCCTTAAAAAAAAATTAAGATAAGTATACCAAAAATCAAGGAAAGAAATGCCTAACCTATAACAAATGCTTACAATATTTATTTACAAATTTTTAAAGAAAATTAAGAAAGACAACCTAACCTACAAACCCTTAAATATAAATAAATGAAATATCCAAACTGTCAGTATTCAAGTAAATCGCAATAATCGAATGCAACTACCTATTCGCCATACTCTCAGCGCGCTTTATATACGGACGCGCAGCTCAGGCGCGAGCGTGTACCTTTATATTGATTGACATAACTTTTTTATTTATGAACCGATTGACATGAAATAAACACTAAATGTTAAGTGAAGCTTACCACAATATATTAGTGAAAACCGCATCTCAATCGAATAAGCCGTTTCTGATATTAGCGTGCACAAACACACAGACAAACAGACAAACAGACAAACAGACAAACCGACAAACAGACAAACAGACAAAAATTTTTTTAATTACAATTTCGGGTTCTGTATCGATATAATAACAACCTCTGCTACTTTTTTTTAATATATTTCCATTGTACAGACACCACTTTTCTACAAATTTATTATATGTATAGATTTCAGCCAAATGACCTCCACTGCTGGACATAGGCCTCCCCCAAGGATCTCCAAACCGATCGGTCCTGCGCCACCCGCATCCAGTGGATTCCGGCGATCTTTATGAGATCATCGGTCCACCTTGTGGGAGGCCTACCACGGCTGCGTTTCCCGGTTCGTGGCCACCACTCGAGGACCTTTCCGCCCCAACGGCCGTCAGTCCTCCTTGCAATGTGTCCTGCCCACTGCCACTTAAGGCTCGCAATTCTTCGAGCAATGTCGGAGACCTTGGTCCTTCTGCGGATCTCATCATTTCTGATGCGATCACGCAGGGAGACTCCAAGCATCGCCCTCTCCATTGCTCTTTGCGCGATTTTGAGCCTTTTTATGCGGCACATTGAGGTATATTTAGGGGAAGATATTGTTAATTTATATTTCACCCGCGCGTAATTTCTTTTTGAAATATCCTTCCCTTACCCCACATTTCCGGGATAAAAAGTACCCGATGTCACCCGGGGATAGTGTAGCTTTCCAACAGTGAAAGAATTATTCAAATCGGTTTAGTAGTTTCGGGGCGTATTCAATACAAACAAATCGACAATCAAACTTTCCTCTTATAATAATTAGTATATAGTATATCCAGGATATTCTGGACATAATTCACAGATCTATCTAGCCCTTAACTAAGCATAGTTTATACTATTAGGTGCCAAAGGAAAAAAATGTCGTATATTACCTACTTTGTTTATAAAAACATACTATACACAAAAACACCTAGACCGATACAAACTGACACAAAGATGTTTGTTCTGTGCGGGAACTGAATCTTTGGTATAACCGACTTTTTAACCATTACTTCAAGTCTACGTTTCTACAGTTATACATATTTAAAGGACATTCACCCAAGGGAGTGCGATAAATCATGAATAAGTTCAAAGTACCTATGTTTCACTCAAAGAAAAACTGTGTTCCTGTTACCAAGGGAATACTACCTCACGTACCAAAAAGTTCGACATCTCTTATTTACTTAATATTAAATGTGGAGCTCGTTGCCTTTATTTATATAAGTCATACTAGATGTGAGAACCGTAATGTCATAGGTTATCAAAATGTTGACTAAAATACCTATTAATTTTTTTAATGTGTTCTAGTATATAGGAACACTGCCCAAGCAAGATGGCAATTGCCGCACTGACGGCTTACCATTAGGTGGGCTGCATGGCTGTCTTTCAACTGACGTGGTATAAAAAAAAATTAAGTAAGTATCCTACCTGTTTCATAAAAAGACACTTATACAGGAAGGATCGTGCAGTGATGCCACATTGTACACCTATCTGATCTTCAAGCCTTAAGAGTTTGCTGATGCTATTAATATTGCTGAAACGGAGCCAAAGCAATTTATTGATGCTTAATTCACATTGAAAAATTATATGATAAATTAATATAAAACAAGTTTTCTCAAGGGCCAGTACATTTTTTTGGAAAAACCGACTGATTCAAAGGATTGCCTTTTATGACTATTAATTCACGAAGAAGTGAGTTTACATGTAGTTCGTAAAATACCATAGAGCACGATTAGAATTCAAAGGTTTAATTCTTGGCGTGCTCTATGTTTTTTTTTACTTTAACTAATTTAACTAAATTAAATCCAGTCGGCTAGCGTAGCAAGTTCAAAAAGAACAATATTATACGTTAAAAACGTATTAATGTCTAATGACCTAGTATTAATTTACTTCAAACCTGATTGCAACATTATGAAACCACGATAACCGCTCTGCGCAGTACAAATTGGTTCAATAAAATCAACACAGATGAGACAATCTTATAATTAACTGACAATGGAGATGATATCATGTCTTTAGGGCTGTCAGAGACGAATCGGCATGTGTTATATTTTTTTTTTTATGTACATCAGTTGGCAGACAGACACGCAGCCCACCTGATGGTAAGCGGCTACTGCGGCCTATTCCACTGAGGGACACTTCGCCTGGAAGCGTCGCTCAATGTGCTGTCAGACTGTAGGCTCATCTGATCTTCGAGCCTCTGATTTCAAGTGTACCGGCTCCCACACTTTCATTGCCGGAACACAGCCAGAGCTGTTATAGCGGGATATTTCACCTTTGGGGGTGGTAGCTAAGCCAGTCGGACTCTGAAAAAGCCCTACCACCAACCAGACCCAAGGCGGGAATCGAACCCACGACCTCCGTGTTTTATACCTGAGCGGCTTAGCCACCACGGAGGCGGTCAAATAAATAAATAAAAGTAAAGGTTCAGCCTATTTACTGTCCCACTGCAGGGCAAAGGCCTGCATCTTTGGAATCAAGTTATCGTTACAAAGATGGGTACTGGCTTAATCACCACGCCTGCCAAATGCGGGTTGGTGATTACAAACCTGAGCTGTGTCCGAAAACACCGACACAAAGTTAGCCCGGGAATTGAACCCAGGACCCCGAGATCTGTGCTTAGTTTAGGGCAAGATGTAGGTACTTACTAAGCAGATTTGAATGAAATACGAAATAAAGTGAGAAACTTTCTACCTACCAATGTTGCCGAATTTGCCGACCTGTGGGTACAGTCGTACCCTTAGAGTATACATACTTAGGTATACTCTAAGATCGTACCTAATTAGATACGTTAGTACTATTATAAATATTCTGTGCCTAGTCATACCTACCTACGGAGTCATACGGAAAATCAGGACGAGCAGTGATTGTCCTCAGAATGCTAGAAAATGCATCAAATATTGTTTAAAATTTGATTTTGTCAACGCAGTACGTGATTTTAGACACGTATATATAACGAGTTTTGCAATCCTAGACCGCGTTTGTTTGTCACAATACAACGAATGGTAACAACAGTAGGTAAAATTGGAAAATATCTGAATCAATTTGTAAACATTTAACACAGTAAAAAATAACAAATTTTAACTTCATTTCAAATAAAATGAGAATCAATATTTTTATAATTTTTATTAAGGCATTTTTGCCTGCTTAATGGCGATATTTATATAAATATATTAGAAAAAAACAACCCGGACAGCGAGAAACGTGGGTTGGAGTCCCGCCTGATACCTGGACAAATTGAAGTTTTTCTAATAATACTTATTATGTCATTTCTAATCTGGGTCGGCCATATTCTGGAACACAATGGCCGCTTGCAATCAGGTGGATTGCATGTCCGTCTGATCTGACTGAATCGAACCCACGACCTCCGGGTTTTATAACCCGAGCTTTTAACCATAGGCCCGCTGAGGCAGGGGTATTTTTTTAATACTGTCAGTTTGCAGACAGACACGCAGCCCACCTGATGGTAAGCGGCCACTGTTGCCTATTCCATTGAGGGACACTTCACTAGGAAGCGTCGCTCAATGTGCTGTCAGACTGTAGACTCATCTGATCTTCGAGCCTTTGATTTCAAGTGTACTGGCTCCCACTTTAATACTGCTGGAACACAGCCAGAGCTGTTATGGCGGCAGATTTCACCTGTGGGGGTGGTAGCTAGCCAGTCGGACTCTGAAAAAGCCCTACCACCAACCAAAATTGGGTGCTTCCAATTTCATATTTTTATGCAATGACTTCACTTATCTTAGACTGCAGTTGCAGTTGCAGACCGCATCAGTATTCACGAGGCGAACGCAGCGGGTCAGAAGAAGTTCTCGTTGCACCCGGACAGGGGTCATCCGGGAAACGGAAGAGGTAGTTTCGCGGTTAGAATAGCAATACGAAATGGTTGACGAATCTTGTTTTCATGTAGAGACAAATGTTTTGGGTAATGTGAGAGTCCTTGTCTCGTAACGTGTCAGCCAATGTCTTAATGCAGTACCGTGTGGGGATCGAACCCGCTACCTTCTTGTGTAATAGCCGACTTCTGAACCATTACACTAAATATCTCGTTACCATATGATTCTCTATAAAAACACAATACGGAAACTCTACTAAGACCTCATATATATAATATTGTTTGTTTGTTTGTATTGAATAGTCTCCGAATTTACTGAACCGATTTGAATAATTCTTTCACTGTTGGAAAGATACATTATTCCCGGATGACATAGGGTACTTTTGATCCCGAAAATGTGGGAGGAAGGAGGGGGGT
This sequence comes from Mecyna flavalis, assembly GCA_949319885.1. Classification (NCBI taxonomy): domain Eukaryota; kingdom Metazoa; phylum Arthropoda; class Insecta; order Lepidoptera; family Crambidae; genus Mecyna; species Mecyna flavalis. The sequence goes on along the minus strand of OX439414.1, from coordinate 13,692,773 downwards.
TAATAAACAAAAGAAAGTGCGCGCGGTTGAAACTGCGGAGGCGACCGCTAGTTGCGTAATATTTGCGTTGCTAATGATTCAAAAATGTTTAAGTAATGATTTCCAAAACTGGCGGAGCGGTCCTTTAAATATTTTATAATATTTTGTGCCAGCGGTGCTTATGAAACATTCCCGGTCCGTCCCTGACCTCAATAGCTCGCTCCAGACCTTAGTTCCCGCTGGGCGCTAAATGCAGGCATTAACATGCAGCGCGCATTCGCTTGCACCTACACAGTGCAATTACCCTAATTTAAAAATGCTGCATTTAGCTGAACAATTAGCGAACAATATATAGATAAAAATTTTCGCTTCCGTAATTTCTTCCGGAAGTTTTGCGCTTCCGTAATTTTTTATATTATCCCGAAAGAATGTGATATACATTATCTGCGTCTGTGTCACTATTTCAGCTCGAAAAATATTTGTAACAGGCAAATAATTAAAAATAATAATGTCTGGATTTTTTTCACCCCATTTCAAGAAGATAAAAAGCTTTATGTATGTACCGTGTGCGTGTGGAATTTAACAGATTTATCTATATCTATACTAATATTATAAATAGGAAAGATTTAATTATCTGTTTGTTTGTTTGTATTAAAAAGGCTCCGAAACTACTGAACCGATTTGTATAATTCTTTCACTGTTGGAAAGCTACACTATCCCCGGGTGACAAAGGGTAATTTCGATCCCGGGAATGTAGGGGGAAGAAGGGCATATTTGAAAAAAGAAATTACGCGTGGGTGTAACCGCGTGCGGAAGGCTAGTATTTTATATATTAAATAGTATCCTAGTATGTATAAAGGTTATTTAATTAGATTGTCATCAAAATGCGCAATGGTCATCACAATGCAACGTCATTGTATTCTTCTGGCAGCTAATGCGAACAGTTGCATCACGGTTTTAATGCAAATTCGCGACCTACATTCGTCCCGTCGCTGCACTTGCATGTCTGTCTGAGTTACTGCAATTTAGACTGCAATTTGATTAAAACACAAGGTTTTTATGCATGCTGTCTACCTAATATTCCCTACAACATGGAGGCTGTCAGTTTAATAACTAAGTAATGTATTAGAAAAAAAAACAAGTTAAAACTAGGTATCTAAGAAACTAGCCATGTTTCCGCGCTGTATGGCTTTAAGGTTGCCCCTTAGGCCTCGGCCTCGAATTTCGCGGCAGCGGGAGCGGCGGCGCACGTAGGCGCACTGCGGTCACCGCTTGACGCGGGCCGTCAATAGCGGTACGATGCTGTCAAGCGGTGATTAAAATCGAATTTATACTAATATTTTCACATTTTACTTGTTTTCTACTAGTTTTTCTGATAAAGAGTCAGGCACTCAGTCTGACTATTGAGGCCCAGTGTCACTATCAGGAAAGTTCAAAAATCTTATTAGGAGTCTCTTTTGTCAATTCTTATAAAAAACGTGACGTAGTCGTTGATATCTGCCAGATAACAAACAAAACACAACTTAACCCGCTCACTCGAAAAATGACAAAAAGTAAGCAGAAAAAATAATAATATATCCGAGGCAAGCGGACCATTTTCAGTGATATCCCCGTAATATGGTAAAGCCGGAGTGATTCCTAGCAAATCCTCGTTCATAAAACATGGCTGATCGATGGCGTCCCGAGTGGATCAATCAACTGGGAGTACTGGGACACTGGGACGCGGTAAATATGGGACGGGTGGCCAATAGATACGTGCCATAAGTTGGAATGTTGGAGTTAAAGACATTAATCTTTACTTATTAGTTCTTTTGTTTGTTTTATAAAGAGGTAAGAGTTGTTTGTATTGAATAGGCTCCGAAACTACTGAACCAATTTGAAAAATTCTTTCACTGTTAGGAAGCTACATTATCCATGGCTCTACCATTACTTTATCTTAGTGACTGGCGCTCTTTAGCTCGCGGGCGTATTTTCTATATAAATTCGGGTACTCCCATACAATGTTTAATTTTTCTGGCTCCGAGATACCTACACGACGGAGCGCGGTGCAGTGTGATAATCCCCTTACACATCACATTTATTTATTCATACCTTTAGCTGATTCTATCAAATAATACCCAATTGAAAGTAAGTACTGTATACACGTAATGGCAAAAGCAAATACGATGGATAATTCGTTAGTTATTGGAAGGGCAAATATGAGCGGAATCATGTACGTCAACAGCTCGCGTATTATTATGAATTTGCTTCGATTTGAAAGCAGTCGACAATTTATTCGTCACGAGCACGCTCGTCATGTGCGGGTCAATATTTGAGCTAATAATTTAAACACCTGCACTAAAACTGAAGAGGCAGCCATTATCTTACTAATATTATAAATGCGAAAGTCTGGATGTTTGGATGTTTGGATGTTTGTTCCTCAATCACGCCTAAACGGCTAAACGGATTTGGATAAAATTTGGCACACGTATAGTTTATAACCCGGATTAGGACATAGGCTATAAAATTCCCACGGGAAAAGTCTCATTCCCGCGGGAATAACAATTTTAAAACTACTGAACCGATTTAAATAATTCACTGTTTTCACTGTTGGAAAGCTACACTATCCCCGGTGAACATAGGGTACTTTTGATCCCGGAAATGTGGGGGGAAGGGAGAGATATTTGAAAAAAGAGATAACGCGCGGGTGAAACCGCGGGCGGAAGGCTAGTCTATACTATAAATATAATATTATAAAGAGAAAAGATTTGTTTGTTTGTATTAAATAGGCTCCGAAACTACTGAACCGATTTGGAAAATTGTTTCACTGTTGGAAAGCTACACTATCCCCGGGTGATAGGGTTTTTTTTGATCCCGGAAATAAAGGGGGAAGGGGAGGATATTTGAAAAAAAAAATTACGCGCTGATGAAACCGCGTAAGCGGCCGCTAGTAGACTTAAGATCTAAAATAGTCCTTGGTAGAATTTGTGGGCACAATTGCGTGACATTGATTTTATTTATACAGACAGACAGATAATAAATCACCTTTCCACATAAAGACAATTGAGCGCTTTATTTGTCTAAGTCAAATCGTTGACGCTAAACTTTTCAAGTACAGAATCTTCCCTAAATTACTTTTGAAAGACATCGTATTTCCAACCTTCAGATCCAAATCTTTGACTTATCGAGGGAAATTTAGAGATGGGCTGAGCACTCGGGCAATACTCGGTATTGCTATCGGCAAACTTGTTGAACATCGGTCGACAGAGAGGGGGAAAGTTCGCGCATGTGCACTTGCGCGTGACCAATAGCGTGCGCGAATCTCCCGAACGCCCGCGCGCGCTATTGGTCAGAGGTATGCTTCTGACCAATAGCTCACAGGCGTGTCAAAATTTGTATTCTGCGGAATCACCACCCGATATTCAAGAATATTGCCGGGGCCTGTACTCGGCGTACTCGGCGGGTTTTTTAATACTTGTACTCGGCCGAATTACTCGGTTTTAATGCCAAGTAGTAGTAAAGCAATACATGCATTTTGGTAAATATAATTGAAACAACGTGTCAATCGTGTTCATCAAAAAGTATTTAACTTATTATTAGACTTTGACAATCTCAATTGTGATAATGAATGAGACAACATTAGAAAAAAGTAAATGAATAAAAAAATAAAATTAAAAAAGGTAAATTATGATGCAGAAACAAAAGGCTCTCTACACGTTCTGGTAACATCTTATTCCTTTTTGCTTCGTAGACGTTACCAGCCTCCGAAAAAATATTGCCTGATACAGGAATTTGATTCATGCCAATTTCTCGACCGAGTACTTGGTATAAAAAAAAACTAAGTAAAAATCTGTACTTATTACTCGGCAAAAATACTACTCGGCACATCTCTAGATAGAATGAAATCCAAGCAATAATATTTACTCTTGTTTCAATCGATGTCTTAGATCAACCGTTGAATTGAAATTTTAATAGTCTTTCGCTTGAGATATTTTCAGGCGGCGAACGAATTCTTTGTTCTAAGGGTCGCATTTGGAACTTGGATCTTATATTCTCAAAGGAAATAAAAGTAGGGGATCTTACGAGTTTTTATGTAGTAAAATACTTTTGATTTTGCTTTAGTTAGAATGTATAATATACAAGCCTTCCGCCCGCGCGGTTTCACCCGGGCCTAATTTTTATTGTCAATTATCCCCCTTCCCCCCACATTACCGGGATCAAAAGTACCCTACGTCACTCGGGGATATTATAGTTTTCCAACAGTCAAAATCAAAATATTCTTTATTCATGTTAACTTGTATCAAGTATTTATGAATCGTCAATTACAGAGTGACTCTACCACCAGCTTCGGAACGCAGTCATCTGCCGAGAAGAACCGGCAAGAAACATGACAGTTACTCTTTTTAATCGCCAAAGAAAATACAACATTTATAATAAATCTATCTATATATACTAAGCCATACAGAGTTTTTCGTGTGAATGTAGAAATAATAATAATAATAAAGAAAAATTATAACTGTAGGACGTAGTGTAGATATAACAACAATGACACAAAAGATTAAAATATAGTTTGTGCGGACAGGGAGCGAAGCATTCCTACTACCAGTATCTACAGAATCAGATGTCCATCATTAAGAAAATCTTCAATTTTCTAGTAACCTTTTTTCATCAGACGATACACGACTTAAAATGAAAGAAATATTCAATCAACAAACAAACAAACAATCAAATCTTACCGCTTTATAATATTAGTATAGATAAGCTTTATATACCAGGCTCATTACATTTGTATTAAAATACTTTTTTGCATATGCCTTGTTGTTCTAGTGGTTTAAGTACGTGATCTCAGGGTCCTGGGTTCAATTCCCGGGTCGAGCAAACATGTTTTTTTAGACACAGCTCGGGCTTGTGATCACATTATACGCATTTGACAAGCATAGTTTTCACATAAAGTAACTACCATCAGGTGTACTGAACCAATACAAGGAAAACGCATTTTTCACACAATCCTGTACAACGAAAAATTAAGGAATCCCTGAATGGAATATTGTCCAAAGCCCGTGTTAAATCGCCCCATTTCTATACTTAATATCATAAAGAGGAAATATTTGATTGTTTGTTTGTATTGAATAGGCTCCGAAACTACAGAACCGGTTTGAATCATTCTTTCACTGTTTGAAAGCTACACTATCCCCGGTGAACATAGGGTACTTTGATCTCAAAAATGTGGGGGAAAGGGGACATTAAAAAAAAATTACGCGCGGGTGAAACCTCGGGCGGAAGGCTAGTCTCCTATAATTTGATTCCTCAGTCCGTCCCTCGTCCCAGGTTAATATTAAAATATCTGGGATAGTCTGAACACCTTGACAGCTGTTCATGAACATCTCGCAGATAGCTTTGCTCTTAATCAAGTAATATTGACTGACGAGCCATTTGGTGTAATGGTCGAGAAGTCGGCTATTACACTAGAGGTCGCGGGTTCGATCCCCGCACGGTACAAACATTGTGTGCATGAACATTTCTGTTTGTATCGGTCTACGTGTTTCTATGTATAATATGGTATGTATTTACAAAAAATAAGTATATAAGTTTTGTTTATCCGTTGTCTGGCACCCATAACACAAGCTAATGCATAGTTTGGGGCTAGATGGCACTATTTGAATACTTAAATAGTGTCCAGGATATTAGATACTTTATGTTATGGCGGCAGATTTGCCAGTGGGAGTATTGGCTAGTAAAAAGATTGTAGCCATACGAATTGACTAGTTTGAGACTGGGGTTGATCATTGGTCCACGTGGGCATATTTTATCATGACGTGATCTTAATGATCTTAAATATAGAGTCAAAGAGTATAATTATATTCCTACATATCTTTGAAAGATTTTTTTTTTAAATAAATACTTTTTCCCTCAAAAGTTTCATTTTACTCGACGTTCCCCCGGGCGATTACCTTATATAAAAACTCTCTTTATAAGACGGAGTTACATTTGAAACTTACCTACATTAAGAGTCAAGTATATGTAATAATAACCTCATACAGATAAAAATACGACATCTTTTAACCTTTATTCGTCTTAACTTAAGCCCTAAGCCGCCATTTAGCTTATACAAGATAAGTTACTTAATGCACATCATGTATTAAGATGGTCCTTTTTCTTATTTTTTGTCTTCTTTATATATTTTACGCTGCTTTGTTTTAAAACCGTGGCTCTCGTTTGCTCGTCGGTACATACCTCTCTGACCTCTGTCCATCATTCATGAAATTTTCCTTTTTTATAGTTTAGTTTCTTTCTTCTTTCTTTCACACAATATCACTTCATGCATACTTCTAACTGCTCGCATCTCAACTGCGTTTATTCTGCTTTCATGCTTCTTGTGCCATAGGTACCCATAATTACAGAAATACTTTACAAGAAATTGGTCGTCAAAGTTTAAGACGCACCTTTTCCGACTCAGGCATTCTTACTTATTAAAGACATTAAATTGTATTATCCTAGTAAGAACAGCGCATAAATCCAACTGTTCCCTAAAATTTAAAATGGAAATGGGACGAGCGGGAAGCGCGCTGACTTCCTGGCTAATATTATAGTCTAAGATCTCACTGCTCGATTCTGCAGCTATTTGTTTTGATAAAATCAAAATGTTCTTTATTCATGTAAACTTGTATCAAGTATTTATGAATCGTCAATTACAGACACATCTATCAAAACAAATCTGTCATCAATTAAACCAAATCTATACTAATATCATAAAGAGGAAAGATTTGTATGTTTGTTTGTATTTCATAGGCTCCGAAACTACTGAGCCGATTTGAAAAATTCTTTCACTGATGAAAAGCTACATTTTCCCGGGTGACAACCGGTTGTATTTTTGATCCCGGAAATTTGAGGGGAAGGGGGGATAATAGACAAAAGAAAGTGCGCGCGGGTGAACCCGCGGAGGTGACCGATAGTTTTAAATAAACCTTCAAGAAATATACATCATCGGATCAGCGGTTGCCTATAAAAACCGCAATTTCACGCAATTAACTTTTTTTCTATTATTGTTAATTACAACTGTTATATTATTGTTTGTTTATTTTATTTGGAGTCGTCTGTTTTTTCTTTTCTTAATCCTTGACATCGTTACCTTTAGAATGCCGTTAAATTGATTCGAAAGACATAATGTATTAGCAAATTAATTATACAAAAATGTATTGGAGATAGTTGCGGCAATTTTTATGGGTAACCTATTGGTAATCCATTTTATACTATTAGTAATAAAATCCTTTCTCTTGATAATTACAATTTAATATACTTTTACATTAATAAGGCACTAAGTAATCAGCGTTATACAATACATTGCAAGCGCGGTAAATCTATCTGTCATCTCCCCGGCTAGTGCGGAGCACCGTACGTGGTGACCATAGTGATGTGTAATTCGATTCTGCCAATTATTCGTCATATGGCTGAAGGGTATTCGTCTAACAATACCTACTTTGACAAACTTATTATCATTAATAACACAGATAGGTACCTGCAAAATCGAGCAATGGGCTCCTGTACTATTATGATTATTATGAATGCTCAAACGACTCGCTTGTTCGACCCACTTTGACGGGAAATCTCGAAGAATAAAAAACCAAGTCAGGAAAAAGTTAAGGAAAATTATATTATCAGGTCTTCTTTTATCTGTTGAATAAGATGTGACGAAGGTGAAACAATAATACGAAATCACATTTTCCGAAAAATCTGCCAATAATTTTGCTTGACCAGGAAATTTAACCAGAAATTGGCAAAGAGCTTAAGATCTTTATTTTATGTCAAGTCAGTTGGCAGGCAGGTACGCAGCCCACCTTAAAATGGTACCATTTAAATGGTAAGCAGGTTTTTTTTTATGTCAGAGTTGGCAAACGAGTCAGCGGGTCGTCTGAAGGTAAGCAATCACCGCCGCCCATGGACATCTGCAACACCAGAAGGATAGCTGATGCGTTGCCGGCCTTTTTAGGGGGGGGGGGGGATTGGGTGGGCCTCCGGCACTCTCACAAACCAGATGAAACACAATAGTAGTCACTATTATTTCACGCTGGTGTTATGTGAGAGGGTGGTACTTCACCGGACGAGCCGGCCCATTCGTACCTACTGTAAAACAGCATGGCTCCACCCACTACTAAATTAGGTAGGTATTCTATTGAGGCTTTCCTAACTAGGAAATATCTCTAAATGTGATGCCAAACTGTATGTATGCTCCTATGATCGCCAATCGAAAAAAAGCCAAAGCTATTCTATTATGTCGTGAGGTAGCTAGCAAATCAGATTTTGAAGAATTCCTACCATTCACCAGACCTACGGTGGGAAGCTAACCTACGACTTCCGGGTATCAGATTCAAGCGGTGTAATCACTATTTCACGGAGGCGGTCTTGGCCAAGTACTTGAATCAACTAAACTACTTCTAAAAATAGGTGTGCTTGTCATCCTTTTTTTATCAGAATATTTCCCCCACGCAAAACCGAGGCATCATCATCATCATCATCATTTCAGCCAAATGACGTCCACTGCTGGACATAGGCCTCCCCCAAGGATCTCCAAACCGATCGGTCCTGCGCCACCCGCATCCAGTGGATTCCGGCGATCTTTATGAGATCATCGGTCCACCTTGTGGGAGGCCTACCACGGCTGCGTTTCCCGGTACGTGACCACCACTCGAGGACCTTTCCGCCCCAACGGCCGTCAATCCTCCTTGCAATGTGTCCTGCCCACTGCCACTTAAAGCTCGCAATCCGAGGCATACAAACTAGTAAAATACACTCTAGGTGTAAATATAGAACTAAGTACAAAGCTAAAAGTCAAGCCCAGTTTAACATCTTTAAAACACCTACTCCTTGGTAAATACGGCATTCTTTCAACCTTATTACGACGAGCTAAGGATGATATTGCAGTGGCGAGCCCCGCATTATCTGGAGTCACGTAGTGTCCCAGGTACCATCGGATCGAGTTATAAGAGTTAGGAGTATTCGAGTTGTAAACACTGTTGCAGTCTGGCCAGACTGTCGTAGCATTTTTGTAATTACTATATTGTGTAAAAATAAATGTAATTGTAAAAAAACGTGTAAATTGTAATATATAAAATACAAATGAATAAATATTCCTGGACATTATTCACACAGCGCTGTCGAACCCCTATTAACCAGCTAAGCATTTGTATTGTGGGTACTAGACAATGGATAAATAATACTTTTTTTTTACCACATCAGTTGGCAGACACACACGCAGCCAACCTGAGGGTAAGCGGTCACTGCTGCCTATTCCATTGAGGGACACTTCATCAGGAAGCGTCACTGCAAGACTATAGGCTCATCTGATCTTCGAGCCTTTAATTTCAAGTGTACTGGCACCCACGTGCAGTTGGATTCGTGACTTTATAGTGCAAGTTGCATCATTGACCCTCCCCTTATCATCTATTCTAATAACTTTTCATCTTATAACCTAAATAATATCTAACAGGCCATAATTCTCCGGCAAGCGTATCCACGTCATCGTAAGGACGCGCGTGTTTTCTTCAGACATGTTTTTAAACGGCGGCTCCGGAATGTGAATTAGGGGTTCTTCAATGTTATGCAATTTTATCTTTCTCCTCATATTCTTGAGAGAATTTTACTTTCAACATTTTCAAGAATTTTTTTACTTGTCGTCATTCTTGGGAAGTTTTGGTTACAATAAGAAGGACAACTTGTTTGATCTGTGCTTGCTTATGTTCTCTATTTTATTACTGGATTCTTAATGTGGGTTACTTTACTTTTTAGTAGGTGCACCGTTTGTTATAATAATTTTTTAATTTGATAGCTATCAAACGAGCGTATTCTCTCTTAAAAGGCCGGCAACGTATCAGCAATCCCTCTGGTGTCGCAGATGTCCATGGGCGGCGGTGGTTGCTTACCATCAGGCGACCCGCTGCACTGGCTCGTTTGCCGCCTCTGGCATAAAAAATTAACTAGTTCTATAATTGTATCCCAGAATAATGTTTGTTCATCTGTCACGTCGCAGCGTAAGTACAGATCGATCCAATTTTTGGAAGGGGATAGTTTTAGAATTTTAAAACTACAATCAAGGTATACTATGTATCCAGGAGTAGAAGGGATAGCGTTGTATAATCCACGCGGGCGAAGCCGCGAGGAGAAGACTTGTAATATATTATATTTGTTATTTGTCATCCTATTTTTTTCTGAGGCGAATGCACCATAACCGCAGGCTAGCTACTTCGGTCATGTGTGGGACTCAAGACTAAAGCGTCCACTACCTACTAAACTTTTGTTCGTCACCCTGTAATATTTCACAGCTAAGCAAAAGCCTCTCTACTTGAATGGTTACATTATAAAATACAATATAATTAAAATAACAACTAAGTATAATAGACACGAATAAATATATTTATATTATGAGGAAAGGTTACTATAAAGTAGAAGATTACTTAAATGACAAGACTCTGAGAAAATAAAACGTGTCTTCCAAATCAATACGAAATTAAATCCTTCAAAAATCGAGTATATTCTTTTCTGAAAGGCTAGAAACGCAACTGTGATGCATTTTACACCAGCAACCTCCAGACTGTGTATGTGAGCGACTATTCTTCTTCCTTTTTCATACCACATCAGTTGGCAGACAGACACGCAGCTCACCTTATGGTAAGCGGCCACTGCGGCCTATTCCATTAAGGGACGCTTTATCAGGAAGCGTGTCACTCAATGTGCTGCCAGACTGTAGGCTCATCTGATTTTCGAGCATTTAATGTCAAGTGTACTGACTCCCACATTTATACTGCGGGAACATAGCCCGAGCTGCTATGGCGGCAGATTTCATCGGTGGTAGCTAGCCAGTCGGACTCTAAAAAGTCCTACCACCAACCAGACCCAAGTCGGAAATCGAACCCACATTTATGTTTGTGTTGTCTTCACAGACAACCCAATATTTTTGGTCCTACTTTTTGACGGAATCGAATTCGTGATCTTCGGGTTTTATAACCTTCTTAGCTAATGTTTAATGTCTGATATCCATATTGATCATTGCACCATATCGTCAAAGTAAATCCTACAAAAAATGTACACAAAGTCATGACTAACAGACGATACTTTTTACAGTAAATATAGGAATTAAGCACGTGAAGTCTCATACAACAGCTTGTTATCTCGTAAATTCCTCGGTTATGAATATTTGCCGAGTACTGAAGGCAAACACTGTGTGCCAGTGTAATATATCAATTTACAATTCAGCCCGCTCAAGATATCACAGGGGCTGGCAATAACTCTCGCTTAGGCCGGCGGCGATGGCGTGTGGTGCAAATCATAGGCTACACTGAGCGTCCACAGTGTTGCCGCACTAATAAATCAAAAATTGAATTATGCTTTATTTATGTAGGCTTCAAAAATGTTTTATGAGTCCTCACACATTAATCTTACAGTGTGACTCTACCACCGATTTTTTTTTATACCACATCAGTTGGCAGTCAGACACGCAGCCAATCTGATGGTAAGCGGTTACTGCGGCCTATTCCATTGAGGGACACTTCATCAGGAAGCGTCGCTCAATGTGCTGCCAGACTATAGGCTCATCTGATCTTCGAGCCATTAATTTCAAGGTGTACTGGCTTCAACATTATTATTGCCGGAACACAGCCAGGGCTGTTATGGCGGCAGATTTCACTTGTGGGGGTGGTAGCTAGCCAGTCGGACTCTGAAAAAGTTCTACCACCACCCAGACCCATGAAGGGAATCGAACCTACGACCGGGTTTGTACCCAAGCGTCTTAGCCACTGTTTCACGGAGGCGGTCATTTGTTTATCTATCGAGAAAAACCGGCAATAACGAGGGACAGCCGTCAAGGTTCGTATCCAGGGATCAGAAACTTGTAATTGGGTTTTTCGGTTCCTAAAACAAATAAATTAAGTTCCTTTACATTTGATTTATTGCATTTTTATTATTATTTATTATTATGAGCCTATAACGTCCCACTGCAGGGCAAAGGCCTCCCTACCCTTCTTCCATTGTTTGCGGTCCATTGCAACGACACGCCAGTTTTCGTCAAATTTGTCCAGATCATCGCGCCATCGCCGTTTTGGTCTGCCGCGTGGACGGGTCTTGTTTGGTGTCCACTCTGTGGCGATTTTGGCCCAAAGTTGTTCAGGCATGCGGCAGACATGACCAGCCCAGTCCCATTTTAACTGAGAAGCTTTCATTGAGACGTCTGTTACCAGAGTCCAGGAGCGCAAAATGGTATTGCGGATTCGGTCTGTCAATTTGACACCCAGCATATTGCGCTCCATGGCTCTCTGGCAGACCGCGAGATCGGACTTCTGATGATTGGTCAAAGACCAAGTCTGCGCACCATAAGTAAGAATGGGGAGAATGCACATGTCCATGACTCGGCGTTTCAAAGATACAGGTGCATCACTTTTAAATAAGCTCTTTAAGGACCAATAGCTTTTCCAAGCGTTTTCGGTGCGTCGTGCAACTTCTTTATCTTGACGCAATTGGAAAGAGACTATTTGCCCTAAGTACACATATTCATGGACATATGCAATCTCCGCTCTATCTAAGTATACTTTTATTATTGCATTTGAAAACAAAAAATAATTTATCGTTAATATTTTAGTATGACAGGTAAATTATGAGAAACTTAATACTTAATGGCAGTGAAACAGGTATTCCCTTAATATTTCTAAACGTCGCGTAGTAAAAGGTAATGTATAGTTATCATACCTTTGGAATTTATCCTCTACTGGTTGGTGTATAACAACTTATTGAAAAACCTATAAACATGCTACAGATATTGTACAATAGTTTTAGCGCTGGCAACACTGGTGTGTTTGGCCATAAATCTGAGTGGTCCTGGAATACTGCTGCGTAGCTTACCTAGAACACTGGGCGCGGCTTATATTAGTTAGGGCTGCCAACAGTTTGTTTATTTTTAGGTCTAGAAACTAAAATATTTTGAGATTGTATATTGGTAAATTTATTGTAATTTTGGTGATTGAAAAGAGTAACTATCGAGTTTCTTGCTAGTTCGTTTTGATAGATAACAACATTCCGAACCCGGTGGTAGAGTTACTATGTTATCATTAATTGAATTGACGATTCAAAAGTGCATCTATGATGCCTACATGAATAAAGATTTTTTGATTTTGAGAAACTTTAATGAGCTGTTATGCGTATCCGCGCAAATGTTTCTGGTTAAAAATCTCATAATAAACATTTAAAAGTCAAATGTCATCTTTAGCATAGATTATTCGTTTGCTACTCAGCATAATTATGCTACGGTTAGGAACCAAGTCGCTGATTTTCAGTAGAACTACAAATTAATAGAACTATGCACATAGATAATACAAGAAAATGCTTTCTTAAGTACAGTGCAGTGTACTTTGCACTTGCACTTACTCCTCCACACAAAAACGAAGATTGACAAACAGAGAGGCTGGCAACCCTGAAGCGTATCGTCTTGTTTGCGAAGTGATGGAATACCGGATAATAGTGCAGCTCAGCACATCTTCAGACGGATGATAAACAAACAAGCGATTCATTCTGTAATGCACACTTGCAACATGTGCAATGTGCATCTTAACTCACTAGCTATGTTATGTATGAAGGTTGCCTTAAGTCTAAACCGAGGAGAGAGTCGGATTTAGGGCACTCTCATTCACCATACGTTCGATACGATCTTTTTTTTATATACAACGTTTGTTTGCAGACAGACACCGCAGCCGTACTGATTGTTAGCGGTCACTGCGGCCTAATCATTGTGGGGCACACTTCACCAGGAAGCGTCGCTCAATGTGCTGCCAGACTGTAGGCTCATCCGATCTTTGAGCCTAAAGGTGCGTCTATGCTTACGAAGCGAGCACGAGCGGCGCACGAGCGGAGCACGAGCCGATCCAAAATTCGTGTACTGTGGACGGACTTGGAGCCTCGAACGAGCGCGCTTCGAGCATTCGTTTCGTGCTCGTCTGTGCTCCGCCCGTAGACAGAGAAAACTATAGATAAATTGCATACAAATTGATAGTATCTATCGCATTCACACAAGAAAAAGAGGGCGATACGGATAGACCACGTAAAAGAAAGAGATAGAACTACACAATTTTTTGTCTCGCACCGCGTGCCGGTTTTTCGATATTTAGGCTGAAACTATGTTCGAGGAGAGATCGTCGTAGGCTCGTGGCAGGCTCGTTGTGCGTCCACACTTGTCACGCGAGCAGAGCGGTTCGACTCGTGCTCCGCTCGTGCGCCGCTCGTGCTCGCTTCGTAAGCATAGACGCACCATTAGATTTCAAGTGTACTGGCTCCCACATTATTATTGCCTGGACACAGTCAAAGTTGTTGTGGCGGCAGATTTCACCTGGCAGCTAGCGAGGTACGAAGCCCTACCACCAACCAGACCTAAGGCGGGAATTGACCCTACGACCTCCAGATTTTTTGTACCCGAGCGGCTTAGCCACTGTTCCACGGAGGCGATCAAAAAGTCTACTGGGTGAGGGTGGCACTTCCCCGGTCAAGCCAGCCCATTTTGACTCACAGACAACAACTATTTGCAGCATAGCCTTACCACGATTTACCTACAACTAGTTCTACCAAGGTTCTGTAATAAACTTAAAGCCGCTGAGTCATCGCCGTCCTCAAACAACATAACTCGATAATTTCTTAAAAGAAAACGACGACTTTCTCCGTTGCGTGCACTTATCAGCAAGCACAATCATGTAATGGGCCACTCGCTGTAATGAAAACGAAAATGGATGGTGACAACACGAAATTCTCGAGTATTCTTAATAATACGTAATTGTAGGCATGCTCCAATTATAGCCAAATGTTTGTACAGCATCGAGAAGGCGGCTATTTCACACCAGAGATCCCTGCATGAACATGTATGTTTGTATCAGTCTGGGTGTTTCTATTACAAAAAAATATATAAGTATCAGTTGTCTGGCACTCATAGCACAAGATGTTTAGTTTCGGGCTAGATGGCGCTGTGTGAATAATGTCCAGAGAGTCCGATTTATGTCCAGATACATTATTGTCCCACTTTTTTTTATGAGATTTAAATAGTAGAGTTGGTCTATGCAATGTTATTTATCCTACTACTCGTACAATGTGGTTTGGTTCGACGGTCTACCATAGCATCACCCGTAGGTGAAATCTGTCGCCATAACAGCTTTGGATGTGTTCCGGCAATACTAATGTGGAAGCCAGAACTGAACATACAGAACGCTTTTGAGCACCCGCACTCAAGGACTCGAGAGTGAAGTTGTACGACCTACTACCCACTAAACTCCACCGGTTTTCCCTGAACGTCCTGGTGGGACGAGCCAGTGCCCATTTTGTGGCAATTTACCGGCCCATCCGAATATCCTGGCCTGATTGCGCCTAAGGAATACTAGCAGTGAAATTGGGTGATTCCCAGATGTGGCATAGGTTTTGGGGTGTACCTGGGAATTTCTCCAAGACGTGGGGCTCTGGTTCTCCGCACTGCTCCGCCGATCGACAGCACGCCCATCTGAAAGAGACAGATAGACTTGATATTTTTCCATATTTCCTTAATTAAATATTTCCTAAATTAAGTTCTTTTAGCATAGTGATTTAGCATCTTGGGTATAATAAGACGTAGGTCGCGGGCAGCGTTTGACAAGAGCGTCGCCCAAGCCAAGTCGGGTGGCCCACCCTAGGCGCCACCCCGACTTGAGGCCTCTCAAGTCTCTCAAGTCGGGGTGGATGGGCTGGTCAATAGCCACAATGCTGAAAGCGGCTCGTCCCAATCGGGTGTGAAGGGGAAACCGGGGGAGTTTAGTGGGTGGTGGACACTTTAGTCTCGAGTCCCACCCCACTGGCCGCAGGTCTAGCTAGCCTACGGTTATGATGCAACAACGCATTCTCCTACGCAAAAAAAAAGGTCCCGGGTAACGTTCGTTGTATTTTCTGCTGCCTTCCAGCTGCCCCTCATAAGTAAAATGAGCCGCCATCAGTCACCAGAAGATCAGAATACATTATCTGGTTGTATTGAGCCAGTGCACTTGAATCTTGTTAGATCACAAATCCGAGCTGTATCCGAAAAAACCGACATATATTTTGCTCGATTTTTTTTATGAAACATTTTTTGTTTGACCTAAGAATTGAAGCCAAGACCGTGAGAATCGAGACCAACGAGGTGTTAAAACAGTCTTACTGATCGTTTTCAACTTTTTTAATATTAAAAGTTAAAATGAAACGAGGTTCCCATGCGTAACATGTACATATGGATAAAAGAAAAAAAAAATTCTCATTGAGATTGTAAATGCGTTCTTTCACTCCCATCTGTGCTCACTAATATTTTTACTTACGATTGAACTAAGAGGGTGTTTATTTATAAAGGGTCATGACAACATTGATTTTTTGTTTGTTCAGAAACATTGTTTAATTATTATTTTTATTTTAACTATGTCTTACATTTTTTTTCTGTCCAATGTTTATATGTAGTCAATGCTTCAAAACAAGACGTCATATTAAAAATAAAATGCTTTGGCGTGCAATAATGAACTTGGTGGTGGGACGAACGGGAAGTAAAAATAAGAATTCACGTTCGTCCCACTAGTGTGACGAATTTGTCGGGACGAACGGCAATGAACCTATACTCGTACTATCGAGGTCACCCGCGCGTGATCACCCTAAAGGCTAAAATCCTGTGCAGTATTTTCACGTTTACAAGCGCCGCTCCTAAGAAGTCACGATGCGCGTGCACGGTATATTTTTCCAAAAGTGATCACGCGCGGGAGACCTCGATCGTACCTACATACATCCACCATTCTCACAAAACTTTCGCATTTATGAAATTGCTATGTGGCTGGATAAGTACCTTAATAGAATTTAGAGCTTTATATTAACCAACCTGGCGAAAACTAAACCTTTTTTTCGGAGGAGAATGCTTTTATGCACCATAACCGCAGGCTAGCTAACCTGCGGCCGTGTGTGGGACTCGAGACTAAAGCGTCTACTACCCACTAACTAAACTACCCCGGTTTCCCCTTCACACCCGATTGTGACGAGCCGGTATCAGCCTTGTGGCTATTGACCAGCTCATCCCTGAGTAGGCGGAAACTATGTATACCTAGTTAGTATCTTGAGAAAACCTTGACACGAACGCGAACGGGCTACCTCCACAGTTTCTACACAACTAATATTTCGGTAAGGGTTTCCGCCACAGTTTCATTGCCCCGGAAGTAACTCTCTTTATGTCCCACAACGACTGTTTACTATTAGATACGCTACACGGCTGTCTGTCAATAAACGTTACATAAAGCAAAAACACACATCAAATTCCTTGTAACTTAATTGATTTCCGTGCTCGTGTAATTCCATTCCGGAAAAAATACAATTTCCGGACCCCGGTCTACAATTACTGTACGAAGACGTTCAGTCTTACGGAATTTATATTCCCCCCAAACATTTACTCGAAAGAACATTATCATAATACAAGCATATTTTCCTTCAACCTCCGTATTTTCTGTTTGCGAGAGAACTCCAACTATTTTTCAAGAATTCATTACATTATGAAAAGGGAACGAAGTTGCTTGCAATTTGTGTGAAGACCCCACCTCATCTTTATATATAAAACTCAAAGGTGACTGACTGACTGACATAGATAGATATCAAAGCACAGCCCAAACCACTGGACGGATCGGGCTGAAATTTGGCATGCAGGTAGATGTTATGACGTAGGCATCCGCTAAGAAAGGATATCTCGATATTCCCACGAGAACAGAACCACGCGGGTGAAACCGCGGGCGCCCGCTAGTTGTTATTATATCTCTTGAGACCATTACTTGAGTTTCATAGTAAATGATTTTAACAACTTGTTGTAAAATTAGCAATTTAAAGTAAGTGCTAATAGCAACCGCTAGGAAATACCTAAAAGAAGACCATCGTCAAGTAGTACTTCATAACTGTTGTGCTATATCTCAGGCCAGGGGGAGCGATGGCTAGCTACCACGCCCACAGGTGAAATCTGCCGCCATAACAGCTCTGGCTGGGTTCAGGCAAAATTAATTTGGGGACAGCGCGAGTGATCTGATGCCTTTGGTGTAACCAAAGTTAATCAGGCTAGTCGAACCCCACACTCATGGTATTATAAAAATTTAGGAAGATTCCAACGATAAAACTCTTCTCACCTCAAAATAAACAATACCCCAAGGTTTAGTTTAGGTCTGTATTTAATTTTATCAAAAACAGTTCAGTGGCTTACAGTTGAAAGCGTTACAGCTGTGGTTACAGAGATACAGATATACTCCACACAGATATACACAGGTAAAGACGATGGCGGACTTCTGGAAATCTTATTTATTTCGTGACGAAAATCTAAAAGACAAGTAGGCGTTATTAAGTTAGCCTAGTCTAGTAAAATTCCTTTCATATAGTCTACCTGACATAATAGGTGACATGATTACCTAGATCCACGGAAAGTTTATGTAAGATAGTCACGCACGAAACCTAAACAGTCGTAACTGGTCGTAATCGCAGTTTTCTAGTTACCGCCCGACTCGGCAGACCCAATTACTTCTTCAGAAAGCTTGTATGAAACTTTCTGTGACGTAATTACCAACATGGAAATTCGTTGGCGCCTCGATATTGACAAGTTGCTAGTAGTTTTACTTTTCGCGGGTTTTCTTTGGATTATTCCAAGTGATACGATGCTGTATTTGGCATGGTCTGTCCCTTTTTATGTGTCCGGATCGTCAATAAAAAAAATAAGCAAATTAATAACATATTTCCTTCCTCCTATAATTCTGGGCTTTTCAGGCGGGGCGTGAAGCGGCATCTATGCAGGCCTTCAGGGTGAGGGTGACTGGCTCAATGGGTACTATCGTATAATCTATTGAGCCAGTCAACCTTATATTTGGACCTCACTTCCGCTTAACATTAAGTGGAGTGAGGTCATCCTGACCAATCCTGACTGCCTCCTTATAAAAAAATATATTATAGAGTCACTATATTTTTTGTTTCTGACGATTCATAAGTGCATCTTTGAAGCCTATTTGAATAAAGCATAAGATTTTGATACACACAGACACAGACAAAGGTATAGTTAGGTATAGTGCATACTGATAAGATATACTTAAATAAAAAGAATTCGTAACAACATTAGTACCACAAAATAATGACAGTCCGGAAATAGAAAATCTAATACAAACTCACTGAACTTACATGAAGTTTCATTTCAAAGGTTAAAGGCTTGATAGCGTAATGGTGTATTTTCTTCTGCGAGTTGAAATATTACAATTTGAGCAATATGCAATTTTTAATAAAGGTATGTGAATTAATTTATGTCAAGTAAAGAGTTTTTTGTAGTTAATTTAAATTGTAAAAGCTAGCGTAAAAACTGGCTGCATTTCACTAACATCATTTAAGACAATTTTTAAAGAAACTGTCGTTGAATAAGAAGTGTTTCGCCTTTTTTCCTAGAGAATATCCTTTTCAAAGATTTAATAACAGTTCAGCGTGGGCGATACAGAGCAATGCAAGCCAATATAAATGGAACGGCTTATAAATTTTTAATGACTGCAAAGTTTGTGCCGTAAAATAAATTTTCTCAGTTAAGTTATTTCGAACTCCGCCCCGCTTGCTATAACAATCACTATCTATTTATACTCCAATTTCCCGCACTACATGATTCAAACTTGAATGTCAAATTAAGGTAATAAATACGATTTATGAGGGCAAACTCTGACCCCGCTGCACTGAGTTATATTTCTGTTATTGCTATCGCCATCTTGGGTGTCCGCCAAGGAGCTATACTTGGTAACAAACTTTACAATGTATATTGAAAAAGTTTAACCTTCATTTCATTGTTGCTTTGGAAATTGAAAATAATTGTACATTTATAAGTTGAGTACAACTTTGAAAAAGCTTTCAAATGTTATATAAGATAATATAAGCAAAAGTGTAAGTTTTAAAGATATTATTACAATTGAGTTTTACGACTGGGAAACTTTAGTTTTATGATTATAGAAGTTTTATGATAGGTTGTTGTATTTGCCTATAAAAAACCGGGGATGGTCTGCGGGTATAATAAAAAGCTTTAAGTAATATTATTACAGGGTGTTTAATTTTTAGAGAAAAAACTCCGGATCCGCTTATGGCTTCATCCGCATGTTGATTAATTGATTGACAAATCATAGAAAGCATAGTATATTGCAGTCTATAATGTAAACTAAAGTATCAGCCTATTAATATCCCACTGCAGGGCAAAGGCCCCTTAAAATTACATTGATCATCGAGGCGTTATAATGTGACCATATTGTTATACCAAATTATTAAGATTATTGCAATTTTACATAAAAATTCATTATCAAGGTTACATTATTGTGACTCTATCACCGTCTACGGAATTGTGTAATACAATTTCAAACTCTTGACGCTATATTCATAGTCTGCAAATTCCATTTTAATAAGTTCAGATATTCAAGTATTAAAAATAACAGACAGAATCCTTCGCGAATTGTGTGGGAAAACTTCACAGTCGAAAGTACTGACTTTCGCGAAACCTTTACAAAATTCAAGATATTAAAATTTTTATATACTTTTAAAGCGCCCTCGAAACCCTTCATCCCTGTTTACGGCTCGAAGCGGTTCTTTTAAGAATTCCACTTTGCCACAAAGGGTTTTCAATTATCTTGTAAATGGAGCCTTTGTGGGTCCACGATAAGTTATTCACGGGTCTCGTCTTGGGGCGTATTTTGTGATGGCATCTTATCAGTAGGAATGTGTTAAAACTGGATAAATAATGATACTTTTAAAGTTTTTTTTTAGTTTTATAAACTAATTTATTTTAGAAGTTTCAAACTCTCCTAGAATTTGAAACTTTTTGTTAATAAATAAATAATATACATATATCTCTGAACATTATTCACACAGCGCCATCTAGCCCCAAACTAAGCATTAGCTTGTGCTATGGGTGCTAGACAACGGATAAACATTACTTATATACTTTTTTTTGTAAATAATACATACACATTATACATAGGAACACCC
This sequence comes from Mecyna flavalis, assembly GCA_949319885.1. Taxonomy (NCBI): domain Eukaryota; kingdom Metazoa; phylum Arthropoda; class Insecta; order Lepidoptera; family Crambidae; genus Mecyna; species Mecyna flavalis. The sequence goes on along the minus strand of OX439414.1, from coordinate 13,671,797 downwards.
AGACCGATACAAACAAACATGTTCATGCACACAAATGTTTGTACCGTGCGGGGATCGAACCCGCAACCTCTGGTGTGATAGCCAAATTTTTGACCATTACACCAAATGGCTCGTCAAGTTATAATTGTTATAATTGAACATTAATTATTACGGCACGTGTGAAGTAAATTTTTGTTTTATATTTTTTTCTTTGTTGTTATGGGTTTAGCTATTTGTATCCATAGCTTTATTGATCCATAATTTGATTTTTATAAATCGCGCATTCTAAAAAAAACACAAAAAGTATATTTTGTGTAGTTTCAGACAGTATTTATTGTGCTCTGGGCTCACTCACAGCTGCATTCATATTAAACCACCAACACAACAGAACACAATAGAACGCAATATTTAGCGTTTATTCCAAATTTACGGAACGGGAGTGACTCGGGATTTCCCGTAGGACTCCATTTGCTGCGTCAGACTTAAGAACGGTGCCTAGACTGGGATCGAATGAGGTGGCCATGAATAATGATGACGTGGGATAGTCATTGACAAGTACTATGTATTGTCGTTCAATGGGGATAATACACCCTTTATGTGCGACCTCAAAAATCGAACCATAAATCAAAATTCTAATATTATTCATTCATGTCAACTTTAAAGATACATTTATGAATTGTTTTGACAATTATCTATACCAATGATACAACTATTAAAGTGACTCTTACAAAGATTAAGGAAAATTGCTATCTATCGAAAAGAACTGAACTCGATAATTATTTTTTTCAATTGCCAAGGTTTTGAAAATGTATCAATACAATCTTCTTTTGAACACTACTGCTGTCTTACAGTTTTCTGTGATAACTAGAAGTACAAAATATATTTTAAAAAACTTCAAACATGAAATTACTGACGTAATTATCCTAATTTTTGTAAATAAAACTAACTATGTATAAGGAACTTCTTAGACATCATTAATCAGAAAGTGGTAAAATGGTCCCTTTATATTATAAATGCAAAACTATGAAACAAATTCAGCATACAAATAATTTAGCAGACATTCTGCTCTCAACGCGAGATACAATAATACACGTGCATTTACTTGTATCAGCACAAATCACAACAGACACGAACACAACGGAACACAATACTTTATTCCCCGTTCAGGAACGGGAGCGACTCGGGATCTCCCGTAGGGCTTAATTTGCTGAGACAGCGCCGTGAACGAAGCCTGGCTGAAGACGGGTAGCCATGAATAATGAAGACGTGAGACAATACATAAATATATAATGTTAAAGTAACTCTGTATATATGTCTGTCTGTTACGCTTTCATGCCAAAACCATAGAAATAAATGATTTCGATAAAATTTGGAACGATCATAAACGCGATCTTGCTCAATGCTCAATTCCAGGGATATTTATAAAACATGATACCTTAGAAAGGACATGTAGTTATGTTTCAACTGACAGAAGTCGCTTATTTATAAAGGAAGCATAATTTTTATAATCTGAAGACACATGCAAAGCTATGAAAAATTATAATTTTTCATAGCTGTGCGTGCATGTGTCATGTTGTAGTTACCTAATAATTATTAGGTACAACGAAACATGCTAAAATACTCCAGTACATCGAACCATACATTTGTTGGTAGTTTAGTATGTAAAACTATACTCATCATTGACATTCATGTCGAAAAAAATACGTTAACAAAAATAAAAGACGTACCACAACAACAAAAACGTACGAAATAGAACACCCTATTGATTTTTACGCGAAACCGTCCCCGAAAGTCGTAGATAGTACACACCCGAGCTATTAACGCCGCTGTCAGCGCAAACAGTCCGACAGTAATGGGGAATTAGTGGGGCAAATCGCCCGCCTCGCCTCGCCCCGCTTGTCCAGAGACACAGTCCAATATACAAACAGTAAGAACTGTGTCAACATAGCTCAGCGAACGTTTTTGAGGAGCCACTTTATACTAGAAAAGGAAACTTACAGAATTGCTTCGTAGGGAAGCGAATAATTTTTTAGGCGAAATTCTGGAATTTATAGCATATTAAAAATCCAAAATAAAGGACAATAAATGGGGCAAATCACCCGCCTCGCCTCGCTTGTCCAGAGACACAGTCCATATAGAAACAGTAAGAATTTATGCACGGCATGACTGGTCTACAAGTTTAAAGTCGCTCAGAGGGATATGGAAAGAGCTACGCTCAGCGTTGCCTTGCGGGATCGAATTCGAAACGAGGTGATCCGGCAGAGAATCGAGGTCATCGACATAGCTCACCTAATTATAATTAAATAATTTATTAGGCTAAAATCTGAAAGTATACATCTAGTATTTGTGACTTCACAATCGAAACGTCTTGACTTAGGAATCACCATAAAAATGGTATTTGTTTCTTTTTATGGAGTGGAAGGCTATTCGACACCATAGTTCGCCTGGGGAGGGCTATTCGTATGTTGTAGTAAATTCCATGCCCAAGTTCTAATAAAGACTGGTGCACGGAGGATAAAATTATGACGCAAGTCGTAGAACCCTATAATTATTATGCTCAAACGCTCGAAGACTCATGTAAACCAATATGTTTTCAGTGTTCAGTGAGTCATTATTCGCAACTAGTTGCCGACAAAGAATAAAAATGTCTTTTTTGCAACCGGTTGCGAAGTTTGGTTGCCAACACGGCCGAAAGGGAAATAAGAATATTAACACGTGCCCGTAGATTCCTTACTGTAAACTCCGCTAGATTGTGTTACTAAATTACGGGTCGAAATTAAAGTAAACATTATTTGGTATGTTTGCTTAGAAGACTTTTTAAAACGGCCGAGAGCGAATCGTGATTAGATTAAGTACATTTTATAACACCTTTTTTAATTTAATCTTACAATGTGTTTTACAACTCACCTTTCTTTAAGCGCTTTGTGTCGGTTTTATAAGGGTCACTTACACCATGATCTAGGATTTGGTAGATTCGGTTATTAGATACATCTGATCTCAGTAACCCTAATAAGTTTATTTCGCTGTATTCCGGGCGGTAATAGCCAGAGCTAAAAGAAAAGTAACCCTAATAATAATATCCTCCTAGCTTCGGGTACAGCAGGCAATCTTTACGATTAACCAACACCGCCGGATATTAATACACAAGTGAGCGTGCAAGCTTACTATCAAGCAATATTTACTAAACGTAGATATTAGTCGTCAAGCCTAGTCAGAGGCCTTTTGGCGGCTTGATCACTTGCCTTACGCACCACTCCACCAACCCGCACTAGGCCAGCGTGGTGGAGTAGGTATGGCCCACACTATCTCACAATTGAGATAAGGCCTGAGTCCCAGCAGTGGGAACGTATATAGGCTGATGATGATGATGATGAGCGTGCAATCACATGCGAACTTTCATTTCCATTACTCTCATAAGCTTGACACGATGGGACAGCAATTTGTTACGACCGGAGAGATATCAGGCGAAACATCTACAGCTCTTAGTGCTTTCTGAGCCACTGGAACAATTTTTTTATTATTTTTTTATTGTAGGGGGGGCAAACGACCATGTGGGTCACCTGATGGTAAGTGATCACCACCGCCCATAAGCACCCGAGACCCCCGTGAGGTCGCAGGTGCGTTGCCCGCCTTTAAGGGTGGAATGTGCTCGCTTCTTGAAGGTTTTCATTTCGTATTGATTTGGAAACACCGCTGCTGGAAGCTGGTTTCACAGAGCAATTTGATAACAGCCATTGTTTATAATCTAACTGTGGAGGTTTCCTCACAACGTTATCTATTAATTTTAAGCTAGTAGTAAATACGCAATGACATAGATAAGAAGCTTCTTGTTGCTTACCACCTGGTCAGTTTCATGACTATCGGAATACGTAAAAGAAGACGTAAGGTCAAGGCACAAGGTTCACAATCCGTCTTCTACTGACACCCCGAAGCACCTTGGAGTAAAACAGAACAGTATATCAGATAGCCACGCGATAGTTCAACGGCTGTGTTACCCGATAACGACCCCCAACACCCCTCTTACACCCAGGGACCAACCACCAGGGTAACAAAATACTATCAGAATATACTTGTATTTCGATAAAATATTAATGTCAAAATGTTCTTGGCATAGGCTTCAGACTCTATCACCGGCTTCAGAATGTAAATATCTATCGAAAAGAAATGGTAAGAAACTCTGGAAGTTCAAAAAGTTTGCGGGTTGGTAGAGGGGTGCGTAAGGCAAGTGACCAACCATAATATAAGATGTTATCAAGCCGCCAAATGGCCTCTGACTAGGCTTGACGACTAATATTTACATTATGGTAAATATCAGCCGGGACCAACAGCTTAACGTGCCTTCCGAAGCACGGAGACGCTCGAAATTAATGTCACTAAATATGGTCAGAATGGTCACCCATCTATTAACCGACCGCGGCGTTGGTAGCTTGACTTTCGTTATCGCTAACGAACCACTGTCACAGCTGCGCCACGAGCGCCTCCTTCGCGCCTCTCCTCCGTAAAAATGTTATTTAATGGAAATACTAAAACGACAATAGCGACACCGCCCCTGGAACAGATAAGTTTGTCGCACAATAAATAATACTAGATAATTATTTCTTATTTCACAACATAAATATTAAGATTTTTATTACAGCATTATATTACTTTTTTATTATTATTTTACAGCATTTTATGGTAGTGCTTAGGTGTGATAGGCGCGGTGGGGGTTGTTAAGGTCACCCTGGCCTTCGGACCTTGGCTAGCTACAAGGGCACTGATAGTCCCTGGGCTTGTCCACTTTGAATAAGGAAACAAACATTTCTATCCAAAAACATTTCTATCCAAGTATAGTATCAGCCTATTAATATCCTACAGGGCGAAGACCTCCATCATCCAAGCCAACTGATCACCACGACTGGCTGTATCACCACGCTTGCCAAATACGCATTGGTGATCACAAACTCAAGTTGCGTACGAAAACTTCGAAACAAAATCCCGACCAGGGAATTTAACCCAGCACCCCAAGATTATGGGATGGCAGTTGGTCCCGACTATGTTCCAAGTAGGTCTGGCTTCCCTTGTAAGGGTTACGGAGGTCAGATGGTACGCTCCATTATAATAACCAGGCTTGCCAAATCTAGGATCATAGTCGAAGCGGACCCTGTGATCTCCATGCTGGATGCAATCGGGAATACGCTGGGATGATGATGATGAGAAACATACACAAGAGATACGTTGTGCACGTAGCTAGTTAAATAAAAACAGAATCACTCTATATAATAATGGTTATCAAATCAAAATCAAATCAAAATTGTTTATTTCCATTCAAACATCGTTTTACAATAGCTCGTGGCCAGAGCCTCCTTTTAAGTATAAAAATACTTGTGCCAGAAGACTCTGCTCTTCATATTTTACAATAATATGATATTTGAATATAGACGAACATTCGACTTAGCAATTTTACAGTTACGTAAACCTATGTTAATTACAAAGGATTATGAAAAAACAAAACAACAATAGTCAAATAAAAAAGTCCCTTTTTATGACCTATATATATTTAATAGGTTATAATTATCATCTCTACATATTGTATTCTAGAATGTTTATAAATGACACCCCTCAAGGCAACGAAAACAATGTTCTAACTTAATAATTAGCAACACTTAGAAACTTGCACTGGTGTGGGTACGATCGGTCGCACAGACTAAACGACCAGAGTTAGTCAACATTCTTTGACTTTAGTTCAACTGTTGTGTGGTGGCGAAGATGGATGATTACCTATATGTACTTACTTATTACATCGTCTGTAATTAATAATAAATTCAAAAGTCACTTTGTCTGTCTGTTATACTGTAACTGAACCAATTCTGACAATAGGTGCAGGAAAAAGAGAAACGAAATAAAGGCTTTCTGTTGGAAACGATCTAGCGTTTTTCTTTTATATTTAGACTAAGCTAGCACTTGACCACAAAGTTTCCTGATGTAAAACAACTATGCGGTCTACGATGGAGCGCGCTTGCTTAGGAAAAGCCCGTTAATTCTGGCCTTGAAGAGCCCCAAGTTGTATTGTGTAGGAAAGATGGGTCCATCCTGGCATATTTTTTTTCATTGGAATAAAAGATATTATAAGTGTTTGAATATAGTCATGTTGCAATATAGCAACGGATCGCCGCGATTGGTATGAGGGTAGTTTAAGAGCTGGAGCGTGGCAATTAAGTGAAATTAGCTTTAAAATTAAAAGCTTTAGAAGTTAAATTGACGAACTTTGTTATTATGCACCAACTGCAATTTTGCAACGTATGCAATTTTGCTTGATCCGCTTTGAAACTAGCACTTATAATAAGTTCAAGAGATGAAATAAGCACGCTAATTCAAGAGATGATATAAGTTTATTATAAAATTATATAGGTAATTTAATTAAAAATAATTCTGTCTTAAATCGCAGTTGCGTTTTAAGGCATTTCAAAAGGATAAATATTGAAGTTCTGGGTGTTTTCTCTGTATAATGTATATATTAATTATATTTACAAAAAGGATATTTAAGTAATTTTTATCTGTTGTCTGAAAACCATAGAAAAAGCTAAGCTTTGAGGCTAGATAATGCTGTGTGAATAATGTCGCGGATATTTAATATTTACTGTTGTAAATGTAGGTAAAGACCTACTTGAGTGCTTAGTAGCTTAGAACCCCCGCCTAAGTTAGTTAGCAAGTTATCGCCTCGCAGCCAAGTTGCAGTTGGCACGTAACTGCCATTGTAGGAAATTTCAATCACTACTTTCATATTCAATCAGAAGTTACCCTATTCAATCAATTGAGTTAATGAAAGTTACAGGTTTAATTATGAATCTGTTTCAGGTCAGGTTGTGCTAGATTTCTGAGCCCTGAGTTCACTGCATGCGCTAAGAATTTTTTTGTATGCTTTGTTATTTGGCAACCTGGTAACCAAATAGCGTAGCTCAATGTAGGTACGATCGAGGTCTCCCGCGCGTGATCACTTTTGGAAAAATATACCGTGCACGCGCATCGTGACTTCTTAGGAGCGGCGCTTGAAATATCACGCGCGGGTGACCTCGATAGTACGCATCAGCGTTACCAGTTTTTAATTTTACCAAGTCGGGACTTTGGTACTTTTTGAGGGAAAATAGCAGGATTCTTCCGTCAAAAGCGGGACATAGTAAAAAAACGTACTTAAACAATCAAAGGTTTTTTAAATATTTATCTTTTCATTTGACTTAAAATTACGTTTACGTGACAATAGATAGCAAAAGAAGTAGTAGTAGTAGTAACGTCCAAGGATGATTATCTTCATTACACGCCTTTCTTTCTCAGCACTGCACGTACGGTCGAGTTCTCACCGAAAAGCGGGACTGAGTCTGTCTGGCGCGGGACATTTAATTTTGATTTAAAAATCGGGACGTTGCCCGCCAAAATCAGGACGTCTGGCATGGCAACGCTCTGGTACGCATGTACTTAATGTTTTGTAAGTTTTTGAGCCTTTGATTTTAACGGCTTCCATATTATTTTTTGGCTTAGGTTTAAGCAACCACCAGATATAATGAAATATTACGCCCAAAAAATCCTAAGTACTTACCAGAATTTAATCCCCATTTTATTATGAAATGATCACCAATAAACGTTAAGTCTGCTAACCTAAAAAACGTAAGTATCGTCAGAATAATCGCTGGGCTACCCAAAAAGGCCACGCGTGCACCAAATTTGTACTCGCATTGTATTTAAAAATTTCATCCAAATATGTTACATAATATTTTTATCCTAATAAATTAAAGTAATGCGTACAAAAATCATTGTATACCCAAAAAATATAAATGAAGTTTTTAAGATTTACCGATACTATATACCATTCGACGAGTGATAGTAAATAAACAAAATCTTTTTCGCTCTGTCCCGACCAAGTAAAATGGGTAGAATTCAGTTTTGGCACTCGCCGGCCGCTGCCGCGGCACGCTCGCTACGCTCGCTCGGCTCGTGCGTTTAGTGGTCGCAGTTCTAACCTAACCTAACACAAATATTATCAATCAATTTAATAGACTTGGTTATATGAATACATTTTATGGCAAACGTAATGATATATTTGGGTAAGAATGACACAAAACTTTGCTAGTTAAAATTTGGTGCACGCGTGGCCTTTTTGGGTTACGAAAAGTTTTTGTAGTGCAGGCATGACTTAAATACACCGAAATATTTTGGTACAGGTTTCGTTTATTTGTACATAATATATTTATTTTGGATGAGGCTGTTTGGGTAACGATTGTGTTTTTTGGTGGTCATTAAATTTGTTCCCTTATTTTTTGCTGGAATAAGCCAAAGTTGTTATGGTGGCAGATTTGACTGTAAAACTTGTGAAAATATGTGGGTCAAATTTTTTTCTGCCATACTTAATAATGATTTTTCTTATTTCACGTTGCAGTGGAGAAACTCAAGTGATCGGTTTCATTAATATCTTTTTAAATGGATTGTAAATAAAGTATTTTTTTAAGTATGCAGGTTGGTATTTTAAGATTTTAGTAAATAGCCGTTAGGTATGTAGTATTTAATGAAACAAAATTCGCGTGAGACAGCTAAGAGTAAATAATAGTTATTAAAAGTGGAGTTGCTTTGTGAGTTGGAGGCTGGAGCAGTGAGCAGTGATCCCCCCCCCCTCCTTGGGCCGCGATACAAATGACTTTCATTTACGTCCATAGCGGCGACAGTTCATTCTGAGACAATCACTGTTACAGGGCTGAGCCAGCTCAAACCCGAGAATAAGCAAATAAAATATATAATTATATTTTTTTTATTTCGCCTTTTGTTTACACCTACCACCTTAGATTGTGCAATAGAGTTCAAATAAATAAACATTACTATTTCTATTTACATTACATATTTGTGGAGGATAAAAATATTGGACAACATCACATACGTTGATTTGACCCCAAGGAAAGGTAGCTTATGCACTTGTGTTGTGTAATAAAGTTATGTTAAAAATAAAAGTTAAGTCTAAAGTTTTTTTTTATACTAAGCCAGTTGTCAGACTGACACGCAGCCCACCTGATGGTAAGCGGCCACTGCGGCCTATAATATTCCATTGAGGGACACTTCACCAGGAATCGTCGCTCAATGTGCTGCCACGCTGTAGACTCAACTGATCTTCGAGCCTTTGATTTCAAGTGTACTGGCTCCCACATTAATTAAAGCTACAATAAACACTTATAATTATAACAACATAGAACATCTCCCCATAAACACTCCCTTTGCCTCCTTCCCATTCACACAAAATATGCAGAAAAAGTGGCCACAGTAACCCGACTTTAGCTGTACCTAATAACTATTATACAAATATAACTTTTTTGTGCTCGCCAACCCTATTGAATAAGAGGGTTTATAACATTTTAATAAGTCTAATGGTCCCTACACAATGTAAAACACGGCCATTTCATAACTGCTCGCTTTGTGAGCTAACTCTTGAAGTACAATGCTTGAAGCTTGACAACTTCAAAGATTTGCCTGAAAAGCTCAAGTGCTTCTACTAAGACGGTTCGTAATGAGTTTTCTTCATTCCAACAATGATTTATACCGTGTTGTTTAATGTTTAATTCATTTCTTTGTCTTGTTCACTATCTTTGTTAATATAAAGTTGAGATTTACTAAAGATCCTACTAATATTATAAATGCGAAAGTCTGGATGTTTGGATGTTTAGATGTTTGGATGTTTGTTACTCAATCACGCCTAAACGGCTGAACGGATTTCGGTGAAATTTGGCACACGTGTAGTTTATAACCCGGATTAGGACATAGGATATAAAATTCCTACGGGAAACGTCTCATTCCCGCAGGATATTTGAAAAAAGAGATTACGCGCGGGTGAAACCGCGGGCGGAAAGCTAGTAGGGCTATAAAATCAGACACAAAAGTCCTAGGAACATAAATTGTCTTTTGAACAAAACTTTTCCAATAAATTGCTACAACTAAAAGCACTTTCGACAAAGCTAGAGTAAGTTGGTAGTGGTAGAGCCACGCTGTTTTACAGTACGAATGGGCCGGCTCATCCGGGGAAGCACCACCCTCTCACATTACACCAGCGTAAAATAATAGTGACTACTATTGCGTCTCGGCTGGTTTGTGAGAGTGCCGGAGGCCCACACTCCCCTTAAAAGGCCGGCAACGCATCAACGATCCCTCTGGTGTTGCAGATGTCCATGGGCGGCGGTGATTGCTTACCATTAGGCGACCCGCAGGCCCGTTTGCATACGACATAAAAAAGACACTTCCTGTGTGTCAGTTGAACAGGGTAGTGCCTCCTTCTTACAGAAGAAGTATGAGATACAGCTTTGCTATTGCGATCCTATTGCTTGGAGTTTTTACTCAAAACAAAGTCGCGGGTACCAGCTAGTTTATCTATAATATTTCCACCTAGCGGATTTATTTCGAAACTTCCCGATTCAGAGAGAGGTCATCCCATCCAATATCCGATCGTCATCTATCATGGCCTGTTTCATATCTCTTTTATTTTATGATTTTGCCATGATGGGAATATACGAGCCATTCAATATAGATAATGAATGTGTATTTATTCACAGTTTTGCAAAGATATATTTTAGATTGATGTGCTTTTGACTGTATCGCACCAGTAGTCGCGTGTTTGATCTCTGCCCGGTAGTAACACTTCTTGTGTGCATTAACATGTCAGTTTGCATAGATCTAGTTTAGATGTATTTACAATCGTACATTGGTAATGTTTATTCGGTGACTGGCAACCAATGCTTAGTTTGGGGCTAGATGGAGCTGTGTAAATTTTTATTTATGACATCTTCATATCAGTGTATGCTCAAATACTGTACCAATACACTCCATGTTAACTCAATTTCAATTTCGTAAAACACTTAACAAAAACAACAAATAAGCAGTGGCTGAGGATTTATTGGCGCAAGTTAAATGGATTAGTTCCCGATAGCGGCGTCGCGTCGGCGCCTGCGCAATACCGCTTATCTGCCGCGACCACTCGCCAGATGCGGCCAACACTGAGGTACAGCTACAGCGTATGATTGGTTCAGTGAAGTAGAATGAACAAACCTTAAGTCACTTAAGACCTTGTCATTCGCTGCAAGACATGTCCCCGTTTTGGGTTTTTGGGGAGGGGAGGGGGGAGGGAAGTAGGAAGGGGAGGTTAGTGGATATTGGGACATCTTTGGTCCCGAGCCCAACATACAAGGCTGCAAGTGTTGCTAGCTTGCGACTACATACGGAGCGTAAATGCTTTCTCGTTGATCAAGCACACAAATGTTTACTGTATCGAGTGGAGATCAAACCAAATTATTCGAATTCACAACCATTATACCAATAATACAAATATATTAGAAAAAATTCAATTTGTCCAGGTATCAGGCGGGACTCGAACCCACGTCCCTCGCTGTCCGAGCGAGTGCACTACCAACTATGCTACCGAGACCTTAGTGGACCCGTTGAATAGGGAACATGCAATGTTTTTATTTTTGTGTTCATTTTAAAGAATTCCATGTAGAATAAACCACAGTTAAATCAAAAAATTAATATATTGTAATTTATCGGAAAAAATGCGGTTTTAAATTGACCGTTTAAATTTTCGCGCGAAAACGGACCTATGGTTCCGATGACACGTATGACGTCACTCCACTCTGACACTGCCTCACGTCGTACTTCACCGTACTTGTTCGTCGCTGACTTTCATAATTTTGCATATTTTTTCGAGTTTCGAAATATTTTTTGGTAAAAATTTAAAATGGACTATCCATCAACATCAGGTGATCGTCACAATACCACTAATATTCCGAAAAAAACCGTGTTGACTCGTGTTTTATGCCAATGTGGACATTGGCATAAAACACGAGTCAACACGGTCAACAGACATCTACTTCAACAAAGTTTCCAAATAAATTGTTTTTGACGGGACCTTCTGACCCAAAACTGAGAAAAAAGTGGTTTCAAGCTGCGAAAATACAAAGTTTAACAACTATGATTTATACATACCGTAGTAATTTAGTTCCTTTCATATTTCTACACTTGAAAACTCTGCATTTTCGACAAATAAAGATAGAACTATGTCAGCACTACCTCTTGGTAAATTCCTGGAGTCTGCTTTGATAAACCCAACTTCCATTTTTATTAAAAAAACTCAATTTATTCCCATAAAATAATATTATCATACTTTTACAACCATATAGACCGACAAATTTATGTGTTGCGGTGGCCAAAATTGGAACTACGTGAAATGCAATGCAAAAACGATATTTAATGACAGTTCTATATCGACAGCTGTAGCGACGCCGCCAACGGAATAGATAATTTTGTCGGTCTAACCTCAAACCTCAAATAAGTTGTCATAGCTGATTGCTGTTTTAAAATACGTTTCGTTTCAGTAATTTTTAATTCGTTATTACTGTTAAAAAACAACATTATATGAAATAAAAATGTTGCAGAGGCCTTTCTTTTATATTTTTTTAACATTTTAGTCATACAATTTTCATAATTATTTTATATGCATCTTCCCTATTTCTTCTAGTATTGATTTACGCTACGGCAGCGCCATCTCTTCAACGTTGCAGTAATTACTACTTACAACATCCGAATGGAATACTTTTACAAGTATTTACCAATCTTTTTTCTAATATATTTGTATTAATATCGCCATTAAGCAGGCAATATGCTTTAAAAAATTATAAAAAATAACCATTATACCAGTTAGGTCGTTAAAGTTTTATTAAATTTCAAGTAACTAGCTGACCCGGTGATCTTATTATCACTTACTTTAGTATTTTCTTCGCAATTTTGCCATATTTTCTCATCGTTTACGCCTTTCCTGGACTTCTACGAATCTTTCAAGAATTAGTCAAATCGGTTAAGCCGTTCTCGAGTTTTAGTGAGACTAACGAACAGCAATTCATTTTTATTTATATAGATAGATATAATGGAAGGATTAGAAATGAATATGTCTACGTTAATAAGAAATATAATTATTTGCAGCAAATTAAAAATCTGTAATAAGTTTTTTTAATTTCACTAATAGTAGGTAGTCTCACTGAAAAGGATTATACTATGACTCAGCACTTAAGAGCTTACCGACAGAAATACATAGCAGTAGTAAAGATTGCACCAAATTAGTTTGGGAATTTGCAGCGAAACGTTGCAGTTGCAGAGCGAGGCAACTTAAGTTATGCACTTTAATATTTTATGACCAAAATAAATTAATGTTAAACACAAGCGTTTGTACTTACCTGCTTAGTTTACTTCTTGTCGGCTGTCGGTATACTGATACTGATGTACGTAATACAGTTCTGTCTCTAATTAAGCCTAGAACTAGAAAAATAGAAATAAGTATTTTGTACTTACTTTTATGCAATAAATTATTTATTACTAGCGGGCGCCCGCGGTTTCACCCGCGTGGTTCCCGTTCCCGTGGGAATTGATCAATCAATCAATTCAATTTTTCTCGCCGTAAAAACCATCCTTGAACTCCAACGAACATTTAAAAAAAAATTTGGCCGAATTGGTCCAGGCGTTGTTGAGTTATGCGCTTACCAACACATTTTGCGATTCATTTTTATATTATAGATTCTGATGTTGACGAGCCATATTTTGGTGTAATGGTCGAGATGTCGGCTATACCAGAGGTCGCGGGTTCGATCCCCGCACGGTACAAATATTTGTGTGCATGAACATGTCTGTTTGTATCGGTCTGGGTGCTTCTATGTTATATACGTATTTACAAAAAAAGTATTAAGTAATGTTTATCTGTTGTCTGGCACCCATAGCACAAGCTAATGCTTAGTCTGGGGCTAGATGGCGCTGTGTTAATAATGTCCTGAAAAGAAGTCCTGTAGAGCTGAAAAGTGACGCAGGCTAGTTTTTGTCCCGTAAAAATATCAAGTACCTTCAGAATAACGCCGTATATTCCACGAAGCCGCAAGCGGAAGGCTATTAGGTAGATACAAAGAAAAACAAGGAAATAAAGTTGTTTACCAAACAAATCACAAAGTTTGCGGACCCTAGACAACTACAAAGCTCAATCAAGAGCAAACTCAACCAATAAAGGGACAATCAATAACAAAGTGATATAGTGTCCCGAATCACTCTACATTCGGTCCCAAAATAATTGCTCGGATATCCGGACCCGGGGGATAGAGTAAATACCTCAGGAACGGGGACGACAGAGTTCCTCAGGTTGGGGACAAAAACCGTGGACGTGGACAGGTGACTCTAAAAATAAAAGTAAAAAGTAAAGTATCAATCAGCATAATTATTCATGTCCCACAATGGCAAAAGTATATATCATTGAAATCCAGTTATCGTCAACACGATGGGTACTGGCTTATCACTACGTTTGCCAAATGCGGATTGGTAGACAAAAACGAGTTGTTTACGTAAAACCGGCCCAAATATCCGAATCAGAAATTGCATCCAGGGCCCCACTTCATGGCCAGGTAGTAGTCCAATTCTATGTCTAACAAAATATGTGTCGGTTTTTTGTGATCGTCAATCCGCACTTGGCTAGCGTGGTGAGCTATGATTTGATTACAAGAATGGAATGCCTTTGCCTTGCAGTGAGAAATTAAGAGGCTGATTCCTAACTTTTTTTACTTGTTGTAAATAAAAAAAAAGGTCTGCGGAACCTCTCTTAGCGTTAACGATATTTTCTCTTGTTGTTTTATTATTCCGCCCGCATCGTGTAAACAAGGCTGATACACCGGCGTTGCTTCTCTACATTATTATTGTGTAGACATTTCTGTTTGGCCTACTGTATATTGGCTATGGATGCCACGTGTTTGAACATGTCTTATTGAAAACAGGGATTTGTATGCATTGATTGCAAAATGTCTGTAACAGGATAGGGGATTTGGATTTATCATCGAGTTGAAAAACGTGTGTGTGAATGTAAAGTGCTCGGTAGTGTGGAGCTTATTATTTTTGTGACATTAGATTATTATTTATATTATGCACTAGTGATATTACCAACGGTGTCTATCGGCCAATTCAAAGAGGGTCCTTGTGCGGTTGACACCGCGGTGTATTCGAAACCGGGGTCAACCGACGAAACCCCCCTAGTAGATTACTTTTTACATTTTTATACTTTACCTTTGATACACAGGATAGAATGCCTAAGCATACTCTCGATTGGGAATGTTTTTAACTATTCGGTAGATTTATACCATGAAGGTACCGTTTAAGCTCACGGCTCGCCTGATGGTAACGGTTACTATGAGCTATTGACGCTTGCAACACCAGAGGAATTGATGACAGAACTTGATGTTGGCAGCGCCAAAACTGCCACTTCCACTGCCAACATCATACCAATCCTGCCAAAATCATGCCAAGGGAATCAAACCAACAACCTCTGGGTTTTATACCTAAAGGTCACCCCTGCCACTGTTTCATGGAGGCGATCAAAATAAATAACAAGAGATTGGGGCTTATAAAGCGTCAAATATAGGTATGTACCTTAGCTGGTGTGGAATAAACCCTGTGATGATGGCCGTGAACCCATGACTTTGTCTAATCTGATCCGGCCCTTAAGTGCGGTCGCGATTGACGACGCAAGCCATAAGCGCACGCGGTTTTGATATCTATTGTGTAATGGGTGGAAGATTGCAATTTAACCGTAACCAGATAGTGGCCAAATAGTGACCACCATAAATTGAACCTGATATAGTTGTGATACGGGCGAAAACCAATGAAAAATTTCATCTACCCACGCCTGCCTAAGGGTTAAAGAGAAGAGATTCTTGGGTTCAAAGAGTCAAATGACGAGCCATTTGGTGTAATGGTCGAGAAGTCGGCTCTTACACCAGAGATCGCGGGTTCGATCCCCGCACGGTACAAACATTTCGTCGCATGAATGCTTATTTGTTCAACCGACCATTTTAACGAATTTCACTTTTAAATGCAGTTACAATAAGGTTGAATTTCCTGATCGATTGGTATAGGATACTTGCTTTTTGGACCTTAAATACGTATACAGTAACAATTTTAGTTTTTTTAAAACCAACACTAGTAAATATAAACTTCATGCTTATTTGTTCAAAATCCGTGGAAATTCACCAAACGTGTATCCGAACAATAAATTCGTGCTTAAGTGTTCAATCTCCTCACGAGTAACCAATCACGGCAGCGTATTTTGATGATGCAATACGCCGCCATATTAAATTCTTTCGCGTCCAAGCGAGTTGTTAGCACGCATTTGTGTTAATTTAAGTTATATTATTTATTAGAAGTGTTTAAAGCATCGGAAAAGGTGTAAAAAATGTCCGTAACACATCATAAAGCGAACAACATAATTACAACTATAGAAAGAGATCGGTAAGTTGTATTTTTTTGTTTCATTACATCGTAGGTCGTCACTGCGTATCGCCAACTTGTTGCACAGGATGTTTAAAATCTCATTGTTATGATTTCAGATTAAATTCTACATCTAAATGAAATAGCCGCGAGACGGCAACAGACTGGCTGGCATACCGTAGAAGGAGAGCCGAGTTATCTATTTATTTATAATTTATAAAATTAAATACCAAAAAATGTCTTAAAACTATGAAGACATTAAACAGACAAATTATACAAACAAGAAAACATAACGGAGACTATAAACTATAAATATCAAAAACAATGAACTATTCTAAGATACGTCTTAACTCTAAATAAAACTTCACTTGTGCCTATCTTTATTTTACCGTACTACCTATACTATTTGCTATACCCAAAACGTTAATTCCCAACATCCTGTATATGCTCTTAAGACACATAAGTACTGAGTATTTTCGATTGCAAAATGTTCAATCTCCATTGTAGTAATGTTCAATCTCCAAATACAAAATTACTTATGTGGTTTTTTGTCCAACCTCCATAAAAAAGGTTGATTTTAAACGTAAGCTTTAAACTTTTTAATGTTTATTTTTGGAATATACTTTTTTTACTATAACAGCCATTTATTTAATACGACAGTTGTAAGAAATCAAATTAAATACTCTAAATAATCAATAAAATGTCTCTAGTGTAAAACGGTGCAAATGGAGATTGAACAAATAAGAATTCATGCGACGATTTGTGTGCATGAACATGTTTGTTTGTATCGGTCTGGGTGTTTCTATGTATAATATGTATGTATTTACAAAAAAAAGTATATAAGTAATTGTTTATCCGTTGTCTGGCACCCATAGCACAAGCTAATGCTTAGTTTGGGGCTGGATGGCGCTGTGTGAGTAATGTCCTGAGATATTTATTTATTATTTATTTATTTAAATAGAAAATATTGGGTTAAGTGAAGTGATGGCTGATAACAATAACTTGTGCTACAGGTGTATTAATAGAGTTTAAAGTAAAATTAAAAAAATTTACTTTAAACTCTATTGTTTAATATTGTAAAAATTTTGCTCAAAATTTTTAAAAGTTTCTTAACGGTTATTTTCGATAGATAGGAACATTCCGAATCCGATGGAAGAGTTACTCCGTAAGATTAATACCTGACAAATCAAAAGTGCATCTCTGAAAACGTACATGAAAGCATATTTTGTATTGACGGAAGACAGCTAGTTGTTTAGACTAAAACCATCCAATAAATGAAATCGCTCTTATTCTATTCCTTGTGCCAAACCAATATTACTCTAAACGGGCCGTCACTCAGGCAACCTTACCGTTTCCTAACCCCCTCTCCCCGCAGTAACATAATGTTCCCCCTCAACTGCACTCTAGCCGGCGACGTTTCTAATCTATTGTGATTTAACGCTCTCGACTTCCTTTGCTGAGAGATGTTGAATTAAATGAGAATTGTGTGCAAAGGACGACGCATTTGTGGGATCGGCGGAGAGAGAAATAGAATTTACTTACTCATTAGACAACATCACACATTGAATAGATTCCAAAGTAAGAAGCAACAAATTTCGTTGCTCCTGATACCCATAACAAGTACTTGAGTTATGGGTGTCAGGAGCAACGAAAATACCACAAACCAGACACAGGACCACAGATGATTATCACATAAATGTGTGTCCTAGCTTAGCCGTCATGGCAACTAAACTTCGCAACAACCCACGACGACCCCCACGAGATGTAGTGACAAATAATTTCCTAAGTCAAATTATTTGTCATCAGTTTTTAGTTCAACTCGCTTCCAGTTTTATTATAAGTCCTTTGGAATAATAAGTGCTTTCCTTTCATACCATAAAAAGTTTCACTTAATTCTCTCCGTCCCTCGTCAAAAACAATTCGAACTAGGCCGATAACCTACTGGAATAGACATTGCTTTCTCCCGAACCTCGTAAAAACTATTGCCATCAGAACCTCAGGGGTCAGGTCTCAATGGCACATATAATTTTATGAAACAAACTTGTTTATGTTCGCTCTATAAGTATCGGACTGGTAGATTTGATTACTGGAAATCGGTAGGAATTTATAGATAGATAGATATCAGAATCTATGTATAGTCAAACTAATAGAGACTTTGTTTGACGTAAACTAATTATCCCACAGAGATGTTTATTTTCCTGGCTAAAAGTAACCTTTTAAACCCGAGACAAGCGCATGATATAAGTGTTCAAAAAAAAATCAAAAATTTCTTTATTTATCATAAACTTAATATTGTGTGCTTTATGTTGTGCTTTGCTAGAAGGAATTCTTGTACAACCTTTTACCTTCTTTCTCCAAGCTTTATATCTCGACCTAGTCCGGTATGCTTTACCACGATCCAGAATTTTTTAAGTTATTACATTGATGTGAATATTTTTTTCGGAGGGGAATGCGTTTAAGCGCCATAACCACAGGCTAGCTACACCTGCGGCCGTGTGTGGAACTCGAGACTAAAGCGATTCCACCACCTACTAAACTCCCCCGGTTTCTCTTTCACACCTGATTGGGACGAGCCGGTGCCAGCCTTGTAGCTATTGACCAACCCACATTGGGGCGTCTGCCATCTGACCTGCGTAACCCCTTGTCATTGTCTCCAATCAAGACCGATCATCTAGAACGTTTGATATAATAATAAGAAAAAATTTATTCAACATACCTATTCGGTATACCGTCAAAATCGTCAGTCTCCCAACACTGAGTCCATTTCAATAAAACTTCCTTTATAGCGCGGAGACGCGTATAAACAAGGCTCGATGGCAGTCGAGAGGAATAATATTTTAGTTTTTCGCAACACGAAGGGAATGCTCGTAAACTCAGGAGATAATGGCTGTCTTGTCATCCTGTTAGGTAAGTAGTATTGTAGATTAATTAAACTTTCATCGCCTTAGTGTAACAGTGGTTCAGCAGGAGATTGTGGGTTCAATTTTCACGTTGGTGGTAGGACTTTTTCAGAGTCCAAGTCGCTAGTGTCCACTACGAGTACAGCCAAGTTTGCCAGAGCAAAAATAATGTGGCTATATTTTTATATTATAGGGGGCAAACGAGTAAGTGGGTCACCTGATGGTAAGTGATCACCGCGCCCATAAGCACTCGAGACCCCCGTGGGGTCGCAGGCGCGTTGCCCGAAAAAGTAAAAAGTTTGCCGAGGGTGCAAAATTAATCGAAATGAAAGGCTCGAAAAAGTTAACGAAAAAAAGTACTTAAGACAGTTTATCCGTTATCTGGTCCATCTTTATAGCTTAGTTTAGAGCTAGACGGCGTGTAAATGGTGTGCAAGGATATAATTTAAAATACTATCGCAATGTATAGAATGTACCTACTTATCCAAAACTAGGTAAGCCTACATTCTTACTTTGAAACTACTAAGTCTAGAGCTGAAATCTGAAACAAAGGGTTTCTTACATAATATAAGCATTCTCTAAGAAAGGATTGTTGAAAATCTCTACTTTAAGGGGGGGGGGGGGGGGGGGAGAAAGGAGCGGTAACTTTATATGAAAGTCTTTGTTCTATGACGATAAAAACTTGGAACTGACTTGGTAGCGTTGAGGGATTTTGATATTCATGACGTTATGCACAGGAACGGTTTAATGATGTAGAGGTTGGTTGGGCTGTTATTTCGGGGTTATGGGTTCAATTCTCGGTTCGAGTGAAAGTGACAGTTTTTTTGTTTTTTAACTTTTGGTTGGTAGGGCTTGTTCAGAGTCCGACTGGCTAGCTACCATAACAGCTCTGGCTGTGTGCCGGCAAAATTAATGTGGGAGCTAGTACACTTGAAATCACAGGCTCGCAGATCATATGAGTCTACAGTCTGGCAGGCAGCTTACCATCAGTTGGGCTGCGTGTCTGTCTGCCAACTGATGTGGTATAAAAAAAAACTGAAATGTTTTAGTTTTTTACGATTCGTGTGTGCTTCTGTGAATGCCTATATATTAAATTAATAAAAATTTTGATTGTTGATTAGTAGAAAGTATATTTTGAGAAATTGAATTAATGAACCTTAATATACAATCTTCACGTTATAATTATGGCCTATTTAAAAGCCTCCAGTCTTATTGCATTTTATATTTAAATCAATTTTGTTCCTAAAATTTCGCTAAAATCGAACGGAGGCTCTACAAACAAATTAAGTTTCCTGGCACAGTTCCAAATTGGAGGCAAGTTGAGGTTTTCACAGTAGATTTATAGTTAGGTATTATGCTTCTACTATACTTCCTGAATTGATAGCTGTTCTAAACTGTAAGCTAGGTAAATACTGTTTATATTCATAAATAACTGGAATACTAATAAGTTTGTGGTCTTTTGACTGGTTTGTTGGCGCATTTGGTAGTGACGCTGTCCTATGCGCCAGAGGTCATCGGTTCGAATCTGACCCAGGAAAATCATTTGTCCTGTATCTAGATGTTTATTTGGATGTAAGAATTTAACCACTCAATCCCGAACCGGCACTCGGGTGCCGCGTAACAATAGATTTTCTATTGTGTCTGGTGATCCGGGGCTCGAAAGATTAATTGCGGTACCTATCTTCTTGATTGTGATAGTGCTTAAGCTACTACGAGTAACTTTGGGGTTAGAACAATGTATGTGACGTTGTTTAATATTTATTTATTCACCTGGTTCGTCCGCGGCTTTTATTACCCCATGGGCCCCTGAGAACTGAGAATTATCCTATGATAAAATAAAATAACCTATAATTATTCGTAAGGCCTAGTCTACGTTTGTACTCAATTTAATCAAAATCGTTTCAGTAGTTTAGATGTGACAGTCACGACTTTCGCATATATCTTATTTAGTATTAATACGTGCTCCTTAACAGATATAACATGGCACAGATGTTAATAACACCGCTTTTGCTTCCACATCGCTTTAGCTGGCGGCGTTTGGCCGGCATTCAATTATGAAGAGTCTTTGTGACCGCGCAATACTCGCCGCTTTCTGCGAAGATCAAAGGTTTCTACTTTCACAGGCGCTTTTATGAAATCATCTTACACTATTCTTAGCTCTTGGATTGAATCTGTTGTTTAACCCCCCCCCCCCCCTTAAAAGGCCGGCAACGCATCAGCGATACCCTTGGTGTTGCAAATGTCCATGGTAGGCGGTGATTGCTTACCATCAGGCGACCCGCTAGCTCGTAAAAAACATGGTACCTACCACCAGTAGGACTTTTTTAGAGTCCGAATGGCTAGCTACCACCCCCACAGGTGAACTCTGTCGACATAGCAGCTCTGGCTGTGTTCCGGCAATATTAATGTGAGAGCCAGTACACTTGAAATCAGCACGGTAGCACATAGAGTGATTCGTCAATGGAATGCTCGCCGAAAATCCGTGCTTGTGTGCCAACTAATCTATACAAATAAAAATGAATTGCTGTTCGTTAGTCTCACAAAACTCGAAAACGGCTAAACCAATTTGACTAATTTTAGTCTTGAAATAGTCGGTGAAGTCCAGGAAAGAAATAAAATATGGAAAATACATAAATAAAGTAAGTTACGAAGTTCATCGGGTCAGCTTGTCTATACTAATATTATAAAGTGGAAAGATTTGTTTTTTTTTTGTTTTTTTGAATAGGCTCCAAAACAATTAAATAACAGAATTGAATAATCCTTTACTGTTGGAAAGCTACACTATCCCCGGGTGACATAGGGTACTTTTGATCCCGGAAATGTGGGGGAAAGGGGGGGATATTTGAAAAAAATAAATAACGCGTGGGTGGAACCGCAGGTCGTACCGGTTATATGGACCGGATTCACAGTAATAAAATTAATTTCCCACTCTCAAATAATCGTTTCCACAACTTTCCAGTAACAACGCCGCGCCAAATCTTCTCGAATGAAAATTAATTATGATTAATCCACCAATTAATGTTGTTAGCGAAAAGGGTTGTTTCTGTCCAAGTGACCCTCTTTCTGTAGAATCGATTATTTTAACCGCATCCTTTGTCCTAGGGTCTTTTTGATCGACGTTGGTTTTAATTTCACTTAAAACGATTCGCGCCTAAAATCCAGGGTTAATTATCAGTCGTTTTAATGAAAATTGTTTTCCTTTTTTTTTTTGTTGGCAAGTCGTGTGGCCTATTTAAACTTTAGCTGGAGTCGGGGGTCAAAAATGACTCCAACGACAATAATCTGAGTAGTTACTGTGAGGTACATACGTGGGGTAAAAAATGACCCGCTATCGGAGTGGTTTTATTATTTGTCAATTTATTGTTTAGTGTTTTGATCTCAGTGTCCTGATTCGATGGTACTGGGTAGAGAAACTTTGTCGGCTTTTTTGAACACAGCTTAGGTTTGTAATCAGTAATCACCAATCCACAATATTTGACAAGCGTGGTGATTAAGCCAGTACTCATCTCTCAACTTGATTTCAAAATTGGCCATTGCTCTTAAGTGACATATTTAAAAGAATGATAACTATTGTTTTTTAGTAATTACTTGCTAAACACGCTGCTAAATTCACAAAAACAAAAAAAAATACAAAAAACAGTAGGTCATTCGTCCAAATAACTTGTAAAGTAACCTCCGGCATACACAACGTAATCTTCCAACATTTAATCCAAGAAAACGCTCGCTCGTTGGAAAAAGTTGTTGACTTGAAAATGCCTCGGACTGCGCTACACTCGCACTAGATGAAATACACGAGCCCGTGATGAAGTGTACCAGTGAAATTAAAACGTTAGGGAGCGCCAGACGAAGGCTTTTTTAAAGCTGAAAAAAAACGACTATTCAAGGGTTTTAGTTACTTAGACTTTTTTCAGTGGGACAATTATACTTGTAATCAAGTCATTGCGCTACATGATAGGTACTTTTTTTTCGGAGGAGTATGCGTTTATGTGACACTAGCAGCTGTCTCCACAGTTTCACCCGCGCGTAATTTCTTTTGTCAAATAATCCCCTCCCCTTCCCCCCACATTTCCAGGATCAAAAGGTTCACCCGGGGATAGTGTAGCTTTCCAACAATGAAAGAATTTTTCAAATCGGTTCAATAGTTTCGGAGCCTGTTCAATACAAACAAATAATCAAATTTTTCCTCTTTATAATATTAGCATAGACAAATTATGTGACATTTGCTCTTTAGTAGATATTTCTCTTGAGGGCATATAAACAATATCTAAAGGTTACGTGTTATGAAATATGATATTTTTCTTTATAATAGATCCAAGTTAACATTTACAAAAGGATAAAATCCGTGCTTCAGACAATTAATTTCCATGCGAATAAACACGTACTGGATGTATTGAAATAGCCACCTGCGCTGATAGTCCGTAAGTGTTAGGGTTGACACACAACAGAAGAGCTTTTTTCGGGTTCATTAGTCCATTTCGAAAATTACCTCGTCAAATTACAATTCATCGATGACAACTAGTCGATTATTTGTTTCAACGGCGTTATTTACCCGAAAGTTGTAACATCGGTGGTTCATTTCATCGAATGTCGTTTAGTCGACGGTTTGAATGATTGGAATACTGTTCTGCGAGGATATCTGGTCGCAGAAGGATGCAGCGGAGCGTGGACGGGAGAAAAATCCTCTTTTTTCGGAGGATAATGCTCGTAGGCACCGAAAGCGCAAGCTGGCTAGACCTGCGGAGATGTGTGGAACTCGGGACCCAAGCGTCTACCAACTAAACTCCTTTTCACTCGTTTGGGACGAGCTTAGGTCTGGTTGATGGTAGGGCTTTTTCAGAGTCTGACTGGCTAGCTACCACCTACACAGATGAAATCTGCTGCCATAACAGCTCTGGCTATGTTCCGGCAATATTAATGTGGAAGCTAGTAGGTACACTTGAAATCAGAGGCTCGAAGATCAGTTGTGTCAATAGTCTGGCAGCACAGTAAGAGACGCGTCCAAGTCAAATGTCCCTCAATGGAATAGGCCGCAGTGACGGCTTTCTATCAGGTGGGCTGCGTGCCTGTCTGCCAGAGCACAAATACGACTTATGTATGCCATCATTTCTCTCAACCATTATCAAAACGAACGCAATGACCTGCTATTAAAATAAGCAAGAGGTTATTCAAACGACTTCACATCAATAACAACCCTAGCGGCTATCTACTTGTCTCGTCTCGTCTCATATTGTGTGGAGTCCGATGTTCAACACACAGCGGTTCCGTTCAGATAGTGCTGTACACACGTACATTATTGTACAAGAGATCACAATACTGCGAACAAAGTGTCCGTTTAGATGAATTTTATATTCACCCAATGGCATCAAAAGTGTTGTACAATAATTACACAACTTACAACTACTACTTTTAATATTATAACTAGCGGCCGCCTTCGCGGTCTCACCCGCGCGTAATTCCTTTTTTTTAAATGTCCCTTCCCTTTCCCCCACATTTCCGGGATAAAAAGTACCCTATGTCGCCCGAGAATAGTTTAGCTTTCCAACAATGAAAGAATTTTTCAAATCGGTTCAGTAGTTTCGATGACCAAATATTTATTCTGTTTCGACTATTAAAATACTAATATTTTATATTTTTGTGTCTCCTCATCATTCTTTCAAATAAAATGTAACCTTTTTTGGATCATTTAAAACGCTAGCAGCATCATTTCCATTTTGACAGTAATAAAAAGAAAATAATTGTTTCTTTTGAGGTTTCTTTTTCCTTTATAGGCGTTTAGATTTTTTTTTTCTGAAGAATCTAGCCAGCATCACAGAATATCCAGCATCAAATGAAAAAATTGCATAATAACCTGCTCGGTTTTTTCAATGTAACTGGCATCAGAGTTACGATTAATTTAACAGAAATAAAAAGCAAATCTTTTTTTTTAAAAGGAATATCAAAAAGTTTTGAAAAGACGTTGACCTTCTTTATTTTAAAGAGACACTGGCAGCAATGCTTCTGAAATTTGACAGCAATAAAAAGTAAATTAAAATTATTTTTCTTTAATGGCGTATAGATTTTTTTCTGAACAATTTAGCCAGCATTAAATTTTTTAAAACTTATATTAACCTGCTTGATTATTTAATTTGATGTAACCTTCGTGGTTATTTTGTTATTTTAAAGTAGCACTGGCAATAGTAACACAAAAGTTTGACAGTAATATAAAGTAAATTAAAAGTTTTGTTTTTCTTTTACAGAGCATTTCAAATTTTTCTGACGGTCTTTTCCTAGCGTTTCTGTGACACTGCCGGCTAGGTACTCTTTGAAAAGGTCGTTGCTATTACTTTTCTACATTTCGGACCGGGTGGTAGATTTAAAGAAATACTCTATAATGCACAATATTATAAAGAAAAATATGTTACATAATTGAATAGTACAATGTATGCGGACTTATCGCCAATAGCGTTTTCTTCCAGTCAACCTTTAGGTAGAGGAAAGATCTAAATTAATTGTCAAAAGTAGGCAGTGCAATACTCAAGAGCAAGAAATAAATACGAGTTGAATACCATTCAAACTTCCCAAAAAAGTAAGAGAAAAAAACAATACAAAAATAAAATAAAACATATACTTACTTATATAGGCATACATATATTACACATACTTGTACATACAAGTATGGTATTTATTAGTATTTCAATTTTTTTTTCGTAGCTAAGTTTTTACGTTTCAAAAATTATATATTTTTAAGTATGCCTGCGTGAATAAATATATCTAATTTTGGTTTAATTTGATTTGTTTTAGCCAAATTTAGGTACCATTTTTATTGGGATTGAGTTAAAAAAGTAAATATAAAAAGGGACAAACTTCAAAAGAAATTGTATCGGCGTGTATAAAATTCAGCAGCCACTGGGAAATCAAAATGGCCGTTCCGTCAGTAATCTGCGGCATGTTTAATAGGCCCACTCTGCCCTCTTAGTAATTACTGTAAGACTTTTCATGAATATTACGATAATGGAAAAACGTTCTTCCTTTTTTCGTTGGACGTTTTAAGTATTAATACGGTCGGTGTTTCTTAAATATTTGATGTTTTTTTTTAAACAGAGCATGAAGCCTCGTAAAAGTTTTTTATGATTTCTAAGGGTGAGCTATTTTTTTATCTTCAGGATAGTTTATATTAAAAAGATGAAGCTCTATCTGAACTAATATTGTAAAGAGGAAAGATTTGATTGTTTGTCTGTATTGAATAGGCTCCGCGACTACTGAATCGATTTTACGGAGCTTCGTTACAATAACACCGATTTCGGCACCAAAACTTTTAAATATGAGGTTTTAATCGGAGATCGAAGCATAGCAATACTTTATAATAGTAATAATAGCTTTTGGTTGTTTAGTTAGAAACATTTTGATTTTTCCATTGTCTGTGTTCTTGTAATTAAAATGAAAAAAAAAAAATTGTCCTTCAATAAAATTTACACTTCTTCTGCCTTTGCATCCGACTCCGATTCCGATTCCGGTTCCGATTTCGATAAATCAAATTTAAAAACTAACTTCGATTCCGATAAAACCTCCGTTACATCCCTTTTTCAAAACATGCTATCAAGTACTATTTTCCTAGTAGGAGGATAGGTAATTATGTATGTTGTAACAATTTCAACAAAACATCGATTTCAATGCTCGTTAAACCCTTGCAATAATTTATTCAAACCCAAGATTAGCTCTTAATGAACATAAAAACAGACTACAAAGGAAATTGAATAATGAAGTTCAATCACTTTAATTCTCAGCGATTCAGTAAAATCTCCAATCAATTTATGATATTACTTAACACGCTGGGGAATCGATTATTCAATCGCCCCAAGTCGATTGTAAACGATTCGATTACCGATTCAATTGAAATGTTTCGTGAGAAAAGGATTTTCTGTTTAGCAATTACCAGGTTTATTTGTATATCCTTTTGTTGTGGAACGTCTACAGATTAATTTACATACCTATTGGGAGGATGGGTTTGGGCTGGAATTCATAAAAATAAAATAAAGTGCTTTTGGACATGATTGTAACGCAATTGATCTGTCAATCAGTAAGTATCTATACTAATTTTATAAAGAGGAAAGATTTGATTGTTTATTTTTTGTATTGAGTACCCCCCTTATACTAACCATAATATATATTTTAAATAAATCGGGGTTCTCCGGGACGGAGTCCTCGGGGATCGGGGTACTCAGGGAATAACCCGAATAGGCTTAAAACTACTGAATTAATTTGGAAAATTCTTTCACTGATGGAAAGCTACACTAAACCCGGGTGACATAGGGTACTTTAATTTAGATCACGTAAATATGGGGGAAGGGGGGGATAATTGAAAAAAAAAAATGACGCAGCCGCTATTTTATAATAATAGTAGACTAGTTTTTTTAACTGCCTCCGTGGTACAGTGGTAAGAGCGTTGGGCTCTAATACCCGGAGGTCGTGGGTTCGAATCCCGCGGGGAGCATCACTTTGTGTGAATGTTTCTAGTTTGGTTTCCCTTGTAGGGTTACGGAGGTCAGATGGCAATCGCTCCATTGTAATAACCAGGCTTGTCAAATCTAGGATCATATTCGAAGCGGACCCTGAGCTCCATACTGGATGCAATCGGGAATACGCTAGGATGAAGAAGATGTAGAATAGTTTTTTTATAACAACGCCTCGATGGTCTAGTGATTTAAGTACCGGGCCGAGCTCTCGGGGTCCTGGGTTCAATTCCCGGGTCAAGCTAACTTTGGGTCGGGTTTTTCGGACACAGCTCGGGTTTGTGATCACCAATCCTCACTTGGCAAGCGTGGTGATTAAGCTAGTACCCATCATTGTAGCGATGACTTGATTTCAATGAGAATCAAATAGGCTAGTAAGATTTTGACGAGCCATTTGGTGTAGTGGTCGAGAAGTCGGCTATTACACCAGAGGTCGCGGGTTCGATCCCTGCATGGTACAAAAATTTGTGTGCATGAACATGTTTGTATTGGTCTGGGTGTTTCTATGTACTGTTAGAAATAAATACCTTTTCTTGCTTATTACAATTTCATATGCTTTTAAAATGTAATCGGCGTAATACATTGCAAGCGCAGTACAAATCTATCTGTCATCTCCCCGGCTAGTGCGGGGCACCGTACGCGGTGACCATAGTGATGTTGTAATTCGATTCTACCAATTATACGTCTAACAGTACAGTCAACAGCACATCACGGTATACACTTGCAGTTCGATAATAGCGCTTATGCCCCCGACATAAGAGCGGTACAAAGTCCAAAGTGTTACGTCTGACGTGCTGTTGACTGTACATAAATTATGTATGTATTTACAAAAAAAAAGTTTGTTAGTAATCTTTATCCGTTGTCTGTCACCCATCAGCCCGAGGTTCATACGAATGGACATTTTTTGTGTGTCTGATAATTGACATGGGCCGACTCGCCTGGGGAAGTACCAGCCTTTCACCGAAAACCGACGTTTGATGAGGGTGAAGTACCAAAACCTCCCATCTCCCATTTAGCCGATTTTCACTTTTTAATGCCAATCAAAGAAGACCGCACGTTTTACGGAAATCCTAGAATTTATTATACGGTGGGAATAGAAAACGTTTCTAAAATTACAATTATTTTTTTGCTATGAATCTAATCAAAAGTACCTATCCTAATTAACGTCAAATATCTGCTTTTGCTGCTGCTATTATTATTATGAATGAAAAAAACATTTATTATATTTCTTAAAAACCAGGTTTTTTCTGCTTTCTTTTTGTGATTAGTAATTTTCCTTTTGCGCTTCATTTGGTGAGTAGGAGCACCGAAAAAGAAATATTCCTTAAAGTCTAATCTGTGTCAGTGATTCAGGAGCGCAAGCGTAAGGCCTCGTCTCGGCCTCGCAATGCGGTCACCGCTTGACGCGGGCCGTCAAGAGCGGTACGAAGCTGTCAAGCGGAGAACCGCAGTGCGCCTGCGTGCGCCGCCGCTCCCGCTCCCGCACCGCTGTGTTCGAGAACGGGTCTATGGGATTCTAATACAAAACATTTCGCCAGCGCGCTCCCTCCCCGCTGGCCCGAAATTCGAGGCCGAGGCCTTACAGATGGAGAGAGATACTTTCGCATTTATAATATTAGCAGGGATACTATATTTTTGTAAATCCAGGTCAACTTACAAATAGAATAACTAATCTGCCCGAACACTCAGCTATAACAATTCGGGGGCCGCTCCATAAATGTTTTTCTCTTAACGAACCTCCCCTGGGTCGTTGGACTGCGACCCAAATCAACATGAGTTGGGAATCCCTGTCTATGTGAGTAGGCTCGTGAACTTGTCTAAATCTCAACGAATTCATATTAGAAGTTTAGTCAGTAACAATAACAAGAGTTGTCGGGATCAAATCAAATGATAAAAATTATCTGTTCCGGTGGCGGCGTCGCTATTGTCGTTTTAGTATTGCAATTCAAAATCATTAACCCTTTTGGCAATAAAAATAATTTAATTGTTCTAATAAAAATTTATTAAAATGTTAAAATGATATTTTAATTTATTTGTTGTTGTTGACAAAAACGTAAAAAATAATTACAACACCTTTTTTATTGTATAATTCCGTTTCTCAGTATTAACAATTCACTTTGGATTACCCAAATAAAATTAATGGCTGTAAGGAAGCGGAGCGTAGGTGTCGATGGCACAGCCGGGATGACACGAGGCGTCGTCGAGGTAGGGGAGTCGACACGTAGAGGAGCGTCGGGTCGTCTTCAATGAAACGCAGATCTCCACAAAAAGTCTTTATTCGTAGTATGGAGTGTTACTACAAATAGTACAAATAATGCAATATGGAGCGTTATTACAAATATAATAAGATAGCAAGTCCCACGCAACAGTTCCCCGGAAGGACGCTGAGGGCGGATGCAAGCTTATCTGTATGGTAAATCGATCTAGAAGTCCTATGGCACTATTCCCCTGAAGGACGTAATGCACAGATGCAACTAGTGACTTGTACCTTGCTCTTACTCAAAAATACATAGTTATGGCCCGAGGGTCATTGTACGGAAAAAAATCTCATCACCGCGGAATACACTAATACAATAATAATTATGAATTTGCTAACTCCATCTATGATCCTTTTTAGGAACTATTACAAATGACACAATGTTTGGCTTGCTTTAGCCGGTAAGGATTCATAGCACTATAATCTATAACATTTCTTATTGCTTAGTTAATACGTTACAATTACTAAAGAGGGCGCTAATACATTAATAACTAGATACATTAATACTATTATAGTGTGCGCTAAGTTATGTTATTACATTCTCCCCCTCAGATCTAGAAGTCGTCCCGACGATAAGATCTGAACAGTGTTTTTTTTTAAGATTATATAAATCAATGTTATCATTAACCTTTCTAGGCCGTTCTCTCTTCCGAAAGGGCTTGACTGACAAGGGTGTGGGTCTCTCTACACTCTCAACATAAGGAGTCAAGTCTGAAGAATGGTAAACGCCAATGGGTTGTGGTGATACTTCGAATGATGAAGATCGATTTTGTCTTATTGTCTCATTATAGGTTTTGTCAGCTCTGTAATTTCCAGCTAAGGGATAATCATATTCATGGTACACTGACAATACATTTGCCCATTCATGCTCTGGGACTAATAGCTGTGTGTCCTCAGTCTTAGTGTTGGAATTAAGTTTGTACAGTAATCCCGTATTCATGAAGTATCCTTTGCTACTCCAGTATATTCCGGTTTCTAGACTTTCAGAATCTTCTAAGGCTTCTATATTTCTAGAAAGGTGCTTATCTTTAAGCTGTTTCTCTCTTATTTCTTTAGTACTTATAGTAGGCATGTCTATCGCGACAGGGCAAATCTTATAATCTTCTGTGTTTTCAGTAATATTAGGCTTCAAATGCTCTAAGAGAGGTTCATCACCTCCCTCCCCCTGCACACGAACTGCATCTAAAGCAAATTCTCTTGCATCAGTGTTGAGTACGTACGGGAGTTCATTATAATTTAATACATCATTGACATCTAATGACTTCGGAGATAAATCCGGTTCGTACCATTTAACGGCTTCGACTACGTCGTCTTTTATGTAGTCGATGAATCCCATTTCCGGAGAATAGCCATCGAATGCGACTCTGTGCTTTTTTAACTTAACAGTTTTCTCCTCAGGAATAAAGGTCATCGGGCAATAAGCGGTTTCAATTGGATGTTTTATGCCTGTCTTTTCCTCAACCATTGTTTGTGCGTGATTGGCACGATTGCTGTATGTTTCAGTGGGGAAGGTAACGAAATCCTCCTGGTATAGCTCGTAGGTATCGCCACTTCCCAGAAACTGATATGTGTACTGAGGTAAATTGAGGACCATCTGGGCATCTTGGATGAATCCTATTCCTAGTAACGTTCGGTTGTCATTGGACTGTGGCAGCACGATAAACGTGGTTGGTATTTTCCTATGTTCTAGGCATACCACAGCCTCGGTTTTTATAACCTTTTGCCGCTTGCGAACGCCATCTGCCAGGATTATATCTGCCATTACCTCGCTACAATATGCCCCCATTTCTTTCAGGTGTTGGTATAAGCTGTACGAGGCAATGCTCGTCTTCGCACATGAGTCTATGTATGCTACTCCCTTGACACCCGCGATTTCAACGAAAACTACAGGCCGCGATCTTGCATCTACATGGGTGTTCATGGCGCAGAATCCCAAGTCACCACCATTCACCTGGCGAGAACCCTTCATTGCTGAGCAGTTCGGGCAGTTGCTGCGGACCACTCCTGCTTTACCACACCCGTAACAAGAGAACTTTGGGGTTGTGGCTTCAAAAGCTTCCCCAGTTCTCGTTCCAACTGGTTTGTCAGGCTCGATATGGTTCCCCTTTTTCCTTCGGCAGTCATCTGCGATGTGGCCGACACAGTGACATATTTCGCAATTCTTCTTCTTTTGTGCCGATGGACGCGTCGTGCTAGCGTTAGCCATCAACATTTCCACTTCGCGTGCCGCTTCCAGTAGGTCGTCGAAAGTGGTCACTGTGGTTCTGGGAATCCTCTCCCTAATGCTAATATGTAATTGGCCAAATACCATATCTATTTGTTGGCTTTCAGTATGCTCTGGAGCCGGTAATTGCGCAAAGAGCATCCTCTTATGTGCAATATATGATTCTGTAAGTGTTCCTTCGGCTTGTTTGCCGTCAAATATCTCTTGGTAGATAATGTATGCTGGTCTCTTGGGGCAAAAGGCATGTCGAAGACGTTCGCAGAACTGTTCCCATCCAGTTATGTGGTTCTTCACACCTTGCCACCATATTCCTGCATTTTCTTTTAACAGAAGCGGCAGGCTTATCAGCGCATCCTCATCGGAGATCCTCTCGATGCGTTTGAATACGCTCGCTGCTGCCAAGAAGGACTCCACCACTTCTTGATCCTTGGTCCCATCATAGGACGCGGAGCAGGTAGTGAACGTACCTCCTCTGTGACCGACGGTCGATAAAAGTTGCGTGAACTGCTCGTTAGACAGCGACACCATGTTTTGAGCTGCTCCCTTGGTTGAGGTGGTTGTGGGTTTCTTCGATTCCCTGGGTTTATTTATTTTGAAGGACGGTCCAGCAGACGACGACTTTCTGCGGGTCTTCACGAGGTTTTCTTTGCAGTCGGTGAAGTCGCAGTCTGACATTTCCGGTTTTCAAAATAGGTACTTCCGGTACTTCCGAAGGCCGCGAGTTGGGCGCCAATGTAAGGAAGCGGAGCGTAGGTGTCGATGGCACAGCCGGGATGACACGAGGCGTCGTCGAGGTAGGGGAGTCGACACGTAGAGGAGCGTCGGGTCGTCTTCAATGAAACGCAGATCTCCACAAAAAGTCTTTATTCGTAGTATGGAGTGTTACTACAAATAGTACAAATAATGCAATATGGAGCGTTATTACAAATATAATAAGATAGCAAGTCCCACGCAACAGTTCCCCGGAAGGACGCTGAGGGCGGATGCAAGCTTATCTGTATGGTAAATCGATCTAGAAGTCCTATGGCACTATTCCCCTGAAGGACGTAATGCACAGATGCAACTAGTGACTTGTACCTTGCTCTTACTCAAAAATACATAGTTATGGCCCGAGGGTCATTGTACGGAAAAAAATCTCATCACCGCGGAATACACTAATACAATAATAATTATGAATTTGCTAACTCCATCTATGATCCTTTTTAGGAACTATTACAAATGACACAATGTTTGGCTTGCTTTAGCCGGTAAGGATTCATAGCACTATAATCTATAACATTTCTTATTGCTTAGTTAATACGTTACAATTACTAAAGAGGGCGCTAATACATTAATAACTAGATACATTAATACTATTATAGTGTGCGCTAAGTTATGTTATTACATGGCTTAATAAATTGGCAACACTAAAATTGACATGTCACGCAGATCCAATTTTGGCCACCGGAACAGATTTTGTCACTTTATACAGTTATTTTGTCTTTTTCTTTTGTCAGCCAGCTTTAATAACACAAAAAAATATATCTCAGCTTCACTTAAAATATATTTGAACAAAATGTCTCTTTAGCAGATGGAAATCTGACGTCGGATATTGAATTTCAACTTCCCCCCATTCAATGCTATATTGCTAAGCAAATATTTGACGAACTTTCGAAATATAGAATTGGCGGAAAGATTCGTTCTTTTCCAGGGTTGCGCAGTCGGATATAAAAGCCTGTAGAATCAACAGGTAGGTATTAGCTTAATAATACAATACATTTTGGACTGACTACTTTTTATTGCGTAAAAACTGGCTGCGTCCAGTTGACGAAAACATAAAATAAATATAATAATATAATATAATACTAGCTCGGGGCGCCCGCTTCGCGGTCGCGCCCAGAGCTAGGTCGCTGCGCGACAGCGGCCGCTGTCGGGCTTCGCCCTCCGCGGCGCTCGGCCTTCGGCCTCGCTGACGTAGCTCGGCCTGCGGCCTCGCAAAATTTACACGGCTGGGTTGGACTGTCCGTGAGCGTGTCCTTTTCCTTTTTTAACGCGCGAGGGGGGCATAAGCGGAGTCCTTGTGCTTTGTACAAGGCCGCTGTCGGGCTTCGCCCTCCGCGGCGCTCGGCCTACGGCCTCGCTGACGTAGCTCGGCCTGCGGCCTCGCAAAATTTACATAACTGGGTTGGACTGTCCGTGAGCGTGTCCCTTTTCTTATTTAAACGTCCGAGAGGGGCATAAGCGGAGTCCTAGTGCTTTGTACAAGGCCGCTGTCGGGCTTCGCCCTACGCGGCGCTCGGCCTTCGGCCTCGCTAACGCAGCTCGGTCTGCGGCCTCGCGAAGTTACATAATTGATGTTAATTTTCCGTAGCAGTGTCCACATTCCTTTTTAAACGCCCAAAGAGATATTTACTACGGTCTAGTGCTTCGTACAAGGCCGCTGTCGGGCTTCGCCCTCCGGGGCGCTCGGCCTACGGCCTCGCTAACGCAGCTCGGCCTGCGGCCTCGCAAAGTTACATAATTGATGTTAATTTTCCGTAGCAGTGTCCACATTTCTTTTTAAACGCCCAAAGAGACATAAACTACGTCCTAGAGCTCCGTTCAAGGCCGCTCCGGACTAAGCCCTACGCGGCGATTGATGATTGATAGTAAATACACAAAATACTTTCTCTCTGTCTTGACCAAGTAAAATGGGTAGAATTCGGTTCAGGCACTCGCCGGCCGCTGCCGCGGCACGCTCGCTTCGCTCGCTCGGCTCGTGCGTTTGTGGTCGCAGTTCTAACATAACCTAAACTCACACAGAGTGATGCTCCCCGTGGGATTCGAACCCACGACCTCTGGGCTTTAGAGCCTAACATTGAGTGAATTAAAAGTAGAAGACCGTTTTTGATACGTTTTCGTAATAACCTTTTTCAAACACTTGAAAATTTTCATACAAACTCACTGATATAAAGCTCCAAGTCCAGTACAAAATGTATGGGGAAATCCCTTTGGTAGAACAAAAATTATTTTTAATTCTTTTCCAATCCGCACGGATTTTTACTAAAATTTGGGCTGAAATGAAAACAAAAGACGACATTTGACAGGTCCTCATACTTGTTTTTGTCCCAAAATTGATATTTCGATTTTTTACATTTTCCCCTAAAACTCTGAAATTACCCCGAAAATGGGGTAAATTTATACATCATCTGTTAGAAAATATCCGCCGCAACAACAAAGGTCATGCAACATTTTCTTCTAAAATGCCTCCTTTCATCTTAAATATCGATTTAAAAATTCTCGCAAACAAAAGATTTTCCAAAATGGCCGCTTGCTCGTCCGCCATATTGTTTGGAATTTTTCTCACATTTTTTCCTTAATGCTATTTAATTTTCACAAATAATAGATTTTACAGAGCTACTCTACGACCCATATTGGCCTCTCCAGAGACTCTCAAAGGGTCCCCTTCCGAAAAAGTTTGAGCCTCCAGAACTCCCTGTGTTGCCAGTTGCCATTGATTAAAATAGTCAAATGTCATTTTGGGGTACACAATCTATCACGCCTGGGGAATATTTTTCGCGAAAAGTCTTTATTTCTATTTTCGACCTTTTTGGGGCATAAGTCCAAAACTACCAAAAACTTCCAAAATATTTTTTCATCTGGCAATACCTCACGCCAAAACTCATGACCGCCCAGTACATTTGAACTTTTCTTTTGTTTCACCAACTGCCAGAAAAATCAATGTGAAAGTTTTGAAAACAAGAAAATTTCACAATTTTTGTGACAGATCGTCCGCCATCTTGAATTTTGCCGATCCCGTATTTTTCCCATATACTACACTATATACCGCATCGAACTGCATTTTTACTTTTTTTCTCGGTCCCACCCAGTCGGCTAAACAACTCGAGATAGAAGGCCATGTCGAAAATTTTTATTTCGCCCTCACGCCCAGTGTTGCCAGGTGATTGTCAAATCTCTACCATGATGTCATTAGAGACCCCGGAAGACATGATTTCTCATACTCAGTTTTTCTCCAAATGCCGTATTTCGAGTCGACCCTTTTTTGGGCCCTGTGGCAAAAACTACCAAAATCTCCCAAATCTTTTTTCCACGTAGCAACACTCGACACAGAGCCCCACCTTGCCGATATACAAAGCAACTCTGTAAAGTGTTGCCAAATCAGTCAAAACGGGCTTTGAAATTTTCGAAAAAAAGTACTTTTTGCAATATTTTCTTCTGCGCGGCGGCCATCTTGAATTTTTGACAGCGCGTATTTTTCCCATAAACTACACCATAGACAGCGTCCAAGCTCATTTTTACTTTTCTTCTACCATGTATAATACGGCCCCGACAACTCGTGAAAAGTGACGACACCGCAAAAATTTGTAATATTCGCCACTCCCAGTGTTGCCAGCTCTCGTCAACCAAACTACCAGAAAGTCATAAAGGGCCCGCAGAACTATAGATTTGTGGCCCCGATTTTCCCCTAAATGCCCGATTTCGAATCGACCCTTTTTGGGCCCCTGGAGCGGAAACTACCAAAAACTACCAAAATATTTTTACGCCTGGCAACACTCGACGCTAAGACACACACCCGCGCCATACAACGTTTTCGCATAGAGTGTTGCCAAGTGGACGAAAAATCGATTTTAATTTTTTGCAAAAAAAAACTTTTTACAAATTTGGTCGCTAGATCGTCCGCCATCTTGTTTTTTTTTTGCCAATTTTTTTACTTAAACTACATTATATACCGCATCGGCGGCCATTAAAATTTTTAATCTGCGACGCATAGTGTTGCCAG
This sequence comes from Mecyna flavalis, assembly GCA_949319885.1. NCBI lineage: Eukaryota > Metazoa > Arthropoda > Insecta > Lepidoptera > Crambidae > Mecyna > Mecyna flavalis. The sequence continues at coordinate 13,634,902 of OX439414.1, read as the reverse complement.
AGGATTTTTTCAAAGCCGGCGAGGGCGAAAAATCGATTTTCTTCCGCCGTTGCCAGTGTTGCCAGGCGATTTCCAAAAAAATACCAGATGGTCACTCGGCACCGGGGTTGCCACCAAACTGCATACTCGGATTTTCGCCACCTGTCAAAAAGTCATTTTCTACTAATTGTACCAAAAGTCCGAAAACTACTATGAACGTGGTAGATTTTTTTCCCACGTGGCAACACTCTGACAAATTACCCTCCAGAAGCACGGGGACTCGTTCCCCTCTAGTGTTGCCATCAGACAGAAATTTCGATTTGAAAAATTGCAAAAAAATTCTCAGCCAGTTTTTTTCCGCCAGCGCCGCCGCCATCTTGGATTTTTTTAATGTGTTACCATATCCTATAAATTGACTACATTTCCAACACATCTCAAAAAAAATTACGAAATTATCTTTACCCAGACCAGAGATACGATTCCACCAAAAAGGGTCGATTTTTCAATTTTCGAGGCAAGATGGCGGCGCCGCCATTTTGTTTTTCTGACATTTTACTTTTTAAAGTCGAATCGTTCGCCACAGACTACACCCCTACCGAATCTCGTGCTCGTCCGATTGATAGTGACAGAGATTGAATGACCAACATGGCCGCCATCTTGGATATTTTTTTCGCACCTACCATAGACAAATTTCGATTGACGAGTTGTCTGAGTCCGCTATAGATCACGAGACGAAAAAGGGTCAGCAACACGCCGAAAAATGGCCCTGATCAGTGAGTGAGTGAGTGGTAATTTAGCTTTATATAATATCAATCACTAGCTCGGGGCGCCCGCTTCGCGGTCGCGCCCAGAGCTAGGTCGCTCCGCGACGCCTGCCGCTGTCGGGCTTCGCCCTCCGCGGCGCTCGGCCTTCGGCCTCGCTGACGGAGCTCGGCCTGCGGCCTCGCAAAATTTACATAACTGGGTTGGACTGTCTGTGAGCGTGTCCTTTACTTTTTTAACGCCCGAGAGGAGCATCGGCGGAGTCCTAGTGCTTTGTACAAGGCCGCTGTCGGGCTTCGCCCTCCGCGGCGCTCGGCCTTCGGCCTCGCTGACGCAGCTCGGCCTGCGGCCTCGCAAAATTTTCATGACTGGGTTGGACTGGTTGCGCTAATGTCCATAATCTTTTTAACGCCTGTGCGGGGCATCAGCGGAGTCCTAGTGCTTTGTACAAGGCCGCTGTCGGGCTTCGCCCTCCGCGGCGCTCGGCCTCTGGCCTCGCTGACGCAGCTCGGCCTGCGGCCTCGCCAAGTTTCATAGCTGGGTTGGACTGGACGCCACAATGTCCATAATCTTTTTTAACGCCTGTGCGAGACATTAGCGGAGTCCTAGTGCTTTGTACAAGGCCGCTGTCGGGCTTCGCCCTCCGCGGCGCTCGGCCTCTGCCCTCGCTGACGCAGCTCGGCCTGCGGCCTCGCAAAGTTACATAGTTGGTGTTAAGCTTTCGTAGCAGTGTCCTTAATCTTTTAAAACACCGAGGGGGCATCGTCTGTGTCCTAGTCCTAGTGTGTTAATTTTTGGTAGCAGTGTCCCTATTCATTTTAAACAATTACATAAAAAAAAAACTTTCTCTCTGTCCTGACCAAGTAAAATGGGTAGAATTCGGTTCTGGCACTCGCCGGCCGCTACCGCGGCACGCTCGCTTCGCTCGCTCGGCTCGTGCGTTTATGGTCGCAGTTCTAACATTACCTAAACTCACACACAGTTATGCTGCCCGTGGGATTCGAACCCACGACCTCTGGGCTTTAAAACCTAACATTGAGTTTGAATTAAAAGTAGAAGACCATTTTTGATACGTTTTAGTAATAACCTTTTTCAAACACTTGAATATTTTCATACAAACAGGATGTTCCCTATAAAGCTCAAGTCCAGTACAAAATGTATGGGGAAATCCCTTTGGTAGAACAAAAATTATTTTTAATTTTTTTCCAATCCGCACGGATTTTTACTAAAATTAGGGCTGAAATGAAAACAAAAGACGACATTTGACAGGTCCTCATACTTGCTTTTGTCCCAAAATTGATATTTCGATTTTTTACATTTTCCCCTAAAACTCTGAAATTACCCCGAAAATTGGGTAAATTTATACATCATCTGTTAGAAAATATCCGCCGCAACAACAAAGGTCATGCAACATTTTCTTCTAAAATGCCTCCTTTCATCTTAAAAATCGATTTAAAAATTCTCGCAAACAAAAGATTTTCCAAAATGGCCGCTTGCTCGTCGGCCATATTGTTTGGAATTTTTTTCACATTTTTTCCTTAATGCTATTTAATTTTCACAAATAATAGATTTTACAGAGCTACTCTGCGACCCATATTGGCCTCTCCAGAGACTCTCCAAGGGACCCCTTCCGAAAAAGTTTGAGCCTCCACAACTCCCTGTGTTGCCAGTTGCCGTTGATCAATATAGTCAAATGTCATTTTGGGGTACACAATCTATAAAGTCTGGGGAATATTTTTCGCGAAAAGTCTTTATTTCTATTTTCGACCTTTTTGGGGCATAAGTCAAAAACTACCAAAAACTTCCAAAATATTTTTTCATCTGGCAATACCTCACGCCAGAACTCATAACCGCCTAGTACATTTGAACTATTCTTTTGGTGCACCAACTGCCCGAAAAATCAATGTGTAAGTTTTGAAAACAATAAAATTTTAAAATTTTTGTGACAGCTCGTCCGCCATCTTGAATTTCTCTGATCCCGTATTTTTCCCATATACTACACTATATACCGCATCGAACTGCATTTTTACTTTTTTTCTCTGTCCCACCCAGTCGGCTAAACAACTCGAGATAGTAGGCCATGTCGAAAATTTTCATTTCGCCCTCACGCCCAGTGTTGCCAGGTGATTGTCAAATCTCTACCATGATGTCATTAGGGACCCCGGAAGACATAATTTCCCATACTCAGTTTTTCTCCAAATGCCGTATTTCGAGTCGACCCTTTTTTGGGCCCTGTGGCAAAAACTACCAAAATCTCCCAAATCTTTTTTCCACGTAGCAACACTCGACACAGAGCCCCACCTTGCCGCTATACAAAGCAACTCTGTAAAGTGTTGCCAAATCAGTCAAAACGGGCTTTGAAATTTACGAAAAAAAGTACTTTTTGCAATGTGCTCTCCTGCGCGGCGGCCATCTTGAATTTTTGACAGCGCGTATTTTTCCCATAAACTACACCATAGACAGCGTCATTTTTACTTTTCTTCTACCATGTATAATACGGCCCCGACAACTCGTGAAAAGTGACGACACCCCAAAAATTTGTAAAATTCGCCACTCCCAGTGTTGCCAGCTCTCGTCGACGAAACTACCAGAAAGTCATTAGGGGCCCGCCGAACTATAGATTCGTAGCCCCGATTTTCCCCTAAATGCCCGATTTCGAATCGACCCTTTTTGGGCCCCTGGAGCGGAAACTACCAAAAACTACCAAAATATTTTTACGCCTGGCAACACTCGCCGCTAAGACACACACCCGCGCGTTACAACGTTTTCGCATAGAGTGTTGCCAAGTAGACGAAAAATCGATTTTAATTTTTTGCAAAAAAAAACTTTTTACAAATTTAGCCGCCAGCGCGTCCGCCATCTTGTTTATTTTTTGCCAATTTTTTTACTAAAACTACATCGTATACCGCATCGACGGCCATTAAAATTTTTAATCTGCGACGCATAGTGTTGCCAGAGGATTTTTTCAAAGCCGGCGAGGGCGAAAAATCGATTTTCTCCCGCCGTTCCCAGTGTTGCCAGGCGATTTCCAAAAAAATACCAGATGGCCACTCGGCACCGGGGTTGCCACCAAACTGCATACTCGGATTTTCGCCAGCTGTCAAAAAGTCATTTTCTACTAAATGTACCAAAAGTCCGAAAACTACTATGAACGTGGTAGATTTTTTTCCCACGTGGCAACACTCTGATAAATTACCCTCCAAAGTCACGGAGACTCGTTCCTCTCCAGTGTTGCCATCAGTCAGAAATTTCGATTTAAAAAATTGCAAAAAAAAACTCAGCCAGTTTTTTTCCGCCAGCGCCGCCGCCATCTTGGATTTTTTTAATGTGTTGCCATATCCTATAAATTGACTATATTTCCAACACATCCCAAAAAAAAGTATAAAATTATCTATGCTCACCACAGAGTTAGAGCCCCCCCAAAAAGGGTCGATTTTTCAATTTTCAACCCAAGATGGCGGCGCCGCCATTTTGTTTTTCTGACATTTTACTTTTTAAAGTCCAATCGTTTGCCGCGGACTACACCCCTACCGAATCTTATGCCCATCCGATTGATAGTGACAGAGATTGAATGACCAACATGGCCGCCATCTTGGATATTTTTTTCGCACCTACCATAGACAAATTTCGATTGACGAGTTGTCCGAGTCCGCCATAGATCACGAGACGAAAAAGGGTCAGCAACACGCCGAAAAATGGCCCTGATCAGTCAGTCAGTGAGTGGTAATTTAGCTTTATATAATATAGACTAGCTCGGGGCGCCCGCTTCGCGGTCGCGCCCAGAGCTAGGTCGCTCCGCGACAAAGGCCGCTGTCGGGCTTCGCCCTCCGCGGCGCTCGGCCTTCGGCCTCGCTGACGTAGCTCGGCCTGCGGCCTCGCAAAATTTACACGGCTGGATTGGACTGTCCGTGAGCGTGTCCTTGTCCTTTTTTAACGCTTGAGTGGGGCATAAGCGGAGTCCTAGTGCTTTGTACAAGGCCGCTGTCGGGCTTCGCCCTCCGCGGCGCTCGGCCTACGGCCTCGCTGACGTAGCTCGGCCTGCGGCCTCGCAAAATTTGTTGGACTGTCCGTGAGAGTGTCCTTTTTCTTTTTTACCGCCACGGCGGGGCATGAGCAGAGTCCTAGTGCTTCGTACAAGGCCGCTGTCGGGCTTCGCCCTCCGCGGCAATCGGCCTTCGGCCTCGCTGACGCAGCTCGGCCTGCGGCTTCGCCAAATTTTCATGGCTGGGTTGGACTGGTCGCGGCAATGTCCTTAATCTTTTTTAACGCCTGTGCGGGGCATTAGCGGAGTCCTAGTGCTTTGTACAAGGCCGCTGTCGGGCTTCGCCCTCCGCGGCGCTCGGCCTCTGGCCTCGCTGACGCAGCTCGGCCTGCGGCCTCGCAAAGTTACATAGTTGGTGTTAAGTTTTCGTAGCAGTGTCCTTAATCTTTTAAAACACCGAGGGGGCATCGTCTGTGTCCTAGTGTGTTAATTTTTGGTAGCAGTGTCCTTATTCCTTTTAAAACAATTATTACATAAAAAAAATACTTTCTCTCTGTCCTGACCAAGTAAAATGGGTAGAATTCGGTTCTGGCACTCGCCGGCCGCTGCCGCGGCACGCTCGCTTCGCTCGCTCGGCTCGTGCGTTTGTGGTCGCAGTTCTAACATAACCTAAACTCACACAGAGTGATGCTCCCCGTGGGATTCGAACCCACGACCTCTGGGTTTTAGAGCCAAACAATGTGTTTGAGTTAATCATATAAGACCATTTTGGTATTTGTAATAACATTCTTTCAAACACTTGAAAATTTTCATACAAACTTACTGCCCTAATATAAAGCTCTAAGTCCAGTACAAAATGTATGGGGAAATCCCTTTGGTAGAACAAAAACTATTTTTAATTATTTTCCAATCCGCACCGATTTTTACTAAAATTTGGGCTAAAATGAAAACAAAAGACGATATTTGTCAGGTCCTCATACTTGTTTTTGTCCCAAAATTGATATTTCAATTTTTTACATTTTCCCCTAAAACTCTGAAATTACCCCGAAAATGGGGTAAATTTATACATCATCTGTTAGAAAATATCCGCCGCAACAACAAAGGTCATGCAACATTTTCTTCTAAAATGCCTCCTTTCATCTTAAAAATCGATTAAAAAATTCTCGCAAACAAAAGATTTTCCAAAATGGCCGCTTGCTCGTCCGCCATATTGTTTGGAATTTTTCTCTCATTTTTTCCCAAATGCTATTTAGTTTTTACAAATAACAGCGTTTGTAGCGTTACTCTACGACACATATCAGCCACTCCAGAGACTCTCAAAGGGACCCATTCCGAAAAAGTTTGAGCTTCCATAACTCCCAGTGTTGCCAGTTGTCGTTGATCAAAATAGTCAAATGTCATTTTAGAGCACCCAATCTACTACGCCTAGGGAATATTTTTTGCGAAAAACCGTTATTTCAATTTTTGACATTTTTGGGGCATAAGTCAAAAACTACCAAAAACTTCCAAAATATTTTTTCATCTGGCAATACCTCACGCCAAAACTCATAACCGCCTAGTACATTTGAACTTTTCTTTTGGTTCACCAACTGCCCGAAAAATCAATGTGTAAGTTTTGAAAACCAGAAAATTTTACGATTTTTGTGACAGCTCGTCCGCCATCTTGAATTTCTCTGATCCCGTATTTTTCCCATATACTACACTATATACCGCATCGAACTGCATTTTTACTTTTTCTCTCTGTCCCACCCAGTCGGCTAAACAACTCGAGATAGAAGGCCATGTCGAAAATTTTCATTTCGCCCTCACGCCCAGTGTTGCCAGGTGATTGTCAAATCTCTACCATGATGTCATTAGGGACCGCGGAAGACATGATTCCTCATACTCAGATTTTCTCCAAATGCCGTATTTCGAGTCGACCCTTTTTTGGGCCCTGTGGCAAAAACTACCAAAATCTCCCAAATTTTTTTTCCACGTAGCAACACTCGACACAGAGCCCCACCTTGCCGCTATACAAAGCAACTCTGTAAAGTGTTGCCAAATCAGTCAAAACGGGCTTTGAAATTTACGAAAAAAAGTACTTTTTGCAATTTGCTCTCCTGCGCGGCGGCCATCTTGAATTTTTGACAGCGCGTATTTTTCTCATAGACTACACCATAGACAGCGTCGATCCTTATTTTTACTTTTTTTCTACCGTCTATAACATGGCCCCGACAACTCGTGAAAGTTGACGACACCCCAAAAATTTCTAAAATTCGCCACTCCCAGTGTTGCCAGCTCTCGTCGACGAAACTACCAGAAAGTCATTAGAGGCCCGCCGAACTATAGATTCGTAGCCTCGATTTTCCCCTAAATGCCCGATTTCGAATCGACCCTTTTTGGGCCCCTGGAGCGGAAACTACCAAAAACTACCAAAATATTTTTACGCCTGGCAATACTCGACGCTAAGACACACGCCCGCGCCTTACAACGTTTTCGCATAGAGTGTTGCCAAGTGGACGAAAAATCGATTTTATTTTTTTGCAAAAAAAAACTTTTTACAAATTTGGCCGCCAGCGCGTCCGCCATCTTGTTTATTTTTTGCCAATTTTTTTACTTAAACTACACCACATACCGCATCGACAGCCATTAAAATTTTTAATCTGCGACGCATAGTGTTGCCAGAGGAATTTTTCAAAGCCGGCGAGGGCGAAAAATTGATTTTCTTCCGCCGTTGCCAGTGTTGCCAGGCGATTTCCAAAAAATTACCAGATGGCCACTCGGCACCGGGGTTGCCACCAAACTGCATACTCGGATTTTCTTCAGTTGTCAAAAAGTCATTTTCTACTAAATGTACCAAAAGTCCGAAAACTACTATGAACGTGGTAGATTTTTTTCCCACGTGGCAACACTCTGATAAATTACCCTCCAAAGGCACGGAGACTCGTTCCCCTCTAGTGTTGCCATCTACCTAAAAATTCAATTTAAAAAGTTGCAAAAATTTTGTCCGACAGTTTTTTGCCGCCAGCGCCGCCGCCATCTTGGATTTTTTTAATCTGTGGCCGAATCCTAAAAATTGACTATATTTCCAACACATCCCAAAAAAAAGTATGAAATTATCTATGCTCACCACAGAGTTGGAGCCCCCCCAAAAAGGGTCGATTTTTCAATTTTCAACCCAAGATGGCGGCGCCGCCATTTTGTTTTTTTGACATTTTACTTTTTAAAGTCGAATCGTTCGCCACAGACTACACCCCTACCGAATCTCGTGCTCGTCCGATTGATAGTGACAGAGATTGAATGACTACCATGGCCGCCATCTTGGATTTTTTTTTCGCACCTACCATAGACAAATTTCGATTGACGAGTTGTCCAAGTCCGCCATAGATCACGAGACGAAAAAGGGTCAGCAACACGCCGAAAAATGGCCCTGATCAGTCAGTCAGTGAGTGGTAATTTAGCTTTATATAATATAGATAAATTGACTTTTTTGACAAATAACTAATATTATAAAGAGGAAAGATTTGTTTGTTTGTTTGTTTGTATTGAATAGGCTCCGAAACTACTGAACCGATTTAAAAAATTCTTTCACTGTTGCAAAGCTACATTATTCCCGGGTGACATAGGGTAATTTTGCTCCCGGAAATGTGGGGGGAAGGGGGGATAAATGACAAAAGCAATTGCACGCGGATGAAACCGCTCAGGCGACCACTAGCACTTATGTAGGTACTCTTACACAATAAAATATGAATTACGGAACCGTAATGCCTATATACAGCTCAATCTTCCTAAGAAATTCTATTTTAAGAGCAGATCGTGACTGACTTAGCTCGATTTATATCGAACAAGGAATTCCAATCGAAATATTACGGGAATACTGTGGTGCTTTGTTACCGGATAAATTGTTGTAGGTCTTGTTAGTAATAAAGTAAAATAATAGTGACTACTATTGAGTTTCGTCTGGTTTGTGAGAGTGCTGGAGGCCTACATTCCCCATACCCCTATAGGCCGGCAACGCATCAGCGACCCCTCTGGTGTTGCAGATGTCCATGGGCGGACGTGATTGCTTACCATCAGGCGACCTGCTGGCTCGTTTGCCGCCTCTGACATAGAAAAAAAATATTTAATATTTTTAATCCCCGACGTAAAAATTAAACCGACTTCAAAAAAAAAACAAAAAAAAAACTACCTAAAAACACTGAAAAGCAAAAAATAATTTTAATAAGACATTCATCAAATGCGCTTATTGTCTAAGCCTATTAATAACATTAAATTGTATTTACGTGCTAGGTAGGTACCTACTAATCTGTTTGAAGTCGGTGCCAAGCCAAATAGTAGGTACCCAGACTACGTACCTACGTCCGCGGATTATTTGTAACCCTGTATAATACATAAATTATTAGGTATGTATCATTTTTCATTACTTTTGGCTTGGCACCGACTTCAAACAGATTAGTAGGTACCTACCTAGCACGTAAATACAATTTAATGTTATTAATAGGCTTAGACAATAAGCGCATTTGATGAATGTCTTATTAAAATTATTTTTTGCTTTTCAGTGTTTTTAGGTAGTTTTTTTTTTTGTTTTTGAAGTGAAAACTTCTTTAGCGGCGTTGTGCACTTTTTTTGTATGGGGAAAAAATGTTAAACTCGCGTCAGGATTTATGTGTCACGTGACCTGATCGAAAATCCATATAAAATTTGAAGTCCGGACACGTGTTTTCTACAAACTTATCTGTTCCGGTGGCCAAAATTGGAACTACGTGAAATGCAATGCAAAAACGATATTTAATGACAGTTTTAAATAGACAGTAGCGACGCCGCCACCGGAACAGATAGTTTGTCGGTCTATAGACAATAATGGTTTTTTGTTCAATTTGACAGCTCATTTATGCAAAGAAAAGTGCTTCTTATGTACATCAGGAGTAGAGTAAATAATTGTATTAATAAGAACTGATGTTGTTTTCTTGAGTTTTATTCCTTTAGCGTAAGGTATATTTTTCTTTGCATAAATGAACTGTCAAGTGTGACCTCTTCTACTATTATAGCCGCAGTGCGGTCGCTTCCTATATGCTTCCTATGCTACAAAGTGACCACAAAGACCTTAATTTGATATCCTGCAAAATTCAAAATTTAATTGCCGTAATAAAACATTTAAAAAGTTTGGAATATCTTTATTCGCCAGAATTATATAACAGTATTTTGTGGAAATTAACACCACTTCTCCGCAGTCTTTGGATCCGCTATGCTGCGGAGCATGCATCAGGTCGTATGAAGTTGGAAATGCTGTCCGATTTCCTGCGACAAGAGGCTCGTTCTCACACACAGTTTGGCTTGTTACCCCAAATTCCCAGTGAACATCCTCGAAAGCGACATGTTGATTACTGTAACACCACTCGTGTTATTAACGATTCGGGAGTCTGCGGATTCTGTAAAGGGAATCATTTCTTGGCCGATTGCTCCAAATTCAAAAGTTTATCCGCAGATTCCAGTATGCAATTAGTTGTAAATTCCAAACTTTGTTTTCGTTGTTTAGAAAATAAATAGTTGTCAATCAAAAAAGTATGACATTGACGGTTGTCAATCATTTTATCATCGTTTATTACATGGCGTTTCAGTGTCACAGCAAGGAGTTTCTGATAAGTCTGAAAAAGTTTCTGATTACATTAATTCTGAGAGATAAACTTTTTAATGTAATATAAATTGTCATGTTTGTGTACGATAGCGCAACAAATAAATATTGTATTTTACCACATAAATGATAGTACTTTTATACCTCTACCAATCAATTAAATCCCTAACCATTCCAAAATACATATCAAAAATGCACAACGTTAATATTCAGGTTTTCACTTCTGCCGGCACTCCCGGAGTGCAATTTATCAATTTTTTTTTGAAGTCGGTTTAATTTTTTTTAAAAAAAGTTTGTTTATTTTTCTATTTTTAGTGTGAATAATACGTAGGAGTGAGTAAAACTCTCTCATAATATTGATAACGAAAATACGAGTAAAATAGTAGAATTGTATTATTTGACAATATTAGGTATTCATTAAGTGTTCAGCACCATTCAGTAGACCAACTAAAGATGCAGCCCGCAAGAGGGACATAAGAATTAAGAAGTCGTACCCTTTAGCTTCCATCATCATAGTTGTACCTTCCATCATCAGCTTAGCTCCAAAAGTACATGAAATACAACTAACGGTCCACATATTCCTACAACACTGAAATAATTATCCCCTAACTCCTAACCGTTAAGGAGTTGTACCTTCCATCATCAGCTTAGCTGCAAAAGTACATGAAATACAACTAACGGTCCACATATTTCTACAGCACTGAAATAATTATCCCCTAACTCCTAACCGTTAAGGAGTTGTACCTTCCATCATCAGCTTAGCTGCAAAAGTACATGAAATACAAATAACGGTCCACATATTCTTACAATACTGAAAGAAATATCCCCTAACTCCTAACCGTTAAGGAGTTGTACCTTCCATCATCAGCTCATCAACATAAAGTGATGTCTATGGGACGCAAAAACTTAAATGGCTTCAGAAAAAACAAGTAACGCGTAGTGTGCGCCTATAAAATTTGAGGTTTGCCCTTGATTTTCCCGGGATCCCATCATCAGATCCTGACATGGTGACAATGGGACCACCTCGGAACTATGCACTTTCAAATAAAAAAAGAATTATTTAAATCGGTCCACAATTGACGGAGAAATCGACGGACATACATAAAAAAAAAAAAAAAAAAAAAAAAAAATACATACAGTCGAACATAGAACCTCCTCCTTTTTTGAAGTCGGTTAAAAAGAGGAGTGTTTTAATAAAAGGTTGTCTTTTTATTGTACCCTTTTATTGGTTGGGCAGAAAGGCACGCAACTTTGCACCTACGTTGTTTTAAAGTATAATGTAATTCACCTGTTTTAGATATAGGTAGAGGCACTTCGAGCACTATCACATTATTGTCAATTTTCATTTAATTTGTTTACCCCCACTCTCACTCACAACAGTAATTACGAACTTGTAATTTCGCTAATAAATGCCTTTATTCAGGCATAAAAAGGCATAATATATTTTCGAATTTTTCGAGCATTTTCAGTACAATATGATTCCAAACGAAACTTCATTACAATGTCCTCACAGTCTTCAGGAGAGTACGTGCCTGCGAATTTGGCTACATTCAATTACAAGACGGATTAGGGTAAGAGGTACAATTATTGACACTTTAAGGAATTTCGCAACTTTAAAGGCCTGTAGAAAATCAGCCAATTTAAATATCGACTTAAATTTGATTTCGTATGATTCTTTATTTATTTGAGAATAGATTTAAACGGGTTGATAGTTAAGAAATGTGTTAGAGATACGAAAATTTCCGCAAAATATGAAAAAACACCGAAAGTCACTATTGTTGGCACCCTAAAGTACAAATATTGGCATAGAAAAATGTACAATTGTTGGCAGTGCCAAAAATTGTACACGTGACCGTGCCAATAACTAATCGGATCGCCTGATAGTGATGGGAAAAGTGAAATCTATATACTTACGAGTACCTATACAAATAATTTGCCGTTCGTTATAGGCGTTAAAACTAGAGAACGGCTGAACCGATTTGGCTAATTTTGGTTTGGAAATGTTCGTGAAAGTCCAGAAAATATTTAAAAATGTGAGAAAATAGAGGAATTAGACGTAGGTCTTGCTTGGCGGTAATTGGAACGCCAAGCACACCACTTGGGGCTCGCCCTCGAACAATCCGTTCGGCGAGGACCTAATGTCCTGGGCACTCTGCTTGGGACTAGTGATCCTCAACAGGGGGAGCACGCCGACCTGTGTGAGGTCGTCGACATCACCCTGGCCACCTCACATTTGGCAGGCCGCGTCACCCAGTGGCGGGTGGCCGACGCGGAGACCTTTTCGGATCATAAATATATCCAATTTGGTATCTGCGTAGGCGGCCGTGGTACTCAAGTCCAACCGAGGAAAACATCCCGAATGGACGTAGGTGGACAAACTCAACCCCCCAAGTACAGCGACATTGCTGGCTCTTATACAGGGTGTTCGGAAGAACGTTGAACATACGATAATGGGGGGTAGTTGGGGTGGTCTGTTAACTAACTAGCTCAAAAGATTTCACCTAGGTCTCAAGATTTTTTTTTAATTATTTTTTTTATAAATTTCTATAATTTTTCGGTTTTGTACCTTTAAACCCGTCTAACTTTTTTTTTAATGACCAGATCCAAATAATTTTTTCATTATTGGAATCTTAGTGATTGGTAGGTCCCTTTAAATAAAAAGTTGTAAATTGCACATTGCTAGAAACAAAGTTATGGGCCCTCAAACATAAAATAAGAGTTGAAACAAATTTTGAATCTCAACTTCGCGTAGCATTTAAAAAATAAATAAAAGGGATGGATGACTTCTGATTTGTTAAAAACATCTCCAAAGTGTGAGCTTTATAACGATATATCGTTTGTTTTGATATCTTTTTTGTAACCAAAATTATTCGATGTTTTCTGCCCAGGCGGACCATTTCGACGAAAATCTACTTATGTGAAAACTTAAATGTTTTGCGAAATTTGTCAATGCAAAAGTCAAAATAACAAATTAGTGGGATAGTGACATAAAGAATGTAGATTTTTTCTCACTCTTGAACACATAAAGGCTATCTTTTCTCTCTTTCACTCTGTGTGGAATGCGCGGCGAGTGACGCTTCCCAAGAAGGTAATAACACTAATGTTTCACTCCAGTACACTTACATCGTATCTTCCCTCTCTTTCGCTTCAACCTCTTTTTCATTTAGAAATAAAAAACTTACAGGGTTGGTTCTAGATTCAAAAGTTAGGTCTTTATAAGGTCTAACATAATCCCCAAACTCGTTGGTTCCATCTTTTATACTTTTCGAGATATTCAAAATTTTCATATAAAATTTTCTTAGACGCAGCCTGACTCACTGTCAGAAAAAAATAGCAAATTCACTTAAGAGGCGAAAGAGAGGAAAGATACGATGTAAGTGTACTAGAGTGAAAGATTATTATTATTACCTTCTTGGGAAGCGTCACTCGCCGCGCATTGCACACAGAGTGAAAGAGAGAAAAGATAGCCGTTATTTGTGCAAGAGTGTGAAAAAATCGACCTGCTTTATGTCACTATCCCAGTAATTCGTTATTTTGACCTTTGCATTGATAAATTTCGCAAAACATTTAAGTTTTCACGTATGTAGATTTTCGTCGAAATGGTCCGCCTGGGTAGAAAACATCGAATAATTTTGGTTACAAAAAAGATATCAAAACAAACGATATATCGTTAAAAAGCTCACACTTTGGAGATGTTTTTAACAAATCAGAAGTCATCCATCCTTTTTATTTATTTTTTAAATGCTACGCGAAGTTGAGATTCAAAATTTGTTTCAACTCTTATTTTATGTTTGAGGGCCCATAACTTTGTTTCTAGCAATGTGCAATTTACAACTTTTTATTTAAAGGGACCTACCAATCACTAAGATTCCAATAATGAAAAAAATATTTGGATCTGGTCATTAAAAAAAAAGTTAGACGGGTTTAAAGGTACAAAACCGAAAAATTATAGAAATTTATAAAAAAAATAATTAAAAAAAAGTCTTGAGACCTAGGTAAAATCTTTTGAGCTAGTTAGTTAACAGACCACCCCAACTACCCCCGATTATCGTATGTTCAACGTTCTTCCGAACACCCTGTATAGTCGGTATTAGCCACTTGAAGCCGATGACCGAGGAGCAAATGCGGCTGATACAGGAGGCTATCAAGGCTTCAACAAGGTGGTAGATGCTAGCCTCAGGGGGGTACCGATACTCTTGGGTTTTGCCTACAAGACAGGCTGGATATTGGCGACTGCACAAACCAGGGAACCAAGGACTGGCTTGAGGGCTTAATCCGAGAAACGGAACCATGGCCCGGTGCAAAGCTCTCTATTATACCAGAGAGCAAACTGCCCAAGCCAAAAGTTGGGACCGCATTCTGCTCCGGAGCAATTTATGCTATGGGTGCAGAATGAAGATCTCAACCAGAAAAGTTTGGAGGGTTCTCCACACGAAGGAGGAAGCGACAGGATCTATTGTGACCTTCTCTCTCGATGACCAGTCTGTGGAAGCCCTCAAAAACAACCGTGGAGAGGCCCAATTTGGTGTGAGGACAGTTGTCTTCAAAATCAAAGGAGGCCAGGAGACGGAACCCCCAAAAGTCGCGAATCTACCGCCCACCACCAGCAGCGTAAAGGAATCGAAGAGGAGAGCGTTGAAACCCTCGGGAGCCTCCAAAGGCTCCCAAGGCTTAAAGCCTCCCCCTCCGAAACCTAAGGCCGTCGCGGGACCCTCATCTGAGGGTACCCAAAGGGCCCAAACGCGACTGGGAGGGGGAATTTAGCGGGAGCGCCGAAGGTACCAAGGGTTTCCCATGATATATGTAGATAGGTAGCTCACTTTTTATTAGCTGAGTAAATATACAGTCGTTTTAAATCGCCGTGTAAAAATCTACCTATTAGTAGGACTTATAATGCTTTAATAAATAAATTTTACAAAACAGTGGCACATCACTATTAGAATTTCATAAAAGCTGATACAATCATTGGCACCCTTCGAGGTACAATAATTGGCAGTGCCAATCGTAAAAAAAGTACAATTATTGGCACTGCTAAAATTTGAAACCACAATAGATAAGAAGACAAGTAGGCATTTTATGAATAGAACTTTCGAGACTGGTTAAAACACAATCATAACATTAACAGCGATTTTGCAAAACCGTATTTCAATAATTGGCAGGGGGTGTCAACGAATTAGTTCTCCATACAAACAAAATTACAATTATTGACACCCCCTAAAAGTTTTTTTCCAACAAGATTTACGATTGTATTTGCTGCAAAACCCACTATTTAACATCTTATTTAACTAAAAAACAATCACTGACCAGAAAGTATCTACAAAATAAAAAGTAATAAGTCGTTAAACTTAACCTGCATTCACAAATTTTCTTAAGGAATCACGCACAAACTGGTTTCTCTCGGGACCATGACCGAAAACAATTTTTTCCAGTGTTGTCAGTTGTAATTATTTAAAAACTACTATTTAGTGTTGTAAATGAATAATTGAACGTTTATTCTAAATCTTTAGTTTATGGATTTTTGCCGCGAAAAGCTTAATATTTAAGTTTAAAACCCAGAGTGCCAACAACTGGAGGGGGGCCAACATTAGTATAGTTTACCCTATATTAACTCGCACGGACAGATAGAGTGAAATACTCCATTACGAGCAGGGTTGCCAGGTCTTTTTCAAATAACCCGGGGATGGGCTGGTAAATAGCCATAAGGCTAGCACCGGCTCGTCCTAATCGGATGTGAAGGAGAAACCGGGGGAGTTTAGTGGGTAGTGGACGCTCCAGTCTCGAGTCCCACACACGGCCGCGGGTCTAGCTAGCCTGCGGTTATGGTGCATAAACGCATTCTCCTCCGAGAAAAAAAAAGGTCTTTTTCAAATAAATACCGAACAGCGAGCAAAAAAAAAACGCCAGCATCGCACAAACTTATAGGTAGGGTAGGGATGCTACGCAACATCGATTGCCGATTGCATCAAATCTGACAGTTATTATTAGAATCGTTTATTAAGGGTTACTTATCCCAGTTAGGATCCTAATTAAGCATACGTTGCTTTCATTGAGCTCTTACGAAACAAGCAATGTATGCTTAATAAGGATAAGTTGAATAAGCCTTTCAGGGAGAAATTAATCAGAAAAAAATACCGAACCGCCCATACTTCGATATTTTTGTGATACCGAACACCGAACACGGTGCTAAAATACCGAACGGTTCGGTAGAATACCGAACACCTGGCAACCCTGATTACGAGTGACGGGCTTTGGGTGGGTACTCAGTTAATAATGAGGAAAATGATTTTCATTTTGTATAAGCTTATTTAAATAACACATCTGCAACACCAGAGGGATCGCTGATGCGTTGCCGGCCTATGGATATATGGGGGGTGTAGGCCTCCGGAACTGTTACAAACAAGACGAAACACAATAGTAGTAACTATTATTTCATGCCGGTGTTAAGTGACAGGGTGGTACTTCCCCGGACGAGCCGGCCCATTCGTACTGTAAAACAGCACGGCTCTACCACTACTAAATTACTTCAGAAAAGGAAGGGTTAGCCCATCTAGTTATACTTTTAGTCGAGGTTCTCAATTCGGGTGGTAGGTTTTTTTCAGTGTCATAGTTGTTGGCCACGCGATTATGTGTTATTTACTATCTTAACTACTAGACATAATTATTATGTCTTCCTAGCCGAGTTCTGGCTAGAGCTCCAATCTTGATTATTTTTACTATCGGTCTTACTTGAGTATAAATTAATAGAGGACAAAAAAAAACAACCAAGTTTATGTACGCACACGATTGTACTGTACGAGGACCAAAGCTCACAACCTCTGTCTTTCTCCACCACACACTACAATGGACGGCATATAAATGTAAAATGCTTGGATGTACATCCTCTCCCGGACATAGGCTGCTCAATAATTCAAGGCCTATTATTAACCGGCGGCCTGCATCGATCGGGGTGTGAACCCACTCTTTATATTAAACTGATGGCCTATTTAATTAACCTGAGTGATGTATGTCTTGTGTATGTTTACTTTCGACGTGTGTGATGATCGATTTAGTGTAATGGCTACGAAGTCTAGTTTAACAACACCAGAGGTGGGTTTGATTCCCGAACGGTAAAGTACAGGCAGTGTCGGTCCTCTATACATACCCACATTTAAAATTAAATGAATTTGAGTTAATACAAAAATAAATGAAAGAAATGGCGAGCTTTGACGTCGGAGGCCAAGACCCATTTCGGATCGCTGAGCCAGCGTAGTTAGTTAGTTATACAAAAATAAGTATGCATGCACATGACTTTTTGTATCGGGTGTTTTATATACAGTATGTTTTTTTTTTATAAAAAAGGTATAAAAGTAAATATGCTTAGTTTGGAGATTGTGAGTTTGTGAAATTAACATTCCTTTGTAATGGGATATGCAATGATTGCTGAAAGCTTTTACGTCCAATACCTATCCTTTTTCCATTTGGAGAGGCGCTAGCCTCTCTCAAAGCCCTAGGTGCCTAGGAAGAACTAACTAGCTTAACAACAACACGCCACACAGCTTTGAGGACAACAACACTAATGGAATTGAGTCTGCGCGTCTGTACGTCCTGCGTCAAGTGTGATGGGTGACCTCTTTCTACTGATGTAATATACTTTGAAGTGCCTTTTTTTATTATGCCAGAGGCAGCAAACGAGCCATCGGGTCACCTGATGGTAAGCAATCACCGCCGCCCATGGACATCTGCAACACCAAAGGATCGCTGATGCGTTGCCGGCCTATGGGGGTACGGAGGGTGTGGGCCTCCAGCACTCTCACAAACCAGACGAAACACAATGGTAGTCACTATTATTTCACTGGTGTTACGTGAGAGGGTGGAACTTCCCCTGGAAAGCATGATTGAATTAAACACATAACAGTGAAAAAAAGTTCTAGATACAAGTACGACCTAACCAGTTTTACAGTTGGAAAGCAACGGCATCGCAGCAAATAATTCGATTCGGCAGGACTACCTGATCGAATCACCCGCGCAATAAATTGTTCATCGGAAAAATATGCCCTGTATTGAAGGGCAGGGAGGCTTCGTGAGGCAATTTAGGGCTGTCGCTTGCCGGAATGAAAGGTAATTTATTTAGATCGTCAAGTTTATCATGGAAAATTGAGTAGCGGTTCCATGTCGTATGATACTATGGCTTTTTCAATGTATTTATGCGAAAGGTAAACATTGTGAGGTACTTTTTTTTTCGATTAAGCATCATAATAGCAAAAGGCGTAACCTGCCTCCTTGGTACAGTGGTTAGAGCGTTAGGCTCTAAAACCGGGAAGTCGTGGGTTCAAATCCCGCGCGAAGCATCACTTTGTGTGATTGTTTCCAGTTTGGTTAGGACATTGCAGGCTTGAATCACCTGAATGTCTGAAAAGAATGATGATTCCGTGCTTTGGAAGGCACGTTAAGCCGTTGGTCCCGACTATGTTCCAAGTAGGTCTGATTTCCCTTGTAAGGTTTACGGAGGTCAGATGACAATCGCTACGTTGTAAGAACCAGGCTTGTCAAATCTAGGATCATAGTCGAAGCGGAAACTGAGCTCCATACTGGATGCAATCAGAAATATGCTGGGATGGTGATGAATAGCAGAAGTGACACCTGCGGGTGTGTGTGGGACTTGAAACTAAAACTACCTCGGTGTCCCTTTGTGGCTAAAGCGTCCTCTGTGAGTATGGACTAAAGCAACACAATAAAACACCGGGTTATCCTTTTACATTCAAAAAGGAACGAGCCGGTTTCAACCTTGAATCGATTGACGGGCCCATTCCTGGGTACACTGGCTGATGCAGTAGGCCAGGGATTGCACCTGAGAAGTACCCAAAAAAGTGACTCATATAATACTAATATCTCTCTAATCTAATACTAATACCTCTGATACTAATCAGCATATTAATATCCATGAAATGAATTAAGTCATGACCCTCTTTTTTTATTCTAATATCATTGATGGCCACAATAATTGACTCGACCCGGGACTCGAATCCAGTACCTAAATCACTATACTATTGAGGCGTCTCGCTCTAATTAAATTAATGAAATAATTTATTCAGCAATGTGATTTACATTGTAAATTATTTCGCACAATATAAAATTAGAAAATCATATTTATATCCATTTTAATGAAAGTCTTGTCTAAGAATCTCGGAATATCTCTGTTTAGAAGTTCTCTTTGGAATGTTGTTGAGTAAATGTTAAGTAATTTGATATTCATTTCCACTTTACAACCTCGTCCGTCTCGTCCTCTGAATAATTAAAATCAGGTCAGAACAACCTTGTTACTTGAAAAACTTACGGCAATCAAATGAAAATGCTTTTTGTCATATAATAAGCAAGAAAGAAGTTAAAAGTTGTTAGTTTTATAATATTCCACTTCAGTAGCTTAATTAAGATAAAGTATATTAGTTTTAATATAAATTTAGATGACTTACTGCACTCATTCTTTAAAAAACACTACTTGTATGTCTTAGCATCAAATAAATCCTATATCTATATATATAAAACTCAAAGGTGACTGACTGACTGACTGACATAGATAGATATCAACGCACAGCCCAAACCACTGGACGGACCGGGCTGAAATTTGGCATGCAGGTAGATGTTATGACTTAAGCATCCGCTAAGAAAGGATATCTCGATATTCCCACGGGAACGGGAACCACGCGGGTGAAACCGCGGGCGCCCGCTAGTTCCGTATAAAACTCACTTTACGTAAAAATATTTCTTACTGCATTTATACTTCAGAACGTTTATAGTGTTAAAAAATTGGTACAAATATTTAGAATACCTTTATAAATGGTATGGAAAATGCCCCTATTAATCCCACCCCAAAAAATATTCAAGGTCAATTAATTTCTTTAAGAAAAAGGGTGGCAAACGGGCAAGTGTAACACCTGACGTTAAGTGATCTTCCGCCCATGGACACTTACAACTGGGTCTCAGATGCGTTGCCCGCCTTTGAGGAAAGAATATGGAGGGAAGGAAATATTTTATACCATAGGCTGAAGCGGTGGGGAGGAGTGATTCCGCTGTAAATATTTATGCGTTTTTTTAGCCTAAATATATCATCATCATCATCATATCAGCCAAACGACGTCCACTGCTGGACATAGGCCTCCCCCAAGGATCTCCAAACCGATCGGTCCTGCGCCAACCGCATCCAGTGGATTCCGGCGATCTTTATGAGATCATCGGTCCACCTTGTGGGAGGCCTACCACGGCTGCGTTTCCCGGTACGTGGCCACCACTCGAGGACCTTTCCGCCCCAACAGCCGTCAGTCCTCCTTGCAATGTGTCCTGCCAACTGCCACTTAAGGCACGCAATTCTTCGGGCAATGTCAGTGACCTTGGTCCTTTAGCGGATCTCATCATTTCTGATGCGATCACGCAGAGAGACTCCAAGCATAGCCCTCTCCATTGCCCTTGGCGCGATTTTGAGCCTTTTTATGCGGCCCATTGTAAGTGGCCACGTTACAATGGGCAAGCCTAAATATATACTTTATCATAAATACTTAGTCATTTTGCAGACAGGCACGCAGCCTACCTTAAATTTATGGTAAACGGCCATTGCGGCTTATTCTATTGAGGGCCACTTAACCAGGAAGCGTCGCTCAATGTGCTGCCAGACTGTAGGCTCATCTGATCTTTGAGCCTTTGATTTCAAGTGTACTGGCTTCCACATTGAAATTGCCGGACCACAGCCAGAGTTGTTATAGCGGCAGATATCAGCTGTAATACAAGTGATAATATTATTGACTGTTGTCATACCTTTTTCTTTTTTATTAAATAAAAGAATCAAGGAAGGTCCAAACCTTCCAAACAACAGGTTCATGACTTTTATAAACCTGTTGTCCAAACCTTCTTCGAGACAACTAACCATCTTATTAAAGCGTTTTAGAGTATTATTTCTATCACGTCTGCTATTTTGAAAGTATAATTCGTCCTTGACAAAGCCTTCAATTCGCCTCGACTCGAGGACAATGTCAAGTGATGGCAGACATTGAGAGGAAGAGATTCTACAAACTGACAACATCCGATAAACTTTTCACTATTTGATTTGACGAGTCATTTGGTGTAATGGTCGAGAAGCCGGCTACTACACCAGAGGTCGCGAGTTCGATCCCCGCATGGTACAAACATTTGTGTGCATGAACATGATTGTTTGTACCGGCGGTCTGGGTGTTTCTATGTATAAATGTATGTACGGTCAACAGCACATCACGGTATACACTTACAGTTCGATAATAGCGCTTATGCCCCCGACATAAGAGCGGTACAAAGTCCAAAGTGTTACGTCTGACGTGCTTTTGACTGTACTTACAAAAAATAAAAATATATTTAGACCTAAAAGAGTAACAGACAAGGAAAGAGAGTTATTTTCGAACTTATAATATAAGTATTGTTTGGTACGAACACTTTCATTGCGCAATACCTAAAATGTCGTATGATGGGCGACGCGGTAATCAGGCCATTAACGGACCGTGTTAAGTATTTGAACAACAGTGCAAATTATATTACCGTGGCAAACGGGTGCGCTCAATAAAAATTAAGAACATTTTGTAAACACCCCAAACTCAGGCTCCTTCAAGTATGAAATTGTTATAATTATTTTTTCACTGAAATTTGTATTTATTGAAATGAAAATTCTGCTACATTTATCGTAACATAAAACCCTGAATGAAACCATCGAATGAAATCAATCGCTCTGTTTACTGTAAAAATACAAAAAATTAAATTATGTAGATAACATTTCCGAAGGTATATAGGGAATACCTACGGAAATATACATAATTTGTTTGAAACAAGAAGCAGTAAGAACAGATGGAAATAGAAGCTCCAGGCCTACATAATGATGAATATTCAATTGATTCCATTCTTGCGTGAATCTAGAGTCAATTACTATCTCAAAATATAAGCGATGAGCTTATTAAAGAACATGATAAAAATCAACTTGTCCGGGTATCAGGCGGGAATCAAACCCTTCGCATTCCGGGCGTGTGCACTTTAATTATCTATCACGAGATCTTAACAGACCCTCTGCAATTCTTCTAGAATGTGGTTTTACGCTAAGCCAGCGCCATTATTTTATTGGGCAATTATTTTTATTTTATTTTTTATAGTAGATCTGTGCATTGGCTCCACTTAGCCTGATGGTAAGCAGAAGGGGAGTCTAAATTACCCTGACAACGGACGCAACACCGAGGCATTCTTCCCGTTAGGTGCTTCTCCACGCTTCGTTTGTTTGAAGGAACTCATTTATAGGAAGGAGGAAAAACATGAGTTTCTTATAACTTGAACCACACAACAAATATTCAGCTTTGTTCGTAACATATAATATTTACTCGTTTGAAATTCAGATTCATTTGCGATTTAATAGTTGAAACAACGCATTTGGCTTCGGAGGAAACGTCAACAGACGATTATAATGATTCAGAGAAATCATTTCAGCATATTGTAGGTTTCCGAGGCTATTAATATTTGCATTATATTATCGCCTATGACGTATAATTATTCTCTATACGTGTAATAAACATAACATAAGGGTTGTATTTAACGGAACATCAAAAAATACTGAAATAATCACCAAAAATACTGAAATAATCACCAAAAATACTGAAATGATCACCAAAAAAATTTAATTGCTCACCTAAACTAACCTTTGGTGTTCAATCAGTTATTTTGAATAGAATAGAATATAGAATAGAATCATTTATTTCATAGAACATTGTACAATAAAAGATCTTAAAATATAAATACGTTTCACATGCCCTGCCATCACTGGCGTAGAAATATTTATAGATTACAGTTAAAATTTATTAAAAGGAGTCATAAAAATGAAAATTAATTTATATATCCATAAATAAAATTAGGCAATTACATAGTGTCAAATAATACGGTAACATTAATTAAAATCATAAATCATAAATTAAAATAAGTGCATCATTCATACTCCATTCACCTTAAAATTAAAATTAAATATAGCATGTCACAATGGTTTGAAGTTTAAATAATCGTTAATTGAATAAAAACATTCTTGTAATAACCAATTAAAGAGGCAGCTTTTAAATTTATTAAATGGTAGTGTCGAGAGACTATTAGGTAATTTGTTATACAGCCTTACTGCCATAAGGTAGCAATTTCGACTAGATAAATCTAGGCGATGTGCAGGCATATACAATTAATTTGGATATCTGCTATTATTTTTTTTGAGAACTGTGGAACGAAGTGAAAACAGATGTAGGTTTTTCTTTACGAATACACAAATTTCATAAATGTATAAACAGGGAAGTGGGGCGTCTTTCCATTCTATACAAGGCCAGAACGCAGCCATAGGAAACTGCTCGAGTATATATTGTAATGCTGTTTTTAAATCTGTTATTACAATGCATACACGAATTTTGCGTACTGATCGTGTATAGTTTGTATCGTGGATGCTCGCGTCTTTGTTCCAAACTATACTACAAACTTACTTACACTTGACAAGTGTTCAGTCTAGTTTTTTAGTAAAATATGGAATTGTATTTTAACTTTATTAGGTAGAAATAAAAACAAAACAATTACTAAATCATAATTATTTTGATTAAATAGTGCTTTTCAACGAGCATTATTAATATTATTAAGTTAAATGCTAGGTCGTGTTTCCATTTTACATTTTTTGTCGCGGTGGGTGTTGAAGGCCGGCCTGCTAGTATTCTATTTTTTGTAGCAATTTTTTTTCAGGTTTAAAAAAAAATAACCACGAAGGCCAAGGCGGGAGCTCCGCTTCGCTTCGCTCCCGCCGTAGCCTTCTAACCTATATCCATCCGAGTCGCTTTCCGCCTCAGATATGTTTTTTTTAACTTAATTTCTCTCAGTACGCCGTATGTAAACGGCGGAATAATACAAATTGCCTGCGCGACATATACACGATTAGTCCGTAAGCGCACTGGCGCTGTAGGTTATGGAACAAGAAAAACTTGTTCGTTACTACGAAGTATACGCGATTATTTGCGTACTGCTCGTGTATGGATTGGAAGAACTTAGTAAAAAAGTTATTTACAATATATACTCGAGCAGTTTCCTATGGCTGCGTTCTGGCATTGTATAGAATGGAAAGACGCGGAAGTGGGAGTATTCTGAGTTCTTTAAATAAAGGTTTACAATGCTCCAAATAATCGGCCCCATATAGTGCCCTAACACATTTCTTTTGCGCTACAAAAACTCTATGAATGTCCACGGAATTTCCCCATACAATGAGCCCATAACGAATTATCGCCGAGACATAACCATGGTAGGCGGTGAGAGCAGCCTGTCTTGAAACCGTGGATCTAAGTTTCCTGAGCGCAAATACAAATTTATCTAATTTGGCACATACTTTTTCGACGTGACTTTTCCAATTTAGATTTTTGTCTATAGCAATGCCCAAAAACAATGTCGAATCAACATGTTGCAAGACTTTATCGCAGTATTTAACCTGTTTGGTGCACATTTCAGTATTTTTTGATATACCATACAATAATATCATATTTGCAGGTTTTGGCCTTTTTTTTTCTTTCGGGGGTCACGGGTAAA